>CM055617.1:10906692-11529955 GCA_029379385.1 Quillaja saponaria
TCAGAGTTGTACTATATTTTATTTTCATAAAGAGAATATACACTATTAAAAAGCAAGAATTGTGCAAAACCAAAGGGTATTGAGACGAGCAAATGAGATAGACTTACAGAGATCCTTCTTCCAAAAGATTCGAATTTTTTGTGAAACAATTGAAGATATGAGGATTTTTCCTCTTTTCTTCTCCTGGTTCTCAAGAAAATCTCAGACTATGTGAAGAGCAATGGAATATACTCGGAGAAAAGGAGAGGAAAGAGAGTGAACACATTATGAAAATCTCAATAAACGTCTAGCTTGTACACAGGAAACTCACAAAACAAGTTGCCAGACCCAAAGTAAAGAGAAAGAACTCACCTTTGAAGAAGAAGCCCCAAACACCCCAGTCCATTGCAGCAAAAAGAGATGTTGCCTGCAGACCTGAAGTACAGAGAAAAGAAAAGATGTGAAACCCTAAAAAGAGAGTGGTGAGTACTGAGATGATTGAGTGCAAAAATTTTATCTTCAGTGGAGGTGGGTTCGACGGAAGCAAGTGGGTCGACAGATGCAACAGGCAGCCGCTTCTAAATTTGTCGAGGGAAAGGAATTTTGAGTTTTAGGGATTGAAAATTTGATGCTGCATTGTTGAACTCTTCTATGAACTCCAAGTTTTTCATGAATATCATGAAACGTGCCTGCTTCTCTGCTTTATCTGCATAAGAGCGCCCGTACAGAGCCATCCATTGCTCATGTTTGTCAGCAATGAATGTTTCACGCAAAGTGCGGGACATAGCATGGTATATATGCGCATGCCCAGAAAAAACATCAAAATTGTAATGATGAGTTGCTCCCTAATGTATAAGCCATTGTGCACAGACAATAAGAGGCTTCTCTAACAATGGCTTTTACAGATTGGATTAGCGGTGTGAGGAGGCAAGCATATAGTTCAGTCTATTCATAGAAGAATAGAACCCAGTTGGTGGTGTCAATCTTCGCTGGAAAAGGGTCCCAACTTCTCAGCGTGTGCAGTGAGGTCAAGGGTGGGATGAAAAAATGAATTGTGGAACTCTCATGTTCCGGCAATCAAGCAACTTATGCATTGGGATATTTTTTCTGTCAATTATTCTGATATTAGTGTTCCAGCTGTTGTTTAAGCAAAAAAACAGAAAAAGAAAAAAGTTTTGCAGTTGTTTTGGTCTTTGATGGGGTCATGTTAATTAGAAAACCTCTTAGTATGCTGAAGTTTGTTTATTTTCTTCTAGTAAGTCAGTCTTCTAAAAAATTTCCCATTTTGTTATAGTTATTAGGAATGAGATTCTTTTAATTCTACATTTTAAAGATTTTAAATTTTCAGTTGTTTGCAATTAGTACAAATTAAAGATTAAATGAAAATTAACTCTTCTGTTTGAGGAACTTTTGCATATCTGCTAGTACAAAAGAGAGAAAGTTACAGTTTAGAAGTAAGGGGATTAAAAATTCTCCTCTTGGGCAATGTTGGGCTAATGAAAGCTGAACTGAACCATTAAGTTAGACTGAAAAATGTGGGATTCAAACAATCAACGAAGCATGAAGCATGTACCTAGTAAAAATTAATAAATTTGCATAACTAGTCAAGCATGTAAGTCCAAAATTATAAGCCAACTCTCTAGTCCTTCTCAGACCTCAGTGATTCATACTCCAGCAATCAAGCTACGTATGCAATGAGTTATTTTTGCCCGTCAGTCACTTAGATATTAGTGTTCCAATTGTTGTTTTAGTAATACTACAAAAGAGAAAAAAAGTCAGTTTTTTTTATTTCTATCCTCCTCTTCCTCCATTAAAAAGTGTTGCAGTTGTTGAAGTTTTTGATGGGGTCTTGTTAATCAGAAACCAGTCTTTGTCTTCCACAGACTGAAGTTTGATTGTTTTCGTCTTTGTCAAGGCAGTCTTCCAAAAAATTTCCCATTTTGTCAGAGAGACATTTATTACTGATCAGGGTTTTGAAACAGTATAAATTTTTTTGTTAATTTGATTTCTGTGTCTGGTGCAATAAGATAACTAATAGTACTGAAAATAAAGAGGTAGGAGAATAAGGATTTATTTGATATACAAATTGTAAAAGTAAGATTAATTTATACATAAGGTTGATATAAGTTTGATATATATTTGTATACTAATTGAATATATATGACATATGTATTTAGTATGATAATTGCATAAGTCAATTTGGATGTGAAATTATCATTGAAGACATACATAAATTAGGGTATTTGGTGCATGTTGTATAAGCAAATTTATTAAAATATATATAATATTTACTTATTTATATTATATTGTAAAATTATTATTTAAAAACTAATTATAGTATATAATCAATTACAAAAAAACAATATAATTTGATGGAGAGATTAATTGGGGAGATAAGGTAAGAGTTAGGGAGTGACTATTATTATTTTAAAAATTTAAGAATATGAATAACATTTTACTCTCACATACCGCAAAAGGATGTTGCTAAAATGATACTTATGCTGATTTGGCCCAAATTTTTTTGATTGCTTCTGATAGTAATTGAACCCATTCGTCCGATTAGAACATCCAAACACGCCCAATCGGTTGTTTGAAACTGAAACGACCGTGCACCACTTTCTTCAATGTTTTTATCCAACCTATAGTTTCAGACTTTCAGTCAGAATATTTATTAAGGTTTATTTGTTTCTGCATGTGTTGGGAGGTGCAGGTAGGCTGAGACAAACCAGGCGATTTTGGTGATGGAAACTGAATTACCATTCAACAGAAGTACCTATTTTTTTTCATCAACTAAATTAACTATGTTAAAATCCAGAAAAATCTTTCCCAGTGTAACCGATATCCAAACCTGAGGCCAACTTGATTGTGAAATCAAAATTTCTAACGTGAAGGACATTGGTAAATACAATGCAACTAAGCAAGAAATTGTTTAACAACCTTCACTATCAAGAGACACGTGCTAGATAGATATCATGGTGGGAAAAGTACCTTGAGGCAGGACCTTGACGAAATAATCTCCCCAATGCCTAGCAATACCTGGAAACATGTTATAAGTGATGAAGATTACATACAAAGTTTTTTCTTATTTATCAACCAAAATACATCTTCTGGGCAGATAGAATTGTCTGTAGAAAAGAGTATATCTGGTATATCTATATAATTTTTATATGTATTCAAACATCAAGATTTATTAGATTACATACAATTGACAGTGAGCAAAATCAAAAAGGTCCAATACAAAAGTGGATTCAATCTAGAGCAAGGCACATGGCTGCTTGCCTCCTTTAGACGCAAAACAAAACAAAAGGTCCAAATTGTTCCCTGCAGAGACTGCTCCCAGCCCCTTCTTCTTCCCTGTCCAGTGTCCAGGTAACTACACTTGCTCCTAGCTAAAAGTATGGCCCAGTAGAAGAGGTGTATTTTTCATTTTTGCTAAAGCGAATAGAAATAATCAATTCTGGAATGTCATGTAAATGATTACTTTGATGTATAACTATCACACAATATGTGAAAACAATATTTTAGCCTTCCAAATATTCAGGACACCAAATTCCCAATTTCATCTGCTTTAGCTCATTTCCCATCAATCATTTTTCACCAGCTTTAAGTTCAGAGCTGAAAACAAAGCATCAACTCTCCACATAACCCTCAAAAAGTTGTTTAAATTCAGAGTTTTTAGGTTTTAGGGACACATCAACTAACAAGGTTAGGACACATAATCATGAATGTCTCAAGTTTGAAATAAGAACTACTTCATGTAAAATGCCTTTGATGAACAAAGGATTGTTGCTTACAATAAATATGTAATGATGCTGCTTCATTAACACAGAACTTCAAGAAAATAACAGCTAAATATAGATGGGATCAATTACCAGTTGTTAGAATAGTTTATGTCCCACATTGGTTGTTAAAATAGTTTATGTTGTTATTAGTCCCACATTGTTTGTATGTGGTACTTTCCTTACTCTCTTTTATTATAAATAGAATCTATGGGTGTAGCATTTGATTCATTCAAGCGACAACCCTTTCTCTTATATCTATTTACATGGTATCAGAGCAATTCGAAACCAAAACCCTAACCTATAAAACCATATCATAAAGAGCCGTTGCCCAGCCTAAAAGTCCACTCTCTGGTGCTTATTTCGGCCATCTACCACCGCAAGGAGGTTCGGAATCCTCTGATCTGCCAGCAGTAGAAAGACTGCTGGTAAGTGAAGGTTCACGCGCCCCCACGCGCCGTTACAATGGGTAGGGCGTGAAAACCACGCGCATCGAAGGTGGAAGACGTGTGCAGGAGTGTGTGCATGTGAGTTATACACGCAGAGAAGTGTGTGAACGAGTGCAGGTGCGTGCAGGCTCGTGAAGTCAGTCGCAGAGACAGATCTGACCCGTGTAGGCGCGTGAGTGTATTTTTTGGGGGTATTTCTTCTGTGATCTAGTTCCAGCAGCCCTGTATCAGTTTCTGCTTCTATTCGATATGTTTTCTATGCATTTTTGATGTTTTTTTTTGGGAGATTCTTGGCTTGCTTCTCCTTGGTACGCAATTTACAAGGGTATTTTCTGACTGATTATGGGCTGTGATCATTGTTTTTGACTATTCTATCTCGACGACTGTTTATTGTGGCCTTCCTTTTTTTTTTCTTTGGAAGTATGGACTCTAAATCTACATTATCTCCGCAAATTACTACTCGAAGATTACTTGCAATGGTCTGGAACTATTGAAGTTTATTTGATTGGTCAAGGGTATGAAGACCATCTTACATCTGAACCTCCTGAAGAAGGTATTGAAGAAACTAAGGCTTGGAGGAAGGTTGATAACCAAATTATTTCTCTTTTATGGAATTTCAAGGGAACCTCAAATTGCTGATGTGTGTTCCCATCGTACTGTCAAAGAAATAAGGGATTTTGTGAAGACAATGTACTCTAGTAATTTGACTGGTTTGTATGATGTCTCTCGTGGTCTTTTTCAGGCTAATCAACTTGATTCTCTCTCTGACTATTTTGGTTTTATACAGCAAGTTTATGACGAACTCAATATTATTCAACCTCTATCATCTGATATAGCAAAACAAAAAGAACAACGTGAACAGCTTATGGTTTTTAGTTTTTTGGCTAGACTTAAATATGATTATGAGCTTGTTAAGGCACAGATTCTTGCAGGAGCTTCTCTTCCCTCTCTTGTTGAAGTTTATTGTCAGGGTGTCTTAGTACTTACTTGGTACTGATGCTAGTCATGATAAATCTACTCTTGCTATTCAGTTTTCTTAGTTGCATGATGGGATTTGGTTTGGTGGTATTAGAGGTGGTCGTGGTGGCAGAGGAGACCTTGGTGGTCGAGGAGGCCGTGGAGGACGTGAAAGTCATCACTGCACTTATTGTGGTCGAGATAACCACACTCGCGAGTATTGTTGGAAGTTGAATGGTGAGCCTCCTAAAGTTGCAAATAATGCATATACTTTCTCAAAACCCGAGTCTTCTGGCAACGTTTCTATCTCACAGGAGGAGTATTCTAAGTTACTTCAGTTACAGTCTGTACTGCAAGCATCTCTTCCCACTGCATTCTCTTGCCCAGTTAGGTAATTCTACACTTTGTTTTTTCTAGTTCTTCAGCCTCAAGGCCTTGGATTCTTGATTTCTGGGGCCACTGATCACATGACAGGTACATCTAATCTTTTTATTAACCTGCAAGATTCATAATCATCTTATGTTACTTTAGCAAATGGTTCTACTACTATAGTCAGTGGAATAGGTACTGCTGAACCTAGTCCTGGACTTTCTATATCATCTATTTTATATATTCCCACTTTATCTTTTAATCTTATATCTTGTGAGTAAACTCACTAAAAGTTTAAATGGCTCTATCCTTTTTGATTCTGATTCTGTTGTCATTCAGGATTTGAAGACAAGGAAGACGATTAGAAGAGGACATGAATCTGTCGGACTCTACTACTTTAATCTATTCCCATCTCCTTCAGCTTTTTCTGCCTCAGTTACACCACTTCAGATCCATTGTCGCCCTGGTCATCTCTTTTTGAAAAAGCTCAAGAAGTTAGTTCCTAGTTTAAGTCATTTGCCTTCTTTAGAATGTGAGTCGTGTCAATTGGGTAAGTATATTCGTGTTCCCTTTGCTTCCCACATTAATAAACAGTTGAGAGTCCGTTTATGTTAGTTCATTCGATGTGTGGGGTCCGAGTCGTGTCATTTCAAAGTTAGGTTATCGGTATTTTGTTACATTTGTGGATGATTTTCAAGAATGACTTGGCTTTCATTTAATGAAAGAACGTTATGAACTTTTTTCTATTTCAGTGCTTTTTGTTCTGAAATTAAAACTCAGTTTAATGTTCCTATTCGCATACTTTCGTAGTGACAATGCTAGAGAATATTTTACTGCTCCATTTAACACATTTATGACTGCTTCAGGAATAATTCATCAATCTTCTTGCTCACATATCTCACAACAAAATGGGGGTAGCTGAGAGAAATAATTGTCATCTTATAGACATTACTCGTACTTTATTATGTCAATAAATGTTCCTAAAATGTTTTGGAGTGATGCAGTTCTTACGGCTTCTTATCTCATAAATAGAATGTCATCATCAGTTCTTCATGACAAATTCCATTTTCTGTACTTTTTCCGCAAGCTCCTATGTTTTCTTTACCCCCTCGCATTTTTGGTTGTGTGTCATTTGTACATCAAACTCTCTCCGGGTATTGATAAACTGGATCCTCGTTCTATTAAATGTATTTTCTTAGGATACACTAGTACACAAAAGGGTATAGATGTTATAGTCCTTCATTGAATCGTTTCTTTGTTTGTGCGGATGTTACTTTTTTTGAATCTATCCCATACTATACTGATTCACATGACATTATAGACATCAAAACAATTCTTCCATTACCTGTCCCTCTTCCGTTGTCTACTGAGCGTCCTTTAAGTCCTTCTGGTTGTCTATCTCGTCTTAATTTATAGGTTTACACTCGACTCCAAGTAAACAAGAGTAATCCGACAGATTCTAGTGCTCTACCAGTTGTTTCTTTGCCTTTGGATCTAGCTCCTCCTGCCTCTGATCTTCCTCTTGCCATTCGAAAAGGTAAACATACATGTTCTTCGGTTTATGCTCGTCCTACTACTGCCTATCCCATTGCAAATTTTGTTTCCTATGATCATTTGTCTCCTTCGTATTATTCTTTTGTCACTTCATTATCTGGTGTTTCTGTTCCTAACTCTGTGTCTGAAGCTTTAAAACATTATGAGTGGAGAGATGCCATGGATGAAGAGATGTGAGCTTTAAAGGACAATGATACCTGGGAACTTGTGAAACTCCCCTTGGGTAAGTCTATTGTTAGTTGTCGTTGGGTGTTTACTGTGAAGGTTCATCCTGACGACTCTGTTGACCGGTTGAAAGCTCGTTTGGTGGCTAAGGTTACACTCGGGTCTATGGTATAGATTACTCTGAGACTTTTTCTCCTGTTGCTAAGATTACTTCAGTCAGAGTCTTTACCTCTCTTGCAGCCATCTTTAATTGGCCACTACATCAATTAGATATCAAAAATGCATTTTTGCATGGTGACCTTGATGAAGAGGTTTTTATAGAGCAACCTTCAGGGTATGTTGTTCAGGGGGAGTCTGGCTTAGTTTGTAAGTTGAAGAAATCTTTGTATAGTTTGAAGCAATCTCCTGGAGTTTGGTTTGGTAGATTCAGTGAAGTGGTACTGAGCTTCATTCTTCAAGAGATGTAAAGTGGATCGTTCTGTTTTCTACTGCCATTCATCTACTAGAAGAATATTATTAATTGTGTATGTTGATGATATTGTCATTACAGGTGATGACAGTTAGGGAATTCAAAGTTTGAAATCTTTCTTGCAGTCCAAATTCCAAACTAAGAATTTAGGACAGTTAAAGTACTTCTTGGGTATTGAGATTGCTAGGTCACGACAGGGTATTTGTCTTTCTCAAAGAAAATATTGTCTTGATTTATTGAGTGATACAGGTATGCTGGGGTCAAAGCCTGTTGATACTCCAATGGATCCCAACACTAAACTTGTACCAGATGAGGAAAAGCTATTATCAGATCCTGAACAATATAGACGTCTAGTGGGAAAGCTGAATTATCTAACAGTAACCCGACCTGACATATCTTTTGCGGCTAGTATGGTTAGTCAATTTATGGCTCAACCTCGAACTTCTCACTGGAATGCAGTTATTCGTATTCTGAGGTATCTCAAAACTACACCTGATGAAGGATTAATATATAAGAATCATGGCCATACTTTGGTTCAGGGACATGGTCGTGGTCACGCTTTGGTTCAACACCAAGATTCCACTTTGATTCAGGGATATAGTGATGCAGATTGGGCTGGTTGTCCATTTGTCAAAAGATCCACTACAGGGTATTGTGTATTTTTGGGAAGGAAACCTTGTTTCCTGGAAAAGTAAGTAACAGACTGTTGTTTCAAGGTCTAGTGCTGAGTCTAAGTATAGAGCTATGACTCAAACTACTGCAGAGTTGGTTTGGTTGAAAAACTTGTTGGAAGAGCTAGGATTCACACATTCTCAGCCTATAGGAGCTCATTTGTGATAACCAGGCTGCATTGCATATAGCTTCTAATCCTGTTTTTCATGAGCGAACAAAGCATATAGAAGTTGACATGTCATTTTGTTCGGGAAAAACTCATGGATAATACAATTAAAAACTACATATGTGAAGTCTGAAGATCAGTTGGCAGATTTGTTTACTAAGTCTCTGGGAGGTGCTCGTCTTCGTTATATTTGTAACAAGCTTGGAACATATAATATATATGCTCCAGCTTGAGGGAGAATGTTAGAATAGTTTATGTCCCACATTGGTTGTTAAAATAGTTTATGTTGTTATTAGTCCCACATTGTTTGTATGTGGTACTTTCCTTACTCTCTTTTATTATAAATAGAATCTATAGGTATAGCATTTAATTCATTCAAGCTACAACCCTTTCTCTTATATCTATTTACACCAGTAATGGGTAGATGGAAGTGAAAAGGGACCCCATGGCATACACAATGCAGTCGACATTATTCAATTGCTCCAGGACAGCAGGATTTGCTGTTGGGAAGACCTTGGCAATAAAAATAGAAAAAGAACGGGAATTGCATATATGTGAATTCTAGTTACATTTCCAGCAGTAGGAAGAATGAACATATCAAAGCAGGATAGCACTTGCAACCAAGAAAAAATATGGTAAAATGTAACAACAGATAAAGAAGAACAACCACTATATTTTCAAATAGCAGGGAAACTTGGAAGCTTAATTCATTAGCTAATAGTTTCGAGTTAAGGGAAGGCTCAAACCTTGATGTCATCCATTAATACTTGTATAAATGAGCGATGGAAGTTTAATTCATTAGCTGGGTTATTTATGTTAATGAATGTAGAATTTCGTTTCTCCTTTTGTTTGGAAGGGAATAAAAAGGAAAACAAAGGCTAGATGATAAAGCTAGAAGTTAAAGAAACCCAATACATTTATTTACTTATCAGAACTGGCTTCAGATTTTCAGGACAAGCATCATTATAGTGATTCTATAGTAAATAACATTGTTTTTTGGGGCATAATCTATGCAGGATAACATTTAACACAAACAGAAGAGCGATAATTAGACATAGGAAAGATCAATTAATGTTCAAATTTATACTTTAACTACTCATGCAATTGGATAGGAAGCTTTCATGGTGATGCCACAGAGACCTTCAGGGGCACCAATATCCCTCTGCATCTTCATGTAGCCACCCTCACCCCAATCCTTGCCCCATCAGTTCTTGGTCAACCAGTACTTAGTGCAATCTTCGTTTGTCCCGTACCCAATTAAAGTAACTCCATGGTTCAGGTTGGTGCCATAATCACCAGTATAAATTCCATGTTGGTAATTTTTGAAGGCATCTCCAACTTTAATAGCAACCGAGACTGGTTGATTCCTTGCTGCAATCAGCAAGTCCTTCTCACTATTAGCCGGTACATCTTCATATCGAGTGATTTTGGCAGCGGGCGTGTGTATGTCATTTCACAAGTTCTTTCAATTCCTTCATAAGGGTAATCAGTTTCACTAGAGAGGCCCTGGTTCTGCATTATATAGTCGAAGGCTAGATCCATAAGACCTCCACCACAGCCTTGATTGCCATTGTCGGTGGCACAGTCAATTAGTTGTTGCTCAGATAATGGGATCAAGTTACCTGTTTTGATTTTGACAGCAGCCTTCTACAGCTGCCACAAGCTGAAAAAGCCGAGCAACACCCTGAAATATTCACATCAACTTGTTAGAAACAATCCCTAAGGGACACTTACTGACTACCTTAAATGGGTTTGTATTAGATGATTGGTTATTACCACAACTTCCTTGGTCTGATATGTACTAGAAAGCTGACTTGTAAATTTGTACTTGCATGCTTGACTGATATAATTACTGTTCCAGTTGTTGTTTAAGTAAAAAACAAAAAAAGAAAAAGTGTTGCAATTGTTTTTGGTCTTTGATGGGGTCATGTTAGTCAAAAACCAATCTTAGTAATCCATGGGCTGAAGTTTGTTTATTTTATTCTAGTAAGTCAGTCTTCCACAATTCCCATTTTGTTATAGTTTATTAGGAATGAGATTCTTTTAATTCTACATTTTAAAGATTTTGAATTTTCAGTTGTATGCAATTAGTACAAAAGATAAAATGAATATTAACTCATCTGTTTGAGGAGCTTTTGCATATCTGCTAGTACAAAAGATAAAATGAATATTAACTCATCTTGGGGGCAATGTTGGGATAATGAAGGTGAACTGAGCTTTGCACGGGTAGCAGGGGTGAATGGTAGTAAAAATTAACAGATTTGCATAACCAGTGAAGCATGTAAGTACAAATGAATTTTAACTCAGGATTTTGAAACAGTGTAGATTTGTGTTTGTTTAATTGATTTCTGGGTCTTAAAAACTGGCTTCATTGTAAAAAAATTAATAATAAAAAAAGTCACAGCATTATCAAACTAAGTCCAATTTTGTGACTTCTACTTATTTTACCAAATATTACTGTGGTGACTTTTTAAAAATAGCTATAAGAGAACTAGAAAAGCATAACACTTTTTAAAAAACCATAATATTACCGAACCAAGTCTTACTAAATAATAGGCTTTTAAAAATATTTATTGATTTTTTCATTCATTTTTTTTTTTATGAGAATTGTTTTGCTTTTTTCTTTTTTAATTTATAGGTGATTTCAATTTTTGAATTAAAAAATTATGTGTAAATAGTTAATCACTTAAATATACAAAATAATCGCCTTATCTAAATCATTTGTAATTTGTTATTTATAAAATTTTATAAAGATTCTTGTTCTTTTTTCTTTTTCTTTTTTTTATTTCTATTAGGGTGCATTTGAATTTTTGAATAAAAAATCTTGTCTAAATTTTTCTTTCTGTTTCTATGCCGCTAGTGCTCACTTTTTCTTCATTGTCACCCAATTACGATGAATTCCAAAGGATCCTTACATATTTTTAAGCATTTCACCTTGAGAAAAAAAAAAGAACTTCAACTCTTCAACAATTATAGTAGCAAATCAGAAGATCAAAAGAGAAAGATATATATATATATATATTAATGGGGTGAAAGATATAGAAGAGGATGAAGATTTTGAAAGATGGTAGAGAAAATAGATGAAGTTATGCAGAGAGTTAGAAAAGTGGAGAGAAAGATGATGGAGAGAAAGAAAGCAAATTTGGCCCATAAAAAGAGAATTACAATGAGAAGCAATAAACATTAGCCACAAATGACAAGAAACTATAACCAACTAGTTTAAATAGGAACCACAATGTTGTTGTAGAAAGCAGTACCATAACAACAAATCAGCAACTGTTAGCATTGAATAAATGCATTAGTTAATAAACTAATCAATCAGTTCTGAAATCAATCAGTAATATAAACACAAAAAAACAAAAGCAACAAACAAAGATGCATAGTAAGTAGACATAGTTTATAACATGTTAGTTTTTTTTTTAATGTTTTTTCTTTACTTCATGTAACAACAAGACATTGCCTAAGTTTATAAAGATATGCAGCCATAAGACAAAATATAGTGAAGCAGTCCAAGTCGCTGGGTTTGAATGGTGGCGAGAAAGCTCGAACAACAGGGAATGAGGTTTGAACACTGATGAGTAACGCTGGCAAAGACAGAGAGAAAGTAGAAGGGGATTGAGTTTGCATAAGCTAGAAGGAAATGAAGGAAGAAGAAAAAAAACCGCTGGCTAAGTTCCAATTTGGAGAAAAGTATCTACGTCTTCCATTGCAGACGCAAATACATTAAATGGTAAACACAGATACATAAATTTTTGTTTCAAAAATAATATTTAAGATTTGCATCTACTGAGGCAGAAGCAAATAATAAACTAGCAGACGTAGATAATCTAGAGAAAAATGATGTTAAAATAAAACCAGTATATGCATCTCTAAAATATTATCAGCTAGCATATGTGTTCAAAATTTTTAAATCATTATCTATGTCTGTAATTATGCAGATGCAAATAGTAGATATCTACGTATATCTTCATGTCTGTCAAAAGGTTGACACATAAAATTTCTTGTAATGAAAAGAGCAACAAATTACATGTCATGAGATAAATCACTAGTTTTCCAATCAATTTATTATAAAAAGTACATCAATACATAAATCGTGGATAGATAAATAATCTATAAAAGAATAATAATTATATATAAATTGAAATAAGTTGAAATGAGGAGTACATATAACTTAACTATAATATTTTTTTTTTGGTACAAAAAGAAACTACAAGAAACTAAAGGGTGGGAATGTACATAGTACGATTCCAGCCAACACCCATGTCATTAGACAGCAAGCATAAGCTCAAGTTAGAAGGAGGATTGTTGCACATACACTCTTTGATCTCACCATCCAGGAAAATGTTAGCTAACTTGTCTGCACACTGATTAGCCTTTTTATAAACATGTAAGAGACGTACCTCCCAGCTTCTATCAAGAAGCCTGTGAATCTCGTTGGTTATAGCTCTGTTTGCATTAAGCTTTCTGTAATCCCTTTAACACACCTCAAGTATTGTCTTTGAATCTACTTCCACAACTAACTTCAAGCATCCTTGCAACCAAGCAAGCTTCAAACCAAGGCACAGTGCCCGCAGCTCCGCACGAAAGGATGTACGCCCATAGGCACACATCCACTTTCCATCAGCACTCTGAAAAAACCCTACAACACTAGCCAAGCCTGAATTGCCTCTCACAACACCATCACAATTTAGTTTGATCCATTTTACCGATGGCGGAGTCCAGGCTTTACAAGATTGGATCTTTGGTTAGTTATTTTACAAGGCATGATATCATCCTTAACTTGTTGTAATTCTCTTAACTACTGTCTAAATAATATCGAATGGCTGAAGAGGCCATACAAAGTTCTCTTCAAAGAGAGCTTTGCTTCTGCTAAAACCAAAGTAACCAGCAAGTCACAATGAAGACCCTGTTCCACTCAAAGCTGAACACCTCTACATTGATACTAAGATTATAAGAGACCCAATAGCTGAGATGAAGATTAAAAAAGGAAAGATGCACATTATTAACGCCCACCTTATTCCAGACATTCAGTGCCATAAAATAATCTCTAAGCACATGTAAAACCATTTCCTTTGGCTCCATGCAAACCAAATAATTAACATTGAACCCTAAAAAAATTCACAACTTTTGAGGGCCATCCTTCCTCTAAGTGAGCCACCAAATAGAATCTCCTTGGTTTCAATTATCATTAGCAAAGAAATTATAAGCATCTTTCACCGTAAACATACCATAACTAGACCATCCCCAGGCTATGCAATCCATTCACCTATCAGTACGATGGGAAAAAATAGAATCAATTTTCTGGCAGACTTGAGATAGGAGAACATGAGCAATACTATACATATCCCAGTCTCCTTGAGTAGTGACAACCTCATCTACTGTGAGTTGTTGATCTTCCCTAGAAACTTCCGTTAAAGCATTGGATAAGAGGGGAACTTCTTCATAAACCCAAGGATTTATCCATAATTTAACAAGAGCTCTATTACCCGGAGAACAATGCATACCACTAAGAACATCACTCCATATTCCACATAAGGCATTCCACAATTGTGAGTCAACTTCTTTAGCAACCACAAGTGCTAGCATATCTTGATAACGTGGGTACTTAGCTTTTTGGACCTGAATACAAAGATTGTACCTCCTATAATAAAATTCCAAGAAACCTTCATTAATAAAGCTTCGTTGAAAAGCCTAATATCTTTCAATTCGAGCCCCCATTAGCTTTCGGTTAAGTTAGCTTATTCCTAGCAATGGTATAGATCCTTCTATGTTTTTCATCATCACCTCAAATGAAGTCTTGATTAAGTTCATCATAAGTTCGCTGAGAGCTTGGTATATGTAGGAATTATTTAGGGGATAGATTGAACTAATGTTGTTCTCCCAACAAAAGATAAAGTCCTCAGTTTCCATCTCAAAAGCCTCTGTTTCACCTTTTCAACTATATGATGATAGGTACCTTTATTATTTCAACCATGGATTAAGTGAATCCCAGGTACCTACTAAGATCTATACAATGCCAGAAACTTGTGGCATTAGCAATGTCTTTGTATAGGTGCTTGGAGACATTTTTAGAACAAGTAAATTTTGTTTTTTCCACACTCACCTTCTGGCCAGCAGGTAAGCCGAACTCATTTAAAGTATCTCTAATAATCATCGCCTACCTTGTTTAAGCTTTTGCAAAAAAAAAGTAAGTCATCTGCGAACATCAAGTGAGAGATTTGGGGACCCTCCTTACTATACGAATAGGCTTCCAAAAGCTGTTGTGAACTTTGTCAGTAAAGAGAAGTCCCAAATGCTTCATGAAAAGAACAAATATATAAGGAGATTAGAGGGGATCGCCCTGTCGAATTCCCTTTGAAGCCTTAAATTCTTTAGTAGTGCCACCATTCCAAAGAATCTTAAAAGAGGTGGTAGTAATACAGTTTATGATCACTGAGATTAAAAGCATATCGAACCCTGCCAAAACTAAAGTATCTCGAATGAACCCCTAGATAAGCCTTTCATAATCCTTTCCATTAAGTGTTTTAGCTGAAGCACAATAATTTTTGGCACAAATTTATAAATAACATTACATAAACTTATCTGACAAAACTTACTAACAATAATTAAAGTATTGTTAACCGTACCTACATCCATATACCCTTGGAAGACTTCATTACAAAATGCCACAAAGAGTGACTTAACAAATCCCATTGTGATTGATAAAAGATGGCAATGAACCCATCCGGACTAGGCGCCTTCTTCATGCTAAATAAAGTGTCCTCACTTATTGCATAGTTGCAACACTTGCAAAGAACATGTCCTTCCCTCCTTCCAATTTCACATTAGTCATCATAAGAGGTGGTCTCAAAAGCTGGTCTTCGCAAAATAAATTCTTGTGAAATCCCCCCACCATTGATTTCAAATTGGCTTCATCATTCATCCACATTCTAGGGTTATTTTTCAAGGGGACAATCTTATTTTTTTTTTCCTTAAACTTCAACCATTTGCGTCGGGCTTTCTGGAACCAAATAATTTCTTCCTGGCAGATGGCATCCATGAGGTCCTTATAAATTTTAGTGCTCAATATCAGCCAAGTAGGTAGAATGAGCTTTTTCTAAGGCTTTCTGAATGCCTTTTAGTATGGTCAACGCTTGTTTTTTTAGTTTAAATATGTCTCTAAACACTTCTTTATCCCACTACCTTAAATAACTAGTGAGCTCAATCAAATTCTCCATAACTATACATTCCCTTCTTCCAATGGCTAGTCACCACATTACAGAAATCCATGTAAGTCAGCCAAGCTACTTCAAAGGGAAAAGGTTTGGGAACAAGGCTATTAGTAAACCCTCTAATAGCCAGCAATTAGGGATTGTGGTCTGACTCAACTCTTAGAAGGACCTTAACCAAAACTTCACTACATTAATTCATCAATTCTTCATTTGCTAGTACCTTTTCAAGCCTTTTATAACCATTCATATCAGCCCCCTTCCACATGAATAGAGGGCCCTTAGCTCCCAAATCTATAAGCTTGCAATCCTCTTTCCAATTGCTAAACTCAGCATACTTAGAAATATTAACCGGTGCTTCGTGTTACTTCTCATTAATACTAGCTATTTCACTGAAGTCCCTGTAAGACACCATGGGTAATTCATGCTATTTGTAAAGGAAATCATATCACTCTAAAGGCTTTTCCTCAAATTATCGCCAGGACTAGCATAAATAGCTGTGAACAACCAATCTAGCACTTGAGAAGCTTAGACCAAGGAGTGTATGAATTGATTTCTTGAGGGTATAACACTTTTCTGACAATTATGCTCCATCCATAGAATCCACAAACCCCCCAAAATCTTGTGGCCTCAAACTACAAAGGAGTTGTCATAGCCAAGGATATTGATAATTTTCTTGTCTTATTTCTACTAATACATGGTTCAAAGACAACTAAAATATCTGGCTTATGCAATCTTCGAAATTCCATACAGAGTCCATGAAAATAGGGTTGTCTAGTCCCCTAAAATTCTGAATCAATATCGACAGGCTATTCATAATGAACCATGAAATGGGTAGGCCAGAGCATCCTCAATACCTTTGGGTCCAACTTCAACAAATATTCTTCCATCATCGTCTTGAGATACTTGGGTCTCTTCCATTATGGACACCATATCCACTCCATCACCCACCCTCATACCTTCATCTAGTGGTCTTGCCGGAAGATGTAAGCTAGAGGGACTATTGAAAAAAGCTTGTCCCTCATCTACATCTGGATTTTCTTCCTCACCCTGAAGGTTCTCATTATTAGGCCCTTACCAATATTAATGTTACCATCCAAATTATTTGATCCAAAAATAAATCCTTGTGATCTAAAGTCCAACTGAGCTTCACTTTGTCGTACAATAGCCACCTGAGGATTACTCTCAAAGACTCTTATATTGCTCCTATTAATATTCCGTTTAAGGATGATTTTATTCTTTCTATTAAAAATCATATTAAAAGGCTCTATAATAATTGTCTCCATGTTATCCATCCAATTACTATGATTTTGTGCAATAACATTTTCCTTCTTTTATCCTACCATCTCGCCATGCAAATGGTTGGTTTGTTCCATCAATCTTGGCACAAAAGACTCAGTCCCTGAATTATAAGAATTAATATAGACTGTATTAAGGGCCATAAATCTCGCGCCCTCCTCATTATTACTCCATCTTTGTCATCCTCCACTCTGGCGGTCACCACTGCCTAAACCATCATCAACCTCCTTGTCTATACATCAACAGCCTCACCTGGGTCTTTCGATAACCATTAAAGGACCTAACACTGCTTGATCTGATTAATCTATTACTCCTGGGTTTCTGGCGTTCAAACCCACTAGAGTATGGTCAATAATTTTCTCGGATGCCACCTTCTCAACACTCCTTCATAACATGTCCATATTTTCCACAATTAAAACAAATTTGGTGCATAGTCTCATATTCAATTTTTCTTACCTCGCCTTTGAATCGAAATTTGGAGACGAGAGGCTTACCAAGCTCAACTTCTAGACACATAAGTTCAAATTACCCTCTATCAACCTTAGTAGTTGTTTTGTCGATTGATACGGCCTCACTTATCTTGTCCCTTAATCTCCACAAAAAAAAAAAAAAAATGTTTGACCATAACATTCCAATGGTAAACCTGGAAAGCATACCCAAGCTCTGACCTTATCAATGAATGCCCCATAAGGATTGAAGTTTGGCTGCTAGCTTTGAACTTTAAGGTAATGATCCATTATCATCCTGGGTCCTCCTCCCAGCACTGAAACCATATCTTCTTTCTTTGGAAATCGAACTAAATAATAATTACTCTCCATATCTATGATCTTCATTGGTCCTGTTGGCTTCCACATTTGGGCTAGCTTCTTACTCAACATGGCGTATCCAACTGTGCGTCGAAGCAACGTTATGATAACCAAATACCTCCAGGGTTTCTAGATAGCTTCCTCATCTTTCTTAGTTAGCTTAATTGCTAGGACATCATCGCCATCCTCTTCCACTCAGTCTTCATCCCAGTCTCCTTCATTGACATCAGAATTATCTTCATGCCCTTTGTATTCCTCATTAGCATCTTGTTCCATAGCATCCCCTCTTACCACCAAAGAGAGGTAGGATAACTTCCGTTTTGGTTCATTGGACAGTGATGTCCCTCCTACATCTGTGATAGCGATGGACTCGCCATATGTTTAAATTTTTTATTACTTCAACATAGAAGATCCACCTCCACTATCAACTCTTTTCCAGTCTCCACCATATTTCTACTTTAATACTATTTTGACAAAATTATTAATTAGTAACTTAACTATAATTTTAAAACATAACAAATATACAAATGCATGCACTAGATGAATTCAATATCTGTGTGATACACATATTAATTTATTTATATTTTATTTTAGTTAATTATACTTTAATTTTTTTTTAAATATTGTCAAACTTGTTTTTAATTTATGAACATATAATATTATGACTAATATTATCTTTTTATTTTTTTTGGTTTTATATTTTTTATCCACTGTATGAATCCAATATATATTTTATTTTGATTACAACGTTGTAAAAAGTGATATTTGAAATTATTTATTTATTTTGAGTAGTGGGGCTAAAAGATAAAATTAGAATATAAATTTCATGAGACTTAGTTTATTTCTTCTTTTTATTTAATCGATGTTTTTCAGTTTTATTTTTTCTTTTAAAATTCAATACATGTGTGGGCTAACTTACTAAATATTGAGATTTTAAAAATATTTACTGATTTCTTTTCCTTCTTTTTTTTTTTTTTTTTTTTGAGAATTGTTTTTATTTTTCCTTTTTCAATTTATGGGTGATTTGAATTTTTGAACAAAAATTTTATGTGGAAATAGTTAATCAAAGTAATCGAGTCAAAATAATTTGTAAATAGTTAATCACCGGTAGCATTATGCTGCTAGTACTCACTTTTTCTTCATTGTCCCCAAACTGCGATGAATTCCAAAGGATCCTTGAATATCTTTAAACATTTCTCTTTATGTCTCACTCTCATAGATGCATAGATCCGCACATAGCCATCCATTAATACTTGTATAAATGAGCGATGGAAGCTTAATTCATTAGCTGGGTTATGATGTTAATGAATGTCGAATTTCGTTTCTGCTTTTGTTTGGAAGGGAATACAAAGGAAAACAAAGGCTAGATTATAAAGCTAGAAGTTAAAGAAATCCAATACATTTATATACTCATTTGAGATTCGATACATTCTTCAGTACTTAAGTCAGAAATTGGTTCAAACCCAATTGGTAAGTTCGATTCGCTAAGAAGCAATAAAACATTGGCCACAAATGACAAGAAATTATATCCAACTAGTTCAAATAGGAATCACAATGTTGTGGCAGAAAGCAGTACTATAACCCCTCCACAACAACAAATCATCAACTGCCTGCATTGAATAAATGCATTAGTTAATAAACTAATCAATTAATTCTGGAATTAATCGGTAATATAAACCCAGAAAAACAAAAGTAACAAACAAAGATGAATAGCAAGTAGACATCTTTTACAAACAATATCAGTTTTTCTTTACTCTAATAACAAGACATTGCAAAGGCTAATAGAGAGAGAAAGAGAGCCTGAACTAGTGTCGAGTGCTTGGTGAACTGATATGTGACCATAAGACAACATACAGTGAAACAATCCAAGTAGCTGGGCCTGAATGTTGGCGGGGAAGCACGAACGACAAGGAAGGAAGTTTGAACGATGATGAGTAAGGCTGGTAAAGAGAAAGAAGGTAGAAGGGGCTCGACTTTTCATAAGCCAGAAGTAAAGGAAGGCAGGAAGAAGAAGAAAAACGCCGTCTATTTTTTAATTTGGTGAAAAATATCTAAGCATGTCCTTGCAAACTTAGATACATTAAGCGGTAGACGTAGATACATAATTTTTTTAATAAAATTAATATTTGATATTTGCATCTACAAAGACTTAAAGACACAGTTAATAAATTAACAGATACATATAAGTCAACGAAAAATAGTGTCAAAATCTTTGTTCAAACTTTTTAAAAAATTATCTATGTATGTAAATATACAGCGCAGATATATAAGTTATAGATGCAGTATATATATATAAGTTTGTCAAAAAATAAAAACAGATCATACTGTAACTTCCTGTAGTGAAAAGAGCAAACAAATTACATGCCATGAGATAAATCACCAGTGTCCCATTCCATTTATTATAAAAGGTGCATCAATACATAGATCGTGGACAAACAAACAATCTATAAAAGAATAATAATTCTATATAAATTGACACTTGAAATAAGGAGTACATACAACTTAACTATGATTTAAAAATATAATAAATATACCAATGCACTAGATGATTTCAATATTTGTACACATATTAATTAATTTATTTATTTTTTTAATACTTTATTATTATTATCAAAACTTGTTTTCAATTTATGAGAATATAATATTATGACCAATATTATTGTTTTTTTCTGCTTTATTTTTCATTTTTTGGTTTTATATTTTTTTTTCCTCTATTTTATGAATCTGATATATATTCTCTTTTGATTAGAATGTTGAAAAAAATTAATATTTGAAATTATTTATTTATTTTGAGTAGTGGGCCTAAAAGATAAGATTAGAATATAAATTTTATGAGAATTGTTTATTTCATTTTTTTGGCTTATCGGTTTTTTTTAGTTTTATTTTTTCTTTTAAAATTCAATACATGTGTATTTTTTGAGCTAACTTAGACTTGGTTTGATAATGTTCATTAAGAGAGTGCTTATGCTTATGAAGAACATAATGACCTATTTGGTATATAAATTGTAAAAGTCAGATTAAAGTCAGATTGCATAAGTTAGATTGACCAAAAGTCAAATATGTGTTTGCTATGTAAATAAATAAGTCAGCTTAATAAGTATAATATGAGTTTAGTATATATATGATATAAGTTATAAGTTTGGGTGTTAAATTACAATAAAATTTATACATATTACCACATATTGTTTAAAAGATTATTTTTTTACTTCTAAAAAAAAAAGCTTATTCATTAAAATTAATTAAGTTTTCTAAAAAAAGTTCTATATTATTTATAATATATTTTTTTATATATAATCTATAATGTGTGTTTATATATAAATATATATATATATATATATATATATATATATTTTTTTTTTTATTTATTTTTTTTTTTTACTTCAACCAAAATATGACTTTAAAATAAACTTTAAATACAAAAGAAAGATGAGATTATCTAAAACTGTTTAAATAGACATATATTTTAGTGGAATTTCAAATTTTATATTTTAATATTATTTTTTATTAGATTTAAATAAGAATATTTTTGTTTGCATAAATTAACTTAAGTAAATAGATAATTATTATTAAAAATAAAATTTGAGCCTAGGAGTAACAAGTATAATAATAATAAACTTGAAGAACAAGTTACAGCCCGTTTGGTATAAAGGTTACAAAGTCTAAATGTCGATTGAAGAGTCCAATATATGGATTAGAAGCGTTTGGTTTCTCAAAATATTGCGATTAGCTTAATGGCAATCAGACCAAATCGGAAAAAAATTTCAATTGGCAAGGACCTTTTGACTTTTCAGATTGCATGTGACACTAGAACTGTCTAATTTACCATTTATTTTTTTATATATTAAGTGCCCGTTTGGTACATGGTTTGACACCTCCTATTGCCGATTAGAAAGCTTTGATTTCAGATTGGGTGAGTTTAGTTTCCTCAATCTGCAGATTGAGCCAATTGTAATCTGATTTAATATGAACTAAATTTACAATTTGCATAAGTTGGTATTGACTAACTTATGAATATCCGATTGTATTCTTATATATAAATAGACTCATTTGTCCTTAAAATTTTATTATTATTACGTTTTTTGCTCCTAGGCTTAAATTTTTTTTTTATGACAATTATCTATTTACTTTAAGTTAATTCATGTAAACAAAAATATCTATATTTAAATCTTAATAAAAATATATAAAAATAACAGTATTAAAATATAAAATTTTGTAATTCCACTCAAATATATACATATATTTAAATAGTTTAAGACAATATCATTTATTTTTAATTATTTTTATTTTTTTTTTGTATTTAAAGTTTATTGTAAGGTCACATTTTTATTGAAATAATGAAAAAATTATTATAAATAATATAGAATAGAAAATTTATTTAATTCTTTTTTAATTTTAAAGAGTAATATTTTTTTGGTACAGAATATTTGGTGATATGTATAAATTTTATTGTCATCTAACACCTAAACTGATTTATACTATACATATACTAAACATATATTAGACTTATCAGCCTGACTTATTCATTAGCATACCAAACACATATTTGATTTATGGTCAATCTGATTTTTGTAATCTAACTTATGCAATCTGACTTATAATCAATCTGACTTTTATAATTTGTATACTAAACGAACCCTCAGAGTCATCTTTAACCCAATTATCTCTTATTGTCATGCAACCATCTCTCCATTGCAATGCATTATTTAGTAACATAACATGTATCAAATATTTTATTAAGAACTAAACAATATTAATATATTAAAATAATTTATGCAATATGTAAACCAAATATCTTTTTTATGTATGCCCTTAATGGCAATTACATATTTAAACTAACTTTTGCAATATACATACTAAACACATATTTGACTTATTTACAATATGCATGCTAAACGTATATTTGATTTATGATCAAATTGACTTTTGCAATATGGCTTATCACTAATCTGATTTTGAAATCCATTTACTAAATGGGCACTCGGTCTATTTGTATGTGAGAATGTAATCAGATTTTCATAAGAAAGTCAACATTAACTTATGCAGATTATCAATTTTGTTTAGATTTGATCAGATTGTGATTGGCTAAATTTACGGTAGAGTAATCAATCAGTTTGAACGGTTTTAGACCCTTTTTCCAACCGACCCAACTAAGTCGGGTGTTTCAAAATATAAATTGATAGAACAACCGACCAAGTCAGTTTCTTAAATATGTGAATTGCCCTAACCGCCGTGAAAGCAATCAATTTTGGTTGGATGATCGATTAATCATTGTTGAACTCAAATTCCAATTTTTTTTACCCCAAAATCAAAAGGTAGAACATAGAACACAAATTTTGACAGAAGGATGAAGAAACATCATATAGATCTAAAAAACAAAAAGTTATTCAGAAACAATTAAGTACATCATATTTATAAACCCTAATATTACCCATTTACATAAAAAAATGAAAAGAAACCCTAATCCTATCCACATGCTAATCTATGGAAGTCCTAATCTAACCTTAATAGTACATATATCTAAAAAAACTTCAGATCTAAAACAAAAAAGGTGAAGGAAGCACCAATAATACCCACAAACATTCAAATCTAAAAATGTCAAGGACTAGGCTCTAATTAGTATATCCATAACCCTTGCTATTGTTGTGTACAAATGGGAAAAGTCAAAGAGAAACTTGATTCTTTGAGAAGTAAAAGAACTTCAACTCTTCGACAATTATAGTAGCTATCACACCCTTTAGGGAGGTATGACTGGCGGGAGGAATAAATAACCAAACTTCTGTAACCCTGACTTCAAATCAAATAAACACATATGACTTTGACTAAACAAGAAATTTAAAAAATATATAACAATTTAACTAAAAATTTCGGTGGAACATGCCCAACATATAAACATGGAATGACTGCAAATTAATAACCAAAACAAAATCTAACATCCCAAAGCCTAATGTGATTGCAAATTTTATTCATTGGCTTCAAGTCTGCAATCTCAATTATATATATTGCCGTCATATAATCGGCAAGCCAAGTATCAATGATTGATGTTCCCTGATATCCTGTTACTAAAAAAGAACATCAACAAGCAAGAGTTAAGTCACATAGACTCAGTGAGTGGAATAACGTACCCAACCAGTACTAGTATCACTCAAAACTTGAATAAAATATATAAATCAGAAAATTTCAAACTAACATGAATTCTAAAACAATTAAATTCCCCACGTACGTAAATATGAAAACATAAAATTATTCAAACACCTTTCATGTAATACATTATACAACAAAGAAATCGAACATTCAAATCACTCAAAGCATACAAATGGACAAATAGAGTAACTCAGCACCCGCACAACAAATATCTTCCCATCGGACAATTTTTGCTCTTGCACACCAAATATATTCTCCATACATATTCATCCTCGGGGTTGAGTTACTTGAATATTTTAAATCAGATATTAAATCTAAATATCCTAGGTGCACCTTGATTCTATTTCACATTTTATTGGCCTTTATCAAACACAAACAACTTCACGTATCACACATAATTTAAATAACTCAAATTAAACACTACACATGTATATCTTTCCATATAACCATATATTCAAATGCACATAACAGTTATATATAACAATCTAGCAACCAAAGAATACTTTATCCACTAACAGTGATATGGATCTCGCTCATTACTCCTTCTTGAATCCATGTGTCATTGGCTTAATAATATGTTCCTGAACTGAAAGTCTATTTTCAAATATCACTTAGTTTATAAACTTCACAGTTATAATCCTCTAATTGCTAGACTTAGATATCCACTTTCATGCATTTCTTGAAAACTAATTCCTCTTAGGCATTCTAACAAATACCCTAAGGACCGCTTTAATTCCAATTCTTGTATGTACATATTTGTTATAACCCAATAATTTAACGTACGTTGTGGGATATGCTATGTAAATCGTCGTGGTGGATTATATAATCATTTTTCATAAGTGAACTAACATAAAAGATTGTTTGAATTTATGAATATACAAAGATATATATATATAGGTATATAAATTAATTTTTTTTTCCTTCCTAATTGAGTAAGTTATAACTTGTAGCAAATCGTAAATGTACTATCTATGAGTAGAACAAGTGAGTAACAAATTTAAATATTTAAAATATCAGTTTGTATATATGTATATACATATATACACTTGCAACCAAGATTAAATTTGAGTCTTTATTTTAAAAATATATAAATTTTATTGAAGTAGTGTCAAGTGGGTAAATAAAAAAGTAAACTAGAAGATATATATACATAATGAATATAAGTCTAGATATCAATAATTGATGGAGACCACATATGGAAATTTGTTGACTTCCCTATTCATGGTTAGAGTCCAGAAATTTCTAGCTTTGCCTCACTTAGCCGTGAAGCTTCTTTAGTTTCTTGGCAACTCTAGCTTCTTGTAGCCAAGTTTCCCCTATTTCTTCTTACCATTGTCATGTTACGACTGTCCTTTTACTTTCAATTGACTGAATCCTTGCAACCAGCAACCATAATCAGGAGACATGCTGCCTTGTTTTGGCGTTGCAGTAGCTGGAAGTTGAGTTCTTCCTTGCCATTTCATTTGCCTTTTCCAACTCTTGTTTTTTTCAAGTGATAACCCTTAATCAATGCCAACAATAGTGAGGATAGTTGTTTTAATTTTTTGTGCGACAACCTTCTATAGATAGACCATAGTTTTGCCCTATTCAGTCGTGGAGGGGGGGGGGGGGGGATTTCACTTGGACTTACAGAGCTGGGCAGCGCCTCTTTGATGAGTGGTAGTAGCTCCAGCTGTTGGCAACCACAAGTCCATCACGCAAGCCTCACATGGTAGGACCAACCATGGGTGCTTCATTTCTCCCTACTTGTAGCCGTGTATGTGGGTGTGAGAGCCAATGGTAGCCAAGCTTGGCTGAGAGAATCACTTGCTACCAGCAGCAGTTGTGTGATAGCAATAGACTCCTTGTCTTTTGATGGTAGTTTTTCTAACTTAGAATCCTAATTCTTGTGATGTTTGTGATTGTTTGATAACATAGGCTTAGGGATTAAGGAAGTGTTGGATGAAAGTTTAAGAACAAAGGGTGAAAATTGGTGTCTAAGTGATTAAAGAAAAGAAGAACCTTGAATTGGTGTTGGAATGATATAATTCAAACTCTTGATTAATTTGTAAATAACCAAACCAACTTTAAATTTAGTATTTGTAATATTAGTAATGTAGAAATTATGGATTAGTGTTGATTTTCTTAGTATGTAAATATATAGATATATATAGATATACATAAATATTAAGTTAAATAATTTACCCACCCAAGGTATTTGATAAAATGTCCACAAGAAAATTTATTTGAGTATTATGAATAGAACTTGGCAGATTTCATGGGTGAAATAAATTCATTATTTTGAATGTCTTTGGGGCCAAATTAAATTAAGAGTTCAAAAGATAAAATGTAGCTTATAGTCTTGAAATGTTGTTTGCAAAATTCCATAGCTTGGTTCAAAATATGTTGTGAGTTATAGCTGTTAGACTCTAGATAGGTCAAGCAGGATTTGTAGTATCGTGTTTTTGGTTCACGTAAGGAATTGAGTGGGTTCAAGACTAATTTAAGGAAAAGTTTATAAGTAAGAAAGATAGATAACTTGTTTATTAATAAACCCTACAAACGGAATCAGATTTCATTTTTTCTAGGGAAAGTTATGTTCAATTAACTGAAGTAAGGTCAAAGCTGTCAAAAATCCTGCGTGTTACAGAATTTAAAGCAACTTTAAACAATAAACTGTATTGATATACAAATATAAAATTACAAATAATATACCATTATAAAGCTACATGTGTCTAATATTTTATAAATTTTACGAAACTGGATTCAGAATTTTTTAAAGAAAGATATGACTATTAAAGTGGACACTGGTCCAAACTCCAAGTTTGGTCAGTTTCAACTTTTCTAACTCACTAAATGCTTTCCATCTTTTCTAATGGTTCCTCCTACCCTATGCTTTGTCAAGACACTTAAAATGTTTCTTCATGATTAACCTTATTACCCTACACTTAAAATTTTTTAAAGAAAGATATGACTATTAACCCTATACTTAAAATGTGTACAGAGATCAATTTGTTGTGGGGGCATGGAAATGCTTTGTAGGGGGTGATAATGTTGTGCGGGGCTAGGTCACTCATTGGTCCTTTGATTGCTTTGCGTGATAGTGTTGCGCTGACTTAAATTGTGATCCTATGTGTCATATGAATTGTGAATTTGTGAAACTTACAATGTGTACGTGTAATGTGAAATGTTATATGAATCATGTTAATATGTATATTATACATTTGTGCTAAGTGATGCTAGTACCCTTTGAGTACGATTATCCACTCACGGAGTCCATATGACTCACCTCTCTTCTGTGATAAATTTTTTAGTAACAAGAGTTCATTATATGGCGTCGCTGAGTTTGTGACTTGCTAATTAAGTATAACAAGTAATATAAGGATCTCAGACTTGAAGTTAAAGGATGAAAATTTGCAGTCACACTAGAACTGTAGGGGTGCCTAATTTTGAAAGATGTAAGTGTCTAATTATTTGTCTTGGTTATGATGTGGTTGAAGCGAAGCTCCTTGTTATTTTTATGTTATTGTTGTGTAAAATCATGAGATTATGTATTTTTATTTTAAGGCATGTTTCGTATTGCAAGAAACTTCTGCCAAATTTTTCAGTAACTTGTTAATTATTATAGGAAGTGAACTTCGGTTTTAGAAAAGGTAGTTTTATTTTTTAGTTGGGTCAATGAGTCAAGTTTGTTATTTTTTTTTCGAAGTCAAAGTTACAGTGGATTGGCTGCCCAATTCTCTGGCCAGTTATGCATTAGTGAGGGGTGTGACGAGTTGGTATCAGAGCTTGAGTTTAGAGGTCCGTGACTGCAAATGTGGGACGTTATTGCTTTGTTTATGTACGTTACCCGGGGCGTATGTAGGCTTAGTGATACGTTCTAATTCATCCTGAAGCTTCAAGTTGTGATCCTTTAACGTTCTTGACCTTATATAATAGGTATGCCTTAAATTCATTTGTGTTTGCTTAAATCTAAGTTTTTTCGCTTCTTTTATCTATTTGATTATCCAAATTGCATTCCCCTTTCTTGTTGCAAAGTGTCGTTGAAGATTTATATATATATCTATATATATATTAGTTTAAATTTTCTTGGATTTGGATATTGTGAGTATGTTTTCATTAATGGAGAATTTATTGTTGTTGTTATGGTTTTTTTTTTTTTCCATCTATTCTTATTGGTTATAAATTGGTATAATACAATCACCTAATTTTATTTTTTTTTTCCGTAGGGATGGATTCAACGAGAGTTCAAATGGATAGGAATGCAATTCGACTCAATAGATGAGACTTTTTAGTTATTTCATGAATATGCAATAAGAAATGGGTTTTTTATTCGTAAGAGGTAAGGGTACAAGAGGCAAAGGGATGGAAAAGGTCGCAATAAAACAATTTCTATATTCAAAGTAGGGTGTTTATGAAAATAATCCAAAAATAAGTCAACTTGTGAAGAATCCTGTAGCTCACACAAGAACTAATTGTCCAATTTTTATGCATGTCCATAGGACGGTAAAAACTAGTGACAAAGTTGTTATATATAAGCTAGTATTGGAGCACATCCATGTTTTGTAAAATGAAGAAATTATTCACACGATGCCTTCACAACTCTTAAAGAAGTCATCTTGTGAAGAGTCCTTTGGCTCACACAAGAACTGATTGTCCAGTTTTTATGCATGTCCATAGGACAGTAGAAACTAATGACAAAGTTGTTATAAATAAGCTAGTATTGGAGCACAACCATGTTTTACACAGTGAGAAAATTGTTCACCTGATGCCTTCAAAATGCTCCATTTACAAAGTGTAAGCTCACAAAATTGTTATGACAGCCGAATCAGGCTTGCGACTAGAACAGCTACATAGGCTTCATGAGCTAAAGTGTCGGTGGAACTATTAGCATCAAGTACTCACGATTTAATCAGAAAAACTTTCTTCGCATCATTAAACAACAAGAAATGAAAGAAGGCGATGTGGTAGAAATAATATCATATTTTAATGATTATTCGAAGGATAACCCATCATTTCAATATAGATTACAATTAGATAGCATGCATCGCATTACAAATAAGTTTATTTGAAATGCAAGAGTGGTTATAGATTATGGATTATTTGAAGATGTTATGGTTTATGATGCTAGATATTGCACAAACATATAAACATGGAATGACTGCAAATTAATAAACAAAACAAAATCTAACATCCCAAAGCCTAATGTGACTACAAATTTTATTCATTGGCTTCAATCTCAATTATATATATTGCCGCCATATAATTGGCAAGCCAAGTATCAATGATTGATGTTCCCTGATATCCTGTTACTAAAAAAGAACATCAACAAGCAAGAGTTAAGTCACATAGACTCAGTGAGTGGAATAACGTACCCAACCAGTACTAGTATCACTCAAAACTTGAATAAAATATATAAATCAGAAAATTTCAAACTAACATGAATTCTAAAACAATTAAATTCCCCACGTACGTAAATATGAAAACATAAAATTATTCAAACACCTTTCATGTAATACATTATACAACAAAGAAATCGAACATTCAAATCACTCAAAGCATACAAATGGACAAATAGAGTAACTCAGCACCCACACAACAAATATCTTCCCATCGGACAATTTTTGCTCTTGCACACCAAATATATTCTCCATACCTATTCATCCTCGGGGTTGAGTTACTTGAATATTTTAAATCAGATATTAAATCTAAATATCCTAGGTGCACATTGATTCTATTTCACATTTTATTGGCCTTTATCAAACACAAACAACTTCACGTATCAGCACATAATTTAAATAACTCAAATTAAACACTACACATGTATATCTTTCCATATAACCATATATTCAAATACACATAACAGTTATATATAACAATCTAGCAACCAAAGAATACTTTATCCACTAACAGTGATATGGATCTCGCTCATTACTCCTTCTTGAATCCATGTGTCATTGGCTTAATAATATGTTCCTGAACTGAAAGTCTATTTTCAAATATCACTTAGTTTATAAACTTCACAGTTATAATCCTCTAATTGCTAGACTTAGATATCCACTTTCATGCATTTCTTGAAAACTAATTCCTCTTAGGCATTCTAACAAATACCCTAAGGACCGCTTTAATTCCAATTCTTGTATGTACATATTTGTTATAACCCAATAATTTAACGTACGTTGTGGGATATGCTATGTAAATCGTCGTGGTGGATTATATAATCATTTTTCATAAGTGAACTAACATAAAAGATTGTTTGAATTTATGAATATACAAAGATATATATATATAGGTATATAAATTAATTTTTTTTTCCTTCCTAATTGAGTAAGTTATAACTTGTAGCAAATCGTAAATGTACTATCTATGAGTAGAACAAGTGAGTAACAAATTTAAATATTTAAAATATCAGTTTGTATATATGTATATACATATATACACTTGCAACCAAGATTAAATTTGAGTCTTTATTTTAAAAATATATAAATTTTATTGAAGTGTGTCAAGTGGGTAAATAAAAAAGTAAACTATAAGATATATATACATAATGAATATAAGTCTAGATATCAATAATTGATGGAGACCACATATGGAAATTTGTTGACTTCCCTATTCATGGTTAGAGTCCAGAAATTTCTAGCTTTGCCTCACTTAGCCGTGAAGCTTCTTTAGTTTCTTGGCAACTCTAGCTTCTTGTAGCCAAGTTTCCCCTATTTCTTCTTACCATTGTCATGTTACGACTGTCCTTTTACTTTCAATTGACTGAATCCTTGCAACCAGCAACCATAATCAGGAGACATGCTGCCTTGTTTTGGCGTTGCAGTAGCTGGAAGTTGAGTTCTTCCTTGCCATTTCATTTGCCTTTTCCAACTCTTGTTTTTTTCAAGTGATAACCCTTAATCAATGCCAACAATAGTGAGGATAGTTGTTTTAATTTTTTGTGCGACAACCTTCTATAGATAGACCATAGTTTTGCCCTATTCAGTCGTGGAGGGGGGGGGGGGGATTTCACTTGGACTTACAGAGCTGGGCAGCGCCTCTTTGATGATGGTAGTAGCTCCAGCTGTTGGCAACCACAAGTCCATCACGCAAGCCTCACATGGTAGGACCAACCATGGGTGCTTCATTTCTCCCTACTTGTAGCCGTGTATGTGGGTGTGAGAGCCAATGGTAGCCAAGCTTGGCTGAGAGAATCACTTGCTACCAGCAGCAGTTGTGTGATAGCAATAGACTCCTTGTCTTTTGATGGTAGTTTTTCTAACTTAGAATCCTAATTCTTGTGATGTTTGTGATTGTTTGATAACATAGGCTTAGGGATTAAGGAAGTGTTGGATGAAAGTTTAAGAACAAAGGGTGAAAATTGGTGTCTAAGTGATTAAAGAAAAGAAGAACCTTGAATTGGTGTTGGAATGATATAATTCAAACTCTTGATTAATTTGTAAATAACCAAACCAACTTTAAATTTAGTATTTGTAATATTAGTAATGTAGAAATTATGGATTAGTGTTGATTTTCTTAGTATGTAAATATATAGATATATATAGATATACATAAATATTAAGTTAAATAATTTACCCACCCAAGGTATTTGATAAAATGTCCACAAGAAAATTTATTTGAGTATTATGAATAGAACTTGGCAGATTTCATGGGTGAAATAAATTCATTATTTTGAATGTCTTTGGGGCCAAATTAAATTAAGAGTTCAAAAGATAAAATGTAGCTTATAGTCTTGAAATGTTGTTTGCAAAATTCCATAGCTTGGTTCAAAATATGTTGTGAGTTATAGCTGTTAGACTCTAGATAGGTCAAGCAGGATTTGTAGTATCGTGTTTTTGGTTCACGTAAGGAATTGAGTGGGTTCAAGACTAATTTAAGGAAAAGTTTATAAGTAAGAAAGATAGATAACTTAGTTTATTAATAAACCCAACAAACGGAATCAGATTTCATCTTTTCTAGGGAAAGTTATGTTCAATTAACTGAAGTAAGGTCAAAGCTGTCAAAAATCCTGCGTGTTGCATAATTTAAAGCAACTTCAAACAATAAACTGTATTGATATACAAATATAAAATTACAAATAATATACCATTATAAAGCTACATGTGTCTAATATTTTATAAATTTTACGAAACTGGATTCAGAATTTTTTAAAGAAAGATATGACTATTAAAGTGGACACTGGTCCAAACTCCAAGTTTGGGCAGTTTCAACTTTTCTAACTTACTAAATGCTTTTCATCTTTTCTAATGGTTCCTCCTACCCTATGCTTTGTCAAGACACTTAAAATGTTTCTTCATGATTAACCTTATTACCCTACACTTAAATTTTTTTAAAGAAAGATATGACTATTAACCCTATACTTAAAATGTGTACAGAGATCAATTTGTTGTGGGGGCGCGAAAATGCTTTGTAAGGGGTGATAATGTTGTGCGGGGCTAGGTCACTCATTGGTCCTTTGATTGCTTTGCGTGATAGTGTTGCGCTGACTTAAATTGTGATCCTATGTGTCATATGAATTGTGAATTTGTGAAACTTACAATGTGTATGTGTAACTGTGAAATGTTATATGAATCATGTTAATATGTATATTATACATTTGTGCTAAGTGATGCTAGTACCCTTTGAGTACGATTATCCACTCACGGAGTCCATATGACTCACCTCTCTTCTGTGATAAATTTTTTAGTAACAGGAGTTCATTATATGGCGTCGCTGAGTTTGTGACTTGCTGATTAAGTATAACAAGTAATATAAGGATCTCAGACTTGAAGTTAAATGATGAAAATTTGCAGTCACACTAGAACTGTAGGGGTGCCTAATTTTGAAGGATGTAAGTGTCTAATTATTTGTCTTGGTTATGATGTGGTTGAAGCGAAGCTCCTTGTTATTTTTATGTTATTGTTGTGTAAAATCATGAGATTATGTATTTTTATTTTAAGGCATGTTTCGTATTGCAAGAAACTTCTGCCAAATTTTTCAATAACTTGTTAATTATTATAGGAAGTAAACTTTTACAGTGAACTTCGGTTTTAGAAAAGCTAGTTTTATTTTTTAGTTGGGTCATGAGTCAGGTTTGTTATTTTTTTTTCAAAGTCAAAGTTACAGTGGATTGGCTGCCTAATTCTCTGGCCAGTTATGCATTAGTGAGGGGTGTGACGAGTTGGTATCAGAGCTTGAGTTTAGAGGTCCGTGACTGCAAATGTGGGACGTTATTGCTTTGTTTATGTACGTTACCCGAGGCATATGTAGGCTTAGTGATACGTTCTAATTCATCCTGAAGCTTCAAGTTGTGATCCTCTAACGTTCTTGACCTTATATAATAGGTATGCCTTAAATTCATTTGTGTTTTCTTAAATCTAAGTTTTTTCGCTTCTTTTATCTATTTGATTATCCAAATTGCATTCCCCTTTCTTGTTGCAAAGTGTCGTTGAAGATTTATACATATATCTATATTAGTTTAAATTTTCTTGGATTTGGATATTGTGAGTATGTTTTCATTAATGGAGAATTTATTGTTGTTGTTATGGTTTTTTTTTTTTCCATCTATTCTTATTGGTTATAAATTGGTATAATACAATCAAGTAATATTTTTTTTTTTTCGTAGGGATGGATTCAGCGAGAGTTCAAATGGATAGGAATGCAATTCGACTCAATAGATGAGACTTTTTAGTTATTTCATGAATATGCAATAAGAAATGGGTTTTTTATTCGTAAGAGGTAAGAGTACAAGAGGCAAAGGGATGGAAAGGTCGCAATAAAACAATTTCTATATTCAAAGTAGGGTGTTTATGAAAATAATCCAAAAAGAAGTCATCTTGTGAAGAATCCTCTAGCTCACACAAGAACTAATTGTCCAATTTTTATGCATGTCCATAGGACGGTAAAAACTAGTAACAAAGTTGTTATATATAAGCTAGTATTGGAGCACAACCATGTTTTTCAAAATGAAGAAATTATTCACATGATGCCTTCACAACTCTCAAAGAAGTCATCTTGTGAAGAGTCCTTTGGCTCACACAAGAACTGATTGTCCAGTTTTTATGCATGTCCATAGGACAGTAGAAACTAATGACAAAGTTGTTATAAATAAGCTAGTATTGGAGCACAACCATGTTTTACACAGTGAGAAAATTGTTCACATGATGCCTTCAAAATGATCCATTTACAAAGTGTAAGCTCACAAAATTGTTATGACAGCCAAATCAGGCTTGCAACTAAAACAGCTACATGGCTTCATGAGCTAAAGTGTCGGTGGAGCTATTAGCATCAAGTACTCACGATTTGATCAGAAAAACTTTCTTCGCATCATTAAACAACAAGAAATGAAAGAAGGCGAGCATCATTAAACAACAAGAAATGAAAGAAGGCGATATGGTAAAAATAATATCATATTTTAATGATTATTCGAAGGATAACCCATCATTTCAATATAGATTACAATTAGATAGCATGCATCGCATTACAAATAAGTTTTAGGCAGATGCAAGAGTGGTTATAGATTATGGATTATTTGAAGATGTTATGGTTTATGATGCTAGATATTGCACAAACAAATAGCATAGGCCTTTTGGGATATTTGACGAGTTCAACCATCATCGTCAACATGTCATTGCGAAGGGGCATTGTGTGGTTATGCTCAATGTTTTCCATGCTTTTACATGGCACATATTTACAAAATGGTATTAAAGCGCTTAGTCCTTACACACGACAAGATAGAAATCAAAATATGATCAAGGACTCACTTTCACTTATTTACGACTATGAAACTGAGGGCAAATTTCAATCATAGTGGGATTTATTCCATAATGCTGTGGTTTATGATCCCACATATTGTTAAATAGGAACCTTAGTTTGGCTTCAAATTTCACAAGGATAGTTTCCTTGTAGTAAAAAATACAAATTTTTCTACAAGCATACATAAGAATTTCAACCAAAAACCAAATCCCAAAACAATATATCATATTTTCTTTATTTTACAATGTCACATGCTTAAAGCATCATCCTTCCTGTACTTATGACCAAGTATTCTATTCTAATTTAGCATATCTATGTCCACATACGTATTTCCACAAATATATATTCTCAACCTAATTCCAATAAAAAAAAATGTGAAATTAGGAAAACCTAAATTTATCAAAATGCTAAACAAATCCTAGTATCATGAAATTTGTTTTCAAATTAAACTAAAAAAAAGAGAATAACACAAGTGCCAATTAGCTAGAGAATAGAGCTTTCTGTGAGTTATAGAACCCATATCTTCTTCTTCGGGTGAAAATTGCAGAATCTAGAATTTGTTGGGGAAGAAAAGAAGCTAAACCACTCACGAAAAGAAGAGAATGGAGGAATATCATAAACACAGGGAAAGAAAAGCACTAATAGGATATGTCATCGTTTTGTTTTATTTTTCTAAAAAAAAAAGAGCAAGAGAGGGAACAACATCGTTTTGGTCACTCTTTACCGCTTCCCTCTCCTATGGATCCCATCTCCTATTGGATATACATATTATAAAAGTAAGACTGATTAATAAGTTATATTGGCATAAGTATAATATATGCTTGGTATTCTGATTGAGTATATGTGAAGTATGTATATGGTATGTTGATTGTATAAATCAGTTTGGGTGTAAGATTATCATCAAGGACATACATAAATTAGGATATTTGGTGCATATTGTATAAGTCAAATTTATTAAAAAAAACTATTTAATTATTAATTTAATATTTTAAAATATTATATTATAAAATTATTATTTAAAACTAATTCATAGTGTATAACAATTTATAATTTAATTATTAATTACAAAAAAATAAAATGGTTTGATGGACAGATGAGTCAGTGAAAGTAAGATGAGAATAAGGTTGTGCAAAAAAAATAGTCAACCCGTCAAAGCCTACTAAACCTACCGTTCAAGAATTAGTTTTATGGTTGTTTGACTTTTTGTTTTGTATACTGGGTTGGGGTCGATGACTGGGTTGGGATTTTTTGAAATTAAGTAAACTGACCCACCGACATTATATTTTAATATATATTAACTTATTTTACATGTAAATATTAAGTCTAAAAATATAAAATATTACTATGTAAATGTTAAATTTTATATTATTCAAGTTTAATTTATGTTGATTTAGTTTTAAAAAATATTATGAGCTATGCACAGGTAGCAAGGGTGGATGCAGTAAGTGCTGAGTCGGGTCAACTTATGCCACTCAGCTTTTAAAATATTATGTTGGATATGGGTAAAAATTAATTTGACCTCCGAGTTATAGAAAATATAATTATGGCACATAAATTTTTAACTTTTTCACAATAGTCTACCATCAAAATAAAGTATATCCTGTCTTAAAATTTATTTATTGCAATTTAGCCACCAGTCACTAAAGCTTCAATGAAGTTGAATGACGCTATTTGGATTTTTTCTTTTTTTTGCTTAAATATATCCTAAATTCTTTTTAATATAGATATTTTTTATTTTATATATATATATATATGAAATTCTCTATTCTTTTCAAAAAGAAAATAATTTTTTCTTATATTTTTACTAATCCACAAAACTTTTATTTAATTTCTCTCTCTCTCTCTTTTTTCTTTTTTGTCTTTTTTTTTTTTTTTTTCAGACTTTTGTGTCTGAAAATAGTTTTTTTCTTCATAATTCAATTTTATTTGAAAATATATCGTATTGAAAAAATCAATTCATATAACATGCGAAGAAATTGATAAATTTTGTTTATTTAATAGTTTTAAAAATAAAGTACTTATCCACCAAAAAGAAAGAATTTATAAAAAAAAGTTAATTAGAAAATAAAATAACTAATATTTTTGAATTAACGTGCTATCATTATCAATTTTTTAATTATAATATATTAAACTATTACCTTTAATTATATTTCTTTAACGTATAATTTACATTTGATACTCATAGTTATCTTAAAACATATATAAAAGTAAATTTCAAATGTTTAAAAAAAAAATTTATATAATATTTTAACTCCTCTTATTAATATTTCTGGTTCCGGCCACTGAATGGTGGCATTATGCTGCTCACTTTTTCTTCGTTGTCACCAAATTACGATGAATTCCAAAGGATCCTTGAATATCTTTAAACATTTCCCTTTATGTGTCACTCTCATATATGCATCCACACATAGACATCCATTAATACTTGCATAAATGAGCGATGGAAGCTTAATTCATTAGCTGGGTTATTTATGTTAATGAATGTGGAATTTCGTTTCTGCTTTTGTTTGGAAGGGAATAAAAAGGAAAACAAAGGCTAGATGATAAAGCTAGAAGGTTAAAGAAACCCGATACATTTATATGCTCATCAGAACTGGGTTCAGATTTTCAGGACAAAGCATCATTATATTGATTCTATAGTAAATAACATTGTTTTCGGTGCATCATGTATGCAGGATAACATTTAACACAATCAGAAGAGCAATACTTAGACTTAGGAAAGATCAATTATTCAAATTTATACTATAACTACTCATGCAATTGGATAGGAAGCTCTCATGGCGATGCCACAGATACCTTCAGGGGCATCAATATCCCTCTGCATCTTCATGTAGCCACCCTCACCCCAATCCTTGCCCCATGAGTTCTTGATCAACCAGAACTTGCCATCTTTGCTTGTCCCATACCCAATTGCAGTAACTGCATGGTTCAGGTTGGTGCCACAATATTCACTAGTAAAAATTCCTTGTCGGTAATTTTTAAAGGCATCTCCAACTGCAATAACAACCGAGACTGGCTGAATGCTTACTGCATTCAGTAAGTCCTTCTCACTATTAGCCGGTACATCTTCATAACGAGTGATTTTGGCAGCCGGAGAGGATCTCATCTCACAAGTTCCTTCTAATCCTTCATAAGGGTAATCAGTTTCACTAGAAATGCCTTGGTTCTGTATTATATAGTCGAAGGCTTGATCCATATAACCTCCACCACACCCGTGATTGCCATTGTTGGTGGTACAGTCAATTAGTTGTTGCTCAGATAATGGAATCAAGTTACCGGTTTTGATCTTGACAGCGCCTTCTACAGCTGCCACAGCTGAAAATGACCAGCAACTTCCTGAAATATTCAAATCAACTAGTTAGAAACAAACTCTAGGGGACATTTACTGACTACCTGAAATGGGTTTGAATTAAATAATTAGTGATTACCGCAACTTCCTTGGTACTTGATTTCAGTGACGGCTCCTTTCGTCCTCCAGTCCATGCCAGTTGGAATGTCTGTCAGGTTTTCGTACTTAAATGACGGTGTCTTGGATGGTTTTGGTTGTTCTGGAATCTTGTATCCTGTATGAGAATTGAGAAATTCTTCAGTAGTTAAGTCAGAAAATTGGTTCAAACCCAATTGGTAAGTTCGATTCGCCGCTGCATTGTTGACTCTTCTATGAACTCCAAGTTTTTCATGAATATCATGAAACGTTGCTGCTTCTCTGCTTCATCTGCATAAGAGCGATCGTACTTTGCCATCCATTGCTCATGTTTGTCAGCAATGAGTGTTTCACGCAAAGTTCGGGACATAGCATGGTATGTGCATGCCCTGAATAACATCAATGGCTTTTACAGATTGATTAGCTGCGTGAGGACTGAGGAGGCAAGCATATAGCGCAGCCCATTTATAGAAGAATAGAACCCAGTTGGTGGTGTTAATCTTCGATGGAAAAGGGTCCCAATTTCTCAGCGTGTGCAGTGAGTTTAGGGTAAGTTGAAAAATGAATTGTGGAACTCTCATGTTCCGGCAATCAAGCTACTCATGCATTGGGGTATTTTTTGCTATTAATGATTCTGATATTAGTGTTCCAGTTGTTGTTCAAGAAAAAAACAGAAAAAGAAAAAGGTGTTGCAGTTGTTTTTGTCTTTGATGGGGTCAAGTCAATCAGAAACCAATCTTAATATTTCATGGGTGGAAATTTGTTTATTTTCTTCTTGGTAAGTCAGTCTTCCAGAAAAATTCCATTTTTGTTATAGTTTATTAGGATTGACATTCTTTTAATTCTACATTTTAAAGATTTTGAATTTTCAGTTGTATGCAGTTACTGCGAAAGATAAAATGAAAGTTAACTCCTCTGTCTGGGGAGCTTTTGTATATCTGCTAGTACAAAAGATAAGGTTACAATGTTGGGGGCAATGTTAGGCTAATGAAGGTGAACTGAACCATTAAGTTAGGCTGAAAAGTGTTGGATTTAAACAATCAATAAAGCATGTGGCTAGTAAAAATTAATAAATTTGCATAACCAGTCAAGCATGTAAGTACAAATTTATAAGTCAACTTTCTAGTCCATATCAGACCTCCTCGGTGATTAAGGCTTGATTCAGGTACTGTTATACTTCTCAATTTCTCAGCGTATGCAGTGAGTTAAGGGTGAGTTGGAAATGGATTATGGAACTCTCATGCTCCAGCAATCAAGCTACTTATGCAATGGGTTATTTTTGCCGTCTGTCACTAAGATATTAGTGTTCCAATTGTTGTTTTAGTATATTTTAAAAAATAATAATAATAACTGAGATGCAGAAAAATGAGGATAAAAATAATTTTATTTATTTATCTCTATCCTCTTCTTCCTGCATCAAAACGTGTTGCAGTTGTTGAAGTTTTTGAGGGGGTCATGTTCATCAGAAACCAATTTGTCTTCCAGGGACTGAAATTTGTTTGTTTTCTTCTTTGTCAAGGCAGTCTTCCAAAAAATTCCCATTTTGTTGGAAATTTTATTTATGTATATAACCTGGACTTCAAGGAGACATTTGATTACTGATTTCAGGGTTTTGAAACAGTGTAGATTTGTTTGCTAATTGATTTCTGGTTCTTGTGAGATAATGGGGCAAGCAAAATCTAAGCTTTCTTCGCTTCTTTTAACCATTTGATTATTCAAATGACATTCCTTTTTCTTTTTTCCTTTTTTTTTTCTTTTTTTTTTTGGGATATATATATTCATTTAAATGTTTTTGGATTTGAACATTTTGTGTATGTTTTCATCAACAGAGAATTTGTTGTTGCTTCTACTTTCTTTTTCTTTTTTTTCTTTTTTTTTTAACTTTTCATCTATTCTTATTGGTTATAAATTAGTATAATAATAATCAAATAATATTATTTTGTTTTTAATAGGGATGAATCACGAGAGAGTTCAAATGATTTTGATAGACTAAAAATGGGAATGCAATTCAACTCAATAGATGATGCTTTCCAGTTCTTTTATGAGTATGCTATAAGAATGGGGTTTCGTATTCATAAAGAGTAAGAGTACAAGAGGCCAAGGGATGGAAAAGTCACAATAAAACAATTTGTATATTCAAAGCATGGCATTTGTGAAAATAATCCAAAAATAAATCATCTTATGAAGAATCCTCGAGCTCACATAAGAACTAATTGTCTAGTTGTTTTGTGTGTCCATAAGACAATAGAAACTAATGACAAAGTTGTTATATATAAGCTAATATTGGAGCACAACCATGTTCTGCACAGTGAGGAAACTATTCACATGATGCCTTCACAACTCTCCATTTATGTAGTGCAAGCTCGCAAAATTGTTATGGCAGCCAAATCAAGCTTGCAACTGAAACAGGCACATGACTTCATGAGCTAAAGTGTTGGTGGAGTTACTAGCATCAGGTTTTCACAATTTGCTCAAAAAAACTTTCTTCACACTGTTAAACAAGAATAAATGAAGGTGATGTGGTAAAATAATGTCATACTTTAATGATAAGTCGAAGGATAACCCATCATTTTAATATAGATAGCATGGATAACATTACTAATATGATTTGGGCAGAAGCATGAATGGTTGTAGATTATGGATTATTTGAAGATGTTGTGGTTTATGTTGCTACATATTGCACAAACAAGGATCCTAGACCCTTTGGGGTATTTGTCGAGTTCAACCATCATCAACATGTCATTTTTGAAGCCACACTTCTATTTGATGAGACAACTACTTCTTTACATGGCTCTTTGATGCTTTTCTAAATGTGCATAACAAGAGAAAACCACAAATAATATTTATTATTGGTGATCATGCCATTGCGAAGGGGCTTTGTGAAGTTATGACCGATGTATTCCATGTTCTTTGTACGTGACACATATTACAAAATGATATTAGAATCCTTAATTCTTGCACACGACAAGATGGAAATCAAATATGATAAGGGACTCATGTTCACTTATTTTTGACTAAGAAATTGAGGGCAAATTTCATTCACGGTGGGATTTATTCCATAATACTAAGGTTTATGATGTCCCATATTGCAAAATAGGAAGCTTGGTATGGCTTCAAATTTCACCAAGACAGTTTCCCTGTAATAAAAGTACAAATTTTTCTTCAAGCATAGATAAGACTTTTCAACCAAAAACCAAATCACAAAACAATATATATTTTCTTTATTTTACAATGTTAGAGGCTCCATAACACCAATGGCATACATGATACATGCTTAAAGCAACATCCTTCCTCTACTTATGACCAAGTATTATGTTCTAATTTAGCATAACTATGTCCACATACGTATTGCCACCAAGATATATTCTCAACCCAATTTCAATCCAAAAAACAATGTGAAATTAGGAAAACCCAAATTTATTAAAATGCTAAACAAACCTATCATGAAATTTACCTTCAAATTAAACTTAAAAAAAAAAAAAAGAAGAATAACGCAAGTGCGAATTAGCTTGAGATGAGAGCTTTCCGCGAGTTGTAGAGCTTGGTTTGTTAGGGAAGGAATGAAGCCAAAGCACGCAAGGAAAGAAGAGAATAGAGGAATATTAGAAACATAAGGAAAGGAAAAAACTAATTATGATATGTCATTGTTTTGTTTTATTTGTCTTAGAAAAAAAAAAATTAAAAACATGAGAGGAAACCACTCCATTTTGGTTCCTCTCCACTGCTTCCTTCTCTAGTAGATCCCATCTCCTATTTGATTTACATATTATAAAGTAAGATTGATTTATAAGTTAGATTGACATAATTTTGATATATGTTTAGTATACTGATTGAGTATATGTGAAGTATGTATATGGTATGATGATTTTATAAGTTTGTTTGAGTGTAAAATTACCATCAAGGATATACATAAATTAGGATATTTGGTACATATTGTATAAGAGTAATTTATTAAAAAACTATTTAATTATTAATATAATATTCTAAAATTATTATTTAAAACTAATTCGTAGTGTATAACAATTTATTAAAAAACTAAAATAGTTTGATAAAGAGATGAGTTGGTGAGAGATAAGTTAAGAATAGGGTTGTACAAAAAAAAAAAAAAATTGTCAACCAGTCACACTACCCAACCCACCCTTCAAGAATCAGTTTTATGATTGTGAGACTTTTTGTTTTTTATTTAAAATTGGAATGGGTGACCGAGTTAGGATTTTTTGAAACCGATGAACAGATCACTGACATTATATTTTAATATATATTAACTTATTTTACATGTAAATGCTAAGTCTAAATATAAATTATTACCATGTAAATATTAAATTTTATATTATTTTTAAATATACATCATTATTTCATTTTTTTTAATTTTATTTTGTAATATTAAACATGTTAAATTTATGTTGATTTAGTTTTTAAAAAAATTATGAGCTATGAACAAGTAGCAAGCAAATGTAGTAATGGTTGAGTCGAGTGAGTTAATGCCATTCAGCTTTTAAAATTCTATGTAAGATATGGGTAAAAATTAATTTGACCCCCTAAGTTAATAGAAAATATAATTTTTCCCCATAAATTTTTTATTTTTTCACAAAAGGCCACCATCGAAATAATGTATATCTTGTCTTAAAATTGTTTATTGCAATTTAGCCACCAGTGAAGTAAAGCTTCAATGAAGTTGAATGAGGTTTGGATTTTTTTTTGCTTAAATCCTAATTTTTGTTTAATATAGATTTTTTTTTTTTTATACATATATGAAATCCTCTATTCTTTACAAAAAGAATATGATTTTGTTCTTATATTTTTTCTAATCTACAAAACTTTTATTTAATTTCTCTCTTCTTTTTTCTTTTCTTTTTTCATATTTTTGGGTCTGAAAATATATATTTTTTTTTTCATGATTCAATTTTATTTGAAAATATATTGTATTAAAAAAATCACTTCATATAACATATGCAAAAAAAATTGATAAATTTTGTTTATTTAAGAATTTTAAAAATAAAGTACTTATTCCACAAAAAGAAAGAATTTATAGAAAAAAGTTAATTAGAAAATAAAATAACTAATATTTTGGAATTATCTTGTTATCATTATCAGTTTTTTTAATTATAATATATTAAATTATTAACTGTAATTATATTTATTTAAGTTATATTAGATAAGCATAGATGTATTAAAAAAAATTACATATATAAAAATAAAATTCAAATTTTTATGAAAAAAAATATTTCTAAATTATTTTGTCCCCACTTACTAATATTTCTGGATCAGCACTTATAAAACTTAGAAAGCTTCTGATAATTACACAAAAAGAAGAATAAGGGACCATTGAGGTAGTCGTACGCTCTTTATGTTAATGAATGTGGTATTTCGTTTTTGCTTTTGTTTGGAAGGGAATACAAAGACTAGATGATAAAGCTGAAAGGTTAAAGAAACTTAATACATTTCTTTACTCATCAGAACTGGCTTTACATTTTCAAAACAAACATCATATATTGATTCTATATAAAATAACATTGTTTTTGGTGCATCATGTATGCAAGATAACATTTAACACAATCAGAAGAGCAATACTTACTTCAAGAAAAATGACATTTTCCCACAAACCAAATTCAATTGAAAATGACCAAACTTTGTGGGATTAAAAGACTTATCGACAAATAATCTATGGGTAATGGTTTATAGGTAATTGCTCGTGAGTAATTCCCACAAACCTTTTCTATTTGTGGGTATTTCCCACCAACTTTTGTCGGTACCTTTTGTGGGAAATGGTTGAAGGGCATTTTGTCGGTAAAATTGGATTTCACCCACCAATCTCTTGGTTATTACCCACACACCTCTTGGTTTGTGGGTAATTGCCACAGACACAAGTTCGTGAGTAATTATCTCACATTATGCTTTTTTGAATTTACCACAAACTCGGTTGGTGGGTAAAACATTCCTGATTTTTATTTTATTTTTTTTCAATAAATGAATCAAACATGTTATTAAACATCCATTCATATTATCCATAAAACAAATTCATCATAAATTTAAAGTTTTGTCAACATTTAATAAAAAGCATCACAGAAACACACAATGTCAACATCTACAGTTAAACAATTAAACTAACCCAATAGAACTATGAGCTAGCTACATAATGTCATCAAGATCATCAACATTGGCACCATCCTCATGAAGATCCTCTTCGCCATCTTCATGACCACCTGCATCACCATCTACACCCCTAGAAGATGCACTCTTTTAAAAAGAAAAGTGAATAATTAACAAAAAAAATTTGAAAGTATAAAAGAAATGATTGAGATAAATATATGAACTTAGATATGTGAATATGAAACAAGCTATTTTTTAAGTCACAAGCTTAAATATTTGCTTAAAATCATATCCTAGCATGTTTTTGTTACTTGTACACTTGACACCCGAAACTAACCAATTTAAATAACAAACTCAAGCATTTGCATAAAATCTTAACCGCACATCTAAATTAGATTTCACTTGCTCCTACAAGTATTATTCACTGGCATGAATGTCTCAAAATTCCCATCTCATCATTTGAACATGTTTTGGTCACTATTGCCCTTTATTCCTAAAAGTAAATAAATTTTAAGTCACAAACTCAAACATTTGCATAAAATCCTAATCGTGCATCCAAATTGAATACATTTTGTTCCTACAAGTCTTATTCAATGTCATGAATGTGTTGGAATTCATGGCTCTTCGTTTGAAAATGTTTTGGTTACTTTTACACTTTACACCCAAAACTAACTATGTTTAAATCACAAACTCAAACATTTGCATAAACTCATAACCATGCATTTGAATTAGATGCCATTTGTTCCTACAAATCTTATTTGATGGCATAAATGTGTAAAATTCTTGTCTCATCGTTAAACATATTTTGGTCACTATTGCCCTTCACACCTAAAAGTAGCTAATTTTTAAGTCACAATTTTAAACATTTGCATGAAATTCTAACCATGTCTCTGAATTGGATACCATTTGTTCCTACAAGTTTTATTTAATGCTTTCTAACTATCTTGCTATCTAAAAGCTTCAGCTTGCATTTTTAAATGGAGATAGTTACTTACCTAAAGTCATCCAAGGATGATAAGGTCTAAACCTAACTTCTCCACCATGAGTTTCATGATATTACTTATTTCATCAATTTTCTTTTTCTAGTACTCTAATTGTTGCTCCAATGTGTAAATCCACTCAACTGATACAACATCTGGTTGTGATGTTGCAGTAAATCATAATAATGAGTTGAATTGATCTTATCTCCAAACAAAGCTCTCGCGGCACCAGGTGTTCCACATCCATAGACTTCCCCCCCCCCCCCCCTTTTGTACTCCCCCTGTCACCTTTAACCAAATGTCTTAATCAAAAAAATGATGAGCATAATAATCTTCTCCACATTTCCTAATAACTTCATGTGTGTACTCTTCCTACAATCTCAATAAATGTTAGTCACAAATTCACTTCAATAGATATATATCTATACGTGTATGTGTGTTAGTGAATATTTGTAATACTAATAGAAATCACCAATGACTTTAGGTTGTCAAATTGTCTGGTCTTTTTGCTCTTATGGATGCGATGGAAAACATCTAAGAGAGAAGAATCATTGCATGTTTCCTTTTTCAACAAAACCATTTGAAAGTTATAAAAGAATAAAATTTGATATTTAACACTTTCATATTAAATTATAACTATACCAATTTCTCCTTATGTTGCAGTACCAAGATTAATCTTCCAACATGTCTAACAAGTGATTCCTCTCCTAATACCGAGTTTTGTGTTCCTATTTAGGAATGTTTCTTCCATTGTTTACTACTCCAAATCTAAAGTAGCTCTCACCAATTTTTTGCCATCATCCAATTGGGCATCCAACCTTCATACTTGCTGATGTCCTCTGTTTTACACGTTATCTTTGCCTTGGCCCGGCATCTCTTATCACATCCCTATATCTTCGACCTGTAGTTTTCTTAAACCTACAATGAGCCTAAAATATCATAAGAAATTGATGTATTAACTTTTCCATTCAAAATAAAAAAGATACAATTATCACAAAAATGTTTAAAATTACCATAAACTATCAATAACATAAGTCTCTCGCTATTTGAGGATACTGAGACCAAACTAGGATCAGTCCTGGCATTAGAGCTTCAATGCTTGATTTAATAATCCTCATAGTGTCAGGATTGTCAAATTCACTTTACATAAATAATAACAACAAAAGTTAACGTACTTTGGTATATATAAATAAGTAATAATAATATAATTAATTAATACCTCTCAGTGCAAATTTTAATCAAATGTCTATCAGCAGGGTTTGTTGGCAGGAGATCTAGGTGTGCATATCCTCTTGTTGTAAGTGGCTCAATGACTGGAACCCTAGATGTGGACAAATCTCCATATGAGCCTAGTGGTGAGTCGTGGCCAGGTGATTTTGTTATATGTCCTACATCACGGTCACCTACATTATTCAACAAATAGAGTATATTAATTAGTTCAATGATTATAAGTGGTAAATTTTTATTTGAATATAAACTAAATAGAAAGAAATAACTAGTAATGGTGGAATATCGACACGAGTTGACTGAGATGATGATGATCTAGGTAAGGCAAAACCCACATGAGATGCTGAAATTGTCTAAATTTTGCTTGGGAGATTTAGGTCATTGAATGACCAATGTCAAGAATAAATATTGTTCTTTCATGCACATGTTAGGAGGGAAGTTGTAAGGAATAAAAAAAACGAGCCAAATAGAATGACCATTTGATGAATGGCCAAATAGGCAAAACCCATCGGTGGCAAGACCCAATCTAATATTTCTTGGTTCTTCAAAGAATGACTGATAGTTGTCATCAAAATATTTCCATACTTCTCTATCAATTAGGTGAATCATTAGACCATTAGCATGTCTTTGATCATACTAAGTCATATGTTGAGTTGTGTTCTTTGACATAAAAAGTCTTTGGAGCCTAGGTACAAGTGGAAAATAACACAATATTTTATAAGGTACATCAATCTTACTTGATCGGGTCTTGGGTTGATATCTCGAATGCCCATATACACGACATTCTTGCAACTTCTTATATTATTCTCCATAGTAAAACATACAATCGTTAGGACATACATGTATCTTCTCATACCAAGTCCTAATTTCTTGACTATTTACTTAGATCGGTAAAAAATTTCAGGCAATTTCTCAACTTTAGGCAACATACCCTTAATAATTGAAACAATCTGGTCATAGTTGTTCTCACTCATATTAAAGTTTGATTTATAGTTCAATAATTGTGTAACTGTCGATAACTGACTATGCCAATCACAACCTTCCCATAATGGCTCGTCAGCATTTTTCAACAAGTTAAAAAATTGTCTGGATTCATATTTTGGCTCCTCAGGAATCCGACTCTCATTATCCTGATTGAAATCTAGACCAGCAGCATCCAAAACCATGTCAACATACCGATTGCTTGAATTACCAACATCAACATCAACATCTTTATTATTTGAAGTTTCCATAACCAAGCCTTGGCCTCCCCATATAAAGTTCACCACTTGTAAGTGTTTACAAAACCTTTCTTACATATGTCAATGGCCACTACATCCCAAGAATTCCATTTTTTGTTCTTGCAAACTTGACAAGGACATCAAATTGTATTTCCTTTCATAGTCCTAGGATGTCTATATGCAAAATCAAGAAACTTGTCAACATTAGACATAAACTCATCTGTAGGCATTTGGTTTTTAATCCTACGTGCCATCTAACTACGATCATCCTCAAACCAACTACGGACTTCCTCCGTATTGTCAAAAGTTCTTCACCACAACAATTACCACAATTAGAGTAAATACATTGAGCAAAATCATTCTATTCATGCATTGAGTAATCATGAATCACTATTCAAGAAAACTACTTCATATTCATTCAATATGTTGTAAGTCTATCTATTTCAATTCATAAGCATTTAATACAATATAGTTTTCATGTTCTCAAACTAGTGTAACATCAATATAAGTATCATCATCAATATACAATAAGAATTAAGAGTGTACCTTGTTAACAAAAAAAAAAAAGTTGAGTAATAGGTTCAAGAAGTGAGATCCTACTAGCAAAAAGCAATTAATAATCCCAATGAATTTGCTAAGTTACTTCAAAACTACATAATGATAAGATATAATTTTTAAGAAAATATATAAAACAAATAATGGAATCCAAAATAACCAATTAACTTGTAGACTTAACAAAACTTAAAACCTTGAAATACTTTATAGATGCCAAAATATATATGTATAAAACAAATAGAAGCAAACACCTGTACTTTGTACTGCCACCAAAATGATTATATTTATATATATCTATAGATCAACATGTAGATATATATTATTTAGATTCATGTTTGACATTACTATATTATATATATATATAGATTAAGATGTAGATATATATTATATATAGATCCATGTCTGACATTACTATATTATATATATATAGATATAGAGAAAATGACTATTTCTAAATTTGATCAATATGTATTCATGGAAATAAATAAAAAATAAAGGGTGGTGTTGAAGTGTTAATTATTATATAGAGGATAAGTTTTGACATGTTACTCATTACTGTTTACTATAAACTAAAAGGAACTAAAAATTAGTGGAAACTATGAATTAAAATCATTCTTAAATCATTGAATTATCCATTTTGCTACCTCTCTTGTCAGTGCCATGTTTTGGACAAAAAACATTTCTCATATTAATTTCAAGATCACAGAGTAGTCAAATCAAGAATTCCAAATAGCAATTAAAACTAAAATGGAATGCTATAAAAAGTTGCAAAACAAGAATAAATATTGGTTATAATGGAAGGACAAGAAGAATAAAAAATGGTTATTTAAGATATTATGAGGGAATTGGTTAAAGAAGAACGTATTAAGTCATGCTAGGAATGCAGGATAAGTTGGTATTCACTTTGATGCACACAAATGCAATTTTACATAGAACAATTTTCTACAAAAGTCTAAGTGCTCCTGCTGTGGCAATGAAAACCACATAAGCCTTGGAATTGACTTCATGACAAGGAGTTACAAAACCAAGTTGGACTTTCTCATAGTCATTGTTGAAGATTATAAACTGGAGTCACACTTGCATAATAATTTGAAATATAAGAAATAGCGCATGAAACATAGCAGACATACTAAGAGTCTCAACTTAAATAAGAACTCAATACTGTACAAGCTTATAGATTCCCAACTTTCCCCCTTCCTATTACAGGATATTTGAGAAACTTTTCTAGATATTTTCACTTCTATTTTCTCCATAGAAATGAAAATATCTAGAGTTTTATTTATATTTTTATAGTGAAGTGCATCAGCTTGAATCAATCTGAAGTCTTAGGCATCAAATTCCATGTGCAACATTTGCAGGGTCCATGTCAATTTATTCCAATAAGCAGCAGACGATATCAAACATACCACCTTCATGTCTTTCCCTTCCCATTTCCATGTACTTATTGGGTACCATTCTCCCAGTATATGAAACCTGAAACTCTCAAATCTAACATAAAAATAATTCATAAAAAGAACAAAACAAAAATCTGTTGGAAGAATAATTTATGTATTCAACCATTTGATTTTCATCACCAAGTGTCTTAACAAGTTTTCTGATATAAGCTCTAGCATCAATCAAGCTCCAGGAGAAAAAGATAACAATGACCTCTAGAGAGAGAAGGCAAATGCCTCAGTAACTATTCATGAGTCATTACATTTGATAGTTTAAAGCCAAATACAAAATATGCTAGCGTTACCCAGTAAAACACATGAGAAACTCACATTGATAAATAATAATATTTATGACAGATTTAATATTAGATCAAACTAAGGAATAATTGGTTATATATAGGACAAGGGAAGTAGCTTGGAAACACATGAGAAACTCACATTGATAAATAATAATATATAGGACGGATTTAATATTAGATAAGACTAAGGAATAATTGGTTATATATAGGACAAGGGAAGTAGTGAACTATATATGCTGTCAAATCTACTGGTCACAGTTATAGACTTAGAAGGATTTGTGTTAACTCAATATTACCATCTATCGACTACTACAGCCACCATATAAACCCATGATTTAAAGCCTCAGTAGCTCAAGGCACAACGACTCAATCCACCTAGATTACCATGCTTTTATGTTGGACCTCAACAATAATCCATCACAAGAATCTGACATGGATGACTAGTGCACTTACTCAGGAATGTGTACTTATATCACTACATAAATATTATTATAGTAAAAGTGTACTAAAAGGATTCCCAAGTTGGTGTCGTTTACTGAAAATATGGTAATGAAACCAATTCAGTTATAAAACTTTTGGAGTAATACGGTCAACTCATATTTTTCAAACCCCACTTTTCAAGTTCACTGCCTCAACTATATTTTCACGTTTGGTACCCAGTAACTCAAGTTTTCATCATGACTCTATTGTTTCTTTCTCTTCTAGTTTTTTCTTTAAGAGAAGTTGATCTTCACCACCAAGATATTAATCAGTAAACTACAACTACGAACAGAAAATTTTTCCTGATTTTATATGCCAGAAACTATTCATTTTCTGTAAAGGCAAACAAAACCCAACAATGGATGCTCACCACACAACTAGATCTATCAAAACCAAGCCCAAAATCAACTGGATCTCACACCCACATAAAAATAACAGCGGAAACTTAATCAATGAGCAATCTCATAAGTAAATACATATAGCTAATAAATTTCAAATTACTGTTGAAACAGAGAACATCAATTCATAGAGTTGTACTATATTTTATTTTCATAAAGAGAATATACACGATTAAAAGCAAGAATTGTGAAAACCAAATGGTATTGAGACAGAGCAAATGAGATAGACTTACAGAGATCCTTCTTCCAAAAGATTCGATTTTTTGAAACAATTGAAGATATGAGATTTTTCCTCTTTCTTCTCCTGGTTCAAGAAAATCTCAGACTATGTGAAGAGCAATGGAATATACTCGGAGAAAAGGAGAGGAACAGAGTGAACACGTTATGAAAATCTCAATAACGTCTAGCTTGTCCATAGGAAACTCACAAAACAAGTTGCAGACCCAAAGTAAAGAGAAAGAACTCACCTTTGAAGAAGCAGCCCCAAACACCCCCAGTCCATTGCAGCAAAAAGAGATGTGCCTGCAGACCTTAGGTACAGAGAAAAGAAAGATGTGATATCCTAAAAAGAGAGTGGTGAGTACTGAGAAGATTGAGTGCAAAAATTTTATCTTCAGTGGAGGTAGGTTCGACGGAAGCAAGTGGGTCGACAGATGCAACAGGCAGCCGCTTCTAAATTTGTCGAGGGAAAGGAATTTTGAGTTTTTAGGGATTGAAAATTCGCTGCTTCTATGAACTCCAAGTTTTTCATGAATATCATGAAACTTTGCTGCTTCTCTGCTTTATCTGCATAAGAGCGCTCGTACTGAGCCATCCATTGCTCATGTTTGTCAGCAATGAATGTTTCACGCAAAGTGCGGGACATAGCATGGTATAAATGCGCATGCCCAGAAAAACATCAAAATTGTAATGATGAGTTTGCTCCCTAATGTATAAGCCATTGTGCACAGACAATAAGAGGCTTCTCTAACAATGGCTTTTACAGATTGATTAGCTGTGTGAGGAGGCAAGCATATAGTTCAGTCTATTTATAGAAGAATAGAACCCAGTTGGTGGTGTTAATCTTCGCTGGAAAAGGGTCCCAACTTCTCAGCGTGTGCAGTGAGTCAAGGGTGGGATGAAAAATGAATTGTGGAACTCTCATGTTCCGGCAATCAAGCAACTTATGCATTGGGATATTTTTGCTGTCAATGATTCTGATATTAGTGTTCCAGTCGTTGTTTAAGCAAAAAACAGAAAAAGAAAAAAGTTTTGCAGTTGTTTTGGTCTTTGAAGGGGTCATGTTAATTAGAAACCTCTTAGTATGCTGAAGTTTGTTTATTTTCTTCTAGTAAGTCAGTCTTCTAAAAAATTTCCCATTTTGTTATAGTTTATTAGGAATGAGATCTTTTAATTTTACATTTTAAAGATTTTAAATTTTCAGTTGTTTGCAATTAGTACAAAAGATAAAATGAAAATTAACTCCTTTGTTTGAGGAGCTTTTGCATATCTGCTAGTACAAAAGAGAAGTTACAGTTTAGAAGTAAAGGGATTAAAAAAATTCTCCTCTTGGGGGCAATGTCGGGCTAATGAAGTTGAACTGAACCATTAAGTTAGACTGAAAAATGTGGGATTTAAACAACCAATGAAGCATGAAATGTGTAGCTAGTAAAAATTAACAAAATTGCATAACCAGTCAAGCATGTAAGTACAAATTTATAAGTCTACTCTCTAGTCCATCTCATACCTCAGTGATTCATACTCCAGCAATCAAGCTACGTATGCAATGAGTTATTTTTGCCCGTCAGTCACTCAGATATTAGTGTTCCAATTGTTGTTTAAGTAATACTAAAAAATAAAAAAATAAAACAGTGATGCAGAAAAATGAGGATAGAAATAATTTTATTGATTTATTTCTATCCTCCTCTTCCTGCATTAAAAAGTGTTGCAGTTGTTGAAGTTTTTGATGGGCTCTTGTTAATCAGAAACCAGTCTTTGTCTTCCACTGACTGAAGTTTGATTGTTTTCTTCTTTGTCAAGGCAGTCTTCCAAAAAATTTCCCATTTGTCAAAGAGACATTTATTACTAAGCAGGGTTTGGAAACAGTATCATTTTTTTTGTTTAATTGATTTCTGGGTCTGGTGTACAATCAGATAACTAATAGTACTGAAAATAAAAAGGTAGGAGAAGTATTTATTTGATATACAAATTGTAAAATTAAGATTAATTTATATGTCAATTTATATAAGTTTGATATATATTTGTATATAAATTGAGTATATATGAAATATGTATTTAGTATGATAATTGCATAAGTCAATTTGGGTGTGAAATTATCTGTGAAATTATCATTGAGGACATACATAAATTAGGGTTTTTGGTGCATGTTGTATAAGCAAATTTATTAATATATATATATATATATATATTATTTACTTATTAATATTATTTGTAAAATTATTATTTAAAACTAATTATAGTATATAATCAATTACAAAAAACAATATAATTTGATGGAGAGATTAATTAGGGTGATAAGGTAAGAGTTAGGGAGTGACTATTATTATTTTACAAATTTAAGAGTATGTATAACATTTACTCTCACATATGACAAGAGGATGTTGCTAAAATGATACTTATGCTGATTGGCCAAATTTTTTAGATTGCTTCCGATAGTAATTGAACCCATTCGTCTGATTAGAACATCCAAACACACCCAATCGGTTGTTTGAACCCTCCAATTGATGTCCCAATCCTTATACCAAATAAGCTTCTAAGTGAACCTTAGAATTTGTGTTGTTTATTACTTGTCATTTTATTCAATAAATTAGTAGATTTTTATAGTTCATGTAAGATCTTAATTGGGAGTTATGATTTTTGTCTCTCCGTTGTAGGGTGTTTTTGTCTCTTTTGATGGGAGCCATAAGTGTATATGTTGTTGTAAGTTCATTTTGTATTTTTATATATTGTAAGTAGTTACGAATGAAGAAAGGTAGGAAAACAACGGTTGATAAACATGGAGATATTGCTGTCCTCAAAGGAAATGCAAGGTGACAATTTCTGTCCACAAAGATCTTCCTTAGCATCAACTTCTCTCTTCATACTTTCGTATCTTCCCATCCAGTTCCCCATGAATTCTTTACTAACCAATACTTGGTACCATCTTCCCTCATTCCATAATCAACTGCAGTAACTCAGAAATGGGACAATAATCTCTCCTAGCCCCTAGGGCTAGAGTGTTGAATGGCCAAAATGTGCTGGAGCATAACAATGAAATTAAAGAATACCATCTTTAACATGTTAATTGTTTTTCTTATGAAATATATGCATTTTTCCACTTGAAAACTCATACACACAAGAAAGTAGAAACTGAAACGACCATGCACCACTTTCTTCAATGTTTTTATCCAACCTATAGTTTCAGACTTTCAGTCAGAATATTTATTAAGGTTTATGTGTGTCTGCATGTGTTGGGGGGTGTAGGTAGGCTGAAACAAACCAGGCGAGAGGACAACAGTTTATCTGTAACCATGAACTTCTATAAGGACTACACTAGTTATAACATCAGAGTAATGACTAAATTGAAAAGATTTCAGCATGTAGTTTTCTTACCAGAAGAGAGATGAAGAGGAGTTACGCATGACAACAATCACATAGCAAAGTTGGCGTAAAACAAATATACACAATATTACAAATTGGATTTTTCTTGATATTTCTCTGGTGATGCAATGCAATTACAATGATGAGTCCTGTTATTAATATTAAATTACAACTACAACTACATCTTCAAAGACCGACATCAAATATTATATCAGACCATGGAATTTGGATAGCAACGTTTGAGAGGTGTCACCTGTGTCTGAATTTGACCCCACTGTAGTAAACACGAAATTCCAATATAATATTCCAGAATATCACGCTTAACTTTGAATTAAAGATATATATTGGTCAATATTAGTACTAGAATGAGTTACCTGTAATCGTAGAAATGGTTTTTCAAGTTTAGAATCAATAGGAAATAAAGATTGAAGCACATGAATGAGTAAAATTGCTCAACGAAATATTTGCCATGCGAGTACCTCAAGAAGGGTGGACCCAAACAAGAAGATCAACAGCCACATGTAAATTAATTATGCTTGGTTTGCTCCTATTTAACATCTACTATCAACTAAGCCTCCGAAGGTCTCGAGCTCATGTATCTGCCTATCAAATTGCCTAGAGCTTCTATCAATGACTTCGGATCATATATAATTCCCACTTTGGGATCATTAATGGAGTCAACGACAACCTGAAAAAATCAAAATTCTCAGACGTTGTTATTTACAATCACAGGATCTCTTCATCATCGACATAGATATCTCAACATATTGCTATCTGTCATTATCACAATACTATTTACAATTTTCAGAGATTTTCATAGAGAACTTTAGCAGTTAGAAAGATGAAATTCCGTTAAACACGTTAAACTTCTGTCCTAACACCATCCTCATCATGTCAGTGGTAACATTATAATTCTCTAGGAACGCAATTTTAGTGATGGAAACTGAATTTCTTATGTTTTACATATAAAAGTAATCTCTGTAGAAAAGGAGATAAAAAAGACAAAGTTAACTCAATAATGAAATGTTTTTGCTTCATAGTTGAATTAAATAAACAAGTTCTTATAGCAAAAAGAACCTTGTCCCTAGTACTTATAATACTTAGCACACATACCACATCAAAGATTCCTTGATCAGTCAAGCATTGAACATCCACAGGAATTTCACCACCTCTGGGCACCAAAAGGGTATTGACGTATTGAACCGGCTAAACAGAGACATAAACTGTAATAAATGACATGTATCAAACCAGCAAAGAAAAAGTATCTTTGCAGTGTGTATTTAAGCTCATTAGTTAGTGAACATCTATCAGTGGGCTGAACATTTCATCTTCTATTTAGCAGAGAATAATAATAGGAACAGTTTAAAGAAAACATTTATAATGACATTGATAGATTGATAATGTCTATTACTCTATTTTAGTTAAACATCTTTCATCTTCCATATTTATTTTAAAGGAGGGTGCAAGATGAAAGAACAAAAACACATGCAACAACAAATCCTACAAAGGCACCAATATGGAGTGATCGAATACAAGTTGCAGACATCAAAAGAAGAAAGGAGACAAAGCCAAATAAGATCCAGCAAAGGTGGATAATAAAAAGATGAGGTTATGAAAAGCATAAAAGTATCTAGAACAAAAAGTAGGGAAGATCAATACAGCTTAAAATGGGTTAGAGGTCAATTATACCATGAGAACACATCCTGATTTATCAACTTGTCGAGGTATCTGTAATAAAAGGGTATTAATACAAAAGGGAAGTTTGCAATTTTATTTCTTCTATGAAGAGTTTTATTTTGTGAAGGTTATGACATATTACACACAATTCATAAAATGGAAAATAGGACAAGAATAAATCAAACAAGTAGAATAACCAAAGGAACTAAAATCTGTGTGTAAACTTTTTTATGAGAAGGTGCTTCGGGAAAAATCTAAAAGAAAGAAGAAAAATATTTCACACGTCCATACTACAATTTACATTTGATGACAATGATTGCTGTTCTGGAAGATGAATGGGAATGGGTAGAGAAAAAAATAACGTAAGTAGAGAATAATTCCAGTGCAGCTAGAAAATAATTTGATATTAATTATTGAAATGCCAAATGATTGCATTTGCAAATCACATTTAACCATCTTTACATGAGGAAATAAGACTTTCCTAATAGCTAAATTTATTCTTTTCAGATCCATTAACAATGTAGCACTTGGTATTGATGCAAATATGTGCAAACTATATATAATACTAACTTCCTTAAGCAACTCCAAGTGAATTAAATGCATTACTTTAACCAGAACCAACATAAGAAAATGGACATTAGGTACTTTGGAAGGTAACAGCATCCAACTCACTTACAATGTTCTCTAGACGATTACAAGGATCTCCATATGTTCGATTCAGAGCATTTGTAATGGCAGTTACAAAGCAAGAAGCAGAAAAACCACTTGTCTCACGATCATATGTCCCATTCAACAGAAGTACCTATTTTTTTCATCCACTAAATTAATTATGTTAAAATCCAGAAAAATCTTTCCCAGTGTAACCGATATCCAAACATGAGGCCAACTTGATTGTGAAATCAAAATTTCTAACATGAAGGACATTGGTAAATACAATGCAACTAAGCAAGAAATTGTATAACAACCTTCACTATCAAGAGACACGTGCTAGATATCATGGTGGGAAAAGTACCTTGAGGCAGGACCTTGACGAAATAATCTCCCCAATGCCAAGCAAAACCTGGAAACATGTTATAAGTGATGAAGATTACATACAAAGTTTTTTTCTCATTTATCAACCAAAAAACATCTATGGGCAGATAGAATTGTCTGTAGAAAAGAGCATATCCGGTATATCTGTATAATATTTATATGTATTCAAACATCAAGATTTATTAGATTACATACAATTGACAGTGTGCAAAATCAAAAAGGTCCAATACAAAAGTGGATTCAATCTAGAGCAAGGCACATGGCTGCTTGCCTCCTTTAGATGCAAAACAAAACAAAAGGTCCAAATTGTTCCCTGCAGAGACTGCTCCCAGCCCCTTCTTTCCTGTCCAGTGTGTAGGCAACTACACATGCTCCTAGCTAAAAGTAAGGCCCAGTAGAAGAGGTGTATTTTTCATTTTTACTAAAGCGAATAGAAATAATCACTTATGGAATGTCATGTCAAATGACTACTTTGATGTATAACCTATCACACAATATGTGAAAACAATATTTTAGCCTTCCAAATGCTCAGGAAACCAAATTCCCAATTTCATCTGCTTTAGCTCATTTCCTATCAATCATTTTTCACCAGCTGTAAGTTCAGAGCTGAATACAAAGCATCAACTCTCCACAGAACCCTCAGAAAGTTGTTTAAATTCAGAGTTTTCAGGTTTTTGGGACACATTAACTAACAAGGTTAGGACACATAATCATGAAAGTGTCAAGTTTGAAATAAGAACTACTTCATGTAAAATGCTACTTCATGAACAGAGGACTGTTGCTTACAATAAATATGTAATGATGCTGCTTCATTAACACAGAACTTAAAGAAAATAACAGCTAAATATAGATGGGATCAATTACCAGTGATGGGCAGATGGAAGTGAAAAGGGACCCCATGGCATACACAATGCAGTCGACATTATTCAATTGCTCCAGGACAGCAGGATTTGCTGTCGGGAAGACCTAGGCAATAAAAACAGAAAAAGAACAGGAATTGCATATATGTGAATTCTAGTTACATTTCCTGCAGTAGGAAGAATGAACATATCAAAGCAGGATAGCACTTGCAACCAAGAAAAAATATGGTAAAATGTAACAACAGATAAAGAGCACAGCCACTTTATTTTCAAATAGCAGGGAAACTTGGAAAGAACCACCATAGAATTTAAAACATGACGACAGCTAATAGTTCCGAGTTAAGGGAAGGCTCGAACCTTGATGTCATTTTAAAGTCTATATACCAAATCTATGTAGCATAAAACAAGATATGAGAAATTTGGAAGAAACACAATACAAAAGTAAAACAGCATAAAATATATAAATAACCGTTATAAAATGCAACAAACACTTTAATATGAGGTCATCAACATATTAAACCATAATTGCAGGTTCAATTACTTTTTTATAATTTATGTATATTTTATATTTTGAAAGGCATATAATAGACACCCCACCACTGTTTGAATACCAAACTTCTATGGCTCCATTCCCTTTTTCCCTTTGTATAACAGAAGTACATAACAGTTATTAGAATGAATTTCTTTCTATTTATCTTGGGTTAAGATCATATGAGCATGATTTGTACAACAAATTGATTTTTCTATCAATGTAAAACAATTAAGAGAAACAAAACAATCCATTTACCTCATGTAGTAAGTTTTTTCCCTCACTTGACATGTAGAACACCCGCTTTATTCTTGAAGGAAGTGCTGGAACTGAAGAGCTTCCCTATCCATTAGAATGAATCAGAAAAGTTTTGTTACACAAATGCCCAGAACTAGCAGAAAAATAAAAAATCAATCAACAAATAATCTATTGCCTTCAACTGTACCTAAACCCTAATCATTATATGCAAATAGAAAGTGGTTTTAAGAACCCAAACCAAGATACCCCGTTTATGTAGATCTTTATCACCACAGTGTTGGACTAAACTAAGTTTAATCATTTGTCATTTCAGAAACCTCAAAGACGTGGTGTTCCCACCCGTTCTGAACTCTAATGCTACTTTCACCATTCAACACCATTATCACTATGATGTAAGTTGTGTCAGCAAATGCACAACCCAAGCACCAACCCCGCTACCCACTATCACCCTTACTACCACCATTGCATCACCCCAAAGACCATAAGCTTTCCCCTTTTTGTAATTAAGTAGAGGCTTAAAACTATGTATAATCTTCATTTCTTAATTTCCTTTTATTCAGAAGAAATTTAGGAAAAAAATGTAGTATAGGCTTCGTAAAATAAAATGTACTAATACCTTATTAATAGGTTCCATGGATCCATTAGTAGGATGAGAAATTTCATTCTGACCACGTATTATAGTCCCATCCTGAATGGAAATTGCAGAAATTATAAATAGTGTAAGGAGTAAAAATATATATATATATATCTTTATCATCATACCCATAATTCACACCCTAATGTAAGTCTGTCATTGGTTGAAATGACTGGTAGGACAAGACTTTCAGAGGGAATATCTGAAACACGTGAAAACAAAAATATTGCAGCATCTAAAGACTGAAAAAATATGCGAGCCCCTGCAAAAAAGAAATTTCCAATGCTGCAAAATTTGTAGGAGTCAGTTAGGTTATACTGATGTGCGACAAGAAAATAATCATATGCTAAAGTCAAAAATACCATAATTGAACTCTCTTACAGATGTGACACACATAAAAATTGGCTTAGCAATTGAAATTAATCATCCAAAAGCAAAGATTTCTAATTGAAAATGTCGAAGTTAAAGCAAGACAGATCACAACTTGCAAATAAAAATTTAATAGAAGCAATCTTATACAACAGGAAGCATTCTATTTTTGTTTGGGAGGCCAGGTGGTCAAGTGAAAGCAATTAAAGCAGTTGTACCCATATATTTTCCATCATCTAGTATTTAGCAGAGAAGTCCAGAGTTAAGCAATATGGCGCATGAATAGCATACTTAAGAATGAACTATACTCTTTTAGAAGCCTATACTCTAGTGTTATGTGTCCCACAACACTAAGGATGACTTTTTTGTACAACAATATGTGGGTTTTGTAGTTAAGAAAATTTTCTAGTCGACATTTATTTCAAAATTATTGAGCCAGCAGTATCTGCGGTTGTGGGTTGTCTTGCAACCTGTAGGTATTAATTCATTGGTTAGTGATTGAGTAGCCTTCATGTGTCTTGTTAGTTAGCTTCTCACCAAACATCGTGATCCTGATTGAAAAGAGAAGTCATAGATTATATATACTTACTTTCCATATATAGGGAAAACCAATATAAGTTCTTGTCAGAGTAGACCTTAAGAAACCAAATGTGAAGTCATATAAATGAGAAGGTTTTGAATTTTAACAGCAAAATCAAGACTAACAAGCAAGCTTAAGTGCAATACTTCTAAATATGAAGGTCTTGTCAAATCTACCATGTTTTTCCAATTAAAGATTCTTACATACCACCCTGCAAAGTGAACCCAATTCTTTCCACTTTATTATCATACTTTTTTCTCCTTGCCACTGTCTCATATATGAACATAAGTTTAACAAAAGCAACCTGCTATGCTGCATTTTAATAGCCGGATCACGAATCTCAAACCTAAGGAACATAGTTATAATTCCTTAGCATAATACTGCATTTACAGAACCACTACACATAAAAAACTTGACCATCCATTAGCGTATTTCTAGAATGCTACAGATATTCCCTCCTTATACATTATCAACATAGCCACCAAAAATCTTACAAATGCAAAAAGGAATATGGCAGAATAACAATGAAAGCAGGGTAACATCTGGCTCAAAAAAAAAAAAAAACACCTTCCATTGCTGAAACAGAACGACTCTTCAGACCTCCGGAGAATCTGTACACAGAAAGACCATATTTCATACCAACCATCAGTAATAGAATCATAGAATAAAAGAGACCAAGATGTAATATATAATATTGAAAGACAAACAAAGATCTAAATGTGTAAAATGATAATTTATGAATATTAACCAATTCTTAGCAACTTAATAAGGAATTTTTATGATTCAGAAACCTCAAAAAAGATTGTGAAATTTTGCAATATGAGACCAAAACAATTGTAGACAATCAGTACTGAAAGAAAATTGAATCGGTTGACAACAAATAGAACAAGAGATAGTCTTTAGCGTTCTAGAACTACCTGATCTTGAAAATAAGCCAGAAAAGTTTGAATGGTCTCCCTATAGGGTCTTGATACGCCTATCCACAAAGAATGATTGCCTTCCACAATAGCATACCTGTCAAATTCTCAACTCAGCATACTATTACTCATACCCCAACCAAACATTACCTAGCAAGTAAACGAGATAAACTCAGACTATATAATGTATAGAACAACCAGATTTGCAAAAATTAAAATGGAAAACGGAACAGATCTATCTTTTAATTAGAGAAAAATGACGTAATGTATATAAACCTATATAACAAAAGATTGTTCTATGCATCTGACTTATTAAGCATGGATGTTTCTAAGTAGTGATGGAGAGCCATAATGTATTGTATCATACACAACACTCACACCAAATCTAAAGGTTACTGATAGAGAAGTCTTTGAATTTTGCAGTGTGTTGTTGTGTCTATTCCATGTGCCTGTCTGCTTCTTAGCATCTAATAGTCAGGACTCAAGACCCTAAGCAACTAAAGTAGGATGTAGCATCTACACAGATATACAGCAGCAACAGGGAAGTCCTATATGCTCTTAACTTGCTAGCTATAATCAATCCAAGATTTGAATAAAACCTAAAAATATTGATTCATCGAAAAAAACAAAACAACTCTAATTCACTGAAAATTCTCATTGCTCATGAAGTAGAAGACATGATGTCATTGGTTAATAATGTTTAAGTTAACTAGTACAAAAATGAACATGAATCAAAAGAACAAAAAGAGTAGGGAGAGTATAATTGTCCTCATTACAACAGTAACAGAGGCCATAAAGAGCTTGAAGATGAAACATATTAAAAGAATAAAAAAGCTCCGTTTTCTATAATCTATATAACCCTTGTAAGACTGACTACCAATAGCTTAAGTTTTTTGGAGTGACTAGTGGGCCGAAAAGTAGAATTATATGACTCTTATCAACAACTGATCAATGCAAAAAACAAAAAAAAGGAAGAACATAGAAAATTGTTCACATGCAGAAGGCATTGCAAACATTCTCAAAGATTTACAGTACCACTCAGATTTTGCCTGTTCTGGGTCAAGTGGTAAACGATGACCAAGCAATTTTCGGACTGCAAGCGCCTCAGCAGTACTTTGATCAGACAATCTCAGACACCTAGAACGTATGTCTCCAACTGCTGGACCACCTATAACAGAACCAATTAATCAACCTTCTTCTCATATTAAGAAAATAACTCTCCTCCACTCCAACATTAAAATTTGGAAGACAAAGGCATAATCTCAAAGTCAGAAGCAATGATAGGAAATCTTTTTAATTTTATTTTTTTTAATCAGGATTGGAACTAAGATCATTTTCTAACTCACACCTTGCCCCACCTCCTGATAGGCCCAAATAGACAGAATAGAGGAATTCCAGACAGAGGTAATTGAATGCAAAAGTTGGAACCTTCATGCTCTTCACTGATTCTTATATTTCTTTCTAGTTGTAATTAGACTCATTCATGTTCAAAAGGGACCAAAACAATATAAAGATTGTCTAAATTAAGGAATTATACTATCTTCCATGACGGTCATCGGTCCTGGTTCATATATATATATATACACATACATACATAAATATATTTAAAAACTAACTAATAAATAAAAAATTGCAAAGGGATACTTGGACATAAAAAGTTACCAAGCACGCGAACAATCTCAGCTGTACTTCCACCATCATCTGAAACAGGGAGAACATGAGCAACACTAGTAGTAAAGCTTTTAAGTTCTTCCACCACACCATTGAACGCAGTCCCACCTACAACAATGGCATAACATCAAAACACAAGTAACTATTCAAATTACGCCAGATGAGCTTAGAATTTTCGCAAGATGTGAAATTACACCTGAAAAGACAAGCAAAGAAGGCTGATTGTGATTGGGGTTAGGGTTTGAGGAGCATCGGCATTGGTGGTGATGTGAAGGAAGGGAAGCCATGGAAGAAGAAGAAGAAGATGAAAAAGGGAATCTGGGGAAGTTGAGAGGGAGTGTCTTACAGAATTGGGGACGCGGGTCGCAACCAACTCTCTCCCATATTCCCGCGTCTTCTACAGGCACAACATGCACCAAACAAGACAACTTGCTATTTTCTTTTCTTTTTCTTATTTTTCTGAATTGTTGATGTCAGCTCCGAACCACATGGAACTGATCTTTTTTTTTTTTTTTTTTTTTTTTTTTTTTATTCATCTACAATAAATATTTATGAGAAAAAAGAAAGTTATATCCCGTTTATGTATCTCATATCATTAATTTTTGGTGATCATATGCAAAATATAATAATTATCTTGAAATTCATTAAAAGAATTTATTTGAAATTTTCCACAATTGTTTGGTGAAATATCAATAAAATGTGTTTGACAGTACATATAAAATAAGATAAATTGCATAATATGATAGAATTACATACATATCTACATTTCTTCTGAGATTTTACAATTCTTAGTTATATTGGGAGAGAAACAAATTATATAGTTTTTAAACTAAAATAAATAAATAAATTGGAAAAATAGAATGGAAAATAAGGGAGCGAGGAGGAGGAGGGAGTATTTGATGAGCATTTGGGAGTTTTTTAAATTATTATTATTATTATTTTGGTAAGTTATCTTATCTGTCTTAATACTCACAATTTTAAAAAAAAAATTATAATTATGCTTCAACATGATAAAAATTAATAAATAAATAAAACTTTTTGTCCTATTATGTGACATGATCCAAACATGCAATTAGGTCAAACAGTACATAAATACCTTATTCAACCCTCAGGAATACCAAACAGGGCTTAATAGTATATATATATTTCCTATAAAAAAAAAAAGAAGAAAAAAAAGAGAGATGAACATCAAAATTAATGAGAGAAGATTGAATGGGAGGTGGGAGTTCTTTTATGTAAAAGGTGGTGGTGATGTTGGAGTATTATTTTTTGGATGTGAGTGTGGGGTACTCTACGTGTCTTTTCATTTTCTGAACTAAGAACATTGAACTAGGTTCGCAAGCTACTAATTAAAATCCTAGTGCTTTGATCGAGCAAACATACATGCTTCATATGTTTGATTTAGCTTTTAAAACAGTTTTTTGGTTTAAGCTTTGTACAAATTTATTTGATAATAGAGATTTTATTTTTTAAACTTCAAGAAAAACAAGTTTTGGATTTTTAAAGTCTTAAAAATTGTTAAAAGCTTAACATAGAAAATAACGGAAGTTCAAATAAGTGTTATTAATTATTTTATTTAGATAAATATAACCATAATATTTGTCAAACTAGTTTTTTTAGTAATTTAATACACAATATTCTTTTTCAAAAAATTAAAAAACAAATAACTTTTTATATCTTACAATATTTTTACATTAACTAATCCAAATACTTTTTTAGTTTTTTATCTAACAAGTTTTAAACAGCTCTACTTAAAAAGTATTTTTACACACAGTTTAACCAAACAGTGTCACTATTTCTCAACATGTATTTGAGAATTGTTCTTATTCAATAATTAGTCACAAGTTACCAAGTTTATCTTTTTGTCAACCTATATTAACTTAACCTTAACTTGATGGGAATTATAAAACTAATTAATTAATTAAATGAGATATATAATAAAAATAACAAAGGGCATCCACACAAAATATAAGTAAAATGGAAGAGAAAGAAACAATCAACACAAGATATAAAATAATGTTCTCATCAGTCTTTTATACCAATCTACTCATAAGGGATCTTACAAATATTAACTCTCTTTCTCATACTTTACAATATTTACAAGCCCACGTATTTATACTACAAATGACTTGTTCACCAAGTAAATTTTTTCTGCAAGAAAACTTGATCACAATCTAATTAGACTTACTTACTTTCCAAGATGAATCTAATTAGTTTTTTTTTACCCACCAAAAACAAACTAATTAGGAAACTACAAAAACAATATTTGGGTCACAAACCCAATAATCTTTACCTTGACTTAAATCATTCAAAGAAAGATTCACATGAGTCTCATTCTATTGGGAGTCTTTATTTGCTTAGAGTGAACAATGTTATGATATCTCACAACAACAATGCATACATATGTAGTCATCTTATCAACTTGACCTCGCCCATCACCATTAACGAGCCATTTCCACTTTGTCTCGATCATTGGATTAGATTGTGCAAAAGCAATAACTCCATCTCAACAAAAAAATTTTCTTCCCATATTGTTGGGCTTGCTCCATCTTTCCTACCATCCTCATAAGATCAAATTTTACTAGCACACAAAAAGACTCACATCTTTCAACTTATGGCTATCTCACAAGCTTCCAAATATTCATTGGTATAAAACTCTTTTTACAAAATTCTACCTTAGTGTGCCAACCACACCCATCTCTTGGTGAGATGGCCACACACAAAACTACAAACTTCATCTTGCACAAAATTACAAAACTTGAACTTTCATCTTCTACACAGCAGACAAAGACTAGCATCTTCTTTTCTTTTTTTTCTTTTTTATCATTCTCTTACTTCTAGACAAATTTAATCACCACAATTTATTTTACTTCAATTCATTTGTATTTTTACAATAACTTCACCATCACCAAAATTCTCTCGAACATATTCACATCTTAATCAAATCAGGCTCTAATAGCACTTGTTAAGAATTATACGAAATTTCCATTTAGATTTCAATGTATAGATGAAAAAAATAACAAAGGACATTCGCAAAATATAAGTAGAAGGAAAGAGAAAGGAACAATCAACACAAGATATAATGTGGTTCGGCACTTCTTGCCTACATCTACAGATGATAAGATAAATTCTACTATTTCAAGAACAATTGCATAGAAAGAGTAATTAACGCCCTACACATGGTGCTCTCACCACTCTCATCACCCCTATCCTATATGAAGTCTCATAAATATTAGCTCTCACACTTTCTTACACCTTACAACTCTCACAAGCCTACATATTATATATATATATATATATATATATATATTAGAATTTGTTCACCAAGAAAACTTAATCAACAATGAATTAGACTTACTTAATTACTCACCAAGGTAATTCTAATTAAGAAACTCCAATGATAGTCTAATTAGTTTTTCTTGCTCACCAATAATAAACTAATTAGAAAATCATCAAAGCATGATTTAGATCACAAACCCAATACTAATTTGTAAAAAGGAAAATATGATATAAGATGACACTGAAAATAATTGTGAGACTGTTAAATTGTGTTTGTAAATTTAGTTGAAGGATTAGGTTTTTCTTTGGACATCAAATTGGAGCTTGGATATTAACTCTAAGTTAATTTGTGTTTGATAACCTCAATTTGTCAGTTATCTCGAAAGAGATGCTTACTTTTTTTCTTTTCTTACTCTTTGAGCCACTTTATTAAAAATCGATCACCTGAAAATGGTGACATAGTATTTTTTTGACACATTATTACTATACTTTCTTTCTCTATTATACCTACTTATCATTTTTTTTTTTCTTTTTTAGCTATCCTAATTATTCTTCAAAAATAAATATTGGAGGAGAGGACAAGATGTGTCAATTTTTTTTTTCAACCTTTACCTACCATAAGATAAAACTTGCAAATTTTTAAAAAAATAATGAAAAACTATATCTATTTTAATGATTTTTAAGTTTTGTATAATGGAGACTAAACACCAAAAAAAAGAATGAAAAATATTAGTATGTCATCATTTTCAAGTGACTATACACATTAATTTTTTGGTGGGGTGTTTCAAATGATAAAAAAATAAATAAATGTAACTCACTTTAAAAGTAACCAGAGATTCTCAAATGAAAATGGTTATGTAGATAAAAATACAATTTTTTTTTCTTACATGTGTATGAGTTTACATTCCCTATTAGTCCCAAATTTGATCATATATTTTTTAAGGAAAAATAAAGATAAGTTCTACACCAATTTACATTCCCTATTAGTCCCACTTTTAAGATTTTTTTTTTTTTCTAAATAAATTTTAAAATTTAAATTAAAACATGTTATACAACTTTTTTCTAATTTTATATTTAAAATATTAATTGAGTAAACTAATTTTCAAAAATATCACATAATGTATTAGAAAATTAATAAATTTATGATATAGTCATAATAAAAGAATAAAAATTTATTAAATTTAGATTTATTTTCCAGGTGTCATCATGAAAAAAAATATCAATACAAGTTGAATTTGAAAATAATATTTTTTTCTCTGAACTTTTAAAAAAAATATATGAAAGAAGATAATGATAACTTATTAATTTTTATTTTTGATTATATCATAATTTACATTTCTTGATCATGACTAAATAAAAATATTAGACAAAATTAATGAAAAATATATATATATACTTTTTAGCAAATGAGTTACTTTTGCGGGTCACTGGGTTGACCCGAACACGACAAGTATTCCTAATCGAAGCAGGTTAACCCAAAAGCCCTCCTTTTAGGGTTTTGTAATTTTACATTCCAAACTCCTCCCTGTCATTCCCTCCTTCCCTTGCAAGCAAAATCCATAGATTCCAGCTTCCTGTCCGAATCACCCGCACCATGGATTTCACCAAGAAGCGCAAAACGGAAGAGAACGGTTCGACCAATTCTCCACCACCGTCCACCACCACTCTCAGCCAGGAAGATATCCGTAGGATCCTTCAACCCTTACCCCAAGATCAACTCCTTGACCTTCTTCAATCTGCCACCTTGCGCCATCCTGATGTTCTTGAAGATGTCCGTTCTTTGACCGATCGCGACACAACTCTTCGGAAACTCTTTGTTCGTGGTCTCGCTGGTGAAACTGCCACTGAAACACTCCGTTCTGTCTTCTCTTCATTCGGGGAGCTCGAGGAGGGAATTGTTATCTTTGACAAGACCACTGGAAAGTCTAAAGGTTACGGCTTTGTAACGTTTAAGCATGTTGATGGGGCAGTGCTGGCTTTGAAGGAACCTAGCAAGAAAATTGACGGGAGAATGACGGTGACCCAGCTTGCGGCCGCTGGTACATCGGGTGGTCCGGGGACTAATTTGGTGCAATCAGGTGTCACTGATGTTTCATTGAGGAAGATCTTCGTGGGGAATGTGCCCTTTGATATTTCATCCGAGAGGTTGCTGGCGTACTTCTCGATGTACGGTGAAATTGAAGAAGGGCCACTTGGTTTTGATAAAGGGAATGGAAAGGTAAGAGGTTTCGCATTCTTTGTATACAAGACAGAGGAGGGTGCAATGGCCTCACTGGTTGAGCCACTCAAGACTATTGATGGGCAGCAAGTGGTCTGTAAATTTGCAGTGGATAACAAAAAGGGAAGGGCAGGAGGGCGTCAGAAACCGACTCAGCCTGGTTTCACTGGAGAGGGCATGCTGCCACCGCCACAGCAACCTTCTTTACCTGGTTCTATGCTCGGGTCTCAGTACGGGGGCCCTGGAAATATCTCATCCTATACTGGATATACTGGCGGGCATCAGGGTCCGCCATTGATCAATAACTAATTATGGGCCATCATCAATTGGAGGAGCTGCATTGCCGCCGTATGGAACTCAATTTCCGTCTTCCTTAAATACTAACAGTGGTGGGTACGGCCCTGGAATAGGAGGTGGTGGGCCGGTGGCTGGTGAGTTTGTTGGAAGGTTGCCCCCAAGTTCTGCTGGAATGTCTTCAGTGGGGTTTACAGATAGTACCCATAATGGTTTAACATCATCGGCACTTCCCACACAGTATCAACAGCCCCCACAGGTGCCAAGAGTTCCACCTGGAGGGATGTACCAAGGAGTGCCACGTTATTACTGAGGTAAGTTTCATATTTGATTTATATGTTAGGTGATTTCAGTCTTTGGAATACCTATTTGCGTATCTAAGTATATTGCAACTTGTGTTCGGCTTTCTGTAGTGGTGTCTCTGGTTTATTGGTTGAATTATTCTTTCTCTGGTTTGAGATATTTTTTCTTGTTTGCATATATTGTTTGTGCGGTATTTGATTACATGTTACTTTGGATTCTATACTTGTCGCTTGCAAAAGAATGCATCATTTAATTCTTGTTAGCTGTAAAGTCTTCCAGACTTTTGAATGTCTTCTTTATCCTTTGTGATTTCATTGGGAAGTTTAATTGGTTGCTTTTGTTATAGAAGAAATTAAGATATTTGGTTTTTATTAATCCCTTCCGCTTTACTTTGGGGGTCATTTCTGGACTTTGTTTGCTGCATATGTTCGTTGATCTTTCACTTTATTACATTATTATATCATTGTCTCTTTTCTTTTGATATATAGTAAATCTTCTGTTAGCTTTTTTCTGTTGTATAACTTGTTTTTCTTTGCGAGCTTCATGAAAGCCATGGCTAGATATTGTATTTCTTCCCCTTTTGGTTAAATGATTTCTCTTTTGTCTGCTACATTTATAGCTTATTTGTTGACAATATAAGTTGGTAGCGATAAGAAATAACCAACTAACTGCTTATTTATCGATATACAACTTTTTTGCATGTGGGGAGTCTAATATGATTCTGATATAGGACCTTAATTTCACCTAAACTCAATTCCTTATAGTTATGCACCTTTGTGAGAAAATAAAAACTGTGATCTCGAATGATGTTATTTTCTTTCAAGGGTTTATCCAGTTTTTGCTATTTTAAGATAGGACTCTATAATAGAAAAAAAAAATATTCGTTTTTTTAGATGGTTTGTTTTCTCATTGTGAGTCTGTGACTGTTATTGATGTGTTACTTGCATATTATTTGTCAATGTGTCACTTTTTAAAAGTTTTGGCTGCTTTGTTTTGAATTTCAGCGATCTGCACCTATGTAGTTCCCATAAAATCAGTGTTTTGTGTATGAGTTTTCCTAGGAAAATCAACATTTTATGTTTTTTTTTTTCTCTTTTTTACTGATCTCTAGTCTGTTATTCTAAATGTGTATGTGTCTGTCTTTCTGGAAATTATTCAGTGCCGCAGTTTCCATAATGTAAATATTTAAACAACAGGTTAATTGTAGTTGAATTGATTAGTTTATTCCTTTCAATGCTTTACAGTGATTATCTATTCTTTAAACTGCCGATTCTTTATTTTATATGTTAATTGTTGATCACCGTGTTCTGAATGCCTATTTGGTTCAGGTTTATGATGGCTTATTGGAGCTAATGCTTTATATGGTTGTGCTGATTACGTGAATGCGACTTGAAATCTTTGGTTTTGATTACATGGACTTCTGTAAATTTCTTGCTGCTTCACTATCTCTGCTTCTAATGTTGTGGTTCCATTTGTGATGGATGTTAGTGAAAGCTTACAAAAATTTTCTTAGCATCTAAGTGTGGTACTTATTTATAAGTGTTGTAGAACTTTCCTATTAAGTTGCTTTGAAAGTAGTTGATTAAAGGATTTAGTAAATGCTGGTGTTTTTCCTTTCTTATTTTCCAAATGTATTTGCCAATGTTATGAAAGTTGCTAAGTACTGACACTATTTGATACTTGTCTTGTCTTGTCTTGTCTCAGTCGGAGCTTACTTTTGTACTTACATTCACTGTGTATTTCTCATTTTTATGAGGACTTGACCATATTTGCTAGTGTATATGCTGTAGGTACCAACATACTCGCAATATGTGTTCTCTTATCTGTTAAATTAGTGGGGCACTTCATCCCTGATTGACTTATATGGTATTAATTGACTTTACTATTAAAAATATAAGTACTTTAATCAAATTTATAGTGGTCTATCATTTTAAGTGAACAACTTATATAACCTAAAAAATATCTTGATTTACTTCAAAAATTAAATTCCGTCTTTCGTAATAATGGCAGTTAATATTGCAGTTTGAGGAAGTATGTAATAAATTTATTTTATTTTCTACAATTGAGAGGCTAAGAGCTAGTTACTATTAAAGTAATAAGACGATCGAGTAATTTACTCTCTTTTAGTTTTTCATGATTGATTTCCTTCACTTGTTCCCTATATATTTCTAAGGCCAAGCTTTTAGCTTGACACATGTTCAAGTCAAAACTGGTTCTTCTTGAGAAGCTTTATTGTTTTATAATTCCTAAATGAATTTTCGAGGTTCCTTTTTTAATTAAAGTACATATGTCTATATTTTTAAAGATATTTAATATAACCGAAATCACAGAAATTGTATAAAGAAATGGCGTCTAAGAGTCATCTCCTAAAAACTACATCAATTAAACTAGATCCAAGTCCACATTGAGCATCAGCTATCATGCCATTTGCTTATTAATGATTCTCTGATTTACAAATGGTTTTTTTTTTTTTTTTTTTTGTTTACTTTGTATGTATATTTATTGCTGGAATTAGGTAGTTCAGGTCCACACTTGATTGTGTTAGTTTGTAGCTTCCTCCCCAGCACCAGAAAATTTGGCAGCAGGGACAAGTGTATTGTGTTTTAATATTTAACCCTTTTTTTCTTCTTGAAAGGTTCTAACCTGCTACGTGAAGATTCCTTTGCATATTCTATGCAATCTATTTTTGTTGAACCATCTTGAGAATATTGCTTATATGTGATAATGTGAATAATCTATGAAGTTACTATTTTATTCTATACTCGGTAACCCTGTGGTGTATAGTCTTACTATTTTCCTATGTGTAATTACTATTTGACAAACTACCTGGCTGCTCTACTTCTATATTGTTATAGTTGGTTGGTTCCCCATGTCCCTCTATCTTTGAATTAACTTCTTTCCCTTCATCACTTTGAAACAAGTCTCAGGTGCAATGAGTTTGTTTTTACATGTTGGTTGCTTCAATAGAAAACAGGAGTTATTATTTTGATTTTTGTCCAATTAGAGATGGATTATACCACCCCTTCTTCCTCGACTAGTTAAACAGGCATGAACACCAGAACTATACTTGTTTTTCATTTAGTTATGCTTTTCTTTTGGTATTAGAGTTAGGTTTTGCAAGAGTGGGAAGCTTTTCTTGTTTTTGGGGCGGGGGGAAGGCTTATCTACTAAATGTTTGGAATAAGATGATTTAAGCCACAAGATTGAAAAGAAAGGAGAGGAATAAGAAATGCAGAGGATTTACAGCTAGCAAAAATTGGAATCTTTCTATTATAAACCACAGGGTACTTTGTAGTAGTCTTAGCTATGTGCTGCAAGCCTGATTCAAAATTAGTTGATGTGTCATGTATCGACTTGACACTGTGTTTTTGTAGAATCCAATTAGTAGACAAGTATAACTTGTAGCTTATGTTACTAACAAATGATTTTGCAACTGGTTTTCATCCCATTTTGATCCAATGTCCTTGAATCAACGTCAAATTGCATATGGTCTTGAGGTTATCATACCAATTTGTTGTGGAAATGGCTTGTGGAGGAGCGAAGGCATATCTATGTATCCAACAAGCTGTTATTGTATTGAGCCCATCTCTTGTAATCATTTTTTTTTTAACTCTGAACAAATAATTGACCCATGCAATTGCATGGAGTAATTATGGTTATATAAAATGTATAACAGGGTGTTCTTTGCTTTCTCCCGATGGCTCAGTTTTTTTTTTCCTTTGGATATTCAGTTTTTAGTATGACTTGTTCAAGTTTCCCCTTTCATTTTCTTCTATATATTTGGTTGGAAAAGAAAATTGATCATCCACCATTAGTTGTATCCAGTTCTAAACCTTAGCGTCTTTCTCAATTCAAATGAACCACAGATTGTTCAAATATATGTTAATGGCTGGTGGGGAAATAGTAAATTGAATCATTGGGTGCCCACCACTTATGACTTGCATTGCAGTCAATTTTTATATATCCCACTAAATGATTGCAAAACTCATGCTAAAAGAAAATATATTTCTTAATTGAAGTTATATTCTGCACAAAAATAATGTGAGTAATAAGCTAATGCTAAGTACATGGAGGAGCATGCACTAACAGAGAAAACATTAGTGTCATGTGGGTTGGGTTTATCTTTTGTTCTGTGTACTTAGACTCACTCGAGTTTTATAGTAAAGAATAGCATTTTTAGTGGGAGATAAAAGGAGGAGACTTCCAAAAATCTGTTAGTAAGGCAAGCTCTTTGAACTTGTGCTGATAACCAAGGCCTTTAACTTAGAAGAATCTTCACCAGCATTAGCTCTCTGTGATATTATCTGCATATTCTTTTGGAGACTTTGTTTCACCAAACTCTTCATCATTCTCTTTCCTGCTTGTGCCTCCCTTTGATTTACAGCTGAAACCATTGCAATTCTTGATGTTTGGGGTCCAGAATGAGGTTCCATCTTTCTTTGTCTTTCATCCTTAAACCATTGTAACAGTTTCAGTGACCTCCTTTGTGCTAAAGGACTCCCTAACAGAGCCACTCCTAGCAGTACAGTAACAATGCCTGACTGAGCCATTTTTTCTCTTTGTGCTGAACTTTGATGAGCTAGAATCATTAAAATGTAAACTGACAACTCTTGGCATTTGGGTTTATCATCCCATGATAAAATCTCAATCAAATTCTCTGGCATCAATCCACTATTTTCCATTGCCTTCTTCCCCATCAAAGTGACTACCAAGTTACCCAGAGTTACAAGGGCTCTCTCTGAAAATTTCTTTATTGAGGACATCTCCAATAGAATGTCTACCAACCCATTTGAAACCAAAGGCCTTGCATTTTCCAACACAGTTGAGAGGTTATACAAAGCTCCCAAGCATGATTCTTTGGTTTCATAACTTGAGCTTGACACAAGGATCCCAGTAAGGAATGGGAGGAATTCTGATGAATCCAAAGGGAATTGGGTATCTGCTAGAGAAGACAAAGACAAAACCAACTCTGCAAATTCACTTCTTGTTGATTCATTTACAAGGTCAATTTTCTTTGGGAGTTTGGACAAAATTCCTGCTTCAACCATCAAAGCCTTATTCCTGAAGAAAGTAAAACACATAATCAAATAAAAAATAAAAAAAAAACCAGAACATGTTTCCACTAGTCAAATGTTGGTTGGAAACCAATGACTTTAAAATAATTTTTGCTCAATCAGTCCTGTCCTATTTTATAACTGCTGGTAAGAAACCAAAAGGGCCATTATAGAGGCTGCTAAATCAAAGTAAGTGTTACTAATGAAGATTTTTATGCATAAAAATATTAAGAGGAGGAAACCTAACCAAATAAAATATATAAATTTAGGTAACTGAAGTCAACTATAATCAAAAACTTAGATCTGTGTTGGAAAGTGGAAGCTGATTGTCTTATAAGCTTGTAATTAATTTCAATTTCAAAGACAAAATTGTCTCTTCGACAAATATTTTGTCCCCTTATAACATTTGCTACCACCTGCCCCCTGCAACTTAGTTGAAAGTCAGCGCAACTTATGGCCTTGTAATTCTAAGGGCATCCTGTTTAAAATTTAAATGGTGTTGATTCTTCCAACTAATTAGGCATATGACAGAGCATAGTGCCAATATGATATTGGAATAGGTTGATCCCAAAATATTGGCTATAAGCCTTTAACATTGTATCATACCAACTTTAATTTCATTACTACATGCTATTGAATTTGATGATTTTTTTAAATATTAATAATATTTTATCACTCAATAAATCAAATTATTATCCTTATTCAATATCTACTGGGAGACCATTGCTCAAGCCATCCTCATAAGATTTTATTTTATTTTTAATCTTAATTCTGAAATACGTATTTTTATTGAGGAATAACATTTTTGCCTTTATGGTTGACAAAATACCAAATAATACCCGCCAAGAACTGTGTGGTGTACAATCCTATCATTTATCTTTCAAAGGTCAGAGTGCTGGACTGCTAGTGGCCACTAGCAAGTTCCTTTAATATAACTTATGATTGTTTAATAGACAGCAAAATCAAGAATTTTTTTCCCCAAAATTAAAAAAGAATAGCTTAATTTTCTTCTTCAATTTTTAGATTAGAAAAAATACAGATAAACTTTTTTCTTCAAAAATAGCAATCCAATCCAAGAAGTTAATAAAGAGAATATACATTTTTAACTATCATGCCAACACAAAATATCAAAATTATTTTTATTGTCTAAAATCAAAGAAAAATAGCTTGTTGGGTTAAAATACAGATAAGCTTTTCTCATTTAAAATTATAATAAAGTTAATGAAGCAAAAATATTTTTAATCACGAGGCAAAACACACAAAAAGTATATTAAAAGACATTGTGCAAGTCTTATAAATCAACTATTAGAGATAGATACAATTAATCCAAATTTCTTTGTGATTTGTAAAGATATTGAATTATTATTATTATTATTATTTGCTAACAAGATATTTAATTTCATTAGTACCATATGCATGCACTTGATAAATAGTAAATTTACTAAAAAACAAAAAAAACCTAAGTGGAAAACTTACGTGTAAGCTCCATTAGCAAGCTCAATCAAAGCTTTCACGGCAGCTCGTCTCCGGCCGGTCACTTCTGAGGCAGCCATGGAAACCAGCACCGGTACAATCCCGAGCTCTGTCATAAACTTCCTTACCTTGATATCTTCCTTAGCTAACCTTTGAATCTCTTGAGCTGCCAATTCCTTCTCTTCCCAGCTTCCAAAGTGAAGTTTCTTCACAGACCTCTGCAAAATCACTGCTTCATCTTCAACAATAATCTCCTCCTTCATTCCATGTCCAAATTCCAGTACTTTTTCATTATTGTTAATGTCCCTGCTGCTAATTCTTGCTATATCAAATCCATCAAAATGAATATCGGACGGTCCAAATTGCTTTCCGGTAGATTTGGATTGTACAAAGCGTTTAATGCTAGTAAAAAATTTAAGCTTTATGTAAGACAATACCCAAATAGAAGTTGAAGAAGAAGAAGAAGAAGAATTGGACATGTTTGGCTATTGAGAGGGAGACACAGGGAAATATTGAAAATTTAAATCTGGGTTTGTTTTTTTGTAGAGAGAGAGAGAGATTGAGAAAAATAGAGAGAGAACATTAATGGAGGAGTGGGACTACAGGGATGGAAGAAGAAGAAGAAGAGTCTGTAAAGGGTTTAAAAACAGAGGAAGCACAAAGCACATACAATGGAACAGTACTGTCCCATTTAATGTAACTATGTAAGGCATGAGATCACAAAATTATTTAATAGTACCTAGTACCATGTTGTTGACTTCCACTCTTTTTGTTTCACAAATTCAATCTACAAAGATTTTTACAAAAATAATTGTGCACATAACATATATTTTTTACCTAATTAAGGAAAAATGGGACAGCCCACCATTGATATTTGATCCAACTAGAATAAGCTGCCTCATTGAAACTGGTTGGCAACATATAATATAACATATCACCATTTCTGTTTTTTCTTATTTCAATTTTTTCATTGAGAATTTTTTCCTAATCGAGTCATTTATGATTTTTAATTTAGTTAAAATTATTAAATCTGAAGAAAGCATGGTAGAATTAACTGAGTTTAAAAGTACCTAAAGAAATTTGATGACCCTAAAAAAACTTTACAATCCACCCAAGTTACAAATTAATGAGGAAAAAGTTTAGGTTTTAAAAAGAATAGTTTGGTGTACATGAAAAGGTATATAGAGTATTTATGTTTTGATTTAGTGTATACACAAATGTGTATATATAGTATTTTTTTTTTTAAATGTCTAATTGATTTAAGTATCTTAACACACATTACATGCATCAAAATGTTAATTCGAAAGTACTTGATAGTTAATGCTTGTAGCTTATATAATTATGATTAAACCAGTTTATATACATTCAATGTAAGACTCAATATACATCAATCCCATACAACAAATTACAGACTTGAGTGTCACATGCCACAAGCTAGTTTCCAATAAATCATAACAACAAAGAAAATGTTAAACTAATTAACAAACTGTGACTGTAAATTTTGAGTTCCGATTTTGACAAAGAATCTAGTTGGGACAATGCTTTCAAGTGCACCATACTATAGACATAGAAGTTAATTAAATTAGTGGTCACCAATATTGACCCGGAGCTATATAACTTCAATTTTTTTTGGGTACATTTGCATTACACCACGACTTCTTGCCAAACATTTAATTTTGTAGTCAATGTTTCAAAGGGTAATTTGTTAATATAGGGACAAAAATAAGAATCCCATATTGCTGATAAAAAATAATTAAGCAAAAATACTTCTGAAACAGATATTTGGGACCTGCAATGAACGTTTCGTTGGGACAAAGTGCAGCGTTTGAACCATAAAACTTCCATTCCCAATTTTAATTTTTTTTTATCTCACAATTTCATCAATTTGCTAAATTATTTAATAATTGTATTACTAATTACTTTTTCAATAATTATATTGCTAATTTAATAAAAATTGTATAATTTATATTTTGCATGACATTTTAATAATTTATATAGGAAAATAAAATAACATTTCAAACCATGGTTTGTCAACTATAATTTTTAAGATCATTGAAATAGTATCGAAAAATCGTGTAACTATAGTTTACAACTAAAAACTAAACCGAACTCGCTCTATATTGAGGATTGGAGCTCCATTCACCCATAACTTGTAGGAGTAAATTATATTATAAGGAGTTTGTTGCCCTAAGGACTTTGGTTACGAATTAATTATGCTATCGGAAATCTATCCAAATTACAATTCTCAATAAGAATTTAATATAATTAACTTATCATTGTAATTAATGAGAAAAAAATAATTAATTATTACTTAATATTTTCTATTGATAGACAAAATCATCCCTAAGAACAATAAAATTTTAATTTAGGGTTAAAGTTAGGGTTAGGTGATTATGTGTATTAGCTGACATAAATATGAGTTTCCCATGAGAATTTGATTTATGATGGTTACTGCGACTCATAGCTAGAAAGGGCCACTAATTTGTTCCCTTTTTGCAAGACTTTGAGGTGGCTGACATGACAATTGGTGAGAAATTCTGGCCCAAACCCACTCATTTTGGTGTTTCTCTCAAATTGTGAAGCTTCCTGCAAGTTTTGTTCTCTTATTTTAGGTGTACTATAGGCATATAGTGCAACATGTGCTTCAAGGACACAAGAAGAAAAGACTGCTAGCTAGCTTGTTTTATTTCTATTTTATAGTCAAAAATATTTTTTGACTCTTCCACTTCCCTATTTCAACAAATTTTCAAAGTCATTGAAGAAAGAAAACCTTTCTATGTGCACCTCAGTGTTTTTTGGCTGCCAATAGCCAACTCATGCCTAATCTTCATTGAAATTATTATTTTGACCCTTCGACATTTTCTTTAATTTTTATTGTGGTATGCGACCAGAAATAATGATGTTAAGGATTTCCATGACACCATAACTGGAAAAAAGAAAAAAATAATAATTGCACCAGCCGGGAATCGAACCCGGGTCTGTACCGTGGCAGGGTACTATTCTACCACTAGACCACTGGTGCTGAGTAATAAATCTTGTATAAAGATTGCTTAATTCTAATCAGTAATACCATTCATTCATTCTGTTTCGCACGCCCTCTGAAATGGAAATAACAGGATTTGCTTTGTCCCTGCAACCATCTGGCTACTTCAGTTTTCAGAAAGCTCATCTGGATTTAACTCAAGTATGGGATTTGAAAAATCCAATAAATAGACTAGTTTGCTAATGAATCTTACTGATAAGGATAAATTTGAAGGAAAATTTTGTACTTAAAGAGCAATATGCCAATAACCACGATATTATTCTTAAGTAAAAAAAAACCTACCTTCAAATTCGTGGTCATCAGTAAGTTTCCCTTTCCTCAGCTGCCTACATTACTTAAAAAGAGATAAGTTCAATAGTTAAAATTTACTGAGCCAATGTTAACAAATGGGAAAGAAAAAGGAAAGATCTTTTCTTGCATAGAAGTTGTTATTCAACAAGGAAAGAATATAAATTACAAATAAATTAGTATTGTGCAATTGACATGGTACAGTGAAAATGATCAAGCCATACTGACTAATTGTTAGATTTCAACACAATCATCATCATCATCGCCTATCTCATTATCCCAGTCTAATGTGAACAATGTAGCTGATTTCATCAACTCTGTTAGTCCAGTGAGATCTTCTAGGTATGTAGGATGATTAATTGCTTGAAGTATAAATTCCATTCCTCTGTTACGGTATTCTGATACCACCTGAATGGTTTAAAGCAACGCGAATTTAAGCTTACGGTAGGAAAGCAATAGTGACAAATCGAGAATGCAAAAGGAAAATGTAGCATTAGAACAGACATTATCTACCATCCAAAACTTACCGTGTGACAACATGCCGTGCAGCTATTGGAGGAGTGGCCCACAAGGGTCATCTGAGAAAACTGAGAGAGGGAACCACGAATCTGATGGGGTAAAACTCCAAGAGGATGCTCGCCTACTTCCAGTAGTACTGGAGTCCACATCACCTTTTGCTAATATCCTGGAATTTGCATCAAGAATGTAATTGCAGGCTTGAAAAGTAAAAGATACAATGATACAACTACTCAAAATCTATATAACGCTGGAAATCATGAAATAAATATTTATTGGCCCTACCCATGAGGGTGATGCAATATCGAAACTAATAGTTCAACTGCAAGGGCTGAAGCAATTGGAGCAAGCCCTGGACGAGTAACAGTGCATTGCTGGTCCAAAGTACGGTTAGAAGTTGACTGCAAAAAGGCATAAGATTTAGTACGATAATCAATATAATGGCTCAATATCATGTACAATGCTATGAGAAAATTACATCAGTTGGTGCAACCACGTCGCTGCAGAAATAACAGCCCAATCTCTGCCTTCCATTTCCATCATTTAAAGAGAACATTGCCCACATCATCAGACAAAGCATTTGCCGCTTCAGCTGCATGGCTAAAAGGACCAGCTCCATGTCGCATAACCAAGAAACTATCAAATCCTAGAGCTGCAGTTAAGGTGACCTGAAATAGATACAAATACATATGTGTACACATAATAATCAAGAGGTATCTGACCCAACTACTCTGGACAGAGGAACAAACCTGGAAGCCCAAAATATGAGATAAAACGGATGCAGAATAGACTTAGATAACCAATTATAAACAGATATGCCAACTATAATGTATAAGATTAACCAACCTTGTTAGTATTGGCACAAAGAAGTGTAGGGAGCCACCGACTTTCCCTTGTATCAGTTAACAAGAAAACCATGTCATGAGAATCAATTAAATCACGAAGGCGTCTGCAATCATCAAGCACACTCTCCTCTTCTTGCCTGGGTACTGGGTGCCCAGGCATTGGTATTGCCATAACAACACCTTCTGCTTCCTGAGAAGACCCACCAACAAGCATGCAGATTATGAGAAGATTAACAATGTTGTCAAGTAAAGCTGCATGCAAAGGTGTCTAAGGACTAAATCAGTTACCACAGCTGGGAAAATCCTTTGGAGACTTTTAACTGCTGCTGTGGCTTTAAACTCACCACCATTAAGACAGTCATCCATTGTATAAAGGGACTGCCTCAAGGGATTAGACATAGCCACCCTCCCGTTATCCAGTAGAGTAATTTTTCGGACACCCCATGCCTGCAATATGCATAATCTTTATCAACCTGGAATATACAATCAATAATGAGATAAAAAATTTCACTTCACTCACCATAAGCATGCGAGCAACCTGGCATCCAAGTGTACCTGCTCCAAGGAGAAGACACTTGGTAGAAGATAAGATGCTTAAGTTTAGAGATGGCAAAGCACGCCATCTCATTAGTTTTAAATTCAAATCTGCAGCAGATATGGCCAACCTGTGAAAACATATTTCAAAATGGTAAGTTAAACAACATAATGAAACTATCATATATATGCAACATGCCTGGAGGTACCATACCTAGTTGGATCCATGGACTGAGCAAGGCTAATACACCTGGGTACTTTTCTCCCCTTGTTAAGTTCCCATCCAACTGCATTAGGCACACATTCAGAATCTCTCCACCCTGAAAAGGTACGTTATCAAATTAAGACAAGCCAAGACACACACCAGGTTTAATAAGCCACAACAGATTAATAATGAACCACTAACAGAATTGTTGTCCAATTTATGTTGCTCTACCTTGTGGAACTGTAATTAAGGCTTCACCAATGAGGGACAATCCCATATCCGCAAAACCACGGTTCTCTCTGTAGCATAAAAATTTAACTCTCTTGAGATTCCACCTTGAAAAAATAAGTGCTAAGAAGTTGCGGAGAGGCCAACCAGGATTATTGGGAAGATGACACGGGTCATAAAAACCAAAGAGCAACTGCCAATAACATATACAGTAGCTTTCAGAAAAAAGATGTGCTATTTCATAAAAACCAAAGAGAAACTGCCAGTAACATATATTACACTTAGAAACATAATAAGAAAAAAAAAAAAAAAAAACAGCACTGTATATAAACTCAGTTTTGTTTAGTTTTTGGATAATTTGAGTTAGGAGAAACCTTGTCGGCATCACTTTGGCAGGCTTCCCAGTCCTTCAGATGCTTAACAGTAGCATGAGAGTTTGGAGCTACACTGACCAAAAAGAACGGAACATCTGCCAGAGACTTGTATCATTAGGTTTATATAGTCCAGCTTAAATAAGACAAAGAATCAAATATCAGAATAGAAAAATTGAGAATACAGATAGAAGCTGAAACAGAGAAAGATTTATCTCCGTGCTGCTGATATTCATTTTTAAAAGAGGAGAAGGATAATAAATTAGCATAGGAATTTGATAATACAGACAGAAGCTGCAAAAATGCAATGTCTTTACCTGCTGTTGAGCTTGAGCTACGCCACTCATTACAAGCTGCTGACACAGATTCTACCTACACGTGACAATAAATACTGTTGACATCAATATAAGCAATGGTAATCTAATTATCCACCATATCTCTATCAATAATATAGTCAAAGCACCTCTGCTGTACTTAACCACCATGAAGCTGGCTTTAAATCAACCAGAGCAGCTGGAGGATCAAGCATTAGAGCAGGGAATGCAAACCAGTAATGGAAACTCCATTTTTTCAGATCTGCAAATGAGATAACAAGGAACCTTGATAATACTGCACTATCCTCCACAGCTTTTCCCGTCTGAATGTCATCCCAGATCTAATTTGTACATGAAATTTGAACTTGTGTGAGATTTTCCATTAATAGAATAAATTATCTTTCCTGGGAACCGTATGTCTGTATATACCTTCTTTGCTTCTGCCTTCAACAAATTCAGCTTGTCAAGTGCATGGAAGCTTTCCACCGTATTAGTGTTATAAAGGGTGCCAGGGACAAAGCACCTGTTCCTGTTGCCATGGATTGATGCTGATATTGATGATTCCTCACTGGATTCAGAAGGAAGAGACTCTGAGGAAAGAGTTAAATGATTTGATACTTGAGAATGTGTGCAAGGTGCATAGAAACCTGCAATGACATCAGAGCATAGTAAGACTATATGATCCAAGTTATCTTAAGAACACAGGGTTAAAATAGCACGATTAGAATTATATAAGAAAATAGATAGATAACTAAATCTCATAGTTAACTTGACCCTCATTTGATTTTAATTGGAAACAATGTCTGGTGTTTAGATGAGTTTAAACCGGCTTCTAGCAAAAGGGTTCGAAATTTACTTGTAAGTTATAACTTCTTCTTAGTGATAAATAATTTCTATAAAATGAGTGCATCAAGACATGAATATCCCATAAAATTAACAAGTACCCGACCAGTGTACCTGAAGTCACATTTACTTAAATAAAATACCGTCAAAAATTTTAAATCATGAACTATTCTCTCAGTTTTATTATAGCCAAAGAAAAACCAAACCAATGGATAACAACACTCTGCAATCTACATTGTTTGAGATTCCCTCTTAACTCCAAGACGTTTTTCAATTTTGTTTACAACAAAAAGTGTCAAAATTTTCATCCACTTTCTCATCAAGCAAACAAATTCCTCGTCAAGAAAAACAAATATTAAACAATAAATGAAACTTCACACTCTGGGTCACCAAAATATTAAGGAAATATCTAATATATACAAAAAAGGGTGAAGAAGAATAAGAAGGACCTGTAATGGGTATGGGAGAATCGTTGATGCCAAGCTTGTTGAGCTTCAAAGAAGACAATCTGTGCCAGAAACCTTCGTCTACCACGCTCTGAAACGATGCGAATTGCAGTACGGATCCCTTATTCTCTAGTCCTGCCATGGCTATTCCCTTCTCTTATTTCTTCACGAGTCAAAATTTCAATATACGGGTTTAGCTGTAAGCTCGAGTATGAAATATATACCTTTTTTGGAAGACACCTCACTGGTTCGGTTGCGGGACTTCCTGTTCTGGCTCGCGGCTTGGCTTCTCTCCGGTTAGGTAATTTTCCGTTGTTACTAATTATGACTGAACTCAAACTCAATTCTTTCGTTTTTGTGTAGTTATTTATTTATTTATTTATTTATTTTAATTTTTTAATTTTTTAATTTTTAATTTTTAATTTTTATACTCAACTCATTGCATCTCTTACTTTGACTTAATGCATGAGTGTCTCATAAATATAAGTTGATTCTAAATTACAAAATGATAAAAGTTATTTGGTGTTGTATACATCCAATTCCATTGTTACTTATCAATTTTGTTGAATAATGTTAATGTTTGATCGTGAACGATAATTTATTATATTACGTCAGTAATGCTAATTCTATTATTTTGAATTTTGAAATAGGATTTCTACTGAAAAATTTTAAAAATTTATATTGATGAAATTTTAGTAAGTATTTACTAACGAGGGTGACTACTGATTGTTTCAACTTTGATTTTATTAATCTTATGTAATATGGATTTCATGAACTTCATTAGAGAAAAACTAATTGGCACCAAAACATGCTAGTCAACAGTTTGTATTAATGTATTCACATCATACTCTGAAACATCTCACTTTCTCATTTTTCCTGAATTGAGTTAGTGCATTAATTCTGGGGTTCACCACTCCAATTTGGTGTGCCAACTACGATGTGTGCTGCGTCCTGCATCATGCAATGGCTAACCTCGTGCCTTAACTAATTTACTGCAACACACAAAATTCAAATGATTCCACAAGATGAGATCCCCTTACATTACATGATACATATTGCAAATTTCCAAAGATAAATGCCTTACAAGATATTACATTGCGGAGCCATCGCAAATTTATTCCAAGACTTTTTACACATTATATATTTGCTAGACACATGTGGGACTTAATTACAACCATTCCTCGCAATTCATAAAGATTAAATCAACATGTGATATATGCTGCTGTTGCCACCTCCGCCGCAGCTTTCATCATCTACATAAGTGTGTGGAATCACTAATAACTGATGTAGGTAGCGGAGTCTTGATATTTCCCCCCTACTGGGTATAAACAAACAAAAAAGAAAACACAAATATACCACATCGCCTGCATCAACATAAACAGGATGTATGGCTGCATGAGCATGAAGTTGAAGTGTCAAATAAGCAAATTCTTCGCCTTTTGCCAGGAAGTGATGTTCTCGGTGAATATTCTAGTGAGGCAGAAGTCTTTTCCAGTACATTACTAAGGGCCTGGTGTACTGTACCTACGAGACGTTGGCATTTCTCAAGACAGACATTGCACCCTTTGCAGCAAGTGAAAACAAAAGCACTCTTGACCCTGCCTTCCAAAGTTGATATTTCTGCCTTGAGTATCTCTACTTGAAGTGCATCAAGAGCTTGTCTTAGTTCAGAAAGAAGCTCAGGCCGGTAATCACAGCAGACAGATGCCTTGTAAGATGGTCTTCCATCTCCTCCTTCATCATATGGTTCAACTTTCACTTCATCGACATCCATTGGAATGAGAAAACCCTTGCTTTCTTCCACTGCAGTTTTCTTCAGTTCTTTTACTTCACGAATTACTTCAGCAAGTAACGCAGCTTTATCCATCTAATTCAGCAATTAAACCACCAGATCATAGTCAAAACAATCGCCGTTATCAGTACTCTTTTTCCCTTTTTCCTGCTTTCTTTAAAGTATAATGAAATAAACTACTTCAAATCATCATGTCTTTGAAAGATACTGTAGATATTATCCAGATAAGTTACATTGGTGTTCATGCAAGCAGCATAGAGGTATGAATATGATATGTTTATAACTAGACACCAACCATCACAGGGGGCTCTAGATGAGGGATCTTATTCCCAGGCCAAGATAAAAAATGGAGGAATCTTATTAGGCCACAGAAAAAGGAAAAGATAAAAGAAGTTAATAGCATATAATCAACAATCAGCTGTAGTCAATACTGCATACTTGAGTTCCTATGAAAATGTTACTTAAAAAGTCGCAATGTTGACTCCTACATAATACAACTACAACTTTCAGCACAATGAGTGAAATCAATTGAATAACTCATGACTTATGAGAGCACAAAGACCCAACCGTCAATTCAAGATGATGAAATCTTTGATATGCTTGCTTATTATTCAATCTACCAGCGTTGAAACCTTTGATGAAATTCTGTTAATCTATTGTGGTCATATGACACTTGAAATCTGTACATATATAATAATACATAATTACCGGCTAGCCAACAAACAAGATACACCTGTAAAACCCATGCATTATCCAAGACAGACTCTGATAACAACCATAACAACAGCTGGCTCAATGTCCTACGTCGTCAGCACTATTTATCTCCAAGATATATGGTCCACATAGAGGGCGAGCCTTGGACACAACAGTAAGTTGTTCCTTTGGTGACCTGTAGGTCACGGGTTCGAGGCGTGGAAACAGCCTCTTTGCAGAAATGTAAGGGAAAGGCTGCGTACATGTGCGCCCACCCTCTCCCTACCCCCGCAATAGCCGGGAAATACTTTGTGCACCGGGTGAGCCCTTTTATATATGGTCCACATCATTTGTAAGTTCTCATGCTAAATATTGATTTTCATTGAAAACGTATATAATCAATATATTTGTTGTTAAACAACCATAGAGCATCAAACTAAAAAGACGTTTTTAACTTCATGAAACAGTATTTAAGGCTTTCAGTTCTATATGGTTCTGAATTTATCAGGACAAGGAATATCACTTGTAGTTTTATACTATAAGGATCACGGTTTCAAGAAAATCAGCTACTTCTTTTATCATTCCGGTGGTAATACATCTTTTGCCATTTCACTCCAAATAGAACAAGATGAACATTCAGCAAGTCGGGACAGCTAACTCATCTATCACACAGAACTGACATTGCTTGTCAAGGACCTCAAGAATTCAACTATCACGTGAAAAGAAGTAATCACTTCAAAAAAATCTTGCCAAATCAATTAGTAACTTGAAGGTCTATATCTTGGTATCACAGAAGATGCTAAAGTCATCACACATGTTATCTTCATGAATATATAAGTTTTTTTTGTAAAGAGTGTTTTTACAAAAAACAGTACATGGGCTCATTTTAAACAACACGTGATATAGCATAACAATTTCAAAAACCAGATTCTCTACAATAGTCAATCCAACCACATACCCAGCCTCTCCAAGTAATATCAATGACACAAAACTAATACATACTATTATCTATGCGATCATAAGTTACCATAACATTTTAAAATGTCAACTGGCTGTGGAAGAAGCAAAAGATTTCTACTTTCTTGCTACAATTGCTTTGAAGGAATGGATTAGACACCTATAATAGAAAAGCAATTCAACGGAACCAAACTTAGTAACATACATATTTGTATGCAAGAACTTATTAGATTGGGAAAACAACAAAACTTTCTCCACCTATGTTATTTCAATAGATACATTTGACTCATAATTTTTCTTTAGGACAGATTCCAATGAAGTAGAAACTCTGGAAGTGTATGCAAAAACCAATTAGTAATGACCAACAAAGAAGGAGTAGCAAATAATAAAAGACTTCCAGAACTGAACAGCTGATATATATCGATTAGCAATCTACTATTTGGCAAATAAGTACTCACTTCTATATCTATAGTAGGAAATACAGACCTTATCAGTGCAGGGAACAAGACCTCGAAGAGTAGTAAGATGACCATTTATCCTCTCTCTTCTCCTCCTCTCGGCGTCACTGTGGTTCTTCAAAGACGCTAAAGCTTTTGCCTCCGATGCCCCTTTCGTTCCTACCCTTCCCGGGGCCTTCACTAGCTCCCCCTTCTCACTATCCAGGACCAGCGACTGCGGGGAAGCCGATCCACCTCGCGAAACCCCATTAAAACCATCTGGGTACTGCGAAAACGTGCCGAACAGCCTCGAAATATCAGACCCAGATGAAGAATTCGAGTTATAAGAATAAGACGCCATTAATTTGAAGCTTCCAATCTAATCTAGGGACCAAAAATTGTAAACACTGGACCAGGTGGACGAGTGGTGGGGGCGAACCAGAAAGAGAGCTTGTGAAGAGGGAAGCTTTGGGATCCTGCGTTGTTGCTTGGTTTGTTAATAGTACTGGTGCTTGTTGCTGGTTCGATCATAGCTTCCATTACGCAAGAGGACAAGGGAAGTGATTTGAAGGAAGGAGATCAGTGAGAAAACATACACATTTTCATCTTGATGGTCTTGACCTCCAGCATTTCGAGGTGGGAAAAAGGTGAGATTTTTGGGAAGTGAGAGCGCAGGGGAGAGTTCGAAGAATGTGAAACTAGTCTGGGATTTCGATTATGGCAGAAGAGAAACCACCGAAAAGTGAAAACCTCAAAAATAGTGTGAGGTTTTAAATGCAAAAGTCAGATAGCCCTAGTGTCAGAGAAGGCAGATAGTGATCCAAATGTTTGACAGTAGCTGATATAGATGAGGAACAGTCTCCCACTTGCATATATATATATATATATATATATTTTATAGCTCTCAATTTCACCATCTAATCTAATTCTAATTTTATATTCTAAGCCCTACAAAAGAATGAAGAAAAAGAAGTTATTCAAATGTGCCTTTGATAGCGAGTATGATAATGAGACCATATGATATCTCTTAAGTTTGATGTTGTCTAAAATATATTATTGGAGTAACTTGCTTCATAAATTATTTTAAAAAATATTTAGTGATCAAGAAAGTATTTAATAAGCAGATGAAAGTATTTTGATTCTTAGTTATAAAAATAATATATAAAATTGTAATAGTTATTGAAAGATAAAATTTTCGAAACATAATAAAATTTTGGGTGATGGAGTTTGAATACAGGCTTAAATGGATGATATTTTATTACTTGGGCAATTAGTGGAGAAATATAGAGAGGAAAAAAATTGTCGATCTTATTTATGAAGAAAAAATATATGATAGAGTGTTAAGAAAATTTTGTGGTTGTTTTTGGGGAAAAATAAAATATTAACTAAGTATGTAGAAGTAATTAAGTATAGTTAGGAAGAGTAATGATTAAAGAGTTTCAATCACAATATGGATTTTACCAAGAATGAAAACCGATGACTTCCTATTGATAGATGAGACTAGAGCGGACATATATTTTGAACTAAAATTATGGAATATTGCATTAAAATTTAAAATTTGTAAGTTAAATAAGACCAAAACAGAGTATAGAGAGTGTGTAACTTGTTGGAAATTTTCAAATGTTGATGTAAAGAAACCAAGAAGAATTTCAAAGGATTGGAAAAGATAACCTGAGGACTTAATTATGAATGATGCATTTATTGAAGTCTCTCATTCGACCCAGACATATACAAGGTTTTTCGTTCTTAGGAGACTTATTTACTATAACCTATTGCTCTAGGGTGAAAATAAAATTTTAAGAAAGAGTGTTCTTATTTGACTCGGTTATACAAGATTTTTCATTGTTAATCATATACAATCTCTAACATAACTTTATCCACACTAGAGCATACTCAAATCAAGTGCTTTTGCATGGTCATGAAATATCGTTGAATAAGAGTGTTTAAGCACCTAGGTCTTATTACCAAAAAGATGACTCAAGCGAACATGATATAAGACACAAAAATAAGGCATGATAAATAAATTAGTGAAATGATCCTAAAATCTGAAATAAATTGAAATAAAAATTATATAAGATGACTGTGAGATTAGTTATGTTGTATTGTTGTGATTGTTGGACAGTTAAAAGTAATACTTGCACAAGATAGGAATGGCTGAAATATGACTACTACAAAGGATTAACAAACAGATAAGAAAAAATACAATACGAAATTAGAAGATACATAACAAATATAGAATACCAAATGAGAAAATACACATAAAAGTTTAGGTTGCACCATGAAAAAAAAAAATATAAGAAAGAATCGCTTATTGTAATTTGGACATACCAATGTACATACATCTTAATTAGATTATGTGAGATATATAAAGGGAGACTAAGAATTAGTGATTAATTAGATTAGGTGAGATATATAAAGGGAGACTAAGAATTAGTGAGAAATTTTGTAGAATGATATAATTACTCTCCCCATGGCTGATATGTTTGAAAATGTCTTATATATTGTCTAATTAGGTGAACATCTAAAAAATTAGTAAGAAACAAGTGGACGTGAACACAAGTACTGGCCCATCATGTTCATGTCTTGCTGTTTAAGACTCCTCACTGACATAGAGATCGTGATCACTAGTTATATTTCATTAAACAAGTCAAGAAGAACAAACTGCCCATATACAGGGCTGACTTTATTTAGAAGGGCCATGGAGGACCTTAATTAATTAACGTCATCTATTTTCTCCAAGTTTGCACTAATCTATGCTTTGTTGAATATATGATTGTGGCCCAGATTCAACTTTCTGAAGTAATATCAAATAATATAGTTATGTAGTCTACATGTATATTATTATATGCAAAATACAAACAAACTCAACTCTCGAGTTTACCTTATCTTTTAAAAAAAAAATTGTAAAATGCAAACTCAACTTGACTAGTATAAGGTTTTTAAATGGCAGCAACTACTTTTCATTTTATAGTTCATTGACATAATTTGTGATAATGAGAAATTATATTTTCATTATTGATAGCGACTCTCTCAATGATAGTGTTGTTTATAATTTGTTGATAATAAATATGAAACATTAATTCACTATTTAAAGCTTTGATGGTATAATCAGTGTGTGTATGTATTTTTATTTTCAGTGTATAAGATCGAAGTTTTGTTAATAATAAACAAGTTCAATCAAACAAATTTTTTTTTTTTTTTTATTCTTAGAAAACCTGTATGCTTATGATGTACATAGTAGGAGGTAGTTTTCTCCCTTCTGTAGAAGCGAAATTTAATCATAAATTCTTAGTATATATACAATGATTCAGAAAAAATACTAAGGTAATATAAAGTGATTATAACTTGAGAACACAAGCTAACTATTAAAATCGCAAAAATTTAAACATAAAGACAAGCTTAGTGTGATATGAGATAATGAATTTAAATCTAAGTTTTGTTATTTACATTCTCGATTAAAATAAATTTTTCAAAGCTTAAATATGCTTTTTTGTAATCTATTTTGAACTCAAAGTGACAATGTCAAAGAGATGGGAATCTGCAAGCAAGTTCTTCTCAAAATTTATATTTGTCATCATCTTCCTCCCTTGTATAGTTAATTGTTGTTTTGAAGCACAAAAGTTAATAAATGATTGAAATAATTTATTCAATATAATATATTTTGGTTATCTTGACTGTTTGTAGATGTTATTTACATGAATCATAAAAAAATATTTTTTGTTGAATTATTAGAAGCTAGATTAAGTTTTCCAATATTAAAAAAAATGTGCATGACCAAAAACAGCGATCACTTCTATTAAATAAGTTTGTTGTGGTCGGCATATTTGGTAGAGTTTACTTAGCAAAGACAATTTCATTAATTTCCAATAAAAAATTTATTAATTAAACCAAATTAAACACAATTTGATTTAGACGTCCCACCGAACCTAAGTATTGACATTGAAATATTCACCACAAATATTAAATACAATAAGGTACTAACTTACACCAATAACCAAAATTTTATATATATCCAAGAACAAACTTCCCTACTTTTAGTATTAAAATGAAATTTTTTATATGGGCTGTCACACGGCCACAGTGATGAAGATGTCATGTTCAATAAAATAAATTGTTTATGTGCACAAATAGTAATTACATACTTGAATATCCTATTTCTCATAATACATTTATTTCCTATAATTAGGTAAAAGTATTAGTTTTGTCGTTATAATTAAAAACTAAGGCTTGGGTGACTAGCCCGTTATATGTACCTGGTCTCATCTTTCTTAACATTAAAATTTTAGATTCCTCATGTAGCATGATTAAGATTCACTTTATTTTATAATACTGTGGGGGTGAGCTTTGTGTTTGGAGGTCCATTTGCCTCACTTCAAGATTTGATCATAATGAATATATTGTGGAGGGTGAGCTTTGTGCTCGTGGGCCATTGTATCATTTTGCGAATAATTTGTTATTTTGGTAGTGATCATGCACAATTTGCTTGAAATGGGAAACCTGTTTTGATGTCGTATTCCTCGACAGTAGAGTTATTAATATGTAATTTGTAATTCATAATTCATAATTTATATACCTTTTTCGAGATCGATGTGAGTTATCTTCCAGGTTGAAACAATTTGCATTGCTCGCAATTGACCTTGTTTTCTCTTTTATCCCAGCCCTTTTGGACTTTCAGGTTCCATGAGGACGTTGGGCTATTTTAAGCTCATGTAACTTTGACGATCAAGTATCCAAGTGAGGTCTAATAAGTCAGGCATCATAGTCAACTTTGTCATCTTCTCAGGGTCTTACCTCAGGCAGAGGTTTGACTTTTCAAGTATAAATTAGAAGGCCACACATCCTAGCATCTTGTATTCCTTGCAAATTGACTCGGGATAGTTCGAGTCATCGGACTATTGCCCACTGACCTCATAGGACCTTTACTGTGGGTACCAAATGGGGGAACTAACTTCTAGTGAGTTATTTTCGACGTTCACATTTACAAAATTGGAAGGTCTCCTTGCACACTATAGGATTCTCTTTTGAGATTTTCCCATATTTTCTTGCAATTTGACTGAGTGGCTGATCTGAACTAGAATATTCATTAGATTCACATATTATCTTACACAATTATAAAATAACACATTAGAAATATCATGTGTAACCATCTAATTAAGTTGGAGTGGCCGATCAATTTAAGTAGCAACAATCATTTAGAATTATTAAGAGCACCAAGAAATTTGAAATAATCAATCATAATATGGCCATTAGGTGGTCTAAGTTTGAACGATCTTGGAGATCGAGTATAAATATAAAATTGAGCAATATACATAAATTCATTTATTTACCTACTTACATGAAAACAAACAAAATAAAATATTTTCTTTATATCGAATTCGGGCTCGAGCTCAGAACATGTAGTTTTGAATTTTCAATGGTCATGGTTTTAGCTGTTTTTCATCAAATATCATTTTATAATCAGTCGATAACAATTATTGGTCCTTAATTAAACCAAACTTGAAGAAATTTGATAGACATTATGGAGTTAGTTCAATTGGATACTAATGAATTATGATTTACTAACATGTTTCAACCCTTAATCTATGATTCGTATATTTTTCTGTGATTAACATTTAATCGGGAAATTAAGCTAGCATAAAGTAAGATAAGCAAATCCATGAAATTTTTATAAAATTATAAAAATAATAGGCCTTTATAGAGAAATATAAAAAACTTTGGCAATAAAGTAAAAGGTATAAAAGTTTTAGGCCAATTTCACAATTATAGAAAAGGTTTTGGCTACTTGTGGAAATATGTAAGTCTTCGGGATATTGTGCAAAATGTATAAAAACTTAGGCTCATAGTGAAAATATATAGAGATTAGGGCCTTTTTGTAAATATTTGAAAATTTGGAAAATTATGGAAATATATAAAGACTTGGAGAAAATGTAAAAAATATAAGAAAATTTGGACCAGACAATAATTTAGAAAGCCTGTTAGTTATGCGCTGATATTTAAAATTGGGCAGAGCTCCACAACCCCAAGCTCAACTCCACGATTCCCAAGTTAAGCTTCTAAATCGAATCGAGCTTTCAAGGTCGAGCTGAGCTGCAAGCTGAAGACCTCTCTAGCCGAGGTTGTGTGGATGCCTCAGATGAGACAGGTTGTGGGCCGATGGGTTTGGTGGCTTAGTGGATTGAGCTAGGATGCAGTTAGGCCCAGTGCACAACAGAGCTAGCGGCTCTAGAAGCCGAGCCGAGTTAACCCATGTCCAGATTTGGTGTTGGAAAGTTATAGGCATCTTGCGGCTTATGGTTGCCTTTGCAGGTGCAGTGCAAGGCCCGTTGGTGGCTCTGTCTGGACTGGGCATACCAGTAAAGCATGGGCAGTGCTACAAGAGGTCTGGTAGCGAAGTCAGGTTGCCAGAATGTAGAAATAGAAGGAAAAGACCTCTGTCCGTGGTTCGAGTATAGCAAGGTGGGTCACTGAGCTTGATAAGTCGTGGTAAGCGTGTTCCTTCAAGGATGGTACGTCCAGATCGTGTAAGGGTAAAAACCTAAAGGTGGCTTAGGGTGGTAGGAGTTGTATATAGGCAATATTGACATTTTTTGATATCTCAATATTGTTAATGTCAATCTCAGGGCCTTTGGAGGGGATTATGGAGTTTTGTGTCTATGTTAGTCATGAGTTTGTGGATATTGGAAAATTCAAATTATATGAGTTTATTAGGGACAGCACCGATTTGTCCAAGCGAAGATATGCTCTTGAGATCTCCTCTGCTCCTGAGTAGGATCTGTAAAGGGTGGTCCTCTAGACCTGTGATCACTATGAGGCTTAAATCAGTACAATGTAGGCAGATAAGCATATGTAGAGAGAAAATTTTAGCATTTAACTTGGAGTCTTAGGCTTTTATATATAGTGAAAACTTGTCAATCAGGTAGCGACAAGTGTTCATAGATAGCTTTTTCACGTGTCATATGTGTGTTGGATGGGTGCAATGTTGTACTAATAGTTTTAGCTCTATCTACCTTAATTTATTTTGAATTTTATGAATTCGGATTTTATAATTCAGATATGGGATTTGTAGGAAATTGAGGGTTTTGATTTGGTGCACGTTTGAGTTTAGACAATAATTTGGGAATCTCTATGACCGTACTTCTTGTATTTTCAGGATTCTAGAGATTGTGGAGCTTGAATAGTGTTGACAAATTTTTTGAGTTGTGAAGTAACAGAAAAAGATTATACTCGATATGTTTTATTATTAGAGGTGGAATTCAAATCAAATGGGTTTGGATAGAGCATTATTCGAATTCGAATATTTGTACGAACTTTATTTTGACATTCGAATTGAAATAAAAATTTGAATATTTAGGATATTTTGGTAAAAAAATCATAAAAGGTAATTTTAAAAAAAAGAAAAATATATGTTATTTTGAATATTAATTCGAATTATTCATCTAATTTCAAATTGGAATATGTACTATTCAAGACCTTTAAAATTAATAAGTTGTTGTCTTCCTTGGGGTCTCTCTCCTTTTCATAGTCTTAACGATGACCTTAACTAATTTTTTTTAGTTGTATTATTATTTTTTTTTAAATGATTAATTATTTTAAAGTTGAATATTATGTAGTTATTAATTTAATTGAATAATTTTAAAATAATTTTTTTGTTTCATAATAAGGATACAAAGAGTATTTTAACTTAAATTTAAAATTCATGAGAAGTTAGTGTTTATTTTGAAAATAGGAGGAGTTCAATGCAATATCTATGCAAAATACATGGAATGTTGAAATAATTTAATAAATATTCATTACTAGAAGATTACACTATATTACTGGGTAGTGATATATATATATTATAAATATTGTTAGGTGTACTACAAATACATTAAAAGATAAAAACAAAGTCATTATAATTTTTTACTTTCGTACACTATCAATATTGAGTAGTACACATATCACTGCCCATATTAGTCTTCATTTTCTTTAATAAGTTATACATAGTTCCCTTTAATTAGAAATGAATTGTAGTTTCTACCAAAATAATAATAATAATAATAAATAAATAAATAAATTATAGTTATTTAATTAACTAGATGTATTCGGTCATGATTACTTTATGATTTTATTTTATTTTAATATCTTCAAAATTTATAAAATATTTTTTAGATTATTAGAATGTAATCTTATTAATAGACCATCATTGAATTTATATTAATTATCTGATGTTCTATATGTTTTATTTTGATTAAATTTTGTAGAAATTGATACGTTAAATTATTTATTTATTTGTTTTATAATTTCAATAGAGCCTAGATGATCAAATTATAATATAAAATTTTATTAACATTATTCTTTTCTTTTTATTTACGCTTTAGTTTTTCTTTATGGGTGCTTTTGAATTTTTAAATAAAAAAAGTTTTATATATCTAGTAATTTCTTTTTAATTTCAATTAAAATTTAATAGATACTTATATATATATATTTGAGTTATTCGAATATATAATTACCTTGTTAAATGGGTTACTATATTTGTATTTCATTTATGTGGTTTAAAGTTAAAGGGTCAATTGCACTTATACCCTCTTGGACTGACACTTATTTTGCAATAATCCTCATATACTATCGAATTCGATACATAACTCCTTTATTTGAGTCATAGTTACACGTAATGCCCTTCTTTGAGCATAATTAGAAAGTAACCCCATCTAAATTAATTATTAAATCTAACAAATTAACTCAAAAAGACTAAATTACTATTTTTATAATTTTTTTTTTTGTCTTCCTTCTTATTCTTCTTTTCTTCTAATATTAAACTCTTTACATTGATTTAATTTAACATACACAAACAATAGTTGAATCCTTTATAATCTTTATTTTCTTATGATAATATTGAAATTATCAATATATTTGATAATATTATTTTCTACATTTATAGAAATCATATAAGTTATTGTTTCAATTTGGGCTTTAATCATTATATTTTCATCATTTTTTTTTGTAATTATTAAAAATATGTTAAAATCAGATAAATATGGAGAGTTCATTTGCTTAAAAAAAGATAAAATAAGAAACAAAGGATAAAAAGTGAAAAGATAAATGAAAAAATTATAATTAGGATAATTTAGTCTTTTTTGAGTTAATTTATTACATTTAATAACTAATTGGATGATTAGAAGTTATTTTTCAATTATGAATTAAATAAGGGTTTTATCTGTCTAATTTGATAGTTCATATATAAGGCTATTGCAAAATATGTAATAGTTTATTATTGCACTTTATCCTAATAACAACTAGCATATTAGCCAATGTGGTATTGCGTATAAGGCTCATTCATTTCACACATGTAATATCATCTCACCCACCAAAGTCCCTACCATTTTTTGTTGCCATTGATTGCTTCCCCATAAAATAAAATAAATAATAAAAACATATACCCACCTAACCAAACCCCTCAAATCCCGAAATTCCCAAACTCATTTCTTAATTAAAAGAAAATTAATTGCTTTTTGCTTGCTTCCCCACCTAAATTAAACAACAAAACGTACACATTTCACTAAGTTTCTCCACGTTCTCATTCACCAAGCAATCCAATGTCTCATTTTCAAAAAAAAAAAAAAAAAAAAAATCTCAGTTGCATCTTTATGCAAACCATGCATCTTGAATCTTACACCCGTTGTGACTAATTATTTAGTTAACTAAATTCACAGAAGTCATTCAAACGCGTGATTAATTGGACAATACAAAAAACAATAATCTAAATATCAGATTTTCAAAAGGAACTCACATGCACATTTCTTCAATGCAAGCAGAAATTTCAATTAATTACTAAAGCATATATAGCATCGACGGTGAATAGCAAGAATGAGGGCTCCACAAACTGTAGCAAATTAGAGAAAAACTTATATAAATTAGTTATACCACATCATTCTTCTCATTCTTGTAGTATTTCAATAAATGATTGTCATGTCTTTAAGTAAGTCATGTCAACAATATAGTTATTAATGGGTTAACTGAAATCTAAATTTAACTAACCCAACCCAACCCTACCCCCACAATCTCTCTCTAAAACATTGACAATTCCACTCAAATCCATATTTAGTATCAATTTGTGAAAAAATTATTAAAATTTATTTTCTAGGTTTTTAATTTTGATTGACAAATGTACAGTTTTAGGATTTTTGTGTGATAGTTGTTATTTTTATTTTAAAATTAGATTAATTTAATTTAATTTATCGTAAATTAATAGGTTTTTTGATCTGGAACTAGAATTGTGGATATGTTTAGGGTTCTCAAAACACTAAACACCCAAAACGCTAAACCATTGAAATTTACAGTAATGGAGATTGTTTGAGTCCCATGCCCTGTTTAGTTTACTTGGTAGTCTGTTCCCAGAAAAATTGATCTTTAAGAAATTCATATGATACTGCTTCTTTTTGGGAGGGAAGACAGTCAATGGGGGAGCTGGATGACAAAGGAGTAGGTTTAATTTCAGGTGAGGAAAGAAAGAGAGGAAGATGGGGATGGAGAGAGATAATGGGTTTTCATATGTGGATTTGTAGGTTTGTGCAAGGGTGGTTAGTTAACTTTGGTTTGATTAGCCAAGTGATTAGAGGGGTTTAGTTAGGTGGGTATAATTACATGGCATGTATTTATTGGTTAGGGGTATATGTTTTTTTTATTGGCTCACTTTAAAAGTCTAGTGGCGAAGTCACTCTATGTAAGTTTTTCAGCAAACTGAGTTTGGCTTGGTTTGGCACGAGTAGAGAGAAAAAGAGTGAGTGTAAGAGAATGGGAAGAAATTTGCATTGAAAGTGCGAGGGGAGGGAAAAATCTCGAAATATGACTAAAATTGAGAAAAGCAATGTCGTTGATACATTTAAAGTGGACGCAGATAGTGATATTATTAAATATATATATATATATTATGGTCATAACAAATTAGACGGAGATAAATTTGTGCAAATTGACACAAAATAAATTAAAAGTTTAAAATAAGTCATATGCGACAATCATCCAGGACGAAAATAATGAAACATTGGATGTAGATAAGTTCACACAAATTGACAAAATCTTCACCATTATTTGTGTTTGAAAACAATATCAAAGACATGGCTTCATATTTTTTTAGAAGGTATTACATATTACATATTTTGTTTTTAATCTCATATCGTTAAAATGTGAGTTGGCTAGTACATGAAACTTATATAAATAGATATTTATATTGATTTGTAAAATCATCTTATAATTCAATCAAGGATATTTTAGGGTTCGACGTGACCAGTGCTTGAGATTTTGTCGCTTCCATCCCATGTCAAGTCGTAATATTCCCTTCATAATTTCATAATAATAAGTATTTATAGATTATTTTTAGCTTTACCAAACATTTAGTTAGTATTTATGTGAATAAAATTTTTTAGTTTACTAGTTACATGAAATTTATTAGTATTTATAATGGGGTCTCCTCTAGAATTCTTTTAATTTTATCATACACCATCTTTTTAAATATCAACCGTTCAAATAATTTAATTTTAAATATTTTATTTCATTAATAAATCAAATAATACATTATAAATTATATCTTATTCTTATTCCAAATCCTAACACTAAACTGAATCCTAATACTAAGCCTAACCATGCATAACCCTAAATCTAGTCCTAAACCTAGACCTAACTCTAATTCTAATTCCAATCCTAACTAGAACTCAAGACCTTATTGTAGAGAGGACGAATTAAGTTTCAGCCTTAGATGTTTGCTATTCTTACCGTAAATCACATTATTTTATAATCCAATTTTCACCAAAAAAACTCTTAAATCATTGATTCATCTAGTGTATGATATAATATTTTTTTTATTGACCATATAATATATTTAGATGAAACTAGTAAATAGTAAATAAAAATTAAACGACTAAGGATAAAATTGCAATAATTTAAATAGGTTAATAGCAAAAAGATTTTATACAATAAATCAAATTAATTTCGACAATTATAATTTTCCCTAAAGAAGGGGAACGCCTTGGATCGGGTCTTACGAAAAGAAAAGAAAATAAATACATATTTATATAAATTAATTGTCAATATGAATCTTGGATCTCGACTTTGTCCAGTCTTACCTAGTTATAGTAATTAAAATTGATAAATAAAATAAAATTTTAATTTCAAAAATTGTTGGTTATTAACTCTATTTTCTATAAACCTTTTTATTTATTAGAAAGAATTACACCTGTAAGGCTTTATTACAATTTTAACAAGGACTTATAATGGGATGATGAGTGAAGAAACATTTCACTGATTTATGATTACATTATTGTTGTTATCGATCTTGTACATTTTGTAGAAATTTTTTTTCTCATAAATGCGACAATTTTCTATTTTGACTCATTAAATTTGGTCTATAAAAATTAAAAATTTTAACGAGTTTTTAGACACTGATTCTGGTTAAAGTAAAAATTAAGAATATTTTTAGTATTTATTGTAATAGTTGACTATATGATTTGAACTTATAAAATAAATTATTATTTTTTGAAATATTTTAAATTTAAAAATTATATTTATTATATATTAACAAATGCTCTAATTATGGGACCGTTTTACTTAATATGTTGCTATATATTAGGCATATCTGCAACATTCCCAAATGGATTGTAGCTAGAAGAAAAAAAAAAAAATTATAAATTGCCACCATTGTTGTTTCTGATCATCGCATTTTCTCTCTTTGAATCATATGCATCAAAGACAGTGAAAGCCATACATTCAACAATCTCAGCTTGTCATGCTATCAATCATGAAGTTTTTTCTGCTGATCTCCATTTGGTTTTTCTTTCATCTAAAATTTCACAGGTATGTTGAGAAAAGTTCCATTCATTTTTATTGCAAGGCCACCAGGTCCTCAGTTTGCTTTTTCGTTTCAAAAAAACACATGCATTTCTTCTTCATTTTAGTTGGACCTCTAACTTATATACCATTAACCATTCTCATGTTAAAACTATTAGCTTGTCCACTACACAAAAAGTGAGTTACGACATGCATCTAAATTGATGCGAAATGTTTCAGTAACTATTTTCTTGGCTTATTCCTGCAATGGGTTTTCACAATTGTAGTTTGGGAAGGCGTTGCAATAGACCTCCAATCTTGTGGACGAAAGCATAATGAAACGAGAATTTTGAAATTTATAGCTAGTTATGAAATATGTATGATATTGGCTCTTTAATTCTTTGCATGTTTCTTGCTAATAATTCATTGTTTAATTTACCATTTTTATCTTACATATTTAGCTTTTGACAGTAGTCTTCTAGTTTTTTTTTTCGTTTAGTTCATGAATACAGAATAGAGATCCTTCTTCATCTCATTTCATATGAATTTCATCATGATTCTAATAAAGTTGAAACTTGAAAGTCTTATAGATGTTTAATCAGTATTGAATTGATGTGTTTCCTTCTTGGACTAACACCATCTATTCTTTCGTAGTTATTACTAGTTTTTAAAATTGTAATAATCTGTACTAATGATTGTAATCTTAACATCATTGTTCTGAACCACCAAATTCAAAAACGACTGACTTTGAACTTGTCATTAATAATGCATTTAGTTCAGTTTCTCAAGATTACTTGTCTAGTTCATTTTTATTTTTTTTTTGTTTCTGCACTGTCAATTTCAGTGTATCATCTCTTGAAAACACAAGTGCAAATATTGCTAACTCTCCACCAAGAGGTTGGAATTCCTACGATTCCTTTATTTGGGTTATTTCTGAAGAAGAATTCCTGCAAAGTGCTGATATAGTTTCAAAGAGGCTGAAAGCTCAAGGATACGAGGTATAAAACTAGTTACTATTTTGATAAAATCATTATAAATTGTTTACTTCAATTATTTTTCCTATTAATTTCCGTTTCAACTCTCTTGTAGTATGTTGTGGTGGATTATCTCTGGTATAGAAGAAAGGTGCCAGGTGCTAGCACAAATTCTCTAGGATTTGATGTTATTGATGAATGGGGAAGGATGGTCCCTGACCCTGGTAGGTGGCCTTCCTCTAAAGATGGGAAAGGGTTCAGTGAAATAGCAAAAAAAGTACATGACATGGGTTTGAAGTTTGGGATTCATATTATGAAAGGAATAAGTTTTCAAGCAGTAAATGAGAACTCCCCCATACTTGATACAAAGAAGGTATTGCTCTGCTTCTTATTCATTTTTAACATTGTTACCCCCTTTTCGATATAAGAACTCAAGATGTTTCTCATTTTTCTTAGGGAGGTCCTTATGAGGAGGGTGGCCGAGTATGGCATGCACAGGATATAGCAATCAAGGAAAACCCTTGTAAATGGATGAATCAAGGTTTCATGAGTATAAATACTGAATTAGAAGCTGGAAAAGCCTTTTTGCGTTCACTCCATGAACAGTATGCTCAATGGGGAGTTGATTTTGGTAATTGGACATTATTTGATAGTCACTGTGCTTGATATATATTGGCATTTCCATCCCACCTGTGCTTTGTAAATTTCTTGGTAGCTTTGGTTGGTTTTGATTGTTCCTCTTTAACTTTCAGTGAAACATGACTGCATCTTTGGTGAGGACTTGGATTTAGGTGAAATAACCTATGTATCGGGGGTATGCTGTTGCTGCTACTCACTTTGTATTTTATCGGTGATATTCATATTCTGTCTATGATTTATGAGGCTTACATAGAATTTTGGATTGAATATATGCAATTTCCTTGTCATGCCAGGTTCTGAAGGAACAAGATCACCCAATATTGTATTCTCTGTCTCCCGGGGTCGGTGCAACACCAGATGTGGCTAATAAAGTAACTGGACTAGTCAACATGTATCGTGTAACCGGAGATGATTGGGATAATTGGAAAGATGTCCTAGGCCATTTCGATGTGGCAAGGTGATTGAATACTTTTTCTATGTCAGTTTTAGTAATCATTCTTGCTTATGATCTTTCTGTGTTCTTTCATTGTGTCTGACTCTCATTATATGCAATAATTATTGATGCATTTTTCATTCATCGTCAGGGACTTTGCTGATGCCAAATTGGCAGGAGCAAGTGGTTTACAGGGGAACTCATGGCCTGACTTGGATATGCTACCTATGGGATGGCTATCAAAGCCAGGTTACAAACCTAGCAAAAGCATATATATTATTATTATTATTATTATTTTATCTGTAATGAATTTCATGAAACTTGTTAAATCATTGGTGAGGAGACTAAGTGTACCAAAATCAAATAATCATTTAGAGCTTCCATTCTTTTATAGATATACTAATTCAATTCATGTTTGAGAGTTGCTATATTATTCACACTGAGAGATAGACAGATAGAAACAAAGCAATTTTCCTGCATGCTTTGCTGTAATTCATACTATATGCATAGGCGTGAACTGTTTGAAATTATTCGGACATGGACAACGAATTTGACGATTGTTTTCATTTTTAATAGATACAAATGATGGTCCAATCAGACAATCTAACCTTACTCCAGACGAGCAAAGAACTCAGGTATCAGCACTTCCAAACATGATGGAGTTGATTCTCTGTATATACATAGATAAATATATTCTAAACTAAATTTTTATCATGACAGATGACTTTATGGTCTATAGCCAAGTCTCCCCTTATGTTTGGAGGAGATGTAAGAAAGCTTGATCAGGCTACATATGACATCATCACAAATCCTATAGTGTTGGAGATAAACTCTTTTAGCTCCAACAATAAGGAGGTATGTAAGGCCATCAAATGTGAATGAATTCTTGAGAGTAATTATCATGTCATATTCAGTACATAACATATGATGTGTGTTGTCTTCACATTCAGTTTCCTTACAATGGAAACCTGAAGGGTGCATTGCGTTTTGCAAAACCATCATATTCAAGTTCACTAGTCCTCACTAGCTGCCATGATTCAAAAGCAAAAGGTTGGTCTATGGAAACTCTTGATGAACATATAGAGCAGATTTGCTGGAAAGGAAATAATAAGCAGACACCTTTTTGTGTAAGCAAGACAGTACCTCACTTGACAGAGTATGTAACTGTGTTTGATGGTCATAATTTCCCCTTTGATAAAACTTATTCAATTATATATCACTTGAATTAAAAAAATGGATTGTTATACAATTGACATTAATGCAGGCAAGAAAAGAAAATTCAAGAGCACAACCGGAAATTATATGAACAGAAACATCATTTAGTAGCAACTGATGGAGCTGAGGATTGCTTGGATGCTGCCCCGAAACGAAAGCGTATTACTACAGAGTTAAAGAAAGATTCATTCTCACCCTGCAGATTGGATAAAAATCAGGTATCTTTTAGCTTTAATCCTAAGTCAACCTCGCTTAATCACTCAAGTTTTTGTTGGGTGAAGTGTCTGCTTTTTTTTTTTATATACTGTGATGATGTTAAGCAGTCCAACTTTGCAGTTGTGGGAGTTCAACAACAATGGAACCCTGATAAATAGTCAGTCTGGTCTTTGTGCAATAGTGGAGTCTGTCCCAGGTGCATAAAATTTGTAACTAAGTACCAGATTTCTAGCAGAATGATTGATCAGTAGTTGTTTTTATCACATTGGTACTCAAAGTGCAAATTGATTCTCATTCATGCAGAGCAAACCAATCCCAGTGGAATTCGTGCTTGGGTTGCAACTGGAAGGAATGGTTCGCTAATTCAAAACCAAACTCCAAATTTCAAAGCGCTTACAAAATGTTATTCTTCTCAATCCAATGGTTTATTTGTTTGTGTATTTAGGTGAAATATATACGGCATATTTCAATCTGAATGAGGAGAGGACAGAGATATCCACGACGATATCAAAGCTGGCTAGAGTGCTTCCTGCCATAAACTTGAATAAAAATTCATGCAAGGCCAAGGAAGTGTGGAGTGGAAAGGACTTGGAACCTATACAAGGGACGATATCAATAATGGTGGAAAGACATGGTTGTGCTCTTCTTGTCTTTAACTGTAATTAGTTAAAGCATGACAAATGAGATAACATTTTGAGTCTTACTGCTGAGGTGTAATAACCCTACCCAACTGCTCTTACAAACTTGTGTTAACTGATAAATTCAATAAAATTGTTTTCTTTGTCATGTTTGTCACCCTATAAAAATTCTTGGGGTAATCCTGTTTTACTGGAAGAGATGCTGTTTCCATGCAAGAATGCTAGCGAAGCTCAATTGGCCAGACTCTTGCATATTTGGCCATCCATTGCTCATGCTTCCTCAACATGTCTAGCTCATTGAGGGACCGGGCAAAAGAATGCTTGAAAAGTTCAAATGGCTAGACTTTCTAGCTAGAACTAGGAGGGAGGCAAGACAGAGGTATCGGCCTGGTTTGTGAAGGCCAGTTCACCATGAAAATCATATCTTACTATCTTAGTTAGTAGTATAGAAGTGAATGTTTTCACTTGGGAGACATGTATTTCCAATATTGGCCTGGTGGGATTCTATAGGCATAGACTTAGGAATTCTGATGATTAAAACGGGACTTGCTCTTAATTGTACCTTCCATGAAAGTGGCATCATGGCACCATACAAGTTGCTAACAACATATTCTAATCAATTCATAATAATATGCTATTAACTAAATACGGACCTTCAATCATTGTTGTCCAAGCACCATACAAGGATGTGTGGATTCTATACAGTCCTACTTAAATTGTTTATTCCAATAACTCGTTATCGTGACATAAAATTTTATGCTTATCTAGTGAGATAATATAAAATAGTTATTATCCACTATTATCTATAACATAATTTATCACTTTACAACTATCTTTAACTAAAAATAATTATCATTAATTAAAACTAATTAATTGTGTCAAAGTGGGCCACGCGTATAGTTTCCTAAGACAAGCAATGCATATGTAAATGGAAAAGTAAGCAAATAGTTCAAATTTAAACATTATGAACTCTGAAAAGAACTTAGAATTAGGATGTGCAAGAAAGAGATATAATTTTTAATTTTTTTTTTCCAAAGTAGAATGGGGATATTTCTTTGGGTTTTGAAGAAAGTAATTGGAGAATGCGGGCAATGGATTGCTCATGAACTGATTCGAAGTTGATCTGTAGGAGGCTAAATACGACATGATCCGAATTAGCTTTAATTGTGAATTTCTTTTTTTCTTAACCTCCTACATATTTTTGTGTTATATAATGATAAGTGGGGATTTAGTCTAATCTAACTCAAAACAAACTAAATACAATTTATAAATCGTTTAATCATATCAAAATTTAAGCTGTCTTATTGAAAATATTACGTGATTTTGGCACACAATTATGAATCTTTCAATCATAAAAAAGTTAAAGTCATCTTACTGAAAATAATAATTGATTTTGACACGATAAGTTAAATTATCATCCTTAATAATATCGCGCAAATATACATGACTACACAGATTGTAAATAATAAAACCAGTTAATTTGAGAGGTGAATAATTTAAGATTTTGTTTCTTTCTTTTTTCTTTTTGCATATAATATTCTTGATATTAAAAATTGAAGAATACTTTTTGTTTTGTTTTCTTTTCCGGTGACTGGGATAACTTAATTGTATGAAAAAATAATTTAAGATGAAATATTTGCAAAAGTTACTAATTAAGTACTTCATATACAGGTAGGATGAGCAGAATTTAATTACAACTGACAATTCAAAATTGAGACTGACTCGAGCAACCAAAAATCTGAAGGCACACTCACTTTTCACACTTAATGTTGGTGCGCTTAGATTTTTTGATTGTTATATATATATATTTTTTTGTGTCGATTAAGTGATACGAACCGATATATATATATATACATATATATATATATATATATAAATTACAACATTAGCCTAATTGACTTTAAATTTAAAATTTATATATTTTATATTAATTTTTTTTATTTAGCATATATTATTGTACATGCTTAAATAATTAAATTTGGATCTAAATTATTAATTTTAAGCTTAAAATCGAATTTGGGTTTTATTATGAACCTATACAAATAAGCTTAATCTCCAAATTCAAACTACGCAACAGAACCAAACTGATCACTATATCATTTTTTTTTCAATTCTAATTATTTCAAAATCAATTAATTCAATTGACTTATAAATAAAACCAACACCATCGGTTCAGTTTGGTTAGAAGTCTACAATCGACCAAATTAAACCGATGCTCACCATATATATATATATATATAGCCAATATAACACAAGCTTTGTACGTGACTAAATGGGTAGTAGCGCACATGAATAATGCATACTATTCACATTTAATTAAATTTGTAAATGATTTATTTTATGAATTTTGATGTGTATTTAATTTTTATTGGATTATATATTAATTTTTAATTTAATAGAACATAATGTAGATTAGTCCTAATACATATAAATTGTCTTGGAAATTGGGTACAAATAAACAGAGCTTTTCATAAACATCTTATGAAGTTTGTTAAAGGTTTGATTGCTTGGTTTTGAACGAGTTGATCTCAAACCATACAAAACTTAACCCGTAAACTCGCAAATCTATATATGTTACTAATCCTATATATAGAAACTTAATAAGTGTTTTGGTTTAGTAGTTGTTCTCCTAACCCTAACTTTTTGATTACTGTGAGAAAATATTTTCCGGAAAACCCATTAACAATCTGAGCTCCATCTTGATGGGCTAATTTAAGGAAGCAGCCCAAATACAAGCTGGGTGCATGGGTCCAATCCCAATGTGTAATAGGAATTCCGAATTCTACTGGGGAGGAAGGAGCATCAGTCCCTATAACATGATAGTAACACAGAAGGAAGAGGAAAGGCGAAGGGAACCCAATATAAGATTCCGGGAGACATAATTCTCAGACAATCGAAGGACCTTTGCCAGTTCGAGGTATTACGTATCTCTCTATATCTAGCTCTCTTGCTATTTCGTATTTGAAATCAATTTTTTTATTTTTATTTTTGTGCCAGTACTTGCTTGTACCTTTCTTCTCCAATACTGAAAAAAGGGTTCTCTTGATGATGGAAACTACCCATTTTAGAACAGGTTGTCTTTGGTTCTTTTCAGGCATCAAAATATGTTGGGAGTATGAGGGTTGCCAATTTTGGTTTTTGCTGTCTAATTTGTGAAACCTATATACGTATATGTAGCTGAACAATGTGCAAACCCTCTCCTTCCAAAGAAAATATTTTTAACAAAATAAAACGAACCTAAAACATTGAGTGAACACCTGTTTGATCTCAATGACAATCTGCCCAAATATGTACCGCCTGTACTGGTTTTTTATTGAAAACAAAATCATCATGTTACTAAAGTTGTGCTTGCAGTGTCTCCATTCCACTTACAAACATTCTACATTAGGATAATTTTGTAAGTTTACTACTTGCGCCCTCGTAGTTTAAGGTGAGTTTTGGATTGTCTTTACCACAAAAGGATCGCATTGTTTTTACCAAGTCCTATTATATTAGCTTTCCTAGAAGTTTAGTATAGCAGGCTAGCACCTTTTGGAAAACCATAATATTCCTACTCTCTCCTAAACTTTTGGCCTAGACATTGTATAATCTTTATGTAGGAGCTAGTTTAACATTTTATAGTCAATAAGTTTGCTACTGTGTACGTGATGAGTTGTGAACAAATAGGTAAACTGAATCTTAGGAACCAAAATTTGCTAGTGATGAGAATCATGGTTTGCCTTTTAGGATTATTCGATTCCCTGTCCCATTCATCCTTTTCATTTTGATTCATGGAAACAAAATCACCTATTCTAACATCTAGAAAATAATTAGTATTGTAAAAATCATTGGGATAAAATATGTTACATGGCAAGTTCGTTACTGGATATAATTCTCTACTATTTAGTTTTAACAGGAAGTGAATTCCTACACTAACTTCTATCTTTAATTGCATGGTATCTAAAATCCTTGAAGTGGTACTCTTGGTAGAGTGGATTATATGACTACTGAAGAAGTAATAATGTTGATTTAGTGGATCATAAAAGCATATGAGTGGTCATATGTGTGCTCTCTGAATACTTTGTGGATCAATCTGTTTATGTTGAGAAAGAGAGCAAATATATCTTCTGATGAAATGGTTCTCGTTGGATTTTTGATCTTGTGTAAGAGAGTTGCTCACTGTTTAGAGTTTAGACAGTATTGTTGAGCACTTATCTTAGTTAGCAATCAGTGTTTGATGTACGTCTGATACTGCAAATCAATTATTATTATTCAGCCAACAACTAGAAAAAGAAAAATTGTAAGGGGAGCTTGGAGCTTGAAGGCTGAAGCTCATTTTTTGCATTATCTCATTCTTCTTTCTTGTTACTCTTGCGTAGCGAATGGTTATCTTACAATTCTCTCACCTTCCAATGCTGTTTTTGATAGTGCCACTAGTTACGAAGATCATGAGTTTCGGCAGCATGGCATTTCTTGGAATTGGCAATTTTTATAAATGTTATAAATGTAGAAATGCTATGCTTATTCATGACACTTAAACCGAGATTACCTGAACTATGGCTTACATGGAAGTTGGAAGTGATAATATAAGAAAAACAATGCACATAGCTAGATCTTAATTGTAAGGTCTGAAATTGTCAAGAAGTTGCCCTATTCTGAGAGAGATGTGTATTTTTATCTTCATTTGATATTTTAATATCTCCCCTAACTATTTTTGCTTACATTTGGTCATTAAGAATCTTGCTTTTATCTAAAAGGAATTTCGCTACCCTATAACATTTATAGTTATGGCTACTGTTCACCGAGGATTTGGTCGTTTGCTCTACTCTCATTAGGTCATCGACTTCCTTCTCCTTTGGACACTCGGCATTCCCCCATTGGCTTGTAGGGCTTGACATAAGGTTAGATTGTTAGTAGCTCTTCCAGAGTGGTATCTCAGTGATGGAATGGTACCCCTGGAAGGAGTCCTTCTTTGCCCTCCATCTAAGCTGCCAGGAAAGGCCCAAAACCAATCCTAGGGAACAGTGAATCTTCATGGCTTGGTGAGTTGCTTTATGTAAAAGCATGCTGCAGGATGATTTTTGTTGGTTGGAGATTTCATTCTTCATTTCCTCTCCTTTTCTCCTCATTACTTTTTGGAGAGGAAGAGGTGGAGGGGGTGAGTTTTATATTAGTGTCATTATAAAGTTGTTTGCTTTGTTCTTTGCTTCTAAACAAATGACTGTTCCTGATACTAATTTCTAATTTTGTCAACTCTTATTGCTGTTGTTCGGCTTTCATTCAATCTTGTTGATTTCATTTTTATTTATGCTTTCACTTCAGTCTTTGGTCTGGATTGAAGGACAAAGTTGACAACAGCTAGGTTCTTGTTATGCTGAAGTGTTTTTTTCCTCTTTCTCCTCTGCTTTTTGTTGGCAGTTAACTAGGCACAAATAGTCATTTTACAAGTGATAAGTAAATCAATATGGCTGAATCTGGTAACTCAGAATCACAGCCCAAGACAAAACCAGAAGCGAATTACCGCTGTAAGAAATGCCGGAGGATCGTTGCATCACAGGAAACTATAGTTTCTCATGAGCCTGGAAAGGGAGAATTGTCATTCAAGTGGAAAAAAAGAAGTGGGGATCCCTCGGAAATGAATAAGCAACCAATTGACTGCACCTCTATATTTGTTGAGCCGATGAAATGGATGCAAACATGTAATTTTAACTTGATCGTATTTTGTATTATGCACTTTTTTTTTTTTGCTAAGATATTTTGTATTGCACTTAAATGTTATTCTTCATTCTAACACCACTTGATATCAATTGAATTGATCAGTGCAAGAAGGTCATGTGGAAGATAAACTTCTGTGCATGGGCTGCAATGCTCGTTTAGGTTACTTCAACTGGGCAGGAATGCAGTGCAGCTGTGGAGCCTGGGTTAATCCTGCATTTCAGCTGCATAAGAGCCGACTGGATGAGTGCTATATATGAGCAAATCCGCTATCAGTCGTTCCCTAGCCCCCACCCTCATAAGCCAAGCAAGAGGCATGTTTGACTTATCAGTGTTATTTTGACTTACCAAATGCTACCACTTATGGAAATGTGCTGCAAATGGTTTTTAATTATCTTACTAAATGGTATATAACATCACAGTTTTATTTTTCTCCTTTGAATGAGCATCACAAATTCTTGTTCTTTAACAAGTTGGATTACTTACTTGTGTGCCATAAAATATTTGAGTGAACTACTCATTTTTCATAACATGGAGGACTAATGTAATATGTGAATCTGAATGTATTTTTTCACAAACCGACTTTAAAATTCTCATCATTTTTTATTTTTAAAGTTTTTGGGCCTAAAATTGTAATTTTTTCATTGTTTTGGATCACAAATGATAACCGAAAATTAACCCAACCAATAGAACCAATTCAATTTGTTGGATTGGTCTCAGATATTCTATATGTAAAAACCGAATGTCGTTATGTTAATATAGTCAATGGTGTTTCTACGAGTGGGGCAGCTGCTCCACTGAAATTACAAAAGTGTCTTTAATGGTAGGCCAAAAAATAATATTTATAAGAAATTTATTTAATTGACCTCACTGATTTTTGAATTTAAAATTCTTGGCCCCTAGTAAATTTTAATTTAAAATCTTTGCCCTCATATATTTTTATAAATAAATAAATTGAAGTAATTGCCTAAATGTAATTGAATTTTTTTTACAAATATTTTCAGGAACAAGCAAATCATAATGATTTTTGTCTTTATTTTCAGTCATCTTTTGATGTCTTGCAATGGGTTTATCAAATTCTTCTTATCAACATATTATTTTTCTTGCTATCTTTGATTAATTTGGTGCTTACTCTTATGAACATATCAAACTATTCTAAGGTTATTAGTTAAATTCAATAAGAATTTCACCAATTTTTAAAAATTAACATTCTCATACTATTTATTTGTGTAAAAAAAAAATGTGTCAAGATAATTTTTTTTAGAAATCATATACAGTAATTCACACATGATTAAAAACACTTTTAAGTAAGCATTTCTCACCATTTATTAGTTTTTGTAGTTTGAAAGTATTAAAGTCTTACAAAGCATGTGTTTCAAATTTTTGCCAACACTCGATTGTTTCATTATTTGATTAAACAAGTATTATCACTTACCTTAATTTAAAAAAAAATATATAATTTATCAAGAATTCTGAACTCCTTTCGTTTCTAAAGCACATCAACTTCTTGCTTGGGTTACAACAAAATTATTGGACATATTGTTAATAATAATATTCACTTATTATTGCAAGACTTCCTATTAAATCATGTTACAATTTTTTTTTTTTAGAATTATGTCATTGTAAAAATTATAACATAAATGATAAAATATTATGATATATGTTGTAAAAAAATTAGTGTCATATATATTAATAAAATTAATGTATATATATATATATTATACAATATATGTATTAAAAATAATAGTGTAACGTATTGTTCTAACTGACAAAAGTTTCTTAATTGAATATAGTAATAGAACATTCGAGTTGGTTATTTTTTCTTCACAAAGATAAATTTGTGAAAGAATAATTTGAGTTTCTTCTTGTATATGAACTAGTAAAATTAAGTAAGCAAGGTATCACTACCCCTCCTTATGTTCAGAGCAACATTAAAAGCCATGTTTTTCATTTCAGAAAAAAAAGAAAAAAAAAGAAAAAAGAATGCCATGTTTTTCTTTTCTTAATATTTGGTAAGCAAACGACACGTAAAAAAGGTTGTCGTTTTGTATGTTTTCTTTTTAGTTTTTACTAATTCACAATCTTCTGCGTTTCCAGAGGTTTTGTCAGGGTTCAAAGAAGCAAACTTCTTAGTTTCAAACATTTTTCCTCTCAGAAATCGGTTTTCCAGGAAAACAAACAGACCCACAAGCCAAAGTCTTCAAATTCCCTTTGCCCATCTCATCTCCAATATGGCTAGCTCAAGTTCCTGTAACAATTGCGGGAAAAATTCTCTAATCCGCGACGATGTATCCGGCGATTTGTTATGTTCATCTTGTGGCGTTGTTCAAGGATTCGACAACTACGATGCTCAGTTGGGTGGTCTCAGTGGTCCTCAAGGCACATTCATTCGCGTCGGAACTGTAGGTAGGGGCAGTGTTTATAGTTACAAAGAAACAAAACTTTATGAGGCCCATAAATCTATTGATGAATTTATGTTTAGGTTAGGGTTATTGGGTTCGAAAACAAATGATGTTAAAACTATGATTTCCACTATCACAGAGGGTGAGTTTGGGCAAGGTGATTGGTTTCAAGTTTTAATTGGTGCTTGTGCCTATGTTGTGATGCGGAAAGATAACAGGTCGTTGCCAATGGCAGAAGTTGCAGATGCAATTGGGTGTGATGTTTATGAACTGGGTAGGATGATTATACGTGTAATCGATTTTTTGGACTTGAAAAGGCCTGAATTTCCTGAATTTGATATTGTCAATTCATTGGAACGGGCCCTTAATAATTCTCCAATTTTTTCAGGAGTTGAGAGTAGTATAGTGGACAGAATGCGTAAGCAGGGGATATTTTTGATACAGTGTGCGATTAAGTGGTTTTTGACAACAGGTCGGAGACCACTCCCGGTGGTGGTTGCAGTTTTAGTGTTGGTGGCAGAGCTGAATCAAGTTGAAGTTCGGGTTGAGGATCTAGCAAAGGAAGTTCATGCCAAAGTTTCCACTTGTAGAACGCGGTACAAGGAGCTTCTGGAGGAACTTGTGAAAGTTGCACAAGTATTGCCTTGGGGGAAGGATGTCACTAGTAAAAACATTGTTAATAATGCACCTTTTGTTATTCAATATATGGAGAAGAAGTCCATGTCTGAATCTGCTGATAAGAGGAATCATACACTGTATAATTTGGAAGAGATTGTTAGTGAGTGTTTATGTAAAGATGTTGAATATGAACATGGAACCGATATAATTAGTTATGAGAAAGATTCTCAATATTTTTCTTTAGGAGATACAGCTGGTATTACAAGAACGGGCATCAAGGATGTGGATAAGCTTAAGATTTCACATGAGTGCCTATCCATTATGTATGAAAAGTTTTTAAATGAGTCTGAGCATGCCAAGAACTCAAGAGGGAGAGGAATGGCTCATAAAAGAAAAAGGATGGAAAAACTGGACCTTTATGCATGTAGGGAGTGGTGGGATGGAAAATCAGAACTGAGCAAAAAACTCCTGCTGAAAGAATTATTGCAACAGGATGTTGGGTTTGATACCATGCCACCATCTTTTATTGCTGGTTGCCTGAAATCTAAGAGAAGGAGAGAAAAAATTAGATCTGCTAAGCAGAGGATACAAAGAATCATGCATCCGGATAATGCTGATTGGAGTGATAGTGGCAGTGGTTGCCTTTTGGATGAGGTGCAGCCTGGGAAAAAGAAAAAGAAGAGGAAGGGGATGCTAGTTAATGATGTTTCTTGGGAGGATTTAATCATTGAGACCCTTCTCCTTCATCAGGTTAAGGAGGAAGAAATTGAGAAGGGACACTATAATACCTTATTGGACCTGTATGTGTTTAACTCCGGAGTTGTGTGAGTTTCAGATTGTAAGTTATTACTTGCCATTATCTGATAGTAACACATCTAACTGCATATTCTGCTGAAAGTTCTTACAGCAACAGAAAAGTTGTGTGTTTATATTAGCAAATGCTTCTTCATTTTTGTTTATAGTAACAACTACACTACTATCTTTTCTTATTGTTCCTCTGTTTCTTAAAATATCCGTTCAGTTGATATAGATTATTAGAATATCCAATTCATAGTTTTTTTCTGAGGATGTGGAAATTATGGAAGGTTTCCAATTATGTTACATTACCAGTTTTATGTTTCTAAGCTTCATATATAGAACTAGGATTCTTTATTATGCACATATACAAGTTGCATCACTGCAATATGTACTTAAAGCTGATTCAAAGTTTGGATCTGAATCTAAATCTCCGAACTCTTTTGACTTAGGAAGCCTGGAATATTGAAGCTTGCACCTTAGTGTGCCAGTAGTTTTCCTTTTCGTTTTGTTCGTATGTGTGCTGTACGTCTTTTAAATTTTGCAGAGTACTGATTCTTGTGGAATAATTCATATCGTATCTTGGACTTTCCAAGTGTATTGCTTCACTATAGCAAATGATGCAGGCCTCTAGTTAGGTTGTTTTTTTCTTCTTAAACATGGCAGACAATCTGGTAACGAATCATTATTATCCTAACATTGACAACATGCTGTTATCTTCTTTGCATATAATCTGATGAAACAAAATTTTATCATCACTGGTTGGTGTTCTAGATTTTCCTTTACTTTCTTACTTTCAAAACCCAGATATAGCATATAGACATGACCTACTTTTTTGGGTTGATCTTGATCAACCAATCTGTTGACACATTAAAATTGTAATTGGATTCCAGATGCACCCTCTGTAGTCAATCATGCTACCATTTGCAGTTCTTAGACATGGAATATGCAAATACAAAAGCTAAGGTGTCAACAGGTTTTTAGACATCTTTCTAATGAGTCGTATGGCTGCCTACTAAAAACGGTAGGGGTACAGAGTATGCATGCCAGTGGAAATACTGTAAATCAAGTAGAAAGAGGAAAAGACTGAATAGATACAACAACTAAAGAACTCTATTAAAAGTTATCGTCACAATAAACAATATGAACTCTCAAATTTTCACTCACAATAGCGTGTTCCTGTTTTATAAGGGAGATCCGGATTCTCTCATGCTCTTTCCTGTTATAAGAACAGTAGAATGATCTGTTCTAGATCTAAGAGATGAATGTTTTGTTGTAATAAAATACACTTATGTGAGAGAAATTGTGAGTCTTTGATCAAGAATAGAATCCTCTCCAGTGCAGGAGAAAATCTAAATCCTATAAAAGAACATTTTAAACTCTGCATGTTTTTGTTGTTTCTTTTTTGTGTTTCTCTCAATGCATTGTAGTTTTCTACTCTAATTAAAAATATGTTGGGGAGCATCATATTAGATTAAATTGTAATCAAGTATGTATGAATTGCATGTTTTCAGGAGATGTATGTGATACTGACAAGGATCATGTTGGTGATGATGCTAACTTTCAAATCCAGGTTAATTAAGATTGGTCATTTTCTTATGTTCAAAGAGCTTTATTGGTTATTTTCTTATATTTTCAGGAGCTTTATTGGTTGTTCCATCGGTCGAAATCCAATCAGACAAATAACATCTTGATTTCATCTTTGGGAGGTTGGTTACATTAAAGACAAGTAGAAAAATCTGAATAGATACAACAACTGAAGAACTCTCTCTCAGATGAAAAGTTATCGTCATAATAAACAATATGAATTCTCAGATTTTCACTCACAATAGTGTGTCCCCTTTTATAAAAAGGGATCCAGATCCTCTCTTGTTCATAAGAACATTAGAATGATTTGTTTTAGATTTAAGAGATAAATATTTTGTTGCAATAAAATACACTTTAATGAGAAAAATTGTGTAAAATTCTCCAGATTCTCTCTTGTTTATAAGAATAGGAGAATGATTTATTCCAGATCTAAGAGATAAATAGTTTTTTGCAATAACATATACTTTTATGAGAAAAATTATGAGCCTTTGATCAAGAAGAGAATTCTCTCTAGCGCAGGAAATAATCCAAATCCTATAAAAAATGACATTTTAATTATGTTTTTTTTGTTTGTTTCTTTTTCATGTTTCTCTCAAAGCATTATAGTTTTCTACTCTAATTAAAAATATGTTGGGAAGCATCATATTAGATTCAATTGTAATCCAGTATGTATGAATTACATGTTTTCAGGAGATCATGTCGATGATCCTGACAAAGATCATGTTGGTGATGATGCCAACTTTCAAATCAGGTTAATTAAGATTGGTTATTTTCTTATGTTCAAAGAGCTTTATTGGTTGTTCCATCGGTCGAAATCCAATCAGACAAATAGCATCTTGATCTCATCTTTGGGAGGCTGGTTAGATTAAAGTCATGTTTTTCTATGAGAAGGTAGTGTTTGTTCTTTTTGTTTATGGTCTGACAAAACTTCTATGTTAGACCACTAAAATATTATTTTATTAGAGGAAATGTCTAAGCACATAAATATAGCTGTTGTTTTCAAAGGTCATTCTACCTACTACATAAATAACTTAGCATTCAAACAATGATTGTATAGTATAAAGGGCTAAAATAAAACAATTTCTCCAAAATTATCACATTCATTAGTGGTATCAAATTTCATACTGACTTTTGCCAACTTCATTATCAACTGACACATTATGAATTTGTTGGTCATCTAAGATTTAAATAATAAGAGTAGTTGTCATTAGTTTTATTCCAAAACCCTTTTTCAAAAGTCTTCTCTTTCAGAACAGAGAGAACTAAATTATACTTTTAGTCTCTATAATTTTACTTGTATTTCACTTTGGTCCATATGATTTAATTTATTGTAATAAGATCTTCATAATTATAAATTACACTTATTAGGTTATAGCATATATACATGACCTACTTTTTTGAGCTGATCATGATCAACCAATCTGTTGACACATTAAAATTGTAATTGGAATCCAGATGCACCCTGTGCAGTCAATCATGCTACCATTTGCAGTTCTTAGACATGGATTATGCAAATACAAAAGCTAAGGTGTCAACAGGTTTTTAGACATCTCTCTAATGAGTCGTATGGCTGCCTATTAAAAACGGTAGGGGTACAGAGCATGCATGCCATTGGAAATACTGTAAATCAAGTAGAAAAAGGAAAAGACTGAATAGATACAACAACTGAAGAACTCTATGAAAAGTTATCGTCACAATAAACAATATGAAACTCTCATATTTTCACTCACAATAGCGTGTTCCTGTTTTATAAGGGAGATCCGGATTTTCTCATATTCTTTTCTGTTTATAAGAACATTAGAATGATCTGTTCTAGATCTAAAAGATAAATGTTTTTTATAATGAAATATATTTATGAGAGAAATTGTGAGTCTTTGATCAGGAATAGAATCCTCTCCAGTACAACAGAGAATCTAAATCCCATAAAAGAACATTTTAAACTCTGCATGTTTTTGTTGTTTCTTTTTTGTGTTTCTCTCAAAGCATTGTAGTTTTCTACTCTAATTAAAAATATGTTGGGGAGCATTCATATTAGATTAAATTGTAATCAAGTATGTATGAATTGCATGTTTTCAGGAGATGTGGATGATCCTGACAAAGATCATGTTGGTGATGATGCCAACTTTCAAATCCAGGTTAATTAAGATTGGTTATTTTCTTATGTTCAAAGAGCTTTATTGGTTGTTCCATCGGTCGAAATCCAATCAGACAAATAGCATCTTGATTACATCTTTGGGAGGTTGGTTAGATTAAGGTCATGTTTTTCTATGAAAGGTAGTGTTTGTTCTTTTTGTTTATGGTCTGACAAAACTTCTATGTTAGACCACTAAAATATTATTTTATTAGAGGAAATTTCTAAGCACATAAATATAGCTGTTATTTTCAAAGGTTTAGCATTCAAACAATGATTGTATAGTATAAAGGGTTAAAATAAAACAATTTCTCCAAAACTATCACATTCATTAGTGGTATCATATTTCATACTGACTTTTGCCAACTTCATTATCAACTGACATATTATGAAGTTTGTTGGTCATCTAAGATTTAAATACTAAGAGTACTTGTCAAGAATTTTATTCCGAAACCCCTTTTCCTAAAGTCTTCCCTTTTAAAAAAGAAAGAGTTAAATTATATTTTTAGTCTTTATAAAGAAGGGGTTAAATTATACTTTTAGTATTTATAATTTTACTTGTATTTCACTTTAGTACTTACAATTTAATTTATTGTAATAAGATTCCTCATAATTATAAATTACACCTATTAGGTCCTTACTGTCAGTACTAACACTAACATAATGAAGTAAACTAATGATTGATGATATGGTTAATATTCTTATATATAAAAAAAAAATTATGTGAATTAATAAATTAATATTAAATTATCACGTGACTTTAATATATTATTTTTATAAAAAAATTTCAATTCTTTATTAAATGATATTATAAGTCAAAATTAAAGCTCAATATCTGCTCTCCATTATCTACTTTCTCACTCTACTACTGTATCCTCAAGGAAGCTTATCACTTGGAAGCACTGATCAGAAACACTCCTTCCTCAACAACCCATACACCACTGGCTCTCTGTCGTCAACCCCATCATCATCATAAACCCTCATCGCCATTTTTGAACAAGAATTACATCAGAAACCCAAAAACTCTCAAATTAGGCATGAACAATTTCGGAGGAAAATAGAGAAATTAGATGAATACTTACCTATATAATCCACCATTATTGAGTCCAGACACCTCTGATTCCAATTCAATCCCGTCAAATTATGTTACCTTTATCCAAAACCTGCATTCCTGGACTTTTTCTCATTATATTCCAATGTAAGATTTGAAAGAGATTTATAAGTTCTATTTCCTTGATCTAGCTCATCCGAGTTCAAGTACAGTGGAAATGCTTTGTTTGATTCTACAAAATGATGGTAAGAGGATGGCACCTCCTAGTAAACACCATGGTTGAAATGGTTGGTTTGAGTCACAGTCTGCGTATTTCTATTTTTCCCAATTATCATTATATTTCTGTAATTGAAGTCTTGAATTGTACGTGTTGTGAGAGGAACATCGAGTGTGTTAGGGTGAAAGGAAGAAGACAGAACAAAAGGTTGGCTGGCTGGAACATAATCTAGTGTTGTTGGTGAGTGGTACCATCTTGGGGAAGGACTATAATGCAGATATATGGTTGTATAATGGAGATATCCAGCCAATGGTGTACGGGTTGTTGAGGTAGAGGAAGGAGGGGTTCGATCAGTGCTTCGGGTAAGCTTCCACGGTTGAGACAAGAGAGAAGGATGTAGAGGAGAAAGGAGGGATAAAGAGAATTAGTTTTAACTTTTGTTTTTTATTTTTAATAAAGAATTGAAATTTTAAAAGAAAATAATATATTAAAGCCATATGACATTTAATATTAGTGTACCTATTTTTGCTAGTTTGATAAGAACTTAATTGGTATAATTTTATAATTATAAAAATTTAATTGTAATAAATTGAATAATAAGGATTAAAATACAATAAAAGTGAAACTACTGGACCAAAATATAATTTAACCAAAAATCGAATATATGTCATCTTTGTTCAAAAGGTCAAACTTTTTTTATTTTGTGGGAACTGTACTTGTAACTTCTCTACCCATTCATAATTAATGACAATGATGAAAAAATTAATTGATGATGCAATTATGTTATATTAAACTTTTGTTGACAATGATGGCCATGATAATCTAAATTTTCAGTACTGATCAATTTTAATTGACCACCTTAATTTAGGTCGTCTACTTACTTAATTAAGGCTCCTTCCAACATATTTCCTAGGCATTTACCATGCACTTTCTAAGGAGTCTCCCCGCAAGTTTTGTTCTTAGGAAGCAACGTGAAGAAATAGAAAAACAATGAAACCTGTGGGGACATATATATATATATATATATATATCAACTGTCTTATAGAATATTCTTTTTTATGTTCCCATTTCTGTCAGCTACGCTGTTTCTCACTTGGACAAGCAAATGATGCTTCTCCCTCAACCATCTATATAAAGCCCATACCAGCATTTTGTTTCTCTTCAATTCTTCCTCAAAGCTAATCATCGTATAGTTTTGGCATACAGAAACGACTGCGATTGAGATTTCTTAACTCCCAAACATGACGGTTAGAAATCTCTTTTATATTCTCTCCTATTAGCTAGTTTAATTCTTGTTTGTTGATTAATTATGCTTGATTCTCTTATTATAGAAATCATGACAAAGACGAAAGCTTTAATGAGCTGTTAGGAACAGTCACGAATGTCCATCTCATATGTGCGTGTAATACGTTTACTAAAATGATAGCAACACATATATTACATGCATGATTCAGATTAGACAACAAATATCACTACTACTAGTATTTTTTTACTTTTTTATTAATGAAAGTAGCGCATATTACATACACGATTCAGATAGAACAACAATTGTGACTGCTACTAGTATTTCTCTCAACTTGTGAAACTCACTATATGGAATATTTGCCATAACATAGTTCAGCATTTTTTCTTTTTTCAAGAGTATATTCTAACCTTCTCTATCAAACTTTACATTTTAATGTCTTCTTCCTTAACATGTTTCTGTATTTTATATGCAGATAGTAGAGATGAGTGTCCACATGGATTGTGCTGGTTGCGAGAGCAAGATAAAGAAGGCTCTCCGAAAATTAGATGGTAGAACCTAATCTCTTATCTCTCTCTCTCTCATTGTGCAAAAGGGGGTGCTCCCGCCACTATGTGTATCCTGTTGTGGGTGTGCCCGGGTCACAAATCTCATTTTACATACACTTTATTGCTTTTTAATTTGATATAACTAACTTTAAATTTAAAAGTTCTAATTTGAAAGTCTCAAATTTTAACGGTTAGGATGTTTCGATAAGAACTTAATTATATATTTTTAAAGTATTATAATATATACAAAATGAGAATTCCATGCATCCGGTAGATTAGACAAGCTATAGAAAGCAAACGTGCAGACTTTTTCTTAATTAGCTAAACTATACCACTCAATTACATTATTTTGTTACTTTATTAATTGATTAAATTGTTTATTAGGAGTTGACGATGTTGACATAGACATAAGCATGCAAAAGGTAACTGTAATGGGTTGGGCAGGTCAAGAAAAGGTTTTGAAGGCAGTAAGGAAGACAGGAAGGAGAGCTGAGTTGTGGCCATATCCATACAACCCAGAATACCATGGCTTCAAACGTAGCTACAATATTAATTATCAAAATAATCATCAACAAGATCCTAGTCAATTTTCTGTGACAGCCAATTATGCTTACTCTTTGCCTTCTTCACACTACAACTACCGTAAGCATGGGTATGATAATGGTGAAGACTATGGATATTATCAAAAACCAGTTTATTCTACACTTGTTAATGAGAAGGCCATAGCCATGTTTAGTGATGAAAACCCTCATGCTTGTGCTATAATGTGAGACTTTGACATTTTCAAGCTCCTTTTTGTATATATTAATTATGAGTTTATCCCTACCTAGTTAATTAGGATGTGTGTGTTATTAATGACAGATACTCTGTCTTTTAGTATCTTTAGTTTTTGAATGCAACTATTTCCACTCAAAAAGTAATGATTTTTGTCAATTGCACACTCTCTCTTAAGTGTGTGAGACCTACATGAATTAGTGAAACTCTGAAACTAACATTACTTTCTGAGTAGAAAGTAATGTATTTTATTTACTTTATTTGGTATCATTTTGTAAAGGTGTGGGTGGAGAAATGCAAAAATTTTAAAATTGTATGATTTGTTAAATTTTTTTTCCCTTTGTTTTCATAGGAGATAATATGCTAAATAGTAATATGCATCAACTCATAAAATAGAAATTTGAATTGAAACAATAACAAAGTAAATTTATTCTCAAATAATAGATTTGATCCAGCTAACCCTTATATCATTGTATAACTAAGAATAACTAGAATTTTATCACCAAAGCTTAAGAAATGAACAAAAAAATAGATTTCCCAGTAACAAAGAATTAACAGAAAGTAGGCGGGGTCAAACAACTAACAAACCAACAACCATTATATGTTTGTAGGAACCACTTAATCCCCCAATAATTAGTACCCACTTGGCACCACCTGATTGGTTCCCACCTCTCAGTTAAAACGACATCGGAGCCCGAACTTTGCTTGGACCACATTTCCTCATGTAATCTGATTGGTCCTACCATCAAAATGACTAAACTCTCCCCAACATAACTTCTTTCTTATCCATAACAGCGAAATTCCATTGCTCTGTGATGTAACCTATAGCTGAGCTTCTCTTCTGGTAATTTTCTTTTTCATTAAAAATCACGACTTTCCCAATTCAGATACTTATCCAAATTCATACATTATCTGACTGTAGCTTACAAGTAACTGAAAAGTGGGTTGTCATTGACTCAATGCATTGCTGTAAACAACTGTTGCTTGCTTGGGAAAATGTTTTTTCTTCTCTTCCTAAAACTTAGTTGACAATTAGGCTCTTTTGCTTTTCTTTTAATAACTTATCAACCGTGAGCCTACAAGAGAAAATTTATATGTCACGGTCACACTTTATAAATATGTAAAGGGTGTTGCTAATCAGTGCCTTTGGTTAAGAATTAATCCACACCACAACATTCTTGAATATGACTTTTGACTAATATTAATACAATTAAATTCTAATTGAACAATTAAAGGGGATCAATTGAGTAGAAAAATAAAAGGGTTAATTACACTTTTAGTATCTATTATTTGACCGAGAATTCGGTTTTGTCCCTATACTTTAAAAAGTTAAAATGTCATATTTATAATTTCTAAAACTATGCAATGTGGTTCTTGCCGTCATCTTTTTTCAGGTCTAACTGAATAACAGGTGATGTGAAAAATGTGTCTTACAATATGGCTTATCCATGTATAATAATATCTATTTCACATGTCACCTTTAGTTAAGTTAAATTTGACAGAAAGTAAAGCAAGGAACATATTATGTGGTTTTTGAAATTTTGAGGATGACATTTAAACTTTCAAAATATAAAGATGAAACTAAATTCTCGATTAAATTATAAGGATTAAAAATGTAATTTAGGCAAAATAAAAATTGACATTCAACGAATGATATATAGACTAAACTTGAAAGAGAATAAGCAGAGCCAAACAATCAAAGCTATCAAACTCATACCCTCCACTGAAATCTTGGCCTTGGCTTGAAGATATATATATACTTCGTGCTGCGTGTGGGGTTGGATCAAGATTTTAGCCTTGTGTGTATTAACTTATTTGCGATTCATATATAAATCAAAGTTTGATGTGATTTTTTGCTTGCTCTCATTAAATATTTCTAATTTACTTTTCCAACGCCCCAAAGACTGGTGCAATGCAATCACATGAGAAATTAGAAATGAATAGAGTTAGACTGAGTTTAGGCATAACGTTATATATATTTGGCATCGGGGAGGATGAATGTGAAGACGACCATCCGCAGAAGCATGGTGAATTGATAAATATGAAAGAAATAGAGTTGATTGAGAGAAATAGTAGGACAAGGACAAGTACAAAAATAAAATTATATTGATAAATTGAGAGGTGGCCACTGAAGTGTGGTTATTTGGAACATTTGACAAAATTATACATATCATTTCTCTTTTGGTTTCATACAACTAAAAACACTTCGTTAAGTAGTGATTTTAATTGTCGATGAGATTTTAGCCTGGTTAAGATGAAATGCTGACTAATGTGTGATTATTTTCTTCTTTATTATGAGTTTTTTTTTTTGGCTTAGTATAGTTTAATTATAATATTGATAAATTCAGTCTCATATTATTACGATATGCCATGATGTAAATAATATCATAGAAAAATATTAATTTTAATTTAACGCATCGACAAATTTGTATAGGAAAAAAGAAAAGAGAAAACAACAATATCTAACCTTCATTAGGTACACAACAATAAAAAGGCTAACAAAAGGAAGAAAATGTATCATAAGGAGAAAATAATTGATTACTTATCAATACGTCCCACGGGTAACGTGTCTTGCCCCCATCCCACTGTGGATAAGATAAGAATATTCAGTCTTTTACATTTGCTGCAGATAAGGATTTCAGTCAAAACTTACATGTATGTACACCACACTCTTATTACCACATATTCTTCTTGGGTCGCCTTATATTGACACATCTAAATTTTTTATGGTCATAGTCTATTAAATGTAATTAGTTTTTATTTTACTTAAATACACTTATTTAATTTTTCTTGTCCTTATTTATCTTTTCATTAATTATATTGGCAATCACTCATCTTTTCTCCCATAACTATTTGGTGACCCAGATGTTGTAGCCATTATCACCCAATTTCGTGTCTCCTCACTTTTAGAGAATGAATTTAGGAAAAAGAAAAAAACTTAAACTAGAAGCTTATTTCGACAGTGCTAAAATGTAATTAGAATTTCAGTAGGACTGTTAGTGAGAGTGTGAAGAGAAAGAAATAGTTATGTAGAGAAAACAATACCGATAGACAAACTTGGGAAAAAATTATCTTTTATAGGTCCAAAAATATTAAGAGTAAAAACGGTTTATTTCAAACTTTAAAATTGTCTTGTGCACACTTTTGCTAGATCTCTAATATGGATGATAGAGTTTAAAGGAAGTGGAGAATATGAGGAAGAAGATTAATTAAGAGGACTTTGACATAAACTGCAAAATAATGGTTTTAAATTATTTTTAGTTTTTTTTTGAATTATTATTACTATTTTTTACACAAAGTTGATATTTGCTTTTGATTTAGTTTAGCCTTAGCAAGTTCAAGCCTTTCTTCTCTTCCTGTCAAAAATGGATTTACTTAGTTTTTGTTTAAATTTTTTTAAAAAATAATTCAAAAATACAATGATAATTTATCTTGTATATTTAATATATTAGTTCGTGACGATATGCTTGAAGCAATATATATCATTGGGCTGGCTGAAGAACCAGATTCCCCAAAGAGAGTTTATTAGAAACATAAGAGGGAGAGTGCTTAAGAGAAGTGAGAAATTGTTGAAATGTGAAGGATGTAAACGGTCAAAGTCAATGTAGAATTAAATGGGTCCCATGATATTAACTATAAGAGAGATGAAAAACTTTGAGTAAGGGTATTTTAGATATAACATAAACACTCACATTTATTAGGTCATGACCTTCATTTTTTAATTTTGACAATAAGACCTACCCATTTTTATTATATATACTTATAAAAATAAATATAAAGAAACAAAATAGATTTTGGGACTTAGATTAATAAGTTGGAGCTTTATTTCATTTGAATGTGAAAATAATTGATTAGATATTTTATATTGTTATTAACATTAATAAATCAAGAATTATAGTATTTTACCTAAATTTATTAAATCGATCATAATTAGGGGTAAAGGATCGAGTAAGGGTTTGAAACTTTTTTACAGATAAAGTACGAGTATATTATCCTCCTACCCGCGGTGGGTAAGGTATGAATATTGATAAGGAGTAAAGAAGAGCAAGTAGGGTATGAGTTCGACGAAACCACCAATAACCATCCCTGTAGGTAACGTACTAAAGCAAATGCTCACAGTGACCCTTGCACTCATGAAGTACAGAAAATGCGTAGAACACAAATAAATGAAAGCTTTGATTTAGAAAGCTTGGGAATATATAGAACTAAAAGCAGAAAAGAAAAATAGAAGAAATAGCAAGCATGGGCTAATTCAAGCTACCAACATAGCAAAATCCCAATAAACATATTTTTGAACTCTACTTAAGACTACTTTTTGTAAACAAAAATTAAAGAGTAGAACAAGTAACCTAGCTAGTAACAAAGAATATAAGGTAATTAATTATTGTACCAACAGAGAGGTTTAACCCTATCCTTCATCAACTTACAAGTTTTTTTTTTTTTTTTCCTTCAACTTTTGCTGGACCTGCAATGGAAGCAAAGAGAAAAAAATGCAGAGGCAGATGAAGACGAAACTGAAGTATGCTTAGGATTATATTTGGACGGAACCTTATAAGTAAAAGGGTAAAATAAATTACAAATGGCAACTAATAAAATAAAATAAAAAATCTGTCATTATATCTGTTTTTATATATAATATAGATATAGATTAACAATTTGTACATTTTGTATAAAAATTATTTAACTAGTTTCCTAATTGTACTTCTGAGGGGTGTAAAAAATAAAGTAATAATGATAGAAAATGCTAAAATTTTAAAAATTGAATATATAAATTAACATTTTGAAATTTTAGTAAACAATAAAAAATTGAACCTTCTAATGACTGTCATAATTGTACTTATCAAGATACAACAAATATTATAATTACAATATTAAAAATTAATTAATTGAATAATATTAGAATTATGATCAATTATCATAATAAATTTTAAAATTTTAAAATAAAAAAGAATTGATTATTCAATGGGTGTCATGATGGAATAAATATAATAATTAAAATTTAAAATATTCCAAAATTAGTAATTAATTTATTACATAATATTAAAATAATTATCAATTACCATAATAATTATCAAAATATTTAAATATATAAATTAACAAATTAAAAATTTTTATAAAAATATTTTTTTATTATGCTTTCCAATTAGGGTTTACCTAAGCATACTTGTTAAGTTTTTATAAACATATAATTTATAACGATAACTAATCATAATTTGTATATTATTTAATATATAAATTATTATTTTTACAAATTATATTGATTGCGTAATACTAAAATGTTTTAAAAGGATGACTCAAACAACAATTAAATAGTTGCTGTAAAGACACCATAAAAAAAAAAACAAAAGATTCAGAAAACCACCGAACTCCAATAAATTCTCTTTCTGTAATTTCACGCGTGATTGAACTACGTAAACGGTACCGACCTCATGATTCAAGGTTTCAAACCCAAATACCAGCATCAAACGACCACTCTCTCAACCGCGCGTGGTTATGATTTTAGTTAAGTCGGGGCTGTAATTCCTTGTCCCCGCGTCCCCTTCCCAACAGGCAACATTTTAAAGCCTTCCACTTCCATCATTCATAGCTTGAACAACAGACAGAGCACTTAGCCATTTCATTTCTACTGTTGACAAAGAGACTGACAGAGACACACAGAGATCGGTCATGGCTTCCTCCAAAGAACGGGAAATTTTCGTGTACATGGCCAAGCTGGCTGAACAAGCAGAACGCTATGATGGTTTGTTATGTACCCAGTTCTTGAGATTATTCTATGTTCTATGATTAAGTTTTTATATTCTTTTTTCTTTCTAGTTTCTGAAAAATGTAAAATTTTTGATTGAATTGAAAGCTTAGATGAATACCAGTTCGGTGGTTTTTATTTTCTGGTTCGTGTACGTGTTTGATTGTTTTTTGATGTATGATTTCTTTTGTATTTTCTCTTGCATTGATATTTTCTCTGCAAGCAAACTGTTTTTTTTAATTTGGGGTTTTTGATTCTCTGAAAATCTTTAAATATGTAGAAATGGTGGATGCAATGAAGAAAGTAGCGAAGCTTTATGTTGAATTGACTGTTGAAGAGAGAAACCTGCTTTCAGTTGGGTACAAGAATGTTGTCGGTGCTCGGAGAGCGTCTTGGAGGATATTATCCTCGATCGAGCTTAAAGAGGAAGCTAAAGGGAACGATCAAAGTGTGAAGAGGATCAAAGAGTATAGGTATAAGGTTGAAGCTGAGCTTTCAAGTGTTTGTAAGGATATCATGAGTGTTATTGATGAGCACCTTATTCCATCGTGCTCGGGTGGTGAATCCACTGTATTTTTCTACAAGATGTGAGTAGTTTTGTTGTTGTGCTTTGTTATCCCCCTTGTGGGTGAAGTGGGTTGTCAAGATTTTGAATGTTTTGGGTATGGCAGGAAAGGAGATTATTATCGGTATTTAGCAGAGTTTAAGAGTGGCGATGAAAGGAAAGAGGTTGCTGATCATTCTATGAAAGCATATCAGGTTTGTTTTGGTCAGGCTCTTGCTTCTGATTATGTTCTATTTATTTCTGAAAACGAGGGTTAAATTGGATATGAAGGAACTTACTTAGGTTGTCTCTTCTAATTGAATTCCAATAAATGTGACATTTTTTTTTTTCAGATTTTTCTCTTGCATTTGGACCAATCATTTTCCCTCCTTATAGGAGTTTTTTGTTTTGTTTTTTTATTCCACTAATGAAGGAAACTGGAGAGTAGTTGCAATGTTAGGATGATTGTTTCCCCTTTTGAGATTGAGACATCTGCTGTCCCTATTGTGTTATAGGATATGACGAGGTGGAAATTCAAGTGAGAGTGTCAAAATGACTGTTTGCCCTTTTGAGTTGTCAGTTATTTTTTCCTCTGACTTCATAAGTTTGCAGGCAGCTTCTACTACAGCCGAGTCAGAGTTACCTCCTACACATCCCATCAGACTGGGCTTGGCCTTGAATTTCTCTGTCTTTTATTATGAAATTCTGAGCTCTCCTGAAAGGTATGCCTGTTATTGTTTTTGTTCTGACAAAGTTTATGATATCCTTCTCCTTCTTCAATATGTGTGTCTTTGTGAAGCAAATTAACATTTACTTTGTACGTCAGGGCCTGTCACCTTGCAAAGCAAGCTTTTGATGAAGCAATATCTGAGTTGGACACTCTGAGTGAGGAATCTTATGGAGACAGCATACTTATTGTGCAACTCTTGAAGGACAATCTCACCTTGTGGACTTTAGACATCCCAGAAAATGGAGGTAATCAAACTATTAAAAGACAAGTTACTTTACCTGTGCTATCAGAGATCTGATGTTGGTTGACTGTGAGATTCTTATTATTGATTATTATAACTTGCAAGATTATCATTTTGAGTAATCTGATACAGCCAGAATTGAGGTTTGGAACTTGGTGTTTGTATGTTTGGGTGCATGCATGTGTTTTTGTGTGGTCATCCCCGCTACAAGTTATCTGTAGATATTGGCTTCAAAAAATTCATGAGTTATGGTTCTAAGTCTAACAAGTAGGTATAGGTGTGCTACACTTTCTTAGACTGTTATGCAGCACCTAAACGTATCTAGTGAATAACTGTATCTTAGGGAATGTATTTAACATTCCTATCATTGTCTTGATGTGAAGGAGGATCACCTATCTATTATGTACTTTTTCACCTACACCAATCTTGGTGCTACTGCTGTATCTGGAGACTGCACTGAATTGATAGTGATATGGTGTCCTTCCTCTTGCTCCGGAATGTTAAATTAAATGGAACTTTGGTGGGTTGACATTAGTTTGGTGACAGTATCTTCTAATTGTACTCATGGTAATCTGTAATCTGAATATTTCTGTGTGCTCTGGAAAGTCGGTAGTTGATATTATATATAATGACATATAGATCTGCTTAGCATTTTGAATGATCATTGCAAGATTTCAAAGTTTGAGATCTTCAATATTGACCTTCTATAGTGTGTTGTAAATATGTATTCTTATATATATACAATTTTGTATCTCCCGGTTAAGAAATTGGTAATAAGAAAATAATCAACTTGTGTCTATTAGTTTGGATGGGTTCTTCAATAACAGAATTCTTAGTTTTTTTTGTTGGGCTTTCAGATATGGTTGATCAAATATGTATTTAATATTTTACATGACACAAAACAAAAATCTGAGAAGGATGGAAGAAACTGGAGAATACCTCTTTAGTTTCATGAAATGTAGATTTGCTAATACTTTAATAAGTGGTAACATTCATTTGTTTTCTTTAGACATAGACTGAATAGGCATAAATGAGTAATTTGACAGTGTAATACTGTATTTATTACGAGAAGTCATAGATTAGTTTTTTGTTTTACATACTGATTTAATGAAAGTAAGTTGTGTACTTGGGTTTCAGAGTGAGTCTGCTACACTGGTTTATTTTGATGTCATATGTTTATGCACCAACACTCAGTTTTTATCAAGAGAATCACTTCTCATGTTCCACACATCTAAACTATAGACAATACTCTGGCCAGAGGCATCTACTTCAGAATCAAGTTTTTGGGAGTGCACAGATGTCCGTTTCACAGTTTCTATTGCCTTGATATTGTTGATTGCTGTTTTTACAGGTTTTGAATTGCATGCATCCTGGTCCAAAGCAGTGAAATGGTTTCATACGTCTAGTTTTCCGTAGGATTCTGTCATTCATTTTGAAAAATATTGCATTATTTCATTAGTATTATTATTAGGTTTGGGGTACAATAGAAAGAAGAAAGGGAAAGAAAAGACGAAAGCTTGTGGTCATAAAAAGTCAGTTGGTTATGGTTAAATTTTACCAGTGATCAAAGTGACAAGTATTTGGAAGAAGATATTCTTTTGCAATTTCAGAATTACACAACATAAGTTTATTCAGGAAGTATATTCAGATTAAGTAAGTTTAGCATGTGAAATATTGGAGTCACTGAATATCAAGGCATAAATGCTTGTTGCACATGATTTTTGGCAAGGTATGATATAATTTAAGTAATTGTATGTTAGATAACAAACAATTCAATAGTGTAAAATATGGACAATGTTAACAATGTCTCCATCTTCCTTTATTCCAAAATTTAGCCATTATCCTGTTGCTTAAAAATCATTTCTAGTTTCTTATATTTTGTGTTTAACCTCTCTTTTCTGAGTCTTCTACACCAGTTCCCCAGTCCTGCTTCTTTAACTCGGATAGCTTACTTTGTCTCTTAGTTTTATCTCTTAAGTTATATGAGAAGTGTATTTCCAATAATGTGTTTTCCCACCCTGAATGAAGGTTGGGAAGAAGCCCGGAAGGTGGAAGGCTATGTGAAAGCTGGTGGAAGTGAAGATGCAGAGGTAGTTATTTATTTTTCAAGATTTTGGTCTCTTGGGGTCCTCAGTTTATCTTAATCATATCTCATTTTGTAGTGATGCGGAGCAGACAATGACTTGTGATCTAAGAGGTGTATACCAGAATTTTAATGTGTTCCAAGCCAGGTCCTATTTTCTTTTCTTTTACCCATCAACTGAATAAGGATTGTAGTTTTGTGATGTTGGTGTTGTTGTGATGTTACTTTGAAATTTAGAATGTCAATAGCACAATCAAGGGACCTTTTCCCTTTTTTCTTTTTACTTTTGACCATTGAAGACACTCTGAATATTGCTTTTGGAAGCTTTCATTCTTCTGCACATCTTCCTTTAACTGGGTTTATGAAATTGGTTGGATGGATCTGAGCCAAGATTCAGAAAATAATTATAATAATATTGCGAAAGAGCTTTTCCTTGTATCAGACCCTATCAAATTCCACAGTTACACAGAAGTTCAAATTCCTTAGACAATAGTCGGTAGAAACTGTTGACAGCACAAAAATACAGAGCGTTCCAGGAAATCTTTTAAGATAATTAAACAATTGTGAATAGCCTTGTATGGCTATCAGTTCAAAACCCTAGTATAAAGTACTAACGCTTTGAGATTTATGATGGTAAAATATCATATCAGTAAAGTTTAATTATGAGATATGTTTTAATGGAAATGAAACTGGTAGAGATATTATCATTATGTTACTCATAAACTACGAAAGTAAAGTGTAGCAAAATGAATGCCAAGAGGTCAATAAAAATAAATTGCATAGATATTTCGATAAGGAACCTTCACAAAAGAGTAATTTTTGAGTTTAATATTACAAGAGTATTTTTATAGGGAGATATTATCATTATGCAAAGAATATTTGGTAAATTTTTAAAATTGCACAAATAAGGTGTTAACAATGCCTCCAAATATTTATGTAAAATTTTCAAATTGCACAAATGAGGTGTCAACTTTGTACTGAGATTTTGAACTAATAGCTATACAATATGATGTAGGATAAGAATGGGGATTATATTATTCTAGTTTCTTGTATTTTAATAATTATGATGTAATTCTCTTAGCTATGAGTTTTAGGTTTATTTTATGTTTTTCTTAGTCTCATATAGGAAATAGAAGTAGGAGTTAGTGATTAGTAGTATAAATATAGTATTTTGTCTTTAGTCTTACATTACTAAGATGTGAATTGGTTAGTACATGAAACCTTTATAGATAAAGGTTTCTATCAAGCTGTAAAATCATTCAATAATTCAATCATTTTATCAATTAAATATTTTATATCTCTGGTGCGCTAGATTTATAGCTTCCTTGTGTGCAAGGATGTTTTAAGGGTCTAACGTGACCCTTGTTTTATTACTTCCGCCTAGTGTCAAGTGGTAGTAGAGTGAGGAATCGCTCCTGTTATTGGCAAAGGTTGAGGCAACCATCTTAACAACATTGATCGTGAGGTGAAAACTCTTTTGGGTAAGGTGGCAAAGGTTGAGGCAACCATCTCAGCGGTGTTGATCGTGATGGGAAGGTTCTTTTGGGTAAGGTTGCAGATATGTGAGGTGAATGCACTTTTAGGTAAGGTTGCAAATACAAGAAGAGAGGATGACCATGAGCTCCTATGAGACCCATGACTTTCTCATTCACAAGATTCTTGACAATTGTTGTAGGAACAATTGAGTTAGACAGGATTCTTGACAATTGTTGTAGGAACAATCGAGTTGGATATTATGATCGTGACCAACCTATCCACCGATATGGTCTTGCAAGTCTTCATAGGCAACAAACCTATGACGAAATTCCAATTCTTGATGGTGATTTCTTCAAAAAAGAATTCATCAACTGGTTGGTAAATTTTAAATTTTATTTTGAGAGTATGAAGATTCCCGAAGATCATAAAGTGAATCTTGCATACTGTAGACTTGATTATGATGTGGCGGTTTGGTGGAATAGTTTACAAAACTACGGAGGCCAACAAGGTAAAGGAAAAATTCATTCTTGAATAAAAATGGGAAATATGATTATTTTAGAATTGTTTCCTTATTATTATGACAATATATTATAGAGGGTGGAAATGAGAGTTAACTATAGACTTGACAAACTGGAAGACTATTATTACAGTCAGATGACAGGATTTGATGTTTATCCATAATATGAAGATGTTATACTTGCAAGATATTCTCAAAAGGTGCCGACAAAAGATATTCAAAAAGACTTATAGCCTATCTATTATTCTATCAATGAAGATGACATCAGCAAAAAGTTAACAGAAGCATAAGAAGAAAGTGATAAACATTATGTTGCTTTACTGGACATTAAAGAATACATTGGAGGGGAAAAAAAGAAGATTGTTGATTCTAATCTTCTTGAAGACAAAGAAGATCATTTAGAATACTATACAATTGAGGCTATTATTCAAGATACTCTGAAACCACCAGCTGCAATTGTTATAGAGGTTGATTTCGTCAACATTGAAGCAATACTTAGCAAAGTGGTTGATCCATTATTTAAGTTGAAAGTCAACTTGAATATTTGGGATGCAGAAATTATGAAGTTTAAATGTGAGAATACTTTAAAAAGTTTCAAGTATTCTAAATATCATTTTTGATAGACAGGATATCAATTTGCATCATTAAACTCGAGGTCAAGTTTTCTCCAAGTGAAGGGGACTGATGTAGGATAAGAATGGGGATTATATTATTTTAGTTTCTTGTATTTTAATAATTATGATGTAATTCTCTTAGTTATGAGTTTTAGGTTTATTTTATATTTTTCTTAGTCCCACACAGGAAATAGAAGTAGGAGTTATTGAATAGAAGTAGTATAAATATAGTATTTTGTCTTTAGTCCCACATTACTAAGGTGTGAGTTGGTTATTACATGGAACCTTTATAAATAGATGTTTCTTTCAAGTTGAAAAAACATCCAATAATTCAATCATTTTATTAATTAAAGATTTTATATCTCTGGTGTGCCAAATTGATAGTTTTCTTCTGTGCAGGATGTTTTAAGAGTCTAACGTGATTGACCCTTGTTTTATCGCTTCTATCCTGTGTTACAATATTATTCACAATCATTTGGTTTTGATATTATAATAGATTCCTGGCACATTTTGTATTTTTTCCATAAACAATCACCCATTTAACTTCATTTTTCTTTCAAACAATATTTAATCACTAAAGTGTAATTGAAATTTATCTCCAAATATCAATTACACAAGTATTTTGATTTGTCTCCATCAAGATTGAATTACATAAATAATTGACTAATCAATATTTAATAGTCAATTTGTAATTTTTTAGTCTAAAAAATGGTCAATTATAACTTTTTTGGTGTTTGCAAATACTCCTAATTGAAGGCTTACCTGTGTGATGTTTAACTCATGTCGATGAAATTTGTGTTGGAAATTTTCAAAAATTTGATTGGAAATCGTTAAATTATTGGTGAAGCAGGAAGACCAATGTGAGAAACTAATAATTGACAAAATGTAGTACACATCAAAAAATGAAAGGAAAGCAAAGGAAAGAAAAAAAAGTTTGAGTTATATATGTTTGGTTTAAAAAAGAAAGTTGTGTCTTATAATTTAAACAAAAAAGTTATGACTTTTAGTTTAAAAACAGAATATTATGTCTTTTGATTTTAAAATAGAAGATCATGTCTTTTGATTTATATTAAGATTTTTTCTAAAGTTGTGAATGTTATGATTATATCCTTTATGAAAAGTTATAAAATTTCACAAGATACCTTTTAGGTTATATGAGTACCAAACAAGTTCTCCATGTTTATGAGAAGTTAAAAAAATATGTTTTTTTTATCTTCCTAATTATACTCTTTCTCTCAGTTTCATATATATTTTTTGTCTACATTTTGTCCTGCAACCAAAATATAGAAAGTGTATATTTTATCTTGGGAGGCAAATTTGCTGTAATCTCATTTGAAGTATAGAGGTGCATGTATTGTCTTAAGGATAAAGTGTCTAATATTTGATTTAGACTAATTAAAATTTTAATTCACATTGCTATTGTTTGTAATTAATTTTTCCAACAATCTTCAGATAATATTTGGATTCAATGGAAATTTAAAGTTATGCATGTAGTCGATGATGATATGGTGAAATTGGCAAGTTGATAATTCTTAGAGGAAGCGATAGAAATGGGGAACAAAAGTCATTTTGAGGATTAACAAATCAAGGAAAAGTTACACTTATGATTCAAACTTTTTTGTGGAGAATCTAGTTTTTTTGTTCTACTTTTAATCATTTTATTGTTTAATTGATTTTTATAGACATGACAATAGTATAACATAAGATGTTTAATATTTTTTTTTAAATTTACATATCAAGTTTTTGATGTATAGAATAAATGAGGGAATTATTATAAATTTTTAGTTTTATGATGCCTCAAGTGTGTAATTTTTAATAAAAGAATTATATAAGAAATAAAAAGATCTTGGTTATTTTACCTAAAGATATGACTAGTCATAATACTAGTTTGGAGAATTTTTTTAGTTAAAAATTATGTGAATATTTTTTAAATTCAATATTATATGTTTATTGAATTGATACTTAGTATATTAGAGTATGTATATGAATTTCTGGAATTTTTGAAATAGTTCAAATAATGATTGTTACTCGAAAATGGTAGAATGAAAATATCAATTAGAAATCAATATTATTGTGTAAGTTTTGTATAACAAAATATAAATGATATCAATGTCATGAGAGGATTTAAAATCTTACTCAGAGATGTGATGTTGACATTATTGTAACGATGATCTTATGTGTTATCATTAACATAGTTTCAAATATTGAAGCAAAATACAATTTGTTTGAAAAATAGTATTTCAATGTTGGTTCACCTAGAAGCATATAATTACAAAACTTTCAGATCAAGTTTAAGGATCTTGATTTTGATGTTAGAAAAAAATCATTGGCAATGTTTTAAAACCAAAGTAAATTAAAAATTCATCAAATTCTTGGTTTTATCAATGGTGAATTGCTATTGATGTTTCTAACATCAATATGGACAGCAAGATCCCAAATTAAATTAAAGAAAGTTGTTAAGGAAAAATATTTGACGGATCCTTTGCAAATTGCCTGCATGGATGTGATATGAAAGACTTATGGGAGATGAGTTTAATAAAGCTTTTTAAAGAATTGGTTACTTATATGGGAAACCAGCTAGACCATTAGGAAAAATCCTAATCTTCTAGTTTAATGGAAATGAACACGTAAGTAAAATCAGTTTATGTCATCTCAAAGTAAGTGCATTCTAGTATGAAGAAAATAGAAGGTAGGTTTAACAATTAATGAATCCATGTCCTAAAGGAAAAATGCAGATCATACACTACATTCATAAATTCACTTATATATATGTGGTGATAATACAAGATTGTATCAATCAAATAATATTATTACATGGGACATGGTTAAAATATAATGGACTAATTCGAATTTTAACTACCATCATGAATTTCTATTAATATTATAACGAACTCTATCATCGTCCATTATTATTGTAACAGACATAACTCTTATATAAAGGAGCTTAAAACCCAAAAAACAAGACATGTTATTCTCTCAAAGCTCATTCTCTTATAGCTTTTTAGCTTATAATTTCTAATCAGATATTGACTTTGGAATTAGAGTATTCATAGGTCCAAAAGACTACTCCTTTGCAGGTCAGCATGTGAAGACACCTCAGCTTGTCAAATCCAGTTTTAACATTATGTTGAAAGTATGGCTACTTTTACGAGATCAGAAAGTTTGTCTCAAAGATATATATGCGGAAAGTAGAAAATATAATTGAAAACTTGTATGAATGAGTGAGCTATATGACGTCACTATAAATTATAGAGTTCAAGTCTATGGACACTTTAGATTCTAACATTTTATACTTACTAGAAATGGTTGAAGTCTAAAGACATCTTATATAGCCAACCAATGAATAAACTAAGAACTATCACTACAAAGTAGAAATTTTAATACTTTGTAGATTGGGAGAAACTGTTGGAAATTTTCAAAAAAATAATTGAAAATCATTAAATTAATGATAAAGCAGGAAGATCAATGTGAGAAACTAACAATTGACAAATTATAGTACACATTAGAAAAGGAAAGGAAAAATAGTTTGGGTTATGCTTTTTGGCTTTAAAACAGAAAATTGTGTCTTATAATTTTTAACCAAAAATGTTATATATGATTGGTTTAAAATGGAAAATTGTGTATGGTTTAAACAAAAATGTTATGTCTATTTGGTTTAAAACAGAACTTATATCTTATAATTTAAACAAAAAGATTATGACATTTATTTAAAAAACAGAAGATTATGTCTTTCAGTTTTAAAACAAAAAATTATGTCTTTTGATTTATATTAAAATTTTTCTTAAAGTTGTGACTATTAGGATTATATCATTTATGAAAATGTATAACATTTCACAAATACCTTTTAGGTTAAATAAATACAAAACAAGTTTTCCGTGTTTACGATTTATCTATCTGCGAACGAGTTGTTTACTTCTACAGCTGCATTACAGCAAGTAGTGCCACTAATATTACTAAACACATATTAATATAGTTTCTGTTTGTGTTATAATGCAAACAAACGGCGTTTCTTTCAATAAAAAAACTTTTAAATAGTGTCTCTTACGAATTCAGTAATGCTGTTTGCTATCTCTTTTGGTTTTTCATTCTTATTTGTCTCTCATCTTTAAATTACACGCGCTTATGTGTGTGTGTGCAAGCTGTAAATATATAAGAACTATATGACTTGGCTTGTTCTCTCATATCGGGATGGGATGTAGGAGGTCGTTATCTCCATCAGCTTTTTCTATTTGAATAATTTTGGATTTGATAATCTATTAAAAAAACAAAATGGATTGGAGTTTCATTAACTTTTTCAGCATAAATATTATAAAAAAGTTTATCATTCAAAAATAAAATAATTTTTCTTACAACGTGATTATGAAAAGGAGAGTGTAAATTTATGATTAAATAGGATGTAGAGGTTGGTGATCTAGAAATATAAATTAGTAATATTAATAAATTCATGAATAAAATTGTTTTGATATAAATTAAGTTAAAATAAAATTTCATTTTTCTAATATTGCACTGAGGTTAAAACTAATATTTTGAAAATTGGACCGACTCGGTCAGTCAGACTGATTGAACTGTCACTTGGGTGACAAATCAGACCAGATTGAACTAAAAAAATTATTTTGGCAGTTAGACCGATAAAAACTGTAAGAACTGGAAGAATCGGTAAAATCAATACTGGGTCTAACTAGTTTTTTTACTTTTTATTTTGTTATAAAAAAAATTTATTTGTATTAAGGATTAGTGAAATATTTTTATTTTATATTAAATATTAGTTAAACAGTTATATTTCATACTGATATTATATTAATTATTGTGATTTATAGGTTAAAACTTGAATGTTGTGATACAGAATAAATCAATCAGTTATTGTATTAACCATTAATAACTATATTTAACTATTTGTAATTTGATTTTTTTTTTTTATCATTTAATAAATCTTAAATTATTTTTTTGTTTTATTATGTATTTAGTATTTATAATTAATAAAAAATTATATAATAGTTATAATATTTAAAATATAGAATTAAATATATTTATGATGTCATCCAATCAGATAATTGATCTGATCCCCATTGAACCAATAACCCAAGACCCAACAAATTTTTTAAGTCGATCACCCGTTCGTTTTTTAAAAAAATATTTATATATTCGAACATAACACAAAAAATATTACCCATTCTACATACAGCTAAAAAAAAAAAGTGAAAATTGGAAACAACTCTCGGAGCATTTAACCTGACCCTTTATGGACACTTTAAATAAGGCCATAAATTCACAAGGAAGAAAGAAAGCAAAGAAATTTTTTTATAAATCTTTTTAAACACTTTCATCAAAATGAAGAGCCTTATTTATAATCATCGACCTACAAATTCCATTAATATAACTAGAGCAAACAGCTCTTAGAGCTCTATGTTAGAAATTCTAAATGTGGACTGTCATTAATTGTATGGTTTGTTTTAATAATAAAACAGGTTTAAGGTTTGGTCTACTTGAGATATGCTAGTAAACACCCATATGGTTTATGTGATCATTTAGAATATGGCTTAAACACACTTCTATCTGATTAGATGTGAATTGGCAGTAAGTGTAGGCTGAGTGACTTTAAGAGTCTTTAATAAGAGGATTCTTAGGATTTATCTGATAATATATAAGCTAGGTCCCCTATCCTCTTTCAACATGCGTATCTTGTCCCATTGAGAGCTGCCACTAAATACAGAGAGTAAGAAAAGGAAGACCTGGCTGTGTGAGCATTTACTAAGGCATACTTATTTGAGATTCTACATATCCACTGCTATTGCTCAATCAGGTATGCAAACTTTATTGTTAATATGTTTTTATGAGATCCTGTATGATTATTACATGTAGTATCAGAGCCTAAACTCCGCCAGAGGTTACTCTACCTATCCCAAGTTTGGATAAAAGACGAGGGTTGCGATAGGTTGACGGCTAGCATAAAACTTGTCAAAACTTATGACGATGAATCCTACCGAATATTCGTTGGGGGATAACCCTCTTAGCAATGCCTTACATTGGATCCTGGGTGTAATGAAAAATGAGCAAGGGTTGGGTCGTCACATCCTTAGTGGCATGCCACATTGGCGCTTGGGTGTGGTGCAAAATGAGCAAGGGTTTTCTTATCTAGGGTGGGTAAGGGTAAAAAAACTAGCCCAGGACAATCTGTATAGCTACTTGGAACTTAGAGACTCTTGCTGGTAAATTGAGAGAGATTGTAGATACTATGAGTAGAAGGAGGATTAATATTGCTTGCTTGTAAGAAACTAAGTGGGTAGGAGAAAAAGCTAGAGAGATAAAGAAAATAGGATTCAAGATGTAGTATACCGATAAAACTCAAAATAGTAATGGAGTGGTGATTATTATATATGGAAATATAAAGGATGAAGTTGTTGAATTTTAGCAGAAAAGAGATAGAATAATTTTAGTGAACTTGATGATAGATGAGGAGGCCTTTGATATCATTAGTGCCTATGCTCCACAAATAGGATTGGAAGAAGCTACAAAGAAGGATTTTTGGGATGATTTACAAGAGATAGTCTAAGGAGTATCTTTAGGAGAGAAACAGTTTATTAATGAGTTTTGAATGGTCATGTAGGAAGTACTAACGAGGATTTTGAGAGAGTACATGGGGATTTTCGTTATGGAGATAGGAATAAAAGTGGAGAGTTTATTTTAGATTTTACAGTTGCATACGACTTGATTTTAGCTAACATGTTATTTAAGAAATAAGAGTCGCACTTAGTCACCTTTAGTAGTAGGTTAACAAGAGCTAAATAAATTTTGTTCTGAGTAGGAGGGTTGATAGAGCGGTTTGTAAAGTTATGCCTGGCCAGTGTTTAATATCTCAGCACAAACTTATGGTTGTGGATGATGGTGTTAAGCATTGGAAGCAAAAGCATAGAAGTAATAGGTGTAGTAGGACTAGATGCTAGAATTTGAATGGAGGAAAGATGGCTATTTTTAAAGAAAAAAATGTTATAGGGTGCCTTATGGAGGGTGGAGGGTGAGCCTAATATGATTTGGAATGAGATGTCGAGCCGTATTAAGAATACGGCTAGAGAGGTGTTAGGAAAAGTAAAGGACGTGGACCTCCTAAGGAGACATGGTGGTGGAATGAAGAAGTTCAACAAGCTATTAAAGTTAAAAAATAGTGTTATAAAATATTACACGAGTGTAGAAATGAAGATAAATATAAGTGTTTTAGATAAGTTAGCAAAAATGCTAAGAAAGCGGTTAGGGAAGCTAGAGGCAAGGCTTATGAAGGACTTTACCAAAAGTTAAAGAAAAATGATGGCGAGAAGGATATTTATAGGATTGCGAAAAGACGAACTAAGGACTTAAATCATATTAAGTGTATTAAAGATGAGGTAGATAGAGTTTTAGTTAAGAAAGACGAGATTAATGAGAGATGACAAACTTATTTTGATACTTTATTTAATGGAGATTCAAAGGCTGATATTGGGGATCTTGATGATGTCTTCGATGATACGAATCGTTGATTTGTTCGTTGGATTAAAACATAAGAGGTTAAAGAAACTATTCATAAGATGAAAAATAGTAAGGCAATAAGCCCAAATGATATACCAATAGAAGTTTGGAGATGCCTAGGGGATATTAGAGTAACTTAGGCTTACAAAACTTTTTAACAAGATTTTAGTAATCAAAAAAATGCTCGATGAATAGAGGAAAAGTACGTTGATTCTTATTTCTAAGAATAAAGAAGATATTCAAAGTTGTACAAATTATTGAGGAATAAAACTTATAAGTCATACAATGAAGTTATGAGAAATAGTGATTGAGCATAGGCTTAAGAATGAGACTCTAGTTTGGGAGAATCAATTTGGCTTTATGCTGGGGAAGATCTACAATGGAAGCTATTTTTTTACTTAGGAGATTAGTAAAGAAATATAGAGAAAAGAAAAAGGATATTCACATGACCTTTATTGATTTTAAAAAAGCGTATAATAAAGTGCTAAGATAAGTCTTGTGGTGGGTACTCAAGAAGAAGAATGTCCCAACTTAATATGTGAAAATTATTAAAAATATGTATGAGGGAAGTAATGATTAAGGTGCAGACCGTAGATGGTATGACTAGAGAGTTTCTGATCACAATAAGTTTTCACCAAGATTCATCCTTAAGCTCTTACCTATTTGCTTTAGTCATGTATGAACTTACCTATAATATTCAAGATAAGCTATGTGGTGCATGCTATTTGCCGATGATATCGTGTTAGTAGACGAAACTAGAGAATGTTTAAATTTCAAAGTAGAAATGTGTAGTAATGCATTAGGATCTAAAGGCCTTAGATTGAGTTATACAAAAACTGAGTATATGGAGTGCGATTTCAGTAAAACTAGAAAAGACCCAAATGAAATAATTTTGGATAGTCAGGCAATCCTTACAAAAGACGTGTTTAAGTTTCATTTACAAAAAGATGGCGCAATTGAGCATAATGTAAACCATAGGATCAAGACAGGGTGGGTGAAGTGGCGAAGTGCTTCGAGAGTTTTATGTGATCCTAAAATCCCGAATTGATTGAAAGAAAAATTTTACAAGACGGCAGTGACACCAGCTATGTTGTATGGTACCAAATGTTGGGCAGTTAAGAGACAACACTAACATAAGATAAGAGTAGACAAAATGAGAATGTTGAGATAAATGATCGGATATACAAAAAATGATAGAGTAAAGAATGGGGAGATCCATAAGAAAGTGGAAAGTAAAACCTATTAAGAAGAAAATGAGAGAGAATTACCTACTTTGGTTTGGACATATCCAACATTGGCTAATAGACGCAGTAATTAAAAAAGGTGACTTGGTACAAGTGTCAGGTGTTAGACGTGGTAGGGGAGACTGAAACTTACATAGGGTCAGTCATCAAGAAAGATATAGCTACTCTAGGGATTATTGAAAATGTTGTCTCAGATCAATGCGAATGGAGAAAAATGATTCATATAATCTACCTCAAATAGTTTGGAATTTAAGATTTAGTTGAGTTGATTTAGTATCAGAGCCTAATCTACATGAATTTAGAACTTTTATATTTATTTATTTAACAGAAAATTATAAAGTTCATATAAGTCAGTTTCTTCAAAGTCAAAATTGATTTTTTTTTAACCAAAACTTAACTAGGATCTAAGTCAGTCCTTAGAGCTTTATTAATTGAGGAACTTGAAGTTTTAAGCAGTTCATTTTGTGCTAAGGAAGTTTGAAGATTTGTAGTAATTTCATTTCATGTTGATGAATTTTTAAAGCTCTAAAGGCAGTTTCCTTTCGTGCTGAAAATTTTTCTTAGAGACTCGTATCAAATAAGTATTGGTATTCTTTTTTTTTTTTTTTGGAACCTTTGATAGTTTTCACTTATATCAATAAGTGTTGGTGTTCCTGTTTTTTCAAAACCGTTGACAATTTAAACTCGTATCAATGAGTATTGGTATTCATTTTTATTTGGAACCATTGGCATTTTAAACTTGTATATAGGAGTATTAGTGTTCTTTCTTCTTCTTTTTTTTTTTTTTTTTTTGGAACCATTGATAGTTTAAACTTTATCAAGGGGTATTGGTCATCTTTTATTCAAATATTGTTCAAGTTATAGGAGGCAAACAAACTTGTTTTGTTGTCCCTTCATTTACTTCTATCTTCTCAAAATCTTCCACTTACTTCATTTACTTCTAATTTCTCTAAATCTTCTAGTTGCAAGCTCTTCAAATGTTCGAGCCTTGATTCCCTTAAGAATGTATAGAAGCTCTCAATGCATGCCTCGAGTGCACATTTCAACTGCAGAGATTTTTGATACTCGCTCTTTGCAATTTAATCTTAGTTCTCGTCACCGGCTAAGTGTAGTCAATGATGGGCTTATCTTTCCATTGTCTAGTGTTGGTGAAGCTCTATTAAGGTGACGGTATGTTGAGTACTGTAGAATCGATTGAGAAAATCTTTTTTGAGTTACCCCCAACTTTCGATTAACTCAAGTTTCTAACTTAGTGTACTAATTGAATGCAATTCTTATAAGGGATTGAACAAATTGCTTGACAAGAAGATCTCCTAATGTCTCAGCATTTTCACAAGTCTCAACGAAATAAGCAACGTGTTATTTTGGGCTGCCTTTTCCATGAAACTTGTTGAACATTGAAGGTTGATATCTGAGAGGCATTTTCATGTTATCAATCCGCTTGGTGTATGATTTTAAGTATATAAGTGAATTTTGTGCAAACACCTTCTATATTGTCTCGGAATGGTGGTGGTGATCATGTCATGCAACTATTGTATCTAGAATGTCGCAATGGAAGTGGAAAGTTGTTAAGAAGCTTAAGTTCTTCTTTCTTTTTTCCTTTGTCCATGATAATGATATTTGAAGTCGAACCAAGATGCTAAGATAGTTGTTGACTTGGTTCATCATTATGTTACATCTCCAACTTGTTCATAAGATTAGCAATCTCAAAGTCTGTCTTTAACGGTTTTGGTGAAAAGCAAGATCTTCTCCAATTATAGTACCTTATCTTTCACAGTTGAAGCTTCAATCACCATGATGGGAATGACATCAATACGGGAGAACAGATCCGTTGTAGGAGACATCAACTTAACATTCGAACTTGTAGGCAACACTTCAAAGATGGTAGAAACTTGAGAATCTGTCTTAAAGCATGGAGTGTTTTTCCCAGATAATTTGAAATTCTCTAAAAAAGATGAATCACTATTATTGACAGTGTGGTTTGCTTTTCCCATGATGATGAGATCCAAAATGACAAAAAGGTTGGACCTTGGCTTGATTCACCACTCAAAAAAAGTTGTTGATTGATGAATTCTGATCTCTTTGTGTGATCTGTCCATCATATATGACCTTATTTCTAGAAGCATCATCAACAACAAATGAGGTGACAATTGTAGTAGAGACATCAAAATATTTTCAGATTTGATTCTTCATAGCAGACATGAGATCTAATAGTGTTGACGTAGAGGCTTTTAAAGGAGAAAAAGATGAGAGGTAGAATGGTCCCTACCAGCCGTGCCAAAAATTTGTGAATTACAAATTGTGCATGAGATGAGAGTGTACAAAAATAACAATTTTATTATATTTGTAAAAAGATTATATAATCTCTGAATTAATATTATTTACAAGAAAAAAATGTGTTCCTCTTACTCAATCTCTCTAAAAATTTTGCTTGATCCTAGGCTATGTAGCTTAATCTCGGATGAATTAATGAATCTCTTTCAAAACAACGTTGTGGATGATCATTAAGAAAGGTCTTGTGATCTCTACCGTGGGCTTGATCGTAGGAATTTGTGGCCTATCTCTGTTGTTTGAGAGAGAAAAGTAAGGGACTTTTAAGAGCTTTTGTGCATTGAGTTTTCTACCTCCCTTCCATTGGCCATGTGAACCTATTTATAGGAGAAGATTAAGGTGGAAAAGTTTGAGAATTTGAGGTAATTGTGGTGATTGAATAATTTGTCCAATGTATGGAGGTGATTTGGGATGATGATGAAAATGTATAATTGTCAATTTGTGTCTAATTTTCTAATTGGCTAATTAGTGTCTAATTTGTCAATTTATAATTTGACTAATTAGTGTCTCAATATTGACAATATTTTCATTTGTAATTTAGCTAATTGATCTACCCTTAATTTAGACAATTATTTCAATAGACAAAAACTCCTAAATTTTGATGTCTACAATTAACACAGAATTTGTGATATCTTTGTACAATATAACGCAATTGTTAATTTTGTACATTCTTCATTATCTATTAATTTTAGGCACAAATTCATGTTTCACAATTTTGGCACTCCTAATAGGACCGCTCTGCCTCTCATCTCTTTCTCCTTTTAATTTTTTGTTTTGTTTTTTTTTGAATTAACATCGTCAAATCTCATTGCTGCCATGCAAACCAAGCTAGCCGGGATATTGGTGCCTGCCATAGTCGTCTCCCCCTTTTCCATTGATGCTACTTCTCCAACAAAATAATTTACCAGGAGCCGATTACAGAAGATCGATTAATTAAGGCCACAAATCAACAACTTCTTCAATCGTTCGATCAAGACAAGTCGCCCTTCATCATCTCAGTTTTCTACGGCACTCGAAGAACAAACTACACTATCAATCATAAACATTCATCTTTCTTAGAGCATTATAAATATAGGGGCAGCACTCTTATTATAAGGAGAACTCTGTTATTCCTATCATTTCTGGTTCATTGCCTACAAATTTGAGAGGTCTGTTTACATGTGTAGGGGTTTGTGGCCTTTCAGTGACGTTCTATTTATAATAGCAAGTATAAACAGCTTATCCTAATTATCTTAATAAATTGAATACCTTACCCAAAAAAAAAAAAAAAATTAATCCATCAACAGTTCTTATAGAATTTTATTTTTTTTCATATATATATATATTTTTGAGTTAATATTTGATCCAACTATAGTGTAAAAGTTACACTATCAATAAATGAAAATTTGATTCATTGTCATTGAATAAAGATAATCTATACAAAATGAGTAAATAAGATTATAACATACCAGTCGACTTAAAATCAATGATAGTGGTTAGTGTTAGTGACACATGTCACTATTTTATTTATTGACAATGTAAAAGTTAATTGATACATTGTCAGTGAATCAAATATTAATTTCTAAGATTATATATATCAGTTCATTTGAAATAAAATCAAGAGTTGTGGTTGGTGATAAAATAAAGACACATGATGCTTTGAGAAAAATAAATATTATATTGATAGGATATCAAATATTATTTTTTGTATGTCTTATCTAAAATATATAGAGAATTTTTGTAATAATAATTTCAAACACATCAATTTGTTAAAATTAAGAAATCTTAAAATTTCATTTTCTAAATAATTTTATAATTTCCCAAATAATTAAGGAAGTAAGAATAGCAACCATGCTAATTGCTAGTATACAGGTTCATCTCCCAGGGAAGTTGGGGCAACACATAGCATTAATTTGAATATATACTGATTTTTGTACTTCAACCGATAGTAATTTAGCTCATCCAGTTGCCATATTATATTTCGTCTCCTGAGTAAGTCTCTCCGTCGGCTTAACTGCTGATAACCACCCGTGATCCGCCACAACAATGCGGCCCTCCCAACTAACCCGAAGGCCCCACCTGCTTTGATATTTTGATTTTATGTTTGCAATATATGTTGGATATTTGGAGATTAAGATTGTTTCAGTTTATATAATAACATGTTTTGTTAAATTTAAAAATTAATTTTGATCAAATATCTAATACAATGTTAATTTATTTTCAAACATTACTTGTGTATATATTTTTTAGAACACACTTGTAATAAAATAAAATGATTTATATATTTATATATATATTACAAAAATACAGTAATCCTTTTAATAATATTTTTTATGATTCAAAATTATTTTTTTATGACAAATCAAACACAAAACATATTTCAAAGACTCATTTTTAAACCACAAATCAAATGGGCCCTTAAATCATCTGATGGAAGCCATGGATTACAAATATACATTTTCAAAAGGAAAAGTAAAAAGAAGAAAAAGAGGAAAAGAGAAAAGAAAAAAAAGGTTTTGGTTTAGGGTCAAAAAGAAAAGTTTGAGGTTGAGCTTTTTGTACACATCATCAACTCCACGTCATCTTCATGAAGTGCTAAAATGTCTAAAAAGTACGTCCCACTACAGGTAGATAGCATACAAGTGTCGAAATATAATGGGATAGGTTGTAAAGCGTGTTACAGCTGTCATTACTTTTTTCAATCAAATCAACTTTTCAGCCTTAATATTTTAGGGTTATGAGTCTAATGATATTTTTCTTACTTTTATATTTCCATTAAAAGTGGTTTAATATAATATGGGATTTCTTTAATAAAGCAATTCACTATACAACAAGTATAAGATATTTTTAAAAAAAATAATTTGGGCATTCCCATGTACTCAAGAAACAATTTCATTCAAAGAATAAACTTATAAATTTAAATTCAAATTAAATATTTTTAGATAAATATGTATATTAATTTTTTTATATTATTATTTTTTTTCATTCGTAGAAAGCCTGACTAGTCACAAATGGAAAGTAGTTTTGTCTTTCCTATAACTCCGGCTCATGTAAATACATAATAAAATGTTAAAACATAAAATCATATCCTAACTGTGTTCTTTAACTTCTTGAGTTCAAATTTCTATATAAATTTTTATTTATGTATATATATATAAACTCAAATTTATGTTAATTTTCTTTAACTATTGAATTGCATATTTGCACTAATGGCAAAATCTTTTGATATACAATAGATTAAATGTGAAAAAGTGTTCAATTATAATTTAGCAGTTTCTAATGACAACTCCATAGTAGTGCCCTAATCACATCTCCAAGATATTAATTAGTTTTTAAAAATTATAAAAGAATTGGGTGGAATAGGAATAATTCTATAAGCTGCATGTTGCTTTCTGTCTTGGGCTTTCAATTTTCATTAATAATTTGCTTGATGTAAACAATGCATGATAGTCTTAATTTTTTTTTCTTTTCTTAAGCTTCTTATTTGTGAACTATTCTTTCAACTTTTTCATTAACACAAGCAGATATTCGGATAGAGACCCTGTCCCCTATCTGAATAATATCTTACAAGGAATGCTTATGCTAATCTGATTTTGGCGGCTGGCATAGCAAAACTTTCAACCAAATTCAAAGAGCATGACTGATGTAGAATACATAAGCCATGACACCTCAAAACCATTACAGTATGAAACGCAGAAAGAGTTCAAAGCATAAATAATCTTAAAGCAAAAACTAGAACTCATAGAACCATTACATTTTGGTTCAAACTATTTTCCTAACTATAGCTTACAACAAAATCAACTAATCAAGGAATCAATTGGAATGAGCACAACATTAGCCCAAAGCTTATAATACAGAGAACAGAGTTTATTCATATTTACAGACAACATGACTTCACCCAACTTAGGGATGGATGTTAAACTATGCAAAAAGATTGTCTCGCGGACCAATTCAATTTATACAGTAAAATCATGTTTCACTCCAGTTATCATCATCTTCACCATCATCGCTTGCAACAGCCTGAGAAGTTTGAGTTGTGAATTTGTTGTTTAATATAATATACCAAAAGACTATTCTATCTCAGAGTAATGAGAAAAAAACAAATAAGCAAAAATGAAATAGGATATGTGAAAACCTGGCGGATAGCATTTGCTTTCTCCAAAATTGCAGTAACCTTGATGTTGGTAGTGGAACCCGGTGTAACATTTGGTTTTGCTGTTACCGTGCGTCTCAGGTTGAATGACTGAGATAAAACCACAAAGTTAACAGTTATAAACTCAACATTAATTTATCAACTGTGGTCTTGCCAAGTGAACCTGAAAAGTCTTTTGATTCAAGCCAAAAAAAAAAAAAGTCTTTTGATTCAGATAAACTTACGATGACTATGCCATTAGCCTAAAACACAAGGGAACAAGGGCAAGGACAGCACAACAAATCTAATCCATCTGATGACAATAAAGACAATATGAAACCATGCAAGTTTTATAGAAAAGTTTATTTTTCACCCTTTTCAGAAGTAAGGATCAATAATGTATGTTTAGAAAATAGAAGGATAATGGGTTGTAGCATGAATATCTAAGACTACACCCATAACCTTTATTCATATTAAAACAATAATAGAAAGACTACCACATTTAAATAGGATGGGACTATAAACACTCTAACATATACTCTAACAATGTAAAACTAGAAGAGAACAATACAGCAGTTGAAGAAAGAAGATAAAAAGAGAATAGGGAGAGGGAAAATTCCAACTAATTGATTAATACCAAAGCTTCTTGCTGATAAGTTCCCTTAAGGCACTTGATAAGAGGCGAGAAATGCAGCAGCTAGCATTTAAAAAGTAACAGAGAAATTTACAAAATCAAATTAAATTACTTAGCATTTTCTATTATTGACAAAACTGAAAGTACATAATAGCCTCTTACTACAAGGAACCCCAAATAATCCTAATGCCTATGGTAATAGGAAACCGATTGATGAGATAATAGTTAACGGTAACTCTCTGGCTCAACAAAAAAAAAAACAGACTGTGAATTGGATCTACACATGGAAAAACCTCTAATCAAACAAATTCCTAACAGCAATAAAACCCTAAATAAATAGCTCTAATTATTAGAAATCAAAACATAAAACTAACTTTTTCTGAAGGAAAAAAACAAAAAAAAACAGAGAAAGAGAATACCAACTTTGCCATTACTCTTCTCCATAAATTCTTCAACAACAAACATGGTTTCAATCTGCTAAGCAAGCACTGATTTATGCATTCAAAATCTTCTGAAATATGTAGTTTGATTGAAGAGGAACCCTAGATAGCTAAGTTCCAAGAAAGAGCCATTAATTCATAAAGCCATCTTTCTTAAACATAGTATCTGATCTCCATTCAAATATTTTCATATTACAATTTCATCCAGCCCCATCATTAGATGAAATTACATTTAACTAGAAATGGCTAAATCATTTTATAAAATGGGTACTCACCCTTGTTCTGATTTGATGTAGAAAATCTTCCCTCTCATCCAAGTCCTTGCCATTTGATGGCTGAATATCATCTTTTGGCTCATTCAACTTTTGCAGGTCCGGCTGCAGCACACATAAAATACATGATTTGTACTTGGGCATAATACTCATCCAGAATGATATCACGAATATAGTTGTTTAAGAAACAGGAAAAAACCATATCGTAAGATACCTTGTTCTTCAGTTCTTGTGCAATGGCTTCATGACCCTTGTGACTTTGTTTTTCCATTGCTGGGGATGACTTAGGTTGCTGGGAGATGGAAGAATCTGAAAGTTCCATATTGTATCTATATCCAATCGCTTGAGATGTATATTGTTGCATGTCATCTGTCATGTCCAAGTCGGGTTTTGATACCCTCCATTGCATGGGAGGAAGGGGAGGTGGCAGAGGAGTAGGCTCTGTAGTATTTTGCAACTTCACAAGAGAAGCAGGATCCGAATTGTCCTTATTTTCTTGCTTTTGTACAGAATTCACAGCATCAAAACTTGGGAAATCAAGAAGAGACCCAGACAAAGAAGGTTCCACACTATTCTCAGTGTACATACTATGCCCATATCAACATCCACATTGGTTGCTCTTCCAACTTCTTCAGCTCTTGGAATAGATCCTGATGATGAGATTCTACGAAAAGAATCAAATTCCCGTTGGTCTCTGTTTTTAGGAGTTTCACCAGATTCCCATTGCTCAGAATTAGAGTCTGAGTGATGGCTAAGACAATCATCTGACAGATAAGGAGGTGATTTACAAAAAGTGTCATCATCATCTGAGTTGGAATCAGAATCATGTACAGAAATAGTAGATTCAGGGACCAACTGAAATGAAGGGAACATATCCCTTACACTTTCATGAGAATTACTCCCATAAGGAAATTTTAGTTTCAGCTTATTTGCATCAAATCTATCGATTGGACAAAAAGAAATTTTCATATGCTCTAGTGGTGGTGAAGAAGGACGTGAATCTACGATAGATCCATAAACAAACTGCTCTCTGAAGGTTGACTGAGAAATTGATTGATATGAAAAGCTGTCTTTACCCTTCTTCTCTAATAGATCAGTTTGCATAGAACTAGCTGGTCCAGATTTCTCATCAAGTGAAAGTCTTCTATGAAAGCTATTCCTAAGTAACTTATGACTAAGTCCAAAAACCCGAGATGCATTTGCATTTCTCTCCTGAGAGTGATCAGTAGAAGCAGCATTGACATCAGGAGCAACTTTAACTGCACATTCAGGTGCCATCACCCCATTTTCATTATGACCGTCCACATTATATCTACTGATCTCATTATTGTGGTGGGAAGTAGAAGAGTTTTCACTTTTGGAATCACGATCAGCAGGCAGAAATCCTGAAGATGTCTTCTTATTGGAAATAGAATCATGTTGATCATCCTGGAATGATGTATCCTTCTCAATTCTCTCAGCAATGTCGGAGGATATACCCAATGTCTCTTCATATCCATTGCTCTTGTGCATAAAGTTATGTTCTGAAGCACCAACAGATTCATCATTCATTTTTGTCAGAGAACCCTGACTTGCAGCAATTGACATGGTAAAATCAGGTGGTTTTGATGGCTCAAGTCCCAACAGGCCACCATTAGTCCAGAATCTAACTGAATGACCACCTAGCAACCTCAGCAGTAAAGTCTTTAGACTGACAACTATTGCTGTTGAACCTATCCACAGATGCATCTTGCAAATAAGAACTTTTAGAACCAAAAAAAGGCAAGTCAGCACTAACTGAATCTAATGCTGAATCATTAGAAATGTTATCTCCAACTGAGCAACCAGTGCCTATTGAGCCATCCAAAACAGAATTTCCAATATGAGGCATCTGTTCATGGACAGAAGTATCAGAGGCTTGTAAGTCAGTTAAATTCAAAGACATTTCTTTGCTTAACGAAATGTCATATGCAGTGTGAGATCCAAAAGTAGATATAATTTGCTCAGATCTACAAGGAGTAAGTTCATGTACAGACTCAGGTGAACTCATGCTTGATTCTTTGTTTAAGGGTAATTTGGATTCAAAATGAGAGCCATAACTAGATAGGTAATGATCTGGTTCTGATATAATAGGGGGAAGTTCAATAACTTCACTTTCTGTAATTCCTATCATTGGCCTGGAACAGATTCACTTCTCGTTTGGTTTGGCAATCAAGATCATGTTCAGATTCTGATTCAATGGTGTTGAGCGCATCAATATAGTTGTCGAGTTCACTTTCATTTTCTTCATTTCGGGACCACACTGGAGAATGATTTCACATTGTTTTCATCATCAAATGGTCTATGTATGTGATCAATATCTGTAAGAGTAAAAGGTATGCCCTCATGTGTATCTTGGTCAAGTGTTGTTGCAAGCACCTCATGAGCTTCATCTCTATTAAATTGTTGACCCTTAGGATTCACTATTTCTTCCTTTTCATCCCAAGTAACACAAGAGGAACTGGAGACAATTTTCTTATCCAATGAATTATGAGGAGAATGATCATCTTCCAAAACAGGAGATACCGAGGGAAGGGTATCATTTTGCGGTGTCCTAAAAGAGGATGATTCCTTATATTCCCCTTTATCAAGTTGCATTCCATTACATGGATGGAAAATACATTCAATGTACCCTGCGCCAGCTCCTGAATCAAAAGAATTTGAATGATTTCCCGGATCTGATCTGACTGTCATGTCAACTGTCGAGGCAGTTTGAGAGGGAGATGTTCGTCCATTGACAATAGGAGAAGTACAATGCATTCTGTGCAATCAGATATCATATAATTAACATAACAACAGTGGGGTCAATATATAAATCCAAAATACATAGATGCAATACCTGCCACCACTTCTGGATATTGGCTCACCAACCAATACTTCATTCTTCCGTGATGATTTTTTTTTCTGTCCATTAGCATTTATTGAAGACAATTTAAAATTGCGATAGCATTGAAAAACTTGTTTGTCATTTTGCATAAGATAAATGTCAGGAAAAAACTCCTCATTTGAGGAAAATATCAATTAGATACTTTAGTTTGCAAATTACCTTGCTTCTATGAGTTTTCCTAGCTCTTTGAACTTTTTCAGTAAATTGTTCATCAGAATTGATTGACACTCTCTTGAAGTAAGTTGGATCAGAATATCTCTTTAAACAAGACCCTGGACCTCCTGTATCAAATCTGAATGACAGAGGTATATTTCATTATTGAAAAAAGAGAGAAGCGATAATAAAGAAAGAACAACGTGACTGTACTTGTCAAGCACGTGCAACCGTGGAGGATCACGGACATTCTTCATAAGAATCCATAACAAATTGTGGCAAGTCATTGTGAACAAAATGATTTCTTTCATATTTTATACGAGGATGCCACTCACAACCTGCAAAGAAACTGCTTTTGTTAAGGACATCTAATCTCTGGGCTACTAATTTCATATAACTAAAATACTAACCATAAGGGTAATTGGATTCCCACAAATGAGATTGAAGATACAAATCCTTGAGGTAGAATAAAAAGTATATTACCCACTTAGTTCTTTTGTAGTTTATAATTTTGAAATGCTAAAGAGATACTTTCCAGTGATGTCCTGTGATGCACCACTTCATGTCTTAAAATCAATATCTTAGACAGTGCCACTTTGCATGGTTCTCATATTTTCCTATTACGTAATATGCATAAATCCTGCTGACTTTTTTAATTGAAAAACTGTCAGTGCCAGCATCTAATTGACACTCTTCTTCAGTACTGATCTAGTTTTCGCATAAAGTTTCAACTGACTGTTGTTCACTTCTCTAACATAAGTGTATTGATAACATTCTCATTTTTAGTCTGATATAGACCTTGTGAGGTATGACTTATGAGTAAAAATATTAGTTATGGTGACATTAAATTCATAATTATACATAGATTTTCTTAATTTCTTGGTTTTGCTTGATGAGAAATATTCATAGGAAAAGAGAATCCCAGTTGCAATATTGAATTCTATATAAAATCAGAAGAAACGAGATTTATTAGGCAATTGGCAAGAACGAGACTAGTTCTAAAGGTGATCTTTTCTATTAGGTGGTATAAAGTTTCCACTCGTTCAAATGTAAAATAGAATGGCATTGACATCTATATAAATGCACAGGCAGTTATAATATCTCCAACATCAGGCACCACAATTCAAGAACCATACCAGCTGTATAAGCAAAATGCATATGGCTTGTTTGTGCCAATACAGCCTTCTCCAAGGAGGGAAGAGCAGCTTCAATGTTTTGAACACGAACTTTCAATTTATAGCTCCTATAAGCTGTACTCATCACTTCCTCCTGCAAACCATGAAAAACCTCTGCTGCAAACCTACATGTGAAATATCTTTCCCATAATTGTTCTTTCATATTTGCAACATAAACAGAAGTATAGCACAAAGGGGGACTAGAAATACTTCACAGACTAGCTTGACATTCACAATATCAGAAAATGTATCTGGAAGATCAGAGTTAGTTCTGTAACATAATGGTAGGCAGCTTATGGTATCTGGAAGCTCTGAGTAAGTTCTATAACGTAATGGTATGCAGCTTGTGTCTCTTAAAGGGTAATAAAGACCTTTAGCTATTAATTTTATTTACAATACCTAGTATTAAAGCTTTATATAAAGCACCATACCAATAATAGAAAGCTTTTAATCACGATTTCTGCCGAAAAATACTAATGAAATCAGGGTTCAGGACCATAAGGATTGTAAGAGATTAAAACCCATTCCAGGCCTCGCCTAACAGTTCAAGCTTTTAAGAGGATTGGTTCTTTCTTTGACATAGTATCAGAGCCTCTGTGACCAAATAGTCAGTAGTTTGAACCTTGCCACCACTCATTCTAAACAAAAAAATTAAAATTTATTCACGCGGTATGAGAAGGGCCTGTGCATTCCCACATTGACAAGCCCAGCGGTTTGCACGTTCCAGGCATGTAAGATATTAAAACACATTCTTGGACCTCCTGCTGTGATAACATGATAAATTAACACCTCATCTAAAAGCTCAAGGAGGGAGGTTCTTTAATCATTTGTATATTCTAACAAGGATAATTCCAAAAAAAGCAGCCTTAGCGACAGCATTTGCTCTCTGCTCCATTTAGATGAAATCAAATGTTTTCCAAAAGCATTCACCAATGTCACTAATGAACAACTATATCACTCACATGACAAATGGAAAATTTTGCTGACACCTCAAATCAGAATGTATCCAAAACCCCCAACTCCTTTGAAGCTTAAAGCTACAGAAATTTACAAACCCCATTTACAGATAACTACCAAATGTAGAAGTCCAAACATAATGCAGTTAGTTAAGCAAAAAGAAAGTTCAAAAATAACAAACACGTACTCAGCAAGGTCACCCAGTTGCCTCAAGATCCCGACGAGTCCAGCCACAGCCACACCATCAAGCACGGCCTTGGGATCTTCTTTGTTGGCACCTTTGTAAAGGTCCGGATGCCCCAAGCCGTACTCATTCCTCACCTGGAACCTCACCAGCGGCATTTCTCACTGACCCTTTTTCTCTTTCTTTCTGAAACTCCCCAAAATACTAAAAAGTGATAGTATTTATGAATGAATGAATGTATGTATGTATGTGCTAGCAATTAATGAAGAAATTATTACAGATAAAAGATGAAATTTTTAAATATTGTAGATACAGAAAGTAGGTGGGAGGAGATAGGAGCAGCTTAACTGCCGAAAGAGAAATACAGTGAGAATGGGTACTGTACGGATCGGTGAGCTAAGAAGAAGGACATTGCCAATTCTGCAAGCCATTCTTAAATAGAAATCATTGCTGGTACAGCGAGAGAAGAGAACTGAGATATATGAAAGTACAGGATTGCCCTCAATGTTTTGTAAGAAATATCTTGATTGTCCGGAAAGTGGTGAGTCGATTAATTTATTGGTGAAATGACGAGCTTGGGCTTGAGACCTCAACTTCCTAGGATGGCAGTCAGCAAACGTGCTTCCGACAACTTTTAGCAGATTGTCTGTTTTGTTTGGTTAAAGAATGAATCTCGACCGTTGATTGTTGGACTTGGTGGCCTGATGGTGGAGTGAGCTGCTCAGGTGGTTGTCAGCCTAGTTTATACTGCCAATGAAGTTTGTGGCCATTTCTTTTAAGAAAAAGTATGGATAATTCTTTTTTCTTTTTTCTTATTTTAAATAAATTTTTATTTTGTACACCTTCAATTTTAAAATTTTCTTTTAATAAATTTTATATTATTACTTTTACCTTTATTTTTTATTTTAAATTTAAAATATAAAATTTTAATTAAGTAGACAAAATTTTACAAAAACACATTATTTAATTTAGAAAGTTAAAATTTATTATTTAATAATTAGAAGAAAAATAAAAATACTATATAATCATTAATGAAAAAATAAAAAATCTAAAAATTAGTATAAAAAAAAAACTCTCACTACCTATTCGATTTAAATTATTAATTATTTTTTTCATGATGAGAAGTAAAAGGTAATAAATCTAAATTCATTTTATAAAAAAAAATTAATAAAACAAGTGACATACGTATAAATCTCAATTTAATTATAAAGATAAATTTTTTTTATTTTTGAAAAACATATTAAAGGGGTGATGAATTTTCATTAATTTCTAAAAGATTTCTTCTAATAATTATTAAATTATGAATTTTAATTTTTTAAATTAAATAAATTTTAAAAAAAATTAGTCAACTTAATTAATATTACTAATTCAATATTAAAAATAAAAATAAAAAAGGTAAAAATGACATAAAAATGTCAATTTAAAATATAGGACTTATTTGAAAAAGAATAATTTTAAAAATAAGTGATTGTGGGGAATGAAAATTTATTGTAAGATTTATTTAAAATCTCAAGAGAAAAATAAGATTTCTTCTTACTTTTTTTTTCTTTCTTTTTACTTTATTCTTTTGGAGGGAAAATAATAAGTACACGAAACAGTTTTGCTTGTGTATTTGTCTGTAAACATTAAACTGGACATTATATAAACCTACACCATTTTTTGTTTCTCATATTATGCACGTAGCTGAAACACTTCATTTTCCTAATCAGGTTATATAACTTTCCACCATTTTACTGGAATGAAAAAATAATAATAAGGGCGTTAAAGACAATTTTCAGCGCGAACAGTGAAAGAGTTACATAAAGAACAGAGGTATGTGCAATGAAGTGAATGTGAGAATGTAAGGGGAGAGAGATAAATAGGAAAAATATCGAGTTTGAAGAGGAACTTGGGTTACTATGGCATTAAATGTGTAGTCAAAATTGTCGTTTTGCCTACCCTATTTTTCTCGTGTTTGGGTAAATTAATAGGCAACTCTCAGTTAGAAAATACATTTTCCACGTTTATGAGAAAAAAAAAGGAATTAGCAAGAAAAAATAAAAAATTTGATCCAAACAAGTGGAAGTTTCTTTGAAATCGTATTTATGTGAAAAATATATATGTCACTTCTAAGAAAGTGATCTTTATGAATGTGAATAATGGGCATTAGAGAATTTCCAATGACAGTTGCATGAATTATTAAAGAGAGAGAGTTGACAAGAATATAAATGACAACATTGATTTCCTTTTATACTTTGTTGTGACCCATATACATTTAATATTATTATTATTATTTTTTTATTGAAAATACTTTCTAATTCAATTTTTATATATATCATGTCATTATTTTCGGTCAACTATGTCATATAAATATGACATCATTTTATCAGTGTTAATTTAAGCAATATTTAAAAATAATATTTTTTTTTCGAATGTAATCTAGGAGATTCAATTGCAACAATTAAAATATGATAAAATAAATTTAATTCAAAACTACATTACATGAATTAAAAGATTAATTAAGTATTAGAGCGGCACATTCTCCAAATCTTAATTTATTTTCTTTTTGTTCAACTTAAAATTTAAAAATATATTTTATGACTTCTTTCTCCTTATATTCATTTTTTAAAACTTTAAAACTTAAATAAAAAATAAATGTCAAATTTTGTCTACCTCTCTCCCCCCTACTTTCCATTCCATTAGTAGAATTGACAATTGCCTCTCCTTTCCATTCCATACTTTCTACAAGGCAAAACTCACCAAATCTCATATACTTAAATTATAAAGTGCATCATCTTTTGGGGGTTAGTAGAGTTGACAAACAAATGCACAAGTTTCAATGTTGTTATTTTGCTTTGACAGTTATCTTACAATCTTAATTAGCTTTCACTTCAACCCAAAATAAATATTAAATTAATCTTAAATGGGTAGTTATTATTTAAAATAAATAACTTGTTTATCAGGCAAGATGTATCGTGCACATAATTATCAACCAATTTTGTAACAGAAAAATTAGTTTAAACTCATCCTCCAACCTAATCATTATTTTTTATTTTTTTATAAAAATTAAACATTAGAATGTTGATTTTATCAACGAAGTCCCACAACGGCACTCTGCTAAGTGAGAACTTCACGTTGCTTTCAAAGGAACATGTTCTTCTACTTTATTCACATATAGTTTAATGTAAGCTTATGCTTGGATTATTAAGAAATATTTACGCTTTCTAATAGGATCTTTCAAATTTCAATTATTTTTATTTTTATTTCCAGTAATTTAATTTTTTTTTTAAATTAAAATTTTTGATCAACCCAAAACTATTAAACTTAGATGAAATATAACATATTTAGTTGACATAATTAACAATGTATGAAAATAATTTTATGATTTATTAAAAATTTAGTTTTGAAAAAAAGAAAAAATGTGTAATTACATTTAAAGTTGAAGAAACAAATTTGTCTAATGATTGAGCCAATATTAATGTGATTTATTTTTTCATGCATTAATATTTATTTTTTTCATCATCTCTTAAAAAATATATTAGCTAATTAGATTACATCTCAATTTAATAATTCAAACTTTATTAATTACTCACTTAAAATAAATTAAATTGTGAACAACCAATATAGAAAATATTGAATACTTGAGAACCTAATAAGTAGAAAAAATAATTTGATTAGAATAAAAAAAAATAAAGGATATTTCAAACTATTTTAAGTTTCAATAGTCATGTGGTTAAGAGATCAAATTATAATATGAAGTTTTATGAGAGTTGTTTTCATTTTCCTTTTCTTTTTTATGTTTTATTTATTGGTGCTTTTTTTATTTTTTAATATACTATAAATTGTCATTGTTGATATTCTTCATCAACAATAACTGTGACAACTGAACTCTGATAATTTATATTTTTCTTAATAGTTGTTAACTTTATCATACATCTAAATATCCACTGTAAGTAATATATACTAGAATTTGAACCGGTAGTCTCAAAACTATTCACAATTGTCTGATCGTAGAAATTTAGAGTAACTCAAGTTCCTAGCACGGCATATTTTTGCCATCAATAGTATGTTGATGGCAATTTTTGGCTAATTTATGCTTATTATTTTAGGTGTCAACAGTAAGTGAAAGTCTTAATCTCATCTATTGTTATTGATCTAATTCTTATTCTTTGGAAGCTCCTTAATACAATCTAATGAAAATTAAGGATTGAAGCTACAAAGGAGTGCAATTGTTGTAAGAAAAGGAAGCATGGTTTGAACACCAACTGCAGCCAATTGATATACAGGGGACTCTTTCATGTGTAAACAACTCTTTCTTCAATTGGATTGAACAAAGTTTAAATATATATCATCTAAGCAAACTATGTCTGTCAATCCCGGTCCAACTTCAGCCCAAATGAACTCAGCTCTTAATTGGGCCATCCTGGATGAACTGAAAGCTGGGAACTTTGGTTTATTACTAAATCCCAATTGTGAAGCCTAATTTATATAAGAATCCCAAATACAGTACCCGGACCCGTTTGATAAATGATAATTTTACGAAATGTTTTGTAATCCAACTTAGGAGTTGATCAGGATAAGTGTCTGGCTCCCTCTTAGTCAGGTGAACACATATTTAAACAAAATATGTTTTCATGTTAATATAAAAAAATATATATATATATATGCTAGTTTTTGTAGCACACACAACATGAATTATATTTATGATATATACATAATGTTTATCAATAATTAATGTAAATATCAAAAAATTATTTTTAAAAAATAATTTAAACTTATATTTATTTTTAAAAAAAATTAAAGATTGGAAGAATTAATACAATAATATTATAATAATAGAATCTACATTCTTAATATTTCTTTTCATTCATAGCATTTTAAAAGTTAAAATTCAATATAGTTACTTAATTTATAATAATTTAATTATTTGTAACTTATTAAACTTAAAAATTTTAAACATTCAATATTAGTTACTATTGATATATAGTTATTGACAAATTATATATTTATTAATAATAAAAAAATTAAGATAAAAAAAATCAATAGTCATAAAATAATTACAATTATATTAATATTAAAATAGCAAAAAATTATGAAAATAGTAAAATAAAAAATATAATATTAAGCAAAATAAAAATTAAAAAGTATTTATATGATAGTAAAAACTCAGAGGGTATTTAAAAAAATAAAATTTCTTCCATTAAAAGTTAAAACAACAATATATAATCATGGAAACTATACGATACTCTACATATATTTTTAATTGATAGTATTTAAAAAAAAAATATTTCATAAATTTAAAAAGAACTAAAAATATTATAATTATTAGGAACTTAATAAATAAAAATGAAAATTTTAATATTAACTAATATTGACATATAAGTATTGAAAAAATATGATTTTTTTATGATATAAAAGTTAAACAATAATATTATAATCATGAAAACTATACTCTCGGTATTTCTTTTAATTCATAGTAATTTTAAAATTTTTAATTCTTAAATTTGAGAAAAACTAAAAAAATTTAGATTATTAGGTACTTATTAAATGAAAAAAAAATTAAAAATTCAATTTTAATTGCTATTGAAAAAAATTATAGATTTATTAATATTGAGAAGAATTAGTAAAAAAGAAATCAATAGTCCTAAAATAATTAAAATTTTGTTGATATTATAATAGAGAAAAAATAGGAAAAAAGTAAATAAAATAAAATAATAGTTTATTTGAAATAAAATACCAATTAAACATAAATATGTAATAATACAAACTCATAAGAGTATAAAAGAAAATAAAAAATTTATGCCTCTAAGGCTCCTTAGAGTAACACTCGAGTCACAGGTCTAACTGGTCCGGTCTGATTGTCAAAATATTGAATTTTTATTGTTAAAAAGAAGTTTGCCCACTTTCTTAACTTCTTTGAACTTCAAGAGAAATTATGGCAATTGAATTTTAATCATGAATTCTTTTGTAACATATTAGCTAACTTACCTTTAGTTATATTAGAGAGTTAAATCAATCAAGATGTATGGGTATATCGATCTAAACACTATTTAAGTGTTAAATTAAAAAAAAGTTAGACCATGGACAGTTAAAAATGTCCACACATCAATAGATGAGGTTAGATTAGAGAGTTAAATTTATTAAGATGCATGTGAACGTCGATCTAAACACCATCTATCTGTTAAAATTAGAAAAGAGTTAGATCACTAAAGTGTTGACAGTTGAAAATATCTATACATCAGTAGATGGGAATTCAAACTTGCATCTCATAATTAACACATTCATTTTAACATACTAAACTAAGATATCATCAATAATGTTTATATAATATTTGATAAGCACGGGTTCAATGTTATAAATAATATTCAATGGTTGTGGTAGTTCTTAAGATAAAAGATTTAACATAAATATCAATTATCTTATTCTTATGTCGCTATGAATTTCTTACCATTATATAATTGCAAATGGGTGTCTTCCGACTTTAACATCTTTAACAAGATAAAATAAATTAAAAGAAGTTGACATCATGTTGTTAGTCTTTTTGTTTTTTATCAACTCTAATTACTATATTTATTATTTTTATCAAGTTCGAACAAAAGAAAAAAATAGTTCACATCATATAATTAGTCATTATTTTCGAATAATGATGATGATAAGGATAAAGACAGTTTTTGAATATTGTGGGCCCATGAGTAGAAAAGTCAACAACAGAAATGGAGGAGAGTGTGGGGTCCATCCACGAGGATTTGTTAATGTTTCTGTAAGTTACTAAAAGCATTTAAAAAAGAAAAACAAGGAGTAAATATGGTAGCATTATTTACCACTTTATATCTTAAAAGATTTTTAAAGCAACTAATATTTAGTGCATCGCATAGCTAACCAGTTTGCTTATTTCATATTTAATTGACTAGAAAGATGCAAAATTACCTTTAAGGCCTTAAATAGTTAATATTTACTTTCTCACGGGAGGTTTGAGAGAGAGAGAGAGAGAGATGAAACTGTTTATTGAATTCTAAAAGAAAGTGTATTCTACTGGTTTACAGGTTATATCATATACTAGCTAGCCTACAGTTGTAATTGTTGCAACAATATACTAACGACATAACCAACTGGCCTCATTAACCTAACTAATTATTTGCCTACCCATAATTCAAATGCAACGTTTGATCCTTGTATCAACAAACTGAGTTGGGCTAATAAGCTCTATAATTTCCTTGATCCATTTCTGAATTCTGCTTTATAACAATACTCTTTCCTTCAAAGGATCCTTGACAACAAGGATCAGAGTTAGGAAACCTTTTCTTCAGCTCATGGATGTCTTCCCACGTGCAGTCATCTTTACTTGCATTGGACCAATGAACTAACACTTGTACTGAAGCTCTTCCTTGCCATTTACCCAGCCTTCTTTCAAGTATGCCAATTAGTTCTAACAGAACTCTGCCTTCCTTATCCATATTGGGTAGCTGAGAGCATACAGTATGCTGTCCATGCTTTCTTTTAAGCAATGAAACATGGAACACGTTATGGATCTTTCCATTCTCTGGCAATTGAAGTGCATAGGCAACCTTTCCCACCTTGTGTATTATTTGATAAGGCCCATGGTACCTTGCAGACAATTTATGGACGCTTGAATTGGTCAGGGTTTGTTGTCTATAAGGTTATATCTTCAAATAGACCTGCTCTCTAACTAAGAATTCCCTTTCATTTCTATGCTTATTAGCCTGGACCTTCATCCTATTATGGGCTTTCTGCAAGTTATCTTTAATAATGTGGATGACAGCTTCTTTAGTAGATAATGATCTGTCTACCTCTTCATTGTTGGAATCACCCTTAACGTAAGGAACATGGCATGAAGGTTCCTGTCCAAATATAGCTTGGTAAGGAGTCATGAGAATAGCTGAATGACACTGGTGTTATACCACCATTGAGCCAAGGGAACCCATTGCAGCCATTTCTTTGGGCAATCCCCTGTAAAACACTTGAGATAGGTTTCTACAGACTTGTTAACTACTTCCGTCTGCCCATCAGTTTGTGGGTGATAGGCAGATGAGTATTGAAGCTTAAGTTGTTGGGCCTTGAACATTTCCTTCCAAAAGTTGGACATAAATATTGCATCTCTATCAGAGACAATGTCATCAGGCATGCCATGCACTTTACACACATTGTCTATATAGGCTTAAGCCACAGTTGCAGCAGTATAAGGGTGTTGAAGGCCTATGAAGTGAGCAAACTTGCTTAACTTATCTACTATCACTAGTATGACTGATTTCCCCCTAGACTTAGGCAATCCCTTAATGAAATCCATGAAAATAGATGACCATACCCTATTAGGAATGAGCAATGGCTGTAAAAGACCAGGATATACCATTGTTTTAGACTTAAATCTCTGGTAGACTTCACAATTCCTTATAAAATTCCTGACTTCCCTCTATAAACCATTCCATTAGAAGACCCTGCTTAATCTTTTAGTTGTAGCATATACTCCAGAATGACCCCTTACCGAACTGTTATGAAACATTTCCAGTTGCTTATTCTTCAAGTTTTCATCTTTGCCCACTACCAACCTTCCTTTCCTTCTAAGCTGTCCATGAAGCAATTCATAGTGTGGATAGGAGCTATTATCCACTTGTAATTCATTAATAATTTTCTGAATTTTTTCATCAGCACCATAACTTCTCAAGACTTTGTGAGTGCAGTCAGTAGTTAAAACTGAAACATGCTAAGCATGTACTTGTACTATCTTTTTCTTATATATAGATAGACTCAGGTGCTTAGGACTTAAGGCTTTACTAAGGTATGCCAGTGGGTGACCATACTGTAGTAACACTGCTCCTATTCCAACTTCACTAGCATCGGTCTCAATGAAAAACTGCTAGAATAATCAGGTAGACCTAGTACAGGTGTCTCTGTCATCTTTTTTTTCAATGTTAAGAAAGCTTCTTCTGCTTCTACATTCCACTTAAATGCATTCTTTCTCATTAGCATGTTCAAGGGCTTACTGATCTTTCCAAAGTCCTTAATGAACCTCCTATAGTATCTAGTAAGTCTTAGAAAACCTTTCAATGCCTTGACACAGTTGGGTTTAGGCCAGTCAGCCATGGACTGAATTTTTTTTGGATCTGCTGTAACTCCTTTGATACTGATTAAGTGGCCAAATACTTTATTTGTTGACTTCCAAATGTACATTTACTCATTTTAGCAAAGAGTACATGTTTCCTTAGGAGAATTAAGACCTGTCTAAGGTTTACCAGATGATCCTTCCATGTTTTACTATAAACTAGGATATCATCGAAGAATACCAACACAAATTTCCTGAGTAGGCATTTGAAAACATTGTTCATCAAACCTTGGAAGGTAGCTGGAACATTGGTCAAGCCAAAAGGTATGACTATGAACTCATACAATCCTTCATGAGTTCAAAATGCAGTCTTAAATATATCTTCTGGGTTCATTCTGATCTTGTGGTATCCACTCCTAAGATCTAGTTTTGAAAGAAACTTTGCTCTATACAGTTCATCTAGTAACTCATCAATGATGGGAATTGGAAATTTATTCTTTACAGTCAGTTAGTTCAACCTTCTATAATCTATACAAAATCTCCAAGTGCTGTCATTCTTCTTGACTAACACTATGTGAGAACCAAAGGGGCTAGAGCTGGGTCTAATCACTTGGTTGTTCATCATTTCTTTAATCATAGACTCAATAAAGCCTTTCTGCAGTGGTCCATATCTGTAGGGCCTGAGATTAACTGGTTGAGCACCTAGTTGTAGATCAATCTTGTGATCAAATTCTCTCTTTGGTGGCAAGTCTTTGGGCTCTGGAAAAATATTTGAGAACTCCTAAAGTAAGAGTTCCATGTTTGTAGGGGACTCTTCACTGCTTCTAAGTTCCAGTGGCCATAACATGTTGAGTTCTACTTTTGACTGTTGTGATTTCACATGTTGCACAGTAGTTACTTGTACCAACAGTGAACATTGATTAACAGGAAGTGCTCTTTTCTTTTCCTTGCCATCTATAACCACCTTCTAATGTAATCCATGCAGTGTGACTGTCTTCCCTTTCCACACAAACTGCATTGTAAGTTGATTGAAATTCCAACAAATGTCCCCCAGTGTGGTCAACCATTGGATTCCCAAAACCACCCTATAGTTCCTTAGAGGCATAAACTAGGAAATCTTCCATTTGACACCACAACTTCAACTGGCTTAGTATGGCTAGTTTTTAACCCCAACCTCTTCACCAGCTCCATATTAATGAAATTATGTGTATTACCACTGTCAATTAAAACCATAAGTGGTTGCTTCTTAAAAGTACCCATCACATTCATAATCTGATATCTTTTGGTTTTATCATTAAGCCAGTTAACCCCTGTTAATGCCAACAATGATATAGATACTCCCTCTTTTTTTTCTTGAGAATACTTAGCCATATCTAAAACTTCTTCCTCTTCTTCTTCTTCTTCACATGTAATGGTGCAGACTTGAGCACTTCTGCAATAATGACCTGGTGTAAATTTGTCATTACAGTAAAAGCAAATTATCTTCCTTCTCTTATCCTCCATTTCTGCTTTGATAATGGGAAATGAGTTCCTTCTCGGTTGGTTTGTGTTTGGTTTATAGTTGTTAGGTGGTCTATAGTTGGTGGATCCTTAGTTGAAATATCTAGGATTGGTTGAGTGGTTGTTCCTGAATGGTTTTTGTTGGCTATTTGCAGAATTTAAAAGTTTTAGGGGAGGTGAGGGTACAGAGTTTGGGTTAGGTGACATTTTCTAGTTTTGGTTATATGAATTTTGATAGGGTCTTTGGTTGCTATATTGAGGTTTCCTGTACAAAGTACAATTCAAGAAGTTTTCTTGGTTCTTGGCTAGGTTCATTACATGAGCTATAAATTGTATCTCCACCAAGTTGATTCCATGGACTATTTCTTCTTTTAACCCCCTCAAATAATGATCAAGCAATACTTCTTTTGTCATAGTACACCTATTCTTCGACACCTCAAATTTCTCACTATACTCCTATACACCACCATCCTGCCTTAGGTGTTTCAAAGCAATAACAGGTCTGGAGAGAACATTACCCCAAAATCTTACTTGTAGAGCCTGCAAAAATTCATTCCATGGAGGCCTCATCATGTTCCTCTCTTCCAAGAAGCCTTGATACCATTCTATAACTTTTCTCCAAAATGCATAGCTGCAATCCTCACCTTCATATGTTTAGGTGTTTTATCTACTTTAAAAAATTCCTAACATTTAAACAACCATCCACGAAGGTTATTCCCTTCAAACCTTGGAAATTCTACTTGAGCTACCAGCTTTAGTAGATGATAATCATGCAATCCTACTTCAGGTGCTTCCATTCCTCCTGGTGGATTCAGTGGATTGGGTGGTTGCCAGTATCCTCCTTGAGGAATCCTTAGGTTTCCCTGTGGATTTGGCAGTATTGGTTCTCTAATCACCTCGGGATGAGCTGGAACCATTCGTAGTTTAGCCACTAAAGCTTGGATCACTGATACAACATCCATGACTGCCTGCAGCTTTGAATATGTGCTAGCCTGTGCCTCTTGTGAAGATGCATTCAATTCTTAAATCGATGCCGTGAATCGAGTATCCATGGCTGTAAGCCTTTGATTGATCACAGTCCCATTCACATTCACTATGGTAGAGTTAGGAAGGAGCTCTGATACCATTGATAAAGGCTTTTCTGGAAATTGATGACAGACAGAAAGAGAGAGAGAGAGAGAGATAGTGATTAAATTGTTTATTGTATTCTGAAAAAAAGCGTATTCTACTGGATTACAGGTTGTATCATATACTAGCTAGCCTACGGTTGCAACTGTTGCAACAATATACTAACGGCCTAACCAACTAGCCTCGTTAGCCTAACTAATTATCTGCCTACCTATAATCCAAATGCAGCGTTTGATCATTGTATCATCAAACTGAGCTGGGGTGAAAATCTCTGTAATTTCCTTGGTCCATTTCTGAATTATGCTTCACAACAAAAAAATAGAGAGAAATTACATATATCTATATCTATACTATATATAAAATAACTTTAGAGGCAGAAATTTTTTATTTTCTTTTATCCCATTATGAATTTGTATTATTACATATTTATGTTTAATTGTTATTTTGCTTCAAATATACTACTATTTTTAATTTTATTTTTTTTACTTTATTTTTATTTTAATGTCAATAGAATTACAATTATTTTAAGAGTATTTATTTCTTTTTACGAATTCTTCTCAATATTAATAAATCTATAAATTTTCAATAATTATATGTTAATAGCAATTAAAATTTAATTTATGATTTTATTTATTTATTTATTAAGTACCTAATAATCTTAATTTTTTTAGTTCTTCCCAAATTTAAGAATTAAAATTTTAAAATTACTGTGAATTAAAAGAAATATTAAGAGTATAGTTTTCATGATTATAATATTGTTGTTTAACTTTTATATCATAAAAAAAATAATATTTTTTCAATAATTATATGTCAATATTAGTTAATATTGATTTTTTTCAAATTTTTTATTTAATAAGTTCCTGATAAATTATAATATCTTTTAGTTATTCTCAAATTTATGAACTAATTTTTTTTTTTAAATACTATGAATTTAAAAAAATTCGAGTATAGTTTTCATGATTATTTATTGTTGTTTTGATTTTTAATGGTACAAATTTTACTTTCTTAAATACCATGGGTTTTTACTATTACATAAATACTTTTTAATTGTTATTTTGCTACTTTCATAGTTTTTTGCTATTTTAATATTAGTATAATTGTAATTAATTTATGACTATTGATTTTTTTTATCCTAATTCTTTTCAATATTAATAAATCAAAATTTTGTCAATAACTATATATCAATAGTAATTAATATTGAATTTCTTAATTTTTTTAATCTCACAAGTTTATGTATTTATACTATATACTAATTCTCCACCTAACAAACTTTTCTTCTACTTTATGAATACCCTATTACAATCACAATCTAATTAGATTTACTTACCAAAAATAAATCTAATTAGAAAATGTGGAAACTAACTGAAATATGAGTTAGGTCAAAAACTCAATAGTCACTGCCTTGATTCAAATCCTTCAAAGAAATTTTTCGTATTTTGTAGGACCCATACAATGCATCATGCATTTACCATCAACAAGGGAGCCACCAAAATTTCACATGATAAGCCTCACTCATCAAGAGTGATCATCATTCACCACTCCATCAAAAGTTTCCACCTGGTCATATGAACAATACCATGATATCCTGTGATAAAAATCATATGTATGTAATGTAACCATTTTATTAACTCAACCTTACCTGTCACCATTGATGACCCATTTTTCACTTTTTCGCATCATTGAATTAGATTTGTGCCAAAAACTAAACTTGTTCTTCCTTTTGAACATCTCTATCTAAACAAAAATCTTCTTTAACTATTGAGTTTACTCTATTTTTACTACCATCCTCCTAGTAAAAAATCTCATTAGCACACAAGTAGACTCACTCTCAATTTGTGGCTATTACAAACTTTTAAACACACACCGGTTTGAAAATTCACCTACAAAATTCCACATTGGTGTGCCACACACATCCATCTCTCAACGTGGTGAGGTGATCACAAATGGTAAATATAGATGAGAATGAGAGAGAATTAATATTTGAGGGACTGCACTTCTTCCAGGTAGGGGTGTGAGATCCACGATAAATTGAGATATAAGGAGGGTGTGAGAACACCGTAGGTAGAGTGTTAAATTTTCTATGTAATCTTTTGGAATAATAGAATCTCTATTCTCATCATGAATGTAGGCAAGGGGTGCCGAACCATGTTAAATAGTCTATTGGTATATATATTTTTTCTTCTCTTCTACTTATATTTTGCTTGGGTGTCTTTTGTTATTTTTTGTCATGTGTCATTGAATACTGGAGACAATTATTGCATAATTCCCAACAAAAATAACATAAAAGACCCTTATTAGAAAAATAGATATAGTGATTATATTTTAGCATTGTGAAATTTGTCATTGAGATATAATTAGTGATCACTAGCATGATGGGATATATATATATATATATATATATATATATTGGTTTAGCAGTCAAGTGGTCTTTGGCTCAGATTATGTGCACCTCAATTAATACACTTCTTCAATTTGGTCAAAAGGATGTCATTTTATACCAGGACTAGAAAATTTGTAAGAATTTTACTCCTCGTGATCTTACAAGAAAATTTGGACCATAAAATTAATGAAAAAAAGCACATTTTCTTGAACACGAGGCCAACTTTCTTGAAATTAAGATGTATATATATATATATTAACCCAAACACTATAATATTTAGAATTTAATAAACAACAAGTACGTTAAAGTAACAACTAATTCATGAAATGAAATAAATTAATTGTATGTCAAATATGTTATATATCCTATTGCCATGGGTTTTCGATAAATATAATAGTTTAAACGAGTGAGAACAATGTGTGTTGTGTGTCAATGTATGGTTTAAAAGCAACAAACAACTAACTACTAGGAACAAATTAGATAACCATGTGATGGGGCCTTTTAGTCTTACCAAATTAGACTATTCGAATCTGACTAGTACCTGCTCCATGCTCTAGAACTAATGTTTATCTACGCTACTTACCCAACTACTTTATCATGATTTGATGTAAACACTGGTCAAAATACTTTCGTAATTATAAAGGTTTTAATGTAATTGAATCAGAAAAGTGGTTTATGTATTCTATATTGGATTGAAATGAAATATATAAAAAAAAATACCTTATTTATATTGATGGTACATGTTCACTTATCATAATGAATTTAGACTCAATACAATTACATAATTATATGATAAATTATAGTCTCTCCTACCAAGAATTGATTTATACTAACACTCCCATTCCCTTAATTTTAAGGTGGTTAATGAGAGATTGAGTTTAGTTTGGAAACTAAGCATAGGAAAGTTTTTGTAAAAAATGGCTTTGTAAAAATACCTTCAATATGATCCGATGACATAATGGGATCGAAAAGTATCACGAGTATGATGAGTGTTCATGACATAACAATTAATCTTAATGTGTTTTGTGCGCTCATAGAAAATTTCATTATGCGTGACTTGATAGCACTCTGATTGTCAGGGTGAATAGGGACAGTTGAGAACAAATTAGAATTAAAAGTGACACCCATGTATCCTAGTAGTTATAGTTGCTAGATCAAATTAGTAGTAGTATATGCAAGAGCTCGATACTATGGCTCTGTAGTAGAATGAGAGACAATATGTAGTTTTTTTCTAGGTCACATAATCTGAGAATTATCAAGAAAGAAACAAAAGTTGTAGTAGATCGTTTATCCGAAAGATCTCGCGCTCTCAGTATCATAGTAGATAGTAAACTGGAGAGAAGAGGCAGATGGATAGTACAAACCATGAAAAAAAAATTACCCTTCATATATCTTAAAATTGGGAGAACCGCATCATGGTGGATGAAACAAGGCAATGACATAAACTGACTAACACAATGAACTTTATAGGCAATGACTGGTTAATCAACCTTAAGATAGATCGAGCTACCAACCAGTTGATGAAAGAAAATAGAATTTGGAAGAGATTCACCAATCATCATACTGTACTCCCAATTTTCTGCCATAGGTGATGTAGCAATGTTCCTAAGGGTGTTAAGATCCTTCATTTCAAATTGCTGACCAAGAGAGTGCCTTAAATGTCATTGCCTGTTATAATCATGTCATCAACATATAGTAAAACCAAGATCAGACTAGAGTTAGTCTACCAGCAAAATAAGATTGAAACATAACTGCTAGAAGAGAATTGGAGTTATGTCAGTGCAAAACTAAATTTGAAAAACCAAGCCCGATGAACATGTTTGAGACATAGAGTGGTTATGAAGTTGGCAAACCTGGTGTGGAGAATGAGAATATCCATGTGGAAGTTTCATATACACCTCCTCAGTAAGCTTTCCATTAATAAATATATTTTTGACATTCATCTAAAAAATGGGATCATCTACAGGTAGAAGCAATAATAATAAGAGCTTGTACAAAAGTAAGATGAGCAACATGAGTAAAAGTATCCCCATAATCATGTGTGTATCCATTTGCAACCAGTGATGCTTTGTAATGCTCAACACTTCTATCTGCATGAGTCTTGATCTTGTACCCCTACTTACAACCTACACTTCCATGTGAATGACTCTTGATTTAACTCATCATTAATAGTTTTATGCCAAAGAGGGTCATGCAAAACTTCTTTAAAAGTGTTAGGTTCATGTAGGGTGGCAAGTGTATAATGAAAATGATAATATTTTAAAAGAGTATTGGGTTTAATTATCCTACCAGAAAAAAGTATGTACCTCAGGATTAGAAGGTGGAGTAGATGGTGGAGCAGGGCCAGACGCAAACAAGGAAGGTACTATGGGATAAGGAGGATCTGGGAGAGCCAGAACTGCAGTCAAAGTATCAAGAAATAAATCAATAGGTTGCTAAACTGATATCTCTAAAGTAGATTGTGGACGAGGAATATCGAATGAAAAAATCTAAGTAAAGAAAGCATCTTCTCAGAATGCAACATTATGAGAAATCCTTAAACGTTTTGAAATAGAATCACAACATCGATATCCTTTGTATACCATATTCCAAAAAGCAACACATACAAGATTAAGACTCTAGTTTATGCCTATCATGTGGTTTTAATTGAACAAAACAAATACAACCGAAAACACGTAAAATACTGTAATGAAGATTAACACATGCAAACACTCATAAGGAGACTTATTTCCCAAACTGCAGAAGGAGTATGATTAATAATGTAGACTGCAGTGAGAATAGCTTCACACCAAAGTGAAGCTACTTGTGAAGGAAAGCAGAGTGCAATAAAGTATTAATAGTCTCAACAAACTATCTATGTTTACGTTCAACCTTACCATTTTGTTCAAATGAACCAGGGCAAGTGATTTGAGATAACTTCATGTGCTAGGAATTTAAAAAATGTATTGATGTATATTTTTTTTTGCATTGTCATATCAAAAAAAATTAATGGTTGTATAGTTCTAAGTGTGAGCCATTTTAACAAATTTTGAATAAATAGTTGATATTTTTTATGTGTTTTTCAAAAGATAAATTTATGTAAAACGAGAATAATAATCAACAAACATAACAAAATAACGAGACCTCCATTATTGGTAAGAACTGTGGAAGGTCCTCATACATCAGAACTACTACTAAAGGGTAATTTTGACTGTTTACTGGCCTAACAAGGTAGAAAATGAAAATCCAAAACAGACACAAAACACAAGTGACCATTAGAAGTAAAGGGGCAAAGTTTAGATAAGAAAGCATGACCCAAGCGAGAATGCCATAGTTGAATAGCTTTGTTAGAGGAAGTGGGTGAAGCAACAATGTAAGTGGACGGAAGATGAAGATGATCCACCTTGCGTCCTTTCCCAACTACTTTTCTTGTCTGCTTGTCCTAAACAGTGCAACCATAAGAATTAAGGTGAAGTTCATAACCATAATCAACAAGTTAGCCAAGAGATATAAGACCATGAGCCAATGAAAGATTAAGTAAAGTATCAGAAATTGAAATTGAATGTGTAAAAGTCTCTCCTATATGTGTGGTATGTAAAGGACTTGCCACCAGCAATGTGTATAGAAGGAGCAAAAGTATTTAGTATGGTATGAGAAAATAAAGTAAAATCAAAAGTCATATGATTGCTAACAAGTAGAATCAAGTAACCAAAATTTAGCACTTACAGTCATAAAATATACAAAATAGCTAGGAAACGAAGAGTCAGAGTTACCAGACTTGGATTTCCGATCCTCATAGAGAATCGCCTGCTATTCTACTGTAGGGTGCATAGTAGTTGAAGAAGAAGACATTACAATAGACGTGTTGTTCTTGATCACAACAACATACTGACAGTGATATTGGCCACGAGGCTTATTGTACAATTGACATTTCTCAGTGGTATGCTAACCTCATTTGTGGTTGTCACACCATTTCTGTTGTTGTGAGGAGTTATAAGAAATAACCATATTTTTTTTTTCAGAACTAGCTGAAATTGACTCGGGAGATGCTCAGAACCGACTAGGAATTGAATTGGCTGACGCAGACAAGGCCCACGCTGTAGGGTGGCGTACTAGCGCATGAATGGAATTCCAGTGGGTGATGAATCTTGTTGGAATACTATAAACTGAATAACTGAAACTTCTTGGAGGAAATGACAGCATGTCGAGTTTCTTCTGTGGAAGGTGGTGGTGTCATTTAAACAAGGATGGCGAGATCTTCAAGTAGTGTGGGAGGTGAGATAAATTAAGGTAGTATGAAACTTGTATTTGAGAAAACAGATATGCTCGATAAAGAACAGAGATGAAGGAGACGGAATAGTACATAGAGGCAAAACTCAAACCTCGTAGGAAAAGTTTAGGGAGCCGGAAAGTGGCTCTGATACCGTAGACTAAAACAATTGGTTTTTGTATTCTATATTGAATTGATATGAAGTACAAAAAAAAAGGCCATGTTTTTATATACAGCATAGGCTGTATAGGTTTACCTGCCATAATAAATCTAGACTAAATAATAGACTTAATACAATTACATGACAAGTCAGGGACTTGATTTATGCTAAAAAATATTAAGATTTTTTGTTTTTGCTCTTGAAGGTAGAACGTGATGAGGAGATGGTAATTGGATTTAGATTTGCGACTCATATGAGTCAGCTTTTTTGTGTGTAATCAATTCGTATATTACACTGGAACGAATCAAATCATATAATCAGCTAAGCTCGGATCGGATGTGGAAAAGATATTAAATTAAGAAAAAGTTATGTAAAAACTAAGAAGAAAAATATGTCTTTTCGAATCGGGTCATACATCGGATGAGACTATTTTTTAAGGCTTTGTATTGGTTTGATTTTGGGTCTCATCTTATTAGACTACATTCATGGCATGCATGAATGTCTAGACAGAAAAATGTTTACATTCATAGTCAATTATCATGTTTAATTTGTCTAATTTCATCCCTGTAACATGGAATGTCCTTTAATACATCCTATGATACACGAGTACTTCAAAATGTATGCCGTACCAATATCGGATTCGCACCGGGTACTTGTACTCCTTTGGTACACCTTGGTACGTACAACATATGCACTAATTTATTTTTTCTAATTTTAGGCAAAACTTATTTGATACCTTGGTCATTAACAATAATTAAAGAAAATTTATATATATTAAAAAACAAAATAAGAAATTGCATTCAAGAAAAACTAGTTTTGTTGAAATTATTTTGAATAGAATTTTTAATTACTTAATTATACACCTCTTAATTTTCTTTTTTTATGTATTCTACAATATTTCTTTGTATTTAGTGAGTTTTATTCTATTAGTAAACTTTTGTATGTCTTGTTCTCATATATAATTATATATTTTTTAGTATTTAACTTAACTTTCCTGTCGTACCTGTAGTGTGGTCTTTTAGAAAATAACGAACCGACATACCTGTATCGTACCGTACTGCACCAAAGAACTTGCATCAGTGCTTCCTTGAATATATCTTAACCCAATCTAATCTATTAAATGAAGATAAACTTTTTAGGCTGTAGAGAGAAAAATACTACAATCACTTTATATTTCAATCAAGCTTTAACTAACAAGGGGTATTACCTTTGAGCTACGAACTGATTTGCCAGGTTTGTAACAAAGGGTTTATCATTGTTTGGGACAATAAAGACATGAATGTATAGAAAAAGGGTACTCCACAGGCTCGTTTTGTCCACATAAAAGGAATCAATTTGGTAGGGCCTCAAAGTATATATCATGATTGGCCTCCTTATACATATAGTGGTGCAGACGCAAAGAACCAATATTTATACTGGCATACCACCTATGTTGCAGCCAATGAAGCAAACATCATAAATCTTTCAGGACAAAAGGAAAAGCAAACTGAAGCAGACGTTTTCACTTAGAAAAAAGAAATGAAAATCAAATTTCCATATATGGGACAAGCTGGAGTAATTGGAAGACAGGAAAAAAGCCATTAGGAGTTAAGAAATTAAATAACTGATTTAATCAGTGCCACTTCTATTGTATTTTCAACCTAAAAAGTGGAATTTAGATCTTCCAAGTTGTATTGTCTGGATTATTGATGAACATTGTTACTGCAGGATAATAAATTGGAAATTAGATCCCAGCCTAGAGATGGCACCATTTTCACTTACAAATCCAAAATTTATCTAATCCAGTACATTTATGAAACTGTTACAATTAATATATAGCCCCTAGGCCCTCACCAAATGCGTGACAGTATATCAAGAAATAATACATTGCAGAAGGTCATCATGGAGAGTATGTAATTATGAGAAAGAAAAGCTTACTAATTCAATGAACTTTTTAAAATTAAACTATGATTTTTTTTCATTTTGTTTTATTTTTTGATAAATTGAGGAGATTTCTCATGTTCAAACTTAATACTTAAGAAAAAAAAAAAAAGTATTTATTTTAAGTCCAGGTGTTAATCAGGACTTCCAACAGCTCACATATTGTACATGAAACAAAAGGTCCAATGAATGCAAGTGTCCAAACATCAAAGTTCAAACAGCATAATATGCATTTGGGACATCTCACAGAGTGTTGGACCCATCTCCTAAAGATGTTGCAAAAATTTGAATCAATCTTTCTTTTCATTGTCTTGTATTCTCTAATAAAATCTTGATTATACACATCATGTAAAGGATTTATTCTTTTCTCACCATTGTTGACAAATTAACATAAAACCGAATAGTTTAGGTCAATATAAATTTTATGATTTGAGTCTCACTATTAAAATCAATCAATAAATATTAGGAGAAGATGTACATATAGACTCATATAGTGTGAAACTTCACTATATAATTAACAATGTAAGAGCTACCATGTGACGCTCAGATCTACAGGATTAAATATGAAGTCACTTTTCTCTCAAAAAGTTATTATTTATTTTTTGATGCACGTATGGTCATGAATATAATTGTCATTTGATGCATGCATGGACATGTACTAAAAGACCTACATTTAGAGCTAAAAATTTGCAAGCAGGATTCAAAGGGTATCTCTTATAACCAATGGATTTTATACCCATTCAAGTAAACTAGATTTGAAAACAAAAATTAGAAAAAAAAAAAAAAAAAAAAAGACTTAAAAAGATAAACCAACATCAATCTTTTTTGAAGTACTACTTATTTCTTTCCCTTTGTATTGGAAGACTATCATTCCTATTATTGATAAGAACAATATGTCTATAACACTAGCTAGTATAGTAATTAAAATAAGTACTCGAGTTTATGTCCATTCCTTTTTCCTTAAACGCAGGTTCTTAATAACCTCTAATCTATCAACGAAAAATATATAAAATATGGAAAGTTTGAAGTCAGTCATTATAACATTTTTAGTGATCTGCCAATTGTGAAAAATGATCATAGCATTATTGATATGTTGTACCCTACCCCTATATATAAAAACAATTTATTTCCTTAAAGAACTTTATATAGTTAGTGCTAATATTGTCATTTAAAAAGTCGAAATACAAATACGAGAGAGAGAGAAGGAAGATATGAAGAAAAAGGGGAACAAAGCACCTTGATAGGCCCCATTACATTTCCTCTCAAAAGACCCCCAAGATGTGATTTTAATCTTTCTCAAGTGCACTACACACACTATCCTTTCACCTCCTCTTTTTCCTCCTTTGTCTATTTTGGCCAAATCAATATTCAAACACCACAATAACTCACAAACAATTCCTCTAGACAGTAACTATGTCCTCCTCCTCCAATTTACACAATGATTCCACTCATGCCTCCTCTTCTTCCTCATCAAGACCAGCTGGAGATCAACAACAACAACAACAACCGTTAAGCCGGTATGAATCGCAAAAACGTAGAGACTGGAATACTTTTGGTCAATACTTGAACAATCAAACACCCCCAGTTTCACTCTCCCACTGTAACTTCAACCATGTCCTTGATTTCCTTAGGTACCTTGATCAGTTTGGAAAGACAAAGGTTCATTCACATGGTTGCATCTTTTTTGGACAACCCGACCCGCCTGCACCTTGTCAGTGTCCTCTTAGGCAGGCTTGGGGTAGTCTTGATGCGCTCATCGGAAGATTAAGAGCTGCTTATGAAGAGCACGGTGGATCACCGGAGAATAACCCTTTCGGAAGTGGAGCTATTCGAGTTTATCTTCGCGAAGTGAAGGACCGTCAAGCTAAGGCAAGAGGGATTCCATACAAGAAGAAAAAGAAGAGAAGGAATCAAATTAAGGGCCCTGAAGGAGCTGCAAAGGCTTTGAAGCAATTGTCCTGAATCCAATAGATATCACATGGCTTCTTTTGATGATCAATGGTAATTTTATAACTTGGTAATTAATTATGAGATTTATATTTTGAAAGAAAAAGAAGAAGAAGAAGATTGAATCATGCATGTATCTAGCTAGGTAGATCAAAGAAGTAAAATTGATGGGTAATTTTAAGGTTTTGAGGTCAAAATAACAGAAACCCTAGCTAGAGCACCCTAGACTATAAGAAAATATCAAAAACCCTAATTTTATATGGTCAAATTAGATATGGTTTCCCTAAAAATTATTTTGGGATAGAGTAATAATAGGTTCCAGAATTAGAGAAAAAAGAGGACAAACCTATTTCTCTCTCTCATCATGCAAAACACTGTTTTGGTGAAGTTTCCTAATTAAATATTTCTTATGCATTTGCTTTATACTAATTTTGTCCCCTTTTGTGATTCTATGTGATTTGTGCTCCCCATGGCATATTGTCCCCGTGATATATGTCATACCTTGCATGTGATTTTACATACGCATTGATTTTGTGCTCCCCATGGGACATATTGTCCCCGTGATATATCTCTACCTATAATTCTAATTAATTATCAACCTAATCCTTCATTAAATTGTTTTTATAAATTAAATAGTTTAATTAAAAACTTTGTAATATAATATATATGAAATGAATTTTGGTGGGAGCCAGAGAACCTACTGATGAATGGTGACCTAAGACTTGTTATCTTTGATTTGTTTGTATGTGTTTCTCTGCCTTGTTGTTCAATGTCTATTAATGAAATCCTTATGAAAGATAAAATTAAAGAATTCAAATCGAATTCCTATTGTTTCCACTTATAAAAAAAAATTAAAAAAATAAATGAGAATTTCAATATAATAAAGCATACAGTTTTCTCCACATTACTCACTTAGCTGAAATATTGAACTGGAAAGAAGAGAAACAAACGTATTATATTATTAGTAATAATGTATTATTGATAAATTATCATCTTATTTAAAAAATAAAGATTCTAGAATAATAACTATTGGTTATTTTATGGTTATGAATTTTATTTTTTTCTAAAAAAAAAGTGAATGTAATGTAAGTATTGGTGAATCGTCTCAAACGATACAAGAAATGTGTCAATTATTAGATGATACAAGAAATGTGCCAATTATTAGATATATAAAAAATATACTTGAATAAGCTTTATTCTAAATTCAGTATGCAAAAATTGGCTAGTATTTAGAAAGAAATTGAAGAAAGAAGATACTTTTATCTAAAAATCAATTCCTTAATTTGTACAGGTATATATTTAGGTTTTAGAGTTCCCTTTCTTGCCTGGCAAGTCTTGGATTGGGCTCATTACTTTTGGTCTCTGGCTAAGATATTGCTCAACCCATTCCCATTATTGACCATTCCTATATAAGTTTTAGACTCCCTGTGGAGTTAATGTGCATCGATCCTAAGGCTTATGTTTACAGGGAGAATAATCTTTGGCTTTGATATCTATGCCACTTGAGTTATGCTCAGGCTCGTTCTTCTCTTACTATGCACGCTTGTAGAAAGCATTGCAATTAAGTCTGGCTTTACTTTTTCTTTTGTTTTTTTCATCCTTTCCATTTTGGTTTAACAATACTGTGTATGTTGTTGATTATCTCCTCTGCAGGAAATGGCGAGCACTGCAAAGTGGTTGGATGGGATATTGGTTCAAAAACGAGCAGCATATATAGAATCAAACTCTCATTTGGTCTGCTGCTGGATCAAGTCATTAAGAGAATCAATGATAATCTTGTTTTAAGTTGTTGTATGAAGTGAAGCCTAGCTATCTAGTCTCTCAATAATCGCGAAATATAATTATAGCGATGTAGAACTCTGTTAGCTCTTAGATATATTTCATGAATATATCAAAACTAGTACATTAATTCTATAGTGTAATTAAATCAAAAGCAGTGCTGCATGCTCTTTCAAGCTTCAGAAATGAGCTTTTGATTTCATTAATTACTAGTATTTTCCTGTCATTATATGTATATTAATGTTACATAAATGCAGTAGGTTATGCATGAACTCTGCTGACAGATTTGCTGGTGGAAACAAATTTAACGAGAGAGAAAGGATTATAATCCAGCTTTATGACCATTTTTATGAGAAAGAGATGAAGTTTCGAAGTATATGTTTTTAGTCTTCTGTATACAAAGCATTGTTTTTTTATCAGCGACTAAGCTATCGCGTGTTGTGCGGTATTATGGACGCTGATAGTCATTATTAAGATGGTGTCGCTGAAACTAAGTTGTGGTGATTGTTGGTCCAATCATCAGTAAAAACGAAGGTGTTTGTATTTCTTAAACGATGGATTAAGCACTAGTGAAATTTTTCACTCACTTCAAAGAAGACAGATATATCAGCTTAGTCTAGATTCTAACACTTTTTTTGAATAATAGATGCTGGATGTTGGTTTCTTATGGTAATGGGTAAAGCACTTCGTAAAATATGGCTTTGACAAATCTAGAACACGTACTAAATATCCACTAAACAAGCAGTTGCCAACTCCCACTGACAATATAGATAGAAGATTTGTTGTCGGAAAATTTACATTTTTGGACAGATTTGACAAAACATTACACTTAGGGGGAGAGATAAATTAAGGATAGCTACTTAATTAGTTAATTATTATGTACAGGAAAAGATTAATTGTAAAATTAAGTTCAGAAGCTTCCAAAAAATTTAACTCTTCCTTCGTCGTAAAGTCGCAGCATAGTGGACGTGATATTGACCCAATGATAAACTTGTTCAGTCTTAACTTGTAAGGTATTGGATTCAAGCATTTGCTATGGCATCTGCTCATGCTAATCTTCAATGCTTCATCCCTTATGAATAGAGGCACAAGATATGCATGCCCCGACCATGGGGGTGGAGCAACCTATCCACACGAAATTTTTCTCACTAAAGTAAAAAAGTTGCAGCTAGTCCTTGTTCAAAGATCGATACATGGAGAATCAGATATAGAATCTTGGTAGCACAACTTATAGTATCACAGAGGACCTGTAGGTGCTTACAACCAAAGTCAATTTCACAACTGTGGGTAGCATAGACATTCTCTGGGAGAACTGGAGAAGTGCCTCAGTTCGATATGGGAAAAATAAAACAGGTACATGCTTGAAATGTTATGCATCAGCATTTGGTAAAGTAGCAGCATAGATTTTCTGATAAAAGAGATTTTGATAAAAATGTGTTTAGGCGTTCAGTTAGTTACTTGAGAATCGATTTCAGTGTTATATAAAATGTTCAGTTAGACAATTTAAACGTGATTTGAGTCTAATAATTAATATTGTAAGAAAAAAAATCGATGAATAAACCAAAAAAAATATTATTTGTTAAACATTAATGCTGCTACCATTGCTCTCACTCACAATAATATTTAATTTCTCATGGAACCATTATGAATTTGACAAAATATTAAAATATGGAGAGATGGTTTTGGCCAAATTAGGAATTGAGAAGTCTTCCTACCGGAACTTAACATGTTCACAATAGTTGACAATAAGCTGAGTGGTAAAAAAGTTAAAGAAAACAAAATGAAAATAGTACAGAGTAGCGTTGGACCACGTAGATTCTGTAGCAGAGACAGAAGAGATGAGCAACTGAGAAGAACAAGCATTACACCAGACTTCTATAAGAATTTGGGAAAGTGAATTTAGGTTCAACCTGTTGGTGGAGTAACAGATGGAAATACAGAAAATGATAAAGGACAACTTTGTCAGAAAAAAAAAGGTTTATACCATCCCTCTGTCCCACAATAATCTAGCATTCGCGTTCAATGTAAGCTACAAATATGAACTTCCACAAAATGGTACAAAAACACGTCTGTTAGCTGAACAGGCATCTGACGTGTTAACCAAACAGACGAGCCTATAGATAAAATCCTAGTAGTACATATTGTCGCAACTTAGGCAGAGAAAAACTACCACTCTTTTTTGAGACAAGATACAAGCTAGAAAGGAATAAAAGAAAAAAGAAAAATATAAGATTACTCTGACAATAAACTTCTGCAGGAGATTCTTTGATGCCGGTAATTAGCTGGAAAACTATGTACTGCTGGTTTTAACCAATCCAAGAAGCGTTAAGGTTGTCCGTGCGATGCACCAACAAATCATTTCCCCCTGGCTAGCTATAGGTACCTGTGACAATAAACAAGTGTAACATCATAAATAGATTCAGCCTTTAATATAATGCGAGTAATGCAAATTTAGCCAATGGACTTCGCCAAGTTACAAGCAGAACCAGTATGCATCTTAGTTTGTTTCACTAGATCCTCGTACAACAAACCATACCTATTAAATATAATCAATGCCATGCTCTTATAACTAACTTAGCATTGATTAACTTAAGAAATAAAATTTCAGGGAAAAAAATGTTTCATACCTTACTTTAGAAAAGATGAATATCATAAAAAGTTGATAATCATTTAACTGATGTATCTAAAGAACAATGGAAAGTATACTTGGACATCACACTGACTAACCCTTATTTCTTTTTTGTTTTCTCTTGTTCTAGCCTTGACCTAATTTAAGTTGACAGAAAGTACTCATAGTATATAAAGGGGCAGTGTGGACTGTGGAGTATGCATCAAGTGGAATACAAATAAAATCACCCTGAATATAACATTCAGAAAGCCATCAAGCATTATAGGATGAGTACAAGAAACCAGACAAAACACGATACATGTTGGAACCGTAGGTAGGAAACCCAATTTCCCACTCTAAGGAATAAAACCTGATCTTAGTAGCCAAATTAACAAATAGCTAGACAAACAACTGCATCTTAAAAATATGTACCCATTATGTTTAATCATAGCTTTTATTTCGTGTGTACATTAGCAGATAAACGAACAAGGGACGTCTAACAAGGAATTTTCTCCAGACAATGTGCAAATCTATTTCAGTACAAATAAAGAGCATCACAAAGGGTATCCATTGGATCCTTATATATCTGTTCAACACAAGAAATAAGATGCATAAATCTAAACTTGATGGTCAATGGGAATTTAGAAAATGAACCCCTAGTTTCATGTAAAACAAATGTTAAATACTAAGGAAACAACCAATAATACTAAATATAAATAAATTAAGCTCACATAACTAGCACACTCTACATTATATCTCCATGCATTAATGTCATCAATTGCAGCCCTTAACCACATTTCCAGCTGCAATATTGCTGTTGTGGTCGACACAGCAACCATTGCAATCTGGAATGTTCACTTATGTGGAATATTCCCACAGTTGCCACAATCGCAATTTAAATCCCTGAGGCCATCTAACCTTTAACCTTTAGGATATTGGATAGAAACTTTCAGAATATCCAATGTTCGACTTATATCACTGTGTACAAACTGTAGTGAGTGTAATTTTCTCTCTCTTTCCTTTTTTTTTTCTTTCTTTTTCAAATTCAGTGATTGTTTTCTACCACGTGGCTAAATAATGAATATAGATTGCCTTCCACCACTTCCTACTCCCTACATGTCACGTGATTGTTATCTTCCAGTTTTCTTGGCAAATGAAAAGCATATTAGCAAAAGGATACCATGAGAGAATGTAAAACTTTTAAACCACTGTCCCTCAGACCTAGTGAACCTTGTTTTGGTCAGACTCTCGGCCCAGGAAGATAATTCATAAAGATTTGGCAGCCTAAATCAGAAAGGGTGTAAGGCAGATACATTCAAAGAATATGAGCACTAGCACTTACAAATGGAATGAGAGTCAGGGTCTTAAGATATGATACTTGCATGCCAAAAGGTAAGTGCACATGAGCACCTAAAAAAAGCAACAGTAACTTTTTTGCGAAGTTATCAGAAGTCAGAACATACCACCCTTGACTCCATTTTTCTTGGTAGAAGGAATGCATTAGACTCATTATTCATTAACTTTATCCACCCTTAAACAACACCCCCCCCCCCCCCCCCCCCCCCGCCCCCCAACCCCCAAAAAAAAAAAAAAAAACACATAAACATAATGGGTTATGGACCAGTGGGCTCACCCTTGACCCTGTTTTTCTCAGTACAAGGAATAAATTAGAGCCAGTAGTCATTAACTTTATCCTTTTAATTGGGTGGTTTGGGGAGAGACAGAGAGTTCACAAGTCACAACAAATTGACTAAAAGGATCCATCAAGATTCAGCACCTAAAAAGATATGCTTATGCAAATGCAATTACTTACATAATTCACAATATATCAACTTTGATCAAATATCTGTTCCTTTTTATAATGAGAAATTATCAAATAATGAAGAAGATGTAGTATAGACAAACTGGAAAACAAGGACCTTACTCAATTCTTTTTGCTAATAAAAAAAGGTGGAGACAACTTTCTAGAAGATATATATAAATCTCCAAAAGAACCTTAGCAGAAAAGGAAAAAAAAGAAAAAGAAAAAGTTAAATCGAACATATCCAGAACAGGGAATGGAGGACCAAAACACCTAGGGTACAGCCTGAGTAGCTCCACAACCTAATTTTTTAATTCGGTCTGTGAGCACCAAAGTGGTTCAAAATGCAGCCAAGTTCAAAGAAAATTGCTCACTGAACCTGCAAAGGAAAACAGGCTCCCTCAAAGAACCAACAGAAGCAAGATAGAGTGAGCAAAAGCCACTCCAATAGAAGGTGCTCCATGCACCATAACACACCCACCACCTAACAGCCATTTCTAATGATCAAATGGTCTTGCCATAATATAATGCAAGCATACAAGTCACCTAAAAATGAGCACCCAAACTCACCTTGCTATAGTTAAAGTTTTAATCAAATGCCCCATTTTTAGACACTCACTTGCCTCTTCTAACCTCTCAGTTTTGTGAGTGCTTATCAGCAATCAAGAGAAAGAAACGTAAGATGTGACAACCAGAAAGAGAGTCAACAAATTTCACAGTCTCTAGACTTTGGATTCTAAACAACCATCCTCAAGAATCCATAGATAGGCCCAAAAATTTTATTGACCTGTGGTTGCAAACCCCTTGTAGCAAAATGGTAGGTGATCTGAAGGGAAGAAAGATCGCCAAGATTCATTGTCTATACAAAATACTGCTGCAATTTGTAAGGTACATCTATATTATGGAGCTCAATAATCTATATTACAATTTGCCTAATCCATGCACGAGTTCCTTCCAATACATTTTAGAATTTCCATAGTTTTGGAAGAATTCACTAAACAAATATGTAGGTAGAAACAACAAAGACAAAACTCCCATTCTTAGTCACAAAAATACTAAATCAATTGAAGGAACAAAATAATGCATTAAAGGAGCAACTAAAATTTGTTATGCAATGACAGTAGACAGATAAAATATATAACTTACTGCCAATATGGTACCCTATACTGCACAAAATACAACTTGTTTGTATATTTAGAGATCAAGTTAGTTATATCAAACCTCATTATAAAATTCACTAAACTTAATGCCTTTTTCACTTTGTAGTCACCAGATGCCTACAGATGCCCTCAAAGGGTAGCTCAAGTACGAGTTTTTTCCTTTTTTTATGGGGTGACAGTTCACAAATGACCTTTATATGATAAAATCATCTTAAAGTATATAACTTGCTAAACAACTGCAGTGGCGATTTATCAATGCCTTACATCTACACAGAAAGATAACTTTTCCATCCCAAGTAATAATTAATTGGGTAACCCGACTAAGGAAGTAACATTAATAATATATTATCTCACCATTAGATGCAGATCTCTTCCCTCGCTTAATCCTCTCCATCTGAACCTGAGTGTCCATAAACATCTGCATCCTCTGTACCTCCAAATCTTTAGCAAACTGCATCCTTTGTTTCTCCAAATCCACCATCTGCCTCAATTTCTCAGCCTCTACCCTTTGATACACGTCCCCAAACCTCTCTATTACCTTGGCCAACTTCATCATTCCTTCCCTCCCTCTCTCACCTTCCTCGACTTCACTTACCCTCTCCTCTACCTCCTCATCCTCCTCCCCCTCCCCCTCCCCCTCCCCCTCCCTCCTCCTCCTCCTCCTCCTCCTCTGCCTCAGCTGCAGCCGCTGCAGCTGCCACAGCAGAATAATTCCTCCTAAAGTACCCATCATCCATAGTTGCCGCAGCTGACCGTTTCTGAGGCAGTGCCACAGCTGTAGCCGAAACAGCAGCTGTCGGAGTCAAATTTTTGCAATACGGCAAAGGAAGAGCCACTGGTGGCGGCTGCGTGGATTTTTTGGCGCTGAAATTGGATCCAATTAAAGCATCAAGACGTTCAAAAAAAGGCCAAGAAGAAGTGAGCATCCCATTAGAAGAGGAAACCCTAGCCTTCTCGATCTTGTACTTTTTCTTAATAGTATCAATACGGTTCTTACACTGGACATCAGTACGGTGCGTTTTCTTGGTATGGCCATGAAGAGCATTGACAGTATCAGCCACATCCTGCCAGTCCTTCTGACGAAGGTTACCACGGTTGAGATCAAGGTAACGGCGGCCCCAAGCGTCGACGAGGGTGGAGGTAGCTTCTTCACTCCAACAATCTTCTCGTACAGGCAACGTACGTGAATGGGTCGTCGGCGGCGAGAAAGAGTCTGTTAAATCGGCCATCGGAGAGCTTGGATTCCGTTAATTTGGGTTTGATGAGTGGGGTTTGAGGGCATCAAAGGGAGGAGAGAGAAAAAGGAAGAGATAAGAGAGAGAAAGAGAGAGGAGCGGCGATCAAGTGCCGGACGCATGAGAACCGAAAGTGTAGGATGGGATATTACGGTACGGTTGAGGCGTTGAGGTCGCCGGGCGCGTGTTGGGGCAACCATTGCGTTAGTGGCTGGCGTCATCGGATCGGCTCGGCTCCATCGTAATTTTTGAACCGTGTGTCGAGAAAAGACATATAAACCCAAACCTGAACTTTAAACAAGGGAAGGAGGATTGTTAGTAAAAAAAAAAAAAAATTAGGGGAAGGATTGATGACTTATTGGATGCATATATATATATATATATATAAAAGTAAATTATTATTTTTTTGATAAAAATTTAGAAATTTATTTATTAGTTAATATATTAAACTATATTAAGTTACTATTAGCAAATTAAATTATATAATAAATATTAAGTATCTGTTTGTTAAAAAAAATTAGATTAGAGTGTTGTTTTTATTTATTGCTAAAACTTTCTAAGATAATATTTTAATGCATTATTTTTCTAACTTACTTTTAACCATATTTAGGGTCTTTTCATTTCTGAATTCTACGTATTCTACATTTAATTACCTCTCAACTCTTGATGTTCCATCTATATATATTTCATTGTTTTTCATTGTTTTTTCTTGATTATCCAAATTCATTAAAATAACAAGATAAAAATAATAAGTCCATTGATATCTTATGAAAAAATTAAAATGATTTGTATTATGGTATTATTCTATAATAAGTTTACATTATCATGACTATTTAAATTTAAAAATTATATTATATTTTATTCTTATCATGTGGTGTCTATAAGTAATAGGCTATACCACTAGACACCGCGTATAAAGTGAGTGAGCGTAAGGCGACAAAGGAGACTTTCTCGCAAGTCGACTTGGTCAGAGGAGGGAAAAGAAAGAAAAACTACTCTCAACCCAATTCGATTCTTTATTTAGCCCAATCCCAAGCACAACTCACTCTTTTGCATTCATTGCTTATTATTATGATCTCTCCTTTCATAAACTAGGCCATCGTATATCTCAGTATACACAAAAAATATTTACTATTTAGGCATGTGAAATATTCATAATGTTGATTTTTATATTAGTTAAAAATGTATGATTTATTATTCCTTAACTTATGTTTGAAACATAAAAATAGCTGTGATAAAAGTTTTTTTATTCTCAACATAAATAATCTACTTATAGTTAAAATAAAATTTTAAATACACATAAACTTGTCTGATATAATATATAATATAATATTGGCAAACTAATATCTATTGTTCCTAAAACATCATATTTTCATCTCAAAATTAGTTTTTGGATCAATTTCGTCACATAACTTTCAAAACATTTACAATATATTCCTTTAGCCTAACACCATTAGTAATTTGAATGATAATTGTTGATGTAGCTTAAAGTATAACATTTTTGTCACATATGTGCTAATAAGAGTATGAAATATGATGGGTGGGTTGGGTTTGACATAAATTTCATCCAACACAACCAAGTCAGGTTGGTAAATCTCAATCAAGTTTAAAAGTTGGGAGACAAAAAATTGCACATGGTTGTAATCTCATTGGGTGTTCTCGGGTTGAAATTTTTTCCGTCGAAAATAAAAGGTGAAACCTCACCCAACTTAATACTCGAGTTTAGTTGGACTGTCAGGTTTCGGTCAAGTTGGTAAGTTAGTCAAGTTCCACTACAAGAAAATCACAGTTTGGCAAGGGACACATAGCTTGCCCTTCTCTCTCGTTAAATCAAATGGCGAGGGAATAGCGAGAATTTCCTGAGAACATGGCTCACTCATCAAAATCATGTCACTAAATAACAGGGGATTGACAAACTCTACGTCATTCCCTGGTCAAAAATGGCGAGTGAAAGACTCCTTGCCATTTTTTTGCCAAAGTGGAAAGGTTGTCCTATTTCTTTGTTATCTCGCCAAACAATGAGGAATAAAGTCAACACAAATTCCCTTGTTTTCCTCTCTCAAAATCTCTCGTTAATTCCTTTCCACCCATTTGCACTCCTGAGTTTTCAATTTTATAGTCTCTTGCCTTTTTTTCTCACTACTTTCTGGCTAAAACTAGGACTTTATTATGGTATCCATTGCCTTTATCTCAACATTCACTCATCATACTACACACCAGTTCCTTACCTTATTCAACATTTTGGAAAAAAAATTTGATTTCTCTTGCCATACACATTGTCAAATCATTGCAAACCCTCAATAATAGCTATTCAACCCCCAAAATCATTACAATTGATTCACAAACTTAAAAACTTATATAAAACATTAAAAACAGATTTGCAATGTAAGCTTATTAAAATGCAAAAACCTAATAATAGCACAAGATAAATTGAAAACTTAACTTATTGATTAATTGTTGAAAATACGTAAAGGCAAAAATCAAACTTATTATCTTAAAGTTAAAAAAATTTTAATGATAAAAATCAAATACTTAATCACAACCAAAATTCTCATAATTCTCATCATATGCATCATCTACTCCACCAAACAAGTTCAAAGAGCAATAGGAAGAACTGCACCAAACATGTTAAAAGATTGTAGCATGCCTCAAAATGCTTTGTGACAACGGACTAAATTTGGTTTGTGTTTGTTGCTGCTATAGTTGTCGCAAGTGTAGCCCTTACCCAATTTATCATTAATACCTTCTTCACTATACTAGTAGTGACTCACCTATCAAAGGGAATGCAGAGATGGATGTAGAAGTATCAACTATACAAATAGCCAAAGAGCTCACAATAGCACAAGGGTTGAGGGTCGATCTAAAGGTGTACACCTCTTCTATGACGAGCTGCTTGAACTTCTCAATTAGACTTCCTTATCGACCACCAATTCAGTTGAGAGATCATCAACATACTTCTCCTTCATAGTCTATGTATAATTTTTCTAAAATATATTAAAAGAATGAATTAGATTTACGTACAAACAATGTTAATAGTAAGTGAATATTTACTATAAACTTACATTTGTATCCCTAGTGCGCAGAATAACGAACTTCCCAACATAAGATCAGATAACCTTTTTCTTTCTCTTACAATATAGAAAAATTATTTAGAAATTAAATATATATAAATTAATGATACTTAAATAATTAACAATAGCCAATGAAAGTACGGGAGCCCTAAGAATGTATGTTTGCTTATGGTATTGCATCATAGTTAGCCATATTGTTGTACTGAAATAAGCATGCCAGTCAATCAGTATGTCATATGTCATACATCTCGCCAAATATCTCCTATTCAAATCAATCACGCTAGCTTTTTCTGATTTGTACTTATGGTAAGCATCAACAAAAACTTCAAGATCTGATTTAAAACTAAACATTCAACCAATAGATTACCATATGCATCCTTCAATTATGAGAAATATTGAATCCCTTCTATTATATCTTAACTCTCTGCTTTTGTAATATTTATCTCATTATCGATCTTTTCAATATAATAAGCAATGAGATCCCATCCTTATCTCTTAAAACAACAATAATACCATATTCATCCCTTCATGTGTATCTCATTGAGGAGATATGCATCCATATTTAGTTTATAATGATTATAAATAATTAAATTATAATATATTTTTTTCTTGTTAAATTTAAATAAATAATAATAATACTTTTAGATATTTTTTTACTCCTTTCCCAGCTTACTAGCTTAGCCTTTGGTGGCAGTATTGGTGACAACACAGGTGATGGTTGAGGTGACAGGATTGATGAAGTTGAATACACTGTTGATGATGCTGGAGATGATACAGTGGGCTATTCATTTTCCGGATACGAAAATGAGGACGGAGCTATTGTACTAGTGGCAATTAATAGTTTTTTATGCTCTTTCTAACTAAATTAACAAAAGGAAGAAAAATTAAGTTTATAAAAACAATTTGCTTCAAAAGAAAATAAATGTAAAGTTAAAACAATATTATTAAACAAAAACCAAAATCATACTAAACAGAAATATTTTTTGGATGAATAAACAAATAGATATAGGTTATTGTGATTTTTTGGGTATGGTTGAAGGGGGCTAGAGAGGTAAAATTTATAAGCTAAAATAAAAAGTAGGATAATCTAATTCAGAGAGAGAAAAAGTAAAACAACTTAGTAGAATCTCCATTAGTTTTTAAATTTTTGTAACTCCACCATCATTTTCAACTGGTATGAAAACATAAATAAGATAAATAATGGAGAGATGGATAAAGGAGAAGATAAGATAGATGATTGAAATTTTTTTTCAATTTTGAAGGAATTCATCTTTATTTTGATTCATATAAGAGGATAGTTTGTGTCCAACTCTTTTCCATATAACCCTCTTATTTTCTTTATGAAAATGAGACTCTCTTGTATTAAAAATGATTCTGCTTCTTTTGTAAGTCAAATTTTATTCCATCACCTTTAAAAGATGATAGTTTGTGTCTTTTTCTTGCCCACAAAGCTCTTTCATGTTCTTCAGGAAAATGATACTAGGAGAGGTAGAATTTGGATCATTTCTTGTACTATAGCGGATCCTGTTACTTTTACAAGACAAATTCAATTACCTCCCAAACAGAGTATTTAATGAAAAATCAATATTATCTTGGAGAGATGATAGTTTGTGTATTTCTTTTCCCCTAAAATTCTCTCTTGTTTTTTCAGGAAAATGAGAGTAGAAGAGGATCTAGATGCTGACAATATTTGAATCCTATCTAATACATATTAGAGAGAATCATGTTCTTTTTGCAAGGCAAATTTAATTCCCTCCTAAAAAGTGTATTTGCTTAAACACTAATTTTACCCTATAGAAAGAGAAAATAGTTTGGGTCATTCTCTTTTCCATAGAACTATCTCATGTTCTTCAATAAAATGTGACTAGGAGAAGATCCAAATCCTTACTCTCTCTTGTACCGAAAAGATCCTACTTAATTTGCAAGAAAATTTTCATTTCTCCCAAAAATTGTATTTAATAAAAAATCAATTTTATCATTGAGAGAGATAGTTTTTGTCTTTTTTTTTTTCATTGAACCCTTTTCCTATTCTCAGGAAAAAGAGACTAGGGGGATAGGGTTGGGGTCATCTCCTGTACTGGAGAAGATACTCTTCCTTTTGCAAAGCAAATTTTATTCCCTCCAAAAAAGTGTATTTGATGAAAAACCAATTTTACTATGTAAAGAGGATAGTTTGTGTCATTCTCTTTCCCATATAACTTTCTCATACTCTTTAAAAAAAATGAGACTTTGAGAGGATCTAGATCTTGACAGGATTGGATCCTCTCCTGTAACAAAGGGGGTCCTATTCCTTTTGCATGGTGAATTTCATTCCCTTGTAAAAAATATATTTGATGAAAAATCAATTTTTTCCCTAAAGAGAAGACAGTTTGTGCCACTTTTTTTCCCACAGAACCCTACCCTATTCTTCAGGAAAAGAAGACAATGATATGATCTAGATCCAGACATGATGTGATTCATCTCTTGAACCAGAGATAATCATATTCCATTTGTAAAGAAAATTTCATTCCCTTCCAAAAAATGTATTTGATGAAAAATAAATTTTATCCTTAAGAGATGATTGTTTGTCATTCTTTTTTTCACAAAACTCTCTCATATTTTTTCATGAAAATGAGATTAGAGGAGGATTCAAAACAGGATATGGATCATCTCTTATACAGGAGAAGATTCTAGATCCTGACAAGAATTGCATCATCTCCTATATAGGATAGGATCTTGTCTATTTTTTAAGAAAAATTTTATTTTCTCCCAAAAAATATATATGATGAAAAATCAATTTTATTCTCAAGATATGATAGTTTATGTCTTTCTCATTTCCATCTAACCCCTCCTGTTTTTCAGGAAAAAGAGACAAGGAAGATAGGATTTGGTTCCTCTCTTATATTGGAGAGGATCCTGTTCTTTTTGTAAGACAAATTCAATTCCCTCCTAAAAAGTGTATTTAATAAAAAAATCAATTTTATTCTAAAGAAATGATAATTTGTGTCATTCTTTTTCATATAGAACCCTCTTATGTTCTTCAGGAAAATAAGACTTGGAGAGAATTTAGATCCCACAGAATTTGGATCCTCTTCTATACTGGAGAGGACCCTATATCTTTTCCAAGGTAAATTTCACTCTTCCAAAAAGTTTATTTGATAAAAAATATAAGAGGATCATGTTTCCTTTGCAAGATAAATTATATTCTATTCCAAAGAGTGTATTTGATGAAAAACCAATTTTACCATGAAGAGATTATAGTTTGTGTCATTTTATTTCCTGCAGACTAGGAAAGATTAGGAAAAGAAGAGGATCCAAATCCTAATAGTATTTGAATTCTCTCTTAAGATGATCATGCTTTTTTTACAAAATAATAATAATTTTATTCCCTCTCAAAAAGTGTATCTAATTAAAACTTATTTGACACTGAAAAGAGAATTTCTCACATACTTTGTGTCATTCTCTTTCTCACATATCTCTTTCTTATTTTTCAAAAAAATAAATAAAAAAAGATCAAGATCCTTACAAGATTTAGATCATCCCCTGTACCAGAGGTGATCATGTTCTTTTCATAAGGCAAATTTCATTTCCTCTCATACTATGTATTTAATAAAAACTAATTTTACCATGGAAAAATGATAGTTTGTGTCTTCACTTTCCTATAGAACCCTCTCACATAATGAGACGATTCAGATTCGGACAGGATTTGGATTCTCTCTGTCTCCTAAACTGAAGAGGATCATGTTCTTTTTGCAAGGCAAATTTTGTTATTTTCCAAAAAATATATATGATGAAAAACTAATTTTACCCTGAATAGATGATAATTTGTATCTTTCTCTTTATTACGTAACTCTTTCATGTTCTTCAAGAAAATAAGAGAATTCAAATCTCGAAAATAAAGTTAAAGGCACACAGTTAAAACACAGAGTTAAAATGGAGGTAATTGATGATGACAAAGAGAATAAAAGCCAGTTGTTAGTTGAATAAGAGAAGAGAGACGACTGTTACTTTGCATGTTTGAGATTTAAAGAAGCATCATAACTATATTTAAGTAATAAAGTTTTAAGTCTTGACACACTAACTTTGTGGAAGCCCTTAGTTTAGTCCGTTTGAAACTTTTAAGCGTGAAAGTTGTGGGTCAGTGGTCTTCTAATGGTAGAATTGTCTTTATAAAATTGTGTTTTTTTTTAATTCTTTGAAAATTAAAATTATACATGTAATAATTCTTTTAATTTTGATTCTGAAAATTGAGAAAAATTTACAAAATAATAAAAAGAGTTATAATCCTATTAGTATTAAAAAGGAGAATAATTAAGAAAAAATAAATAGTTTATTTTAAGCACAATATTTTAATTATATAAAATATTAACTAAAGATACTTATATAATAGTAAAAACTCATAATTTTGTTTAAGGAAGTATAAAATTTGTGTCATTAAATCTTTTTTTATATAGTATATATATACATACAAAAATAAACTTTACACAAAAGTATACACCAATTTTATTTTATTTTTTATATATTTATCCTAATATAAAAATAATCATGTACAAGGATGCTAGTTATTATAAAAGGGAGAGACCTTTCATGGTCTTGTATTTTATATCTAATTAATTTTTTTTCCTTAATTTCAACTATATATAAGAAATTACCATACTAATATTACCCTACATCATCTCTCATGTATCAATTTATTTCTCTACTTAAGTATGATTGAATAAAGTAAATACTTGCAATTTCTTCTTATATGCAACAATGAAAAATAGTAATTTTAACAAATTGTCAAAATTCTCACTAACTCACCTACTAATACATTTATCTTAATACTATTATATTACAAAAGAAAAATATCTCTTATGATCTTCTACTTTATAATATAAATAAAATATATATGTTTATTGTGATTCTTTGGGTATAGTTGAAGGAAGCTGGAGAAGTAAAATTTACAGGTGGAGAGAAAAACTATAAAAAGCAAGTAGAATCTCCATTATGTTTTCAATTTTTTGTAAGTCCACCATCACTTTCAACTAGTATAAAAATGGAAAGAAGATAGAGAAAATGAAAAGGGAGGAAGGAGAAGATAAGGGAGGGGATGGAGAGAATTTCTGGTTTTGAGGGAATCAATCTCCACTTTGATTCAGATAAGAGGATAATTGTGTCATTTTCTTTCCCACAAAACCCTCTCCTATTCTTCAAGAAAAGAAGATTATGAGATAATCCAGATCCCAAGAGAATCATGTTCTTTTTGCAAGGCAAATTCTATTCCTTCCTAAATAGTGTATTTGATGAAAAATTAATTCTACTCCTGGAGAGAGGATAATTTGTGTCTTTCTTTTTTTTTTTCACAAAATTCTCTTCAGTTTTTTAGAAATAAATAAATAAATAAAATAAGAAAAGAAAGAAAGAAAGAAAAAGATGACATAAATAGAGAGACAATGATTTAATTGAAGTGAAATGGGAGAAGAAAAGTAAACTGAGAAGTAGTAATGAGAGAATAACTTAGATAGAGGATCAGGAATGAAGATTATTTGAAAGTGAAGGGACATCCTCAAGCAAGATTTACAAGATCATGTGGGTTGTAGCTTTCATTGGAATGAAAGTGATATGATGTTTCAATGTCATATCTCCCATATTGTTAACATAATAAGTATTCAAAAAATATAAAATAGATGAGTCATACCTTCTAAGGCCAATTGATTAGTTTTAAAGGTGTGACTCTAGCACGGTACCAAAGTCATTCAATTTAGTCCAGTATTAAGGCTTATTAGCTGGGCACATCAATTGGGGTATCAATGTAATATCTCTCACATTATTAGCATAATAAGTATTCAAAAAATATATGAACACACATCCTAAGACTAATTGATTAGTTTTAAGTATTCAAAATGTATATAAATATATGAATCACACATCCTAAGACTAATTGATTAATTTTAAGGGTGTAACTCTTAGATGATGGACTTTCGTTACTTTATCACTTACTGGTTTTAGGTTAGTGAAATGTTTTGACTAAAGTCAATGTGTTTGTCTAAATTACCAAGAAAAATTTATCTACCCCAACACTTCATTTGTGTACTTTTATTCCTCCTTTTTTTTTACTATGACCATTATAGACTGGTGGTTTTACTTTAACACCCATTTCAAAGAAAGATGAGACGAAGGAATAAAGTGATAATATTTCTCCCCATCCTTATTATGATCAGTCCATTTAATAGGTCCAGATTTAGATTTCGGAATTATAGGATTCTTAATTCTGATGTTCTATACTAATTATTGGTCTTTATCATAGAACTTTGGATGCATGCATGCTAAGGTTACTTTTCTACATCGTTTATGACATGGCCATTGACTCATAAGCTCATAATCATATGTTTCAAGACATGTACAAGTTAAGGGTGCAACTACATAGAGTTTACCTTCTACTAATAAGTAACGTGCCAAAAAAATTTTGATCCCTACACACAATCTGCCTTACAATGAGAAAGATTATTGGGTATTATGTGAGAAAATAGATAAAAAAAACAAAATGTATGTTCTACTTCCTAGCAAATGTTAATCAACGTTAGTAGCATATGTATGCTCAGTCTCTTGTTTACATAGTATTAAGCAATTGATTATAATTGATGGAGATTAATTGTAATACTATAATTACTCACAATTTGTCCTCAATCAATCATAATCAATTCCTTAATATATTAAGAAATTGATTATGATTAATTATAATCAATAAATCATCAATCATCCCTTATTAATACAATTATATTATTGTAATTGTAAATAATAGAATTAAAGTTTAATTACGAGTATAATCATAAACAAAATTATATGATACTTATGTCTTAATTCTATCATTGGTCAACTAGAATTATTTTTGTAGTGCCTCTAAATTAATGATGTACCATTGTAAATGAGTGAGTTGAGTGTGTTTCATATCCATTTATGGAATAATTGACCATGATGTTAGCCACTTAATTAAGGCATGTTAGATGAAATGATGAACTGATTCGAAAGTTTTATGCGATCTTAAAATTTCGAATAGGTTGAAAATAAAATTTTATAGAATGATCATGAGACCAGCTCTGTTGTATAATTTCAAATGTTAGGTAGTTAAAAATCAACACTCACATAAGATAAGAATGTTTGAGATAGATAACATGACATATAAGAGAAGATACGTAAGAAGATGAATGTTGCATTTATTGAAAAGAAAACGAGTAAGAATTGTTTGCGGTGGTTTGGATATATCCAACGTAGGTCAATGGATACCGTACTTAGGAAATGTGACTTGGTATAGGTGGATAGGGTTAGACAGGATAGAGGTAGACCAAGAATTACATAGAAAGAAGTGTTTACAAAGGATATGATTGCTCTTGATGTCACTTAAAGTGATGCCTTGGATCGTTGAGAACAGAGTAAAATAATTTATACAATCGACGCAACAAATTTAAAATTGAAGATTTAATTAAATTCAGTTACTTTCTATATTATATTTTTAACCAATTTGTAGAGTCTTAATAGAATTACTATAGATAAATAAATAAAATTATCTATATAAATATTTATTTTAAATAAAAGATGATCCAACTTAAGATCTTCTACATAAACTCCATGTAATTTTGATTAGTTTATATACTAAGATCAAAGAAAAGAAAAGGAAGTAATTACCTTATTGAAAAGAAAAGAAGAGAAAAAGAAAAACAATCAAATCCTTGAAAAAAATTAAAAGGAAAAAATAAGGATAAGTCTATTTTTTTAACTTTTTTTTTACATTTTTAATAAGTCTTATTATCTTATAATAAATTTACATTCTTAATAACTCATACTTAAAAAAAAAAATTTATCAAATAAATCCTAAATTTGAAATATAAACTTTTTATGTCACTACTAAGCACACTCCTTATCACTCTTAAGTCTTATTATCTTATAACAAATTTATCCATATTTTTATTTTTAATTTATATTTAAAATGTTAATTAAGTAGACTAATATTTTTTTAAACATATTATTTAATTTAAAAAAATAAAATTTATTAATTAATAATTATGTCACTTGATCTTTGTTTCCTTACAAAATGGATTTAAATTTATTTATTTTTAATTCAATTTAAATTTAAAAATAATATATATTTTTTAAAATAATAGGAGATAATGATAATTTTTTCTTTCTAATTTTCTACTACGTGGTTTTTAAAATAAAATAAAATTGTTTCACTTAATTAATATTGTAAAAATAAAAATAAAGAAAGTATAAAAGTTGTATACAAAGTTTCGATCTAAGGAATAGCATGGGGCAATGGCAATGACAGTTTGGGTTTCGAAAAAATCTTGATTGGTGTTGTTTTGTTAGAGTCGAATTACGACTCTTGAGACTAGGATTCCTAGTCGCTTGAAACAGACACTAGGCTCTTATTAGAGACATAAAAAGAATCCTAGCAAGAGATTGAGACGTCTTTTCGATACATGCTTATCGAGAGGCAAATAGGATGGCAGACAAGTTAGTTAACATATTCTAGATGGTCTTTACACTAATATGGATTGATTGCAACTAGGGGTAATAATAAGCCGAACTAGCTTATGAACAGCTCATAAGCTTACTCGTTTAATATTATTTATATATAAATTTATAACAAATCTATTTATATACAAAAAAATTAATATAAATTGTAATTTGGTTTGGTGGTAAATTATATAAATACTTACTAAGTGGTATTATATTTAATTCTTCTTAACTACAAAACTTTTTAAAAATTTTCAAAATATTTTCAAGAGCCCTTAACGAACACAAACCGAACTTAAGCTTGTTTAAAATTTGACGATCTGAGTTGAAATTTGTAAGACACTTATGCTTGATAGGGATTTTTGAGAGTTACTTGGGGCAGTAGATAGCCATTCCTTCTTTGTAATTCTTTGTTACTTATTCATTATATCAAAAAAAAATTGCACTTAATTAATTCTTTTTTTTTTTTAAGTATGAGTTATTAACATTATGAATTTATTATAAGAATATATATATATATATATATAGAAAAAAAAATAGAAGTTATCCCGATTTAAAAGAAGCTGTCACGGATTAAACATCTGCAAAGAAATTAAGCAAATCACAAACAGAAGAAGCATAATTCCTCTAAATTCATCTCCTTCCTTCAAACTTGAAAGGAAAAATCTACCATGCCCGTTTTCAAAACCCCATTTAATGGCTACTCTGTCAAGTTCAGTCCTTTCTACGAGAATCGCCTTGCCGTTGCCACTGCCCAAAACTTTGGCATCCTTGGAAATGGTCGTCTCCACGTCCTTGACCTCTCCCCAACATCCCGGTGCACCCATTACTGAGCTAGCTTCCTTCGACACAGCTGACGGCGTCTATGACCTTGCTTGGTCCGAATCACATGACTCCATCCTCGTCGCCGCCATCGCTGATGGCTCTGTCAAGCTATACGACCTCGCTCTCCCACCTACATCAAACCCCATCCGCTCTTTCCACGAGCACACCCGTGAAGTCCACTCAGCCGATTATAACCCAGTTCGTCGTGACTCTTTCTTGACCTCTTCTTGGGACGACACAGTCAAGCTATGGACTTTAGACCGACCCACTAGCGTCCGTACATTCAAAGAACATGCTTACTGTGTTTACTCCTCGGTCTGGAATCCGCGACATTCCGACGTTTTTGCCTCGGCATCTGGGGATTGCACGGTCAGAATCTGGGATGTGCGTGAACCGGGTTCGACTATGATTATTCCAGCTCACGAATTCGAAATACTTGCTTGTGATTGGAATAAATATGATGATTGTGTTATTGCGACGGCGTCAGTGGATAAGTCAATTAAGGTGTGGGATGTGCGGAGCTATCGGGTTCCAATTTCAGTGCTAAATGGGCATGGGTATGCAGTGAGGAAGTTGAAGTTTTCGCCCCACAGGCAAAATTTGATGGTATCTTGCTCGTATGATATGACGGTTTGCTTGTGGGATTACATGGTGGAGGATGCACTTGTTAGTAGATATGATCATCATACAGAGTTTGCAGTTGGAGTTGATATGAGCGTGCTTGTTGAGGGCCTTCTTGCAAGTACTGGATGGGATGAGCTTGTTTATGTGTGGCAGAACGGCACTGACCCTAGAGCACCATAAAGAGAAGGTTTTTTTTCGTCTCATCCCGTTTCTTTCAAAAAAAGTTTAATTTCCAATTATCTTGTTATAGTTCACTGTGGGGGGTGGGGCATTTCAATAGTTTTAAGTGATAAAAAGGAGATCCTTCTTCTGACATTGCAGCTGGTTTCTTGTTGTTGTATTTACACTGCAGAATGTGTTATACCTTCCATTGTTCATTAATAAGTTATCCAAAAATGCCCCGTATACCAAATTTGATAGAGTTGCTTTGGTCAATAACTTTGCAATGCATCTTCATTCAGATTAAGATGTATATATGACAGTTTGAGAATGTAATGTATGAAAGTTTCACTAGGTTTATGCAAAAAGAAAAAAAAAGAAAGAAAGAAAACTTCATTGTGTTTGCTGCTTCCGATAATCCCATTCTTGAGATAAAGAAGTATAGTTAGCGGGTAGCATGCCTCTAACAAATTACAGTTTGATAATTTAGCGGGCAATGTCAAATTTCCTTTGATGTTTTGGTTTTAACTTTTAAGACTTCTGGTGTCCTCATTCAAGCTCTGTACAGCTTAAATTACATTCTTCAATTATTTAATGTTTACGATTTACCAACGTAGGCCTGGTGTGGCAGAAATCTGCCCGCGTGGTGGAAGCCCAGTGTGGGCCAAGCCGCAGTTGACCTATATCACTTGAGCTACTGTGCAGGTTAAGGGATTTGAATAGCACTCTTGCTATCAACTATAGCTTTTGGTGCTGTGGCAGGTACTTGGTCCTAACGATTTACAGTGTTGTGATATTTAAATGTGTCACGTCAACAAAAAATTTGGAGTTGGATATGGTGGTGGATGGGATTCCAATTTCTGCATTTGCAAAATGCTGCATCATTTACTTGTCTTCTGCAATTTGTTGAGTACCAATGCAGAATATGTCTGTGTTCATGAAAGATGGCATATTATTCACTGAACAGGTGGTGGTTTCTCACCTGTATTTTTGGGTTGTAGGTCTGGTGTAAATGGTTTTTGTGATATAGTGACAACATAATGACATATATAGTACTATTTAGCTAAATGTTGTCTCAGATATAGAGCTAAAATGATACAATAGATTGTTCAATAAGCATTATTGGTAAACCAGAGTAGTAAAGAAATCGGGAGAATTCGATTAATTTGGTGCATTCATGAAAGTGGATGACTTATGGTGAAACTTTGAAATAGGAAAAAAAAAAAAGGAAGAAAAGGTTTTCTTGTGCGGTTGAATAGCTCACAGGCAACACAATACCTTCATATTATGGTTCTGTAGGTGTAGAGAGTATTGTTCTTATTTTTGTAGGCTGAGATACATTTGGTCCATATTTCTGATTTTATTTTGCTCTTGTAAGTAGCGGAAAGAGAATCCATCTATTAATTATCAACTAGTTTTTTAAGGATCATGATAGATGACCGACTAAGGTATATTCTTCTTGTGTTCAGAAAATATGTTTTGAAAGCAGCCTTCCAAATTTGGATGTTTGTTCCAATCAGAAATAGTTAGGAACTTATATAAAAAGGATAACAATAACTCATGATTTTGAATGAATTGTACACTAAAAAATCTGACATGGTAACAATCATATGAAGAGCTTCCAATTGAATCATACTGCTGTTTGCATTATTCTTAAAAATTAAAAGCAGACATGATTTGAACTTGAAGCAATATTGTTCAGAGAAAGAGATCCTATAGTGTAGTATGTAGCTTGAAGTTTATATTGTGAAGTGTGTACTTCTCTAGAGTCTAGTGTACTAGCATCTTGAAGGGTACTGTCAAAGGAGCCAAAAGACTTTACAATAAATACTACTACATGGAAGGAAAAATAAAATGAGATAACTACAGCCTCGACATGTTCAATTTTCCCGTCCTACACCAAATTATTGAAAGAAATAAAGCGATGTCTATTATTGAGCACAGTAAATGCATGTTCATAAGAAGTTGAGCCAAGTAAATACTAAGTGGAAAAATTATTTTTGGAATTTGTTGGAAATATATTTAAGATTTAGTGAAACTAGCTTAAACTGGCAATAAAAAAAGGGAACAGTTTGTTTTAATTTAGATTGTTGGACAAATTACTCTAATAAAACTGTTTATCTGGTAGGGTCAGCTGAGGTCGCCAAAAAAGTTATTAGAATTAGGAATAGTATATGATTTATTTGATTGTCTTAAAAGACTTTTTTCGCTTATGTTAAAGATTGGAAACAGCTATTTTATCCAGCTCTGTCCATAAAAGGTAAGGAGCTAGGTTTTGGTATATCAAATTATCAATTCTTGTAATGTTTATCTTTTACATACCTATGGCTGTTAGTTGAACTTATTCACAATACCAATGGCAGTTGTTTTGATCTAAGGGCGAGTTTGGTTTAGCTTTTGGTTGCAAACCACGGTTTGAGATGATGTTTGGTTGCAACCCATTCTTTTTGGTGCTGTTTGGATGATCTTAAAAAAATGTGGTTGCAAATCATGGTTTGTGATGGTGTTTGAGTTGTTTGGGATGTAAACAAATCAAAGGAAAACATTATGCTAGTTTGAGGCAAGTTCTTGAGAATTTTCCAAAAATTAAAGGAAAACATTATGTAAGTTTGCTTGATAGACTGCAATCCAATTTCTTGATATATATATATATGTGTGTATATATATATATATATATTTATTTTTTTTTCATTTTCTTTTAGGGGAATGGGAAACCAAACTGCAATTCTGTGTATTGGATGTGTCTCGAAGTCTAGCTCATTCCTTCTTTTATTAGAAGTATTTGCTCAATGCTTCTGTTAAGTATGGTTTTATGGATTTAAAGCAAAGTGTTGCTTTATTATGGATTTCTGGATAAAAAACTTTTTATGGGTTCTTTTATTAGGTACCCTTAGGGATCTAGTTAAGTTGATATTTTTAGATTCTTTTTACATTCAATGCAGCAGTTGGCCTCAATTTTGGTGATACACAATTAATGGATGGTGCTTCTAAAGTGTTCTAAATGCCAACTAATGCTTTTAATGAACATTAACAAGTGCTTTAAGCTCACTTGAATACTCGATCGAAAAACTCATGTTTATTTACTTTCGCTTTTTGGAGAATGTTCCCTGAAGGAGTTAAATTCCTTACTTAAAAGTTCCCTGAAGGAGAAAAATGAGAAGGTAGTGAGAGAGCATCTTTTTTCGGGGGTCGGGAATTGTAGGGATCTGCCAATGAGTTATGGTATATATTTCATACATTCTCCCCCTTTTAGGAACACGGATGGAAGGGAAGATTACAAATTGCCCGCTGAGTGTGAGTTTATTACTTTCCCACATCAGAAGAGAATAAAAGAAGTTCAGAAACTCAGAAAAGTTGAAGTCTGATAGGAGAAGTACTTTAGAGATGTGATTAAATTTGTTAATAGGAATCATTAATGACATGGATAACACATGTTATTGGCATTAACTATACTACTTGAATCTTGTCTGTGCTGGCTTAGGTTCCTCAAAGTCTCAAACTATCCCAAGCTTGTTCCTACTCTACTTCAGGTTGAGTTTTAAGAATTTCAAATCATCATGATAATTTCAGGTGAAGCTTACTACTTTTCAGTTTTCTGATTCACTAGCTGGATCTTCACCTGCTTGTGATTCTGAACTCTAATTTATATTGCCTGGTCATTTTCTGGTTTGTTGAGTCTATTGTTGTCAAAAGTTTAGCATTCTGTCCATGGCTTCAGCAAACCGAGCATAATTTATCGTTTGGTTTGTTTATAACGAGTATGTTGGTACTGCTGTTGCTCTGTTTGGAACACTGGCTGTAAAAGTTGAGTGCAAGATTGACAATATTTGATAAGTATGACAGCCTCAGAAAGGCTATGGGGAAAGGTTGTGCATTTCTAAGAACGCCTTACTGTTTGTTGTCATTAATTTCTTACCCTACTGTTAGATTAATTAAGTTTCTGCCTATAAAATACAAAAATTCTTTATTTATCTTTGCTAACAAGTAATTCAAAATTGCAATAATTCTTAGGTAGATTGTTTGTCTATCGTGGAATCTTCATGTACATTGATAAACGAGTTGGACAAAGTGGCAGATTGTCTTTCATTTAATTGTGATTGATATTTTTTTATTTGTTTTTGAGTTATAGCTAAAAATGTATGAGGGCAATGACTAGGGTTTGGACCTTAGACGGTTTGATTGGAGAGTTTCCGATCATAATAGGTATTTATCAAGGTTCATTTTTATGTCCTTAGCTATTTATTTTAGTCATGGATAAACTTACATATGTTATTCGAGATAGGGTTCCGTGGTTTATTTTGTTTGTCGATGATATCGTGTTGGTAGGCAAAACTAGAGAAGGTTTAAACTCTACACTAGAATTGTGGAGGAATGCGTTAGAATCTAAATGTCTTAGGTTAAGTTGGATAAAAATCGAGTATCTAGAATGCAATTTCAGTAATACTAGAGGAGGCTCGGCTGAAATAATTTTGGATGACCAGGCAATTTCTATAAAGGATGTGTTTAAATATTTAGGTTCATTTATATAAAAAGATGGCACGATTGAGCATGATGTGAACCATAGGATCAAGGTAGGGTGGGTGAAGTGGTGAAGTGCTTTAGGTGTTTTATGTGATTCTAAAATTTTAAATAGGTTGAAAGGAAAATTTTATAAGACGACAGTAAGATTAGCTATGTTATATGATAATGAATGTTGGGCAATTAAGAAATAACATTCACATAGGATGGGAGTAGTCGAAATGAGAATGTTGAAATAGATGATTGGACATACTAGAAAGGACAGAATACGAAATGCGGAGATTTGTAAGAAGGTGAAGGTAGCACCTATTGAGGAGAAAATGAGGAAAAATTGTCTAAGTTGGTTTTTTTTGGACATATTCAATGTCGGCTAATAGACGCTTTAGTGAAAAAATATGACTTGGTACAAGTAGTAGGTGTTAGATATATGGTAAATGGAGATTGAAACTTACATGGGAGCAGTCATTAAAAAGATATGACTGCTCTAAGTATTATTGAAAATGATGTCTTATATCGATGTGAATGACGAAAAATTATTCATATAATTGAATTTAACTAGTTTGAGATTTAAAGCTTAGTTGAGTTGAGGTAAAAATAAAGCCAAGTAGTTTTTGTCTATATGGAGATTTGACTTGTTATCTACATGTTTGTAATGGACTCGAATTCCAAACATGTTAAATATATGTTTTGTAATTGACTTGAATTTCAAACAATTGAGCTTGAATTTGAATTCGGGTTCGTTGATGATTCGAGCTGAGTATTAAAACTTGAATACTCAGCAGGATTCGAAATTCGACGAGTACTCAAATATAGAGCTCAAGTCAAACATGAAAATTCTGAGTTGTCGCCTCAGAGTTCAACTTGAGTTGTAATAATAAATTTTGTCAATTTAGCATAAGTTAACCAGCACAAATGGGAATGAGCAAGACTTCAGCATTGAATTCTGAATGTGAAGAAGGACAAAATTTAGAAATCCAATGCCCAAACCAGAAAAGAAAAAGTAAAAGGATTATGGTAGTAGTTTGAGTTAGCCGTCATAAGAAATATCCATAAGTAGACATTTTGTTGTTTGGTTTTTCAGCAACTTTGTACCTTAACGTTAGCATGCGTTGCGTGAGGGCATCCTCAACCCCACCAAAATTGACTTGAGGCAAGCCCACCGAAACAGCCCGTGAGCCAGTTTGTGTGATAAGTGGTAACATGCTTTTACAAGCTCACAAACGATCCATGACTTGTCTATTAGACTTCAACACGTGTTTTATGCCGCCACGTTTCTTTATATTGCTCATCTACGTGGAAACATCTTGTCCCTTGCATTCTCTTTCTTGACACGTGGAAGAGTTTGTGGGGTCTTTTGTTATTTTTCTTAATATATATATATTCATATATATTGTGCTAAATTTAATTTAAAATATTACAATAATTGAACTCTTAACTATCATATAAAATGCAATAAATTGATAATTTAATTGACAAGACATTTGGGTTAGAAAAACAAGATTTATGATTCAAACAGAACAAGGTAAATTTCTTAAAACAGAATACCTTTTTCGATATACTGTTTTTTCTTTCTCTTTACCTGTAGAAATAGAATAGGATAGTCATAATTTCATATAAAAAAATTAAAAATATATCATTGCAAGCTATGATAACATATCGTTCCACTCAAAGGCTGCTAAGTTAAATCACAAGATAAGTTATAATATTATAATATGTTGGGTTGAACTTTTGAAAAAAATATTGAGTTGTTTATATGTAAAGAAAAGGATTAGGATATACAAATTAATGATTGATTTGAATTTATAGATAAAATAATATCAAGGATTAGAAGAAGAAAATGACAGTCATAAATCTTTTGCCACATTCCAAATGCAATACGTCTTTTCCAACAGAAATTTCTGGTTGCTTAGTGTAGTTATGTTTGTTTTCTACATTGACTGGTATGCACATTTTGCATTAAATTATAACCGCCTGTGAGTGCACTGCTTAGCAGCAAAGGCACAACAAAAGCAACAACACGGCCGTAACAGACCCTGACCAAAAGAAGACAAACTCAATCCTCAAAATCAGTTCAGTACTATATAACAATAACAATACATACATACCTTAATCAACCACCAAGCCTGCAAGACAATTAGAGACTAGAAAACAGAAGAGCTATAGCTGCTAGTGATTATTACCTTATGATTTACAACTCCACCAAAAACCAAACTTTTAAAAGCCCCAAAACACAAGCCATGTTGAGCCACTATCACACACCACACCTCTCACCAAATCAGTGTGGCTCCAGCTTAATCCAAACCATAGATGCACCACTTCCTCTAGTTTGGTCCATGGTTAGGCGTTTTGACAACCGACAAGGCTATAAGCAGTTCATAAGGAATTGCAATTTGCTTCTTGGAGATGGTGGTATTGGGAGCATTCGTGAAGTTATGGTTATCTCTGGCTTACCTGCTGGAATTAGCTTAGAGAGGTTGGATAATTTAGATGATGACATGTATGTCATGAAGTTTAGTATTATTGGAGGCGATCACCAGCTTGCCAATTACTGTTGTACCACCACTTTGCACCAAGATGAAGAGGAAAATGGTGATGAGAAGACAGTTGTAATAGAGTCATATGTGGTGGATATTCCAGCCGGGAGTAGCCAGGAGGATACGTGCTCTTTTGCGAATACTATTGTAGGATGCAATCTCAAGTCATTGACTAGAATTACAGAAGAGATGGCCTGTAAGGTTAAGGATTAAGGTTTCTCTAAGAATTATGACTAGTTTGTGATCTGTTTGTTGTGGTAGGTTGGAGTATTTGTTCTTTTAGTAGTTGTAATCAAATTTGTCATAGATTCTAGTTATGTTAAATATAAGAACAGCTATGTTACCTTCTTTTTTTTGGGAAATAGATAGTCCAAATAATGGTTGAGGGAGAGGCGCCGTGTTCCACCCAGCAATGTAGGCAATTTCGTTGGGGAAGATTGGCCTAGTTCATTGTCATCCAAAACTCTAACAATGGTGTCAAAAAATCAAAGCTGCAAGCTTCAGAGCATGTATACAGTTGACAGTTAGATTTGGTGATTTCCTGTACTAATTAATCTACTCACAAGACAAGCAGTCTGGATGGGAGACAAGTAAACCCACGAAAGAAAATTGGTACTAATTAAAAACTAACTGAAGATTATGGTCCTTCTTCGAGAAACATACAGTTAACTCATAACTACCGCGAATGCCAAATCCTTTTTTCTTCTTTCCATTGTCATTTTGGTCTTGATACGTAATATTGAGTTATATAAGATCCAAGAAGTAAAGTGTAAAAGGGGTAAGACCAAAATGAAATTAACTTTCAGCTGACTTGGTAGGCTTGGCCATGATTGATAAGGTCTCTACTTATTCACTTTATATACGTTGGAGGATTATTAATCAAGCACAATTATAAACCCTGAAAATTCAATTGGCTCTTGCTTTCTTCATCTGGAGTTAACTAACATAGTTAGCTTCTTGTCTACCAAGTGAGTACTCCATATTGGGTCATGACTTGGATAGGTTTCATTCAGAGGAACAAGTCCTTTAACTGCTCCAACAATGGAAGTTAAAGCACAAAAGGGTCTACATGCAGAGTAGGTGGCAAATATGTTCGAGAATTTCCAGAGGAACCTGAAGTATATCGTAGAGAAGAATGCAATGAAAATGTCGGGGCCAATGGGCATCATGTGGGATTGAACAGGTTTGTTAATGTGAGCAATGAGGATTTGAAGGAAACGTATATGCCAAAGGTGAAGAAGCCAATCAGCAAGAAGAGTAACAGTGATATTGTAATAAGTTTCATCAATTTTATTGCAAATTGTTATTGGTTAGATTAGTGTTTTAATATGAAAACCCTTACTAACTGAAGTAGCATACTTGTTTGTTGACATACTAACAACGTCAGCACGTTTAGCTACTATTTGCAAATTCAGTCTAGTTGTATAGTGAATTGTTCTTACTTAAACTTTCCTTATTATTTATACATGGTTGTCAATCTCCTTTTGATTGAAGTTGCTGGAGGACTACTTCCATTGAAATAACAAAAAGGAGCTGGGCCTAACGCTTTCAAATAATTCTGGATTTTCTCTACATCACATACCAACAACTTTAGCTCATTACAAATTTAATTTTACATTTTGTTTTAGGAGTTCATTGGGAATTTGGGACATAGACTAGAAACGAAGTTCCATAAGGAGTTAGCATGCCACTGATTGAGCCAATCTGCAGTAGAATCTGATCAATTCAATGTTATTGGTAATGAAGCTTCACTTTTCTTAGGATGTTGTTGGGCATTCTCATCGGTTGGAGCCATGGAAGGAATTATAAATACAATAGTCAAGGGGACTCATTAGCCTTTCAGAACAAAGAATTTGTGGATTGTGATACTAATAATGATGGTCGTGAAGGAAGTTACATGGACTATATATGCTTTTGAATGGTTATAACTTATAAGCAATGGTGGGATTGACACAGAAGCTGATTATGTTTATACTTGTGTAGAAGGTACTTGCAACACCACCTAGGTCTTGTTCCTCCAATTACTATAATTTATTTTTTTTGGAAGTTCTAAGCTTGTGCTTGTAATTTATCTCAGTAATTTAAAAACAAGCATGGTAATATGTGGAGCAAATTATGCTCCTTTTCTTCTCTCTTGTGTCTTACAGTACTGTCAACCAGCCAATTATGTTGGCATTGATGATTCTGCATGGGATTTTCAACTGTACACTGGTGTAAGTCCTACAACAATAGTTCACTATGAATTGTGTTTGGTAATTAAGCAGGAAATGAATCTGATTCATTTTATTGGAGAATTTATGATGCCGAATGCTCAAGTGAGCTGGATCATATTGTTCAGCTGATAAGAAATTCTATGATTATTGCCTGATCTATGGTTTCTGTGAATATGAAAATGTTGTTTGCTGTACTGGACTGAGTACTGTTGCCCAAGTAATTATCATTATCCCATTTACGATATTAATGAAGGACTGTGTCTAAATGTATGAAAATCATAATTTGTTTTGAAAATTTTCTAATTTATTCACAAACTTAATGTTAGTTAATATTAATAACATTCAATTCAAATTTTGGTTCTACAGAGCTAGAGATTACTTGCCGGTAGCTGCAAATAAGAGAAAGACAGCGAAGCACTAGTTTCCATGGACAAAATTAGAGCAAACAAGGAAAAAAAAAAAAAAAAAAAAAACCGTCCTCTTCACTGTAAGGGGCCATTTGCTGCAATGCGTTGAAAAGAGGAACATATTTGATTATGGTTTTGAAGTTTGAAGGTTGTGTTACGAACCAATTTGAAGAGAAAAGGAAAACGGCAACGTTTCATTATTGGTAGGATGAAGCGTTTTGGGGATGGAGTTCTGTTAGGTCTGTTGAGGGTTGTTTTCGGATTTTGCAAATTGGATGGAATGTGTATTATAGTCTCTTTATCAATGTCACTTAGTAAGCTTGAGTTTTTAGATGAGATGTTAATTTATCATGATATTTATAATTAGAGTCTTAAAGCTTTAAAGCTTCAATGAGTGATTGATAGTGAGTAGTTGTAGTTGCCTGGTCTATATTTGCCATTAGTGCGTCTTCTTGTGCAGCGAAAATGCGTGTTTTTGGAGTTTTTTAATCGACATTCTCATTATGTCAAGAACAACGTGAAGAAATGTTAGAACTTTTTGCATTACGGTAAGCATCAAAAAAGTACAGTAAAACGTCGCAATCGTTATTGCTTTAGTGAAAATGAATGATTTTACAATTTTTGATTTTGTTATTAATCTCTTGTAAATTATTCACTACTTGTTTTAGGTGCATACAAAGAATGATTTCGTGTTTGTCATGTACAATTGCAAGTTGGGTGAAAGGCAAACCAAAAATATTTGAGCTCAAAAGCAATGGATCAACAAATATGATGGAGAGGGAGGTGATAATGAAGTTGATGAAGTCATGGGTGTTGGTAGTGATGGAGGTGTAAATTTGATTAACAATGAAAATGGTAATGATAACAATGATGGTGAGGATGATGGGGATAGCGGTGGTGATGACAAAGACAATTGTGACGTTTATGATAAAAAGATTAATTTTGGCTTAAACTAAATTATGGAAATGGGAATTTAATTTTTTGGTACTAAGAATCTTTAGATGAATCTTTTTGTTTATGAAATTAATATTTGGAACTTTAAGTTCATATTGGATGTTTCATGTTTGTACTTGTACTCTCTTATTGAGTGATTTTTTTTATATTATTGATGAAATTAGCGAACACTTTGCTTTAGAAAGAAAAAAATATTTGGAGTTTTATACAAGTTGTAACAAATTACACATATCTATTCTGACAGTTATTTTACAAAATTTGTAAGATTTACCAATCTTATTGTTTTTATTTTGTCCACTCTCCACGATACTGCTTAAAATCTTAATCTTGAAAATATTGTTTAAAATTCAAGCTACCATTAGCACCCAATGTTCTCTAGTGTTAATACCAAAAAAATACCAGTTAAAGGACAAGTTAGCATTTCATACACTTCTCAAGTACATTGTAAAAAATTACAGCCAAAACTTCTAGATTAAACTTGTTACATAGGAAAATTAGTAATTTCGTCTATTCTTTTATTTCGTATTGTGCAAATACAATAATTCTCAAAAATAAATGGCTGTATTCTATTCCATTACCATGGAAGCATGCCGAAACACCATTGTTGCACCTTTATCCTTGAGGATAAATATGCTTTTAAGAAGGATGAATTGTTATTATAAAATTTGGAGGGGAAAAAAAAAAAAAAAAAGAACAAAAACAAAACGGCAACGATTCATTAGAGGTGGTATGCAATATTGTTCCATCTCAATATGGTCCCTTCCATTGGAATCAAAGTTCTAGAGGAGTTGAAAGGACCAACCTATTGGGCCCAAGACTGATGGAGGGAGGCTTTCATACTTTCCTTCCTGTTAAAACAATTAATTCTTATAGGAAGTGTTTGTACTTTGTAGTCAAGTTATTATGGTCTCCCTGTTTTGTTTTTCTGTTCCACTTCTTTTTGGAAAAATAGCACATGGAAGAAAAGGAAAAGAGGGGCAGGGGCTCACATGTAGTCAAAATTGGCGGACAATTAGATCAAGAGAAGGATCTATCTTTTGAAGCATTGTGCTCTCCGTGATTTAAGGAACATTTTGACTTGAACTAGAAAAAGAAAAATAGACTTTTACTTTTTATTGGATATAATTTTGCTTTATTTATGCTACTAGTATTTGTAGATGCAGTCAACAAAATAAATAGAAAAATAATGAAATGTATGATACTATCAATTTATGAGTTCGAATATTTTTACAAAAAATTGTGATAAGTAAAAATTGTTTTATAAACATTCTAGTTTGACGTGGATGTCATACTTTTAATCAGATCTAATAGATGTTCGAGATGTACATAAACTGATCCAAACACGCTAGACTGTTAAATAATAAATAAATAAAATCTTAAAAGTTTAATTTTATCAATTATTTTCTTGAATACTAAAATAATAGTGTTTATTGAAAAATAAGGTGTGTATTGGTATTGGCTGGAATTGAAATGTTAATGTAAGGGATAGAGAACAGAGAATAAATAAAAGGTTTTGATTTGAGGACCTCCTTGATAAGATAATGATTTTTTGCAAAACGTACGTATTCTTATTTTTTTTTATTTTAAACTTATATATATATATATATAAAGGTTAAATTGCATCAGATTAGTTAAATTTATGTGACTATATTTCGTCTAAATTAACTTGACAAACGATAACGTGATTTCAATCTCTGATTTGATTAATCACATAGCATAACAAGTTTTTAAAAAGTGAAACATAGCATAACAAGTTTTTAAGAAAAACCTCATTTTCTGGAACTATAAGATCCGATTGAAATATTTTAAAATATAAGGACCAATAGTGTAATTTAGATAAAAATAAACTGAAAAAAAAAAAAAAGTGATGGTTTGTTGTCATGCATAACATGTTAAACAATTTTGTATCGTAAAGAATTAATATAGTGATTGTCGATGAAGTTTTAGATCAATTGATTAAAACGGAAGTTTTCAAACTAAAATGTCATAGATTTGAGTCCCACCACATGATCAACCGATCTGTGGTGAATATTAGTTGTTTGAATTGTGGGAACCTTAGTGGTGGATTCTGAAATTTTTTTATTATGGTCAAATATTTTTTTTTACAATAATAAATAAATTATACATATATAGATGATACACACCAGCATGGAACCAATTTTTATTTATTTATTTTATTTGACGGACTAAAATTTATTAGATTGTATGAACATAAGTTTGTTTCAAGGAAATACAAAACAATCTTGGAATTTTAATCTGAATAAATCAAATTTCAAAAATAATTTTTAAAAAGTATAGGATAAGAGAAACAAGATGCCAAACTAATGAAATTGATAACTTCTAAAAGCAATTGGGAGGTACCTTTTTCTCTTCCCACGCATAAATCAGATGAATGCGAGATTCCATTCTAGATTCTGGCACCTTCAAAAATTTTGTGAAATACATGCAAATTTATAATATAATTGTAGAATTGGTTATTAAGTGTCATGACTTTAATTATAAAAAGTTCAATTAGATTAATTTTTTTTTTTGTATAATTATATATATATATATATATATATATATTTTACTAAATTGTTAGATTTTTAGTAGTAAGTGCCAAATTCTAAAATTTATAGAGTACAATTTAGGTAATATTTTTTAATTTGAATTTTTTTCTTAGGGCAATTTATTAATGGGACAAAATTAAAAAAAAATTATTTAGCACTAAACAGGTACATGATTATTTTTTATATATACTCCCATATATATATATATATATTTAATGTATACGCTGTTTATAACCATAGTTAAAATTGTATGTGTCCCTTTAATTATATTAAAAATTAAGTTTACATAATATATACTTTCAGCAAATTAATTAGATATATATGCAGAAATATATGTATAAAATAACAGAATAAATATATATTGTTATCTTTTGAAACATGTACCATAATATTATGTTTTATTTTTACAATGACAATTTTTAAAAAAAAAAAAAACATAATTTAATAAGACGTTTTGCAGAAGTGGATTTATTAATTATTTAAAATCTGTTCAAAACTTTATTTTAGGTAATTGCAAACATAGGTAGGATAAAAGAAGCAAAATTTTTGTAATCCCTAACAAGAGGCCGTTGATATGGTTTAGAAACAAAAGATATTAAAAATTCTTGTTAAATTATTTTTTCAAAAATTTGAGGTAAAAGATAATACTACATTCATCAAATAACAAAATAAGTGAGTATACTAAAAAATTGGAAACTAACAATTATATAGTGAGAAAGGCTTACTTAAAAGTTTTTTTTTTTTTTTTTTGTTTATCATGTATAAATTAGTTGGCACAAGTTTTTTTCAGCAAAAATTAATAGGAGAATGTTATTTTTAGAAATTAGTGAGAATTCTTATTAATTTAATTAATTAGTAAGCTTTGAAATAGCTTGATGTGTAGGATAAAGCAATTCAAGTAGCTTACGGGAAAAAGAAAGAAAAAAGAAGTAATTCAAGTAAAATTAGAACATTTTTTAATTTTATTTTTTAAAATATGTGGGGGCAAGAATTTTAAATCTAAAAATTAGTGTGAGAACTTTAAATTCAAAAATCAGTGGAGTCCATTAACAAATTCCTTTCTTTTTTGCCCATCACTAAGGGTATTTTTGAAATTTCAGCGGGGACAATTGCCCCCACGTCCTTATACTTGAATCCGTCCCCTGACTAATCCTATTGGCTTGTGGGTGGATCCGTCGCTAAAGAACTCATAATATTATAATCTATTGATGTAAATAATACATCGCACAAAAAAAAAAGAAGTTAATAAAGTGATTAAATTGATAGACAATTACATCACTTTATACATATACTATTAATATGATCAATCAAAATTTTAATTTGATCAATTTAGTATTTTTAATATATCCTTTAGTATATATGCAATAATGATGTACCAAATTTTTTTTTTTTTTTTTTAGCACAAATTATGGGATACTCGGGACTATATCTCCCAAATTCAACTCATTGCAGAATTAACATGCTCTAATTTAGGGGGTTATATTCTTTATGTACGAGGAAAAGGATGAACCAGCTTATTCTATAGTTCAAACTTCAAAGTATTGAAATAAAAGAATCAAATAAAATTCCAGATGTGTCCCTCATCCATTCATTTCTGTTTTTGCACATGGTATGCCCACATAATTGACAATGATTGATCAAATGCTGCGTGGATGGCCCTTGAAGAGTGGGTTGGTCGGTCCGCTTTCCCACTTTGTATGCCCAAATTTGAAGACCATTTGCTTTCGCAACTGTCTCTGTTTTCCAACTGCATAGATTAATGACCCAAATGAAAATTTAAATAATTTATGTGTTCAATCTAAAAATAGTTATGATTTATAAACAACTAGAGGTTTGGGCTCTTCAACTTCTTGTGTTTTCTTTCTCCCCAAACAATAGTCTAGTCCGCTCTTATTATTTCTAAGAGCAACTGGGAAAACAAAAAAAAAAAAAAAAAAATCAGAATACACAGAAAGCAAAAAGAAGCATACTAAAGCTTTTCGGTTTCTCTACTATTTTCTTAGCTTTTCTTTAGGTTTACTCATTCACACCCAACTATTCTAAGGGCATATACTCTTTTGCCTGGTAATGTTTCCTTCCTATTGATTTAGTTTCTGCTGATATCTTTCTTTAAAATTTATGGGTTTCTTGTGGACAGTTCAGTATTGTTATTCTATCATATGATTGTGAGGTGAGATTTCATTTCTGCTAAAATGTATAATGTTTTATTCTGTTTTTGAGTAGGTTGTTGTTTTTTTTTCTCCCCTTCCCACTCTTTGGAGATTTTAGAATAGATGTTAATGTCTGTAACTGCTAAAGTAAACTTGTGTTAATGAGTAATTCATCAAAATTTGCTGCATACTCTGTTTGGTTGCTGAGAAAGATAGAGAAAGCATTTGATTATATTATCTTATGCAGTAGAGTTAGTTGGTAAAAGGGTTCTTATATAGTAAATAATCAGGAAAGTTTAAAATTTTGAATTTAATTCTTCTCCCTTTTTTTTTTTGTCTTTGAACCCAGTTATGTGATATCTCTCTTTCTCAAGTTTTCCCAGTTTTATATTCTCTTTACTTTTGGTGCTCTTTTGAAGTTTGATCTGTCATTCATGTTACTGATGAACTAAATTCTGTAGATAATGACTTGTTTACAAATGATTACTAAACAGAATACAACAAAACAATTACGAAAACAAAGTACAAACAAGTTTCGAAATAATTAATCTTTTCCATGGTACGTTCTTGTAATGTAGATGATTTCTTGATTTCCTTGAATTGCTCACTTTGATGGATAATTGAGTTTCATTTCTTCAATCAGCTTCATTCCACATTATGATTTTCCCCAACATCTCTGTTCTAGTCTTGATTTATTCCTTAATACATATGGACTTCAAGCAGTATACCTTTTGTTTACAGTTTATTTATAACTAGGGGAATATTCAATATTAGTAATAATATACTTATCATTTGATTTCTGTTCAGATTTTGAAACTTGAAGCAGATGAGTTCTGTTTCCTGATCTATTATTTCCCGGTTTCCATTGCTGACATTTATATGTGAGATTGTCTCGAACTGTGCACTTCAAATGGAGTAAGTACACAAAATTACTCAACTGTCACAGGATGGCTGAAAGGAAATTGAATATTAATGCCCCACTTCTATCTGTAAGGCGTGTTTCTGCTAAATCAACATCTTCTAATGGAGAGAATAGTAAGATATTGCAGAAATCCATCCCCAATCGCCAACATTCTCTCCCATCTTATAGCTCTGACTTGACATTAGATCAAGTGACAGAACCTGTTGCAGTTCCTTTCAATTGGGAGAAGATACCTGGAAGATGCAAGGGTGGTAGCAGGCGTGAGACTCAGGATCCAGGGGAAGCTTCTGCTACTCCAAGGCTTCCCCCTGGAAAGTCTTTCAGTGCTGAAAAACAGTCATTAGGAAAGCAACATATCATTGCAAATAGATTTAGGTACACAAATAAGGCATATTCTTTTAATGACAACGTAGTTACATTAGATTGTGACAAAGAGGGAAAATATGAGAAAAGAGGCTCAGTTTTTGAGGATGAGGAAGATGCATATTCTGATGCCCTCCACATACTGTCTCCTACAGAATCTTTCTCCTGGAACTGCAATGTAAGTCATATCAGTGGGTATGGTTCGGATGTCAAGCAGGGCGGAACCTTTTCTACAGATCCACAAACTCAAGAGTTTATGATGAGCCGCTTCTTGCCCGCAGCAAAGGCAATGGCTTTACAGCCTCCTCAATATGCAAGAAAGCATTCTGGAGCACTAGAACAACCTAGAGAGATTACCAAATTGGTTGGTGAGGAAAAAATGCATTTGGTTGATAAAAACCAGTCTGCAGTAATACCATACTATGGTCAATCTAAAGAAGAAGAAGAAGAAAGTGAAAATGAAGATGGGGAGTATGATGATTCAACAAATATTTCAGCTAAAGGTTGTGGATTGTTTCCTCAATTGTCTCTTAAGAATTCTTTATGCAGATTGAGTCCTGTGCCTGGACTGAAAATGAAAAACCGGTTAGCAATGTCTCCCACACGTGATGTTGGGAAACAAAGTAAAGAATCCTGCAATCAATCTCATATCCAAACAGTCAAGAAGGTGAATAAGATGTTTTTTCTTTTCATGTCATTCAACATTTTACCTAGTTTCTGTTTATAATAATATACCTTTCCAGCTTGCTTGGGACACTTTTTCTAGGAAGAAGTCAGGTTCTGGAGCTGGATCACCTGACTTGCAGGACGTGAAGAATAAGCGGAATAGCGACTCCAAGAGGTTTACTTACTCTGGTGAACTGCAAACCCAAGGCAGGTTATCCCCTTTCCGTCGTTCAAGGGGTTCTAGCACCTCTCCCTGTCGGAGTAGAGCAACTCAATCTCCACTTCGTGCACTAAGGTTTCTTGGTAGCTCTAAAGAAGCTGATGATAATAAAGCTGATAGTTTAAATTTCTGTAGCCAAGTCAGTGGAAACCTTAAGGAGGTCCAGTCCCCGGAAGCCAAAAATGGTTCACACTCAGTGAGCATTGGTGAATCGAAAAGATTTAATTACTCAGGAAACTTACAAACACCAGGTAGATCCTCTCCCTTCAGGTGTTCAAGAAGTACTGGAGTCTCACCCTGCCGGAGTAGAGGACCTCAATCACCATTTGGTACTGGAGGAAGGTTGCTTGCTGGTTCTGGAGAAGATGAAAACAATATTGATGACAGGATAAAATTCTTCCGCAGAGTCAGTCGAAACCTTCAGCAGGTGCACTCCCAAGAAGCAAAAAGAAGTTCAAACTCAACCAACCATGCCATTGAGAAAACAGTGTACGTAGATACCATAAATACTGTCGGAATATCATCTTCAAAGTCTAGTTATGTAGGCATCAAGGGGAAGATGGAATTTGAAGGTGAGGAATATGAGGCCTTAAAAGAAAAAAAAGGAAAAGAAGAAACTTCTACTACAGAATTTTTATGTCAAGATATAAAACCCCTGGATTCTTTGAAGGGAACTGGCATTTTGGAGTCTGGAGTCTCAGGTTCTATTTATTCCAATTTATCAACTTTTTCTGAGACATTAAATCTAAGAGTCCAAAGAGACAATATTGAGGAATGCAAACTGGATCATAGAATTAATGAAGAGAAATTTTCCTCAGAACATATAAAAGAGATAGCTGACAGAAAATTGAATGTCAATAGAGATCAGACTCTAATAGCTGATGATTCAGAAAATGTTGTTACTGGTTCTGCTCAATCTCATCTTCCTCCACCTTTACCAAAATCGCCATCGGAGTCTTGGCTTTGGCGAACACTTCCTTTAGTTTCCTTGAGAAATTCATTTTTGAGTTCTGGTAATGGTAACCGATCCCACACTAAAAAGCAGGATACTAATATGACATCCACCAATACCAGGTGGGAAACAATAGTGAAAACTTCAAAGTTGCGCCATGATCACGTGCGCTATTCGGAGGTAACCCCATCAATCTTTTAATTTGAGGTTCTACATTTGTCAAATGTTGACAAAGATGGGAACTCTGTAACTCATTGATCTTCCTTGGCAGGAGCTGACTGCAAATTTATCTCAGCAGTCAAAAACTTGATGGAACTGATTATTGTGGGTGTTCTACAATGATCTCATTAGAGCTAAATTAAAGCTTTTGCTCTGCGTTTCAGCCATACTATCATAGGTAAGCACTTACCCGCATTTGCTTGTAAACTTTAATGGTATAGGCGTATAGCAAATTACTGTTGATATTTCATTTACATTTGTATGGGGTGATTGCAAATTTGCAGCTGGCTCATCAATTGAATTGGAATTCCTCCATCTGTTGATTTAGCTAAGTTCTGTGCTAAACCCTGATGCCTTTGTTTATTTTGATTGTTTTACTTCCCAGTGAGGAAGTAATGTTCTGTTTTGGTGATCAGTGGATAGAGCTTCTTGTGGAGTCCTTGTAATTTTGGCAGATTCAAGATTGCCTTCACCTGCCACTAGAGAAGTGCAAAGTCGCTATTTTGTATGCGCTTTCACTTTGTTTTTATTTGTTGTTCTGTTTGCCGTTTTCTTAATGCTTGTTTTGAGGTATGCGCATAGCTTCTCCTTTCTTACTGAATCTTAAAGTGACGGTGACAAATCAAATTTTGGGTGGCCATTTTTATGTACTACTAAAAGTGTTTGCTTCCATTATTCATGCTTCATTGTTTCTCAAGAGTGTGGTGCTGTCTATACAAGATGTTGTTAATAAGCTTAGAATAGCAGCAGGGCAATGTTTTTCCTTTCTCTTTTAACTACTGATTTCCCCTTATTACCCCACCCCCCTCCCCCTCTCTTCTCTCTAAACAAAGAAAACATGCACATGATCAGGATCAGTAAACAAACATGGATCAGTAAGCGCATTTCATTATTTAGAGTCACAATTTAAGTAATTTGATCGCGTGCTCCAACTTTAAACCATAAAGAACTCTCCAGAAACAAGAAATTAGGGAATAAGCCTTAAAAGCCGAAAGGTGTATATATAATTTGTTAGCAGGTGAGAAGGAGAATTAATGAGTTATTTCTCGTTAAGTAACTTTCGGTTCACTGGGCTTAAGAGACAAAAACTGATTAGCAAATGGGACTTTCAATGGACGAAAACTGATTATCCTATATATTACTTGGGATGCAATTTCTTAATTTCATTATTTTTATCTAATTTTGAAATTTTTTGCTCTGCTAAGAAAAGACTGGGATTAGTTAATTATGGTACATCACATTTTAAATAATAAAGATCCTCTTGGAGTTGTTCAAATTTGACTAGTATAAACTCACTTGAAAATGGGGTTTGCAGATGGGATCCAATCTTTCCTCAAATTCATACTTCATGATAAATTATTGATCTACCAAACTTACCCTTACCAAAAAAAAAAAAAAAGCATTTATACAAACAAACAATTCAATTATCAATTTGGGAGTTATTTCTTGGTGTTAGTTTTAGGCATGTAAAAAGCAAAACCAATGTAGTGTCAAAAATACTAATTAATGAATCATGGCAGCATTACAAAACAAGTGCTTCGGAAAATCTCACTTCCTATGGTTTTCCTTTTTACATAAAGATCCCAAGTCCCTGCCAACAATTGGCCTTGCTACTATCTGTTTGTATACCATTGTCCCTTTTCTGGAGATCTCATGAGTTTGTGATTGGCTTAAGTTCTATGCTACATGAATTGACATATATATATGTATACTAATTCCTAAGAGAGTGAAAGCTTTGTACTAATTTCATTTGTGCTTTTGTAATGAGTAATCTGATCATCCTCATTCCCTTCTCTTCTGCTCAATCTCAGTTGCAAATCCGGCAACAAATCCTTATCCTTCCAAAGGTTCTCTTGCTTCAACTGCATCCATATATAAAATGAAAATAAGTAAACGAAAAAACTTAAAATGAAGAAACCTGATCTGTCATCTTTAAATCCTCAACAAATTACCTGAATCCGAAATGGGGACTCAAATTCTGGTTGAAATGAATTCGAATTGTGACCAGTATCATGCGAATTTGATAGACATTGCCTCATATTTATGTTGTTTCCAACGCTCAATGCAGCTGTTCCAACAGATGCTGGCATATTGGTGCCAAATTGTTGTGCTATAGAACTAGTGGTGCAATTAATATTGGCAGGTGTTGTTCTAACCTTCCATTGATTATTAATCATTTCTAATGGAGGCCACCTTTTCTCTTCAATAAATTGGCTAGGTCTTATGGGTGCAATTCTGATGTTTGTGTCTTGAATTTGGTTTGGAGCTGTTGACCTGCCTTGAATTTGGAAGGTTGTTGAGGGAGCCGTCACATCATTGCTTATTATGGAACTTGGTCTTCTGAAAGATTGTTGATTGAAATACCACTGCTGGTGCCTGTGATATCAGACAGAGAGAGGGAGTCAGTAAGACATTAGAAATACAAAACAAGACTAATTAATCCAATCCAAGACCTTACCAAAGTTCTTGGTTTTTTTATGGATTTTAATTATGGACTTACTAGAAAATTCCTAGGTTAGCATTAGTTCATCTCCTATCTCATAAATCACAGTCCTCAATTGAGTACTAGTGTTACTTACTCTATTTGTGACGCCCCAACTATTTGTGATGTGTGTGGTGGTTGCCATATATTGAGTGTTACATCGAGTGTATACGTTGATTTGTGCTATAAAGTAAGTGATTTGAGAAATTTTCAATTGTGACTAGTCCTTAATTATAAGCACATGTTTAACACATTTTATTGTTTGTGACAATTGGTATTACGAGTGCATTGCAGCCCGATTGTTCAGTGTCAAGGATTTAAATGTGGAGGTTGTGACAATTAAGTGTGACGTGTTGCGAATTGCTATGTGCTAAGTTTCACACTAAGTGCATACCTAGTTGATCTATTCAACATGCCACATAATGGTCCTATACCATGAAATTTGATAATTTGAATACGGTGATATATTTCTAAAATCCTGGAAAAGGGAATATCAATGCAATTATTACTCTAACCACATGAATTGCTTTCAAGTAGTGTTTGAATTAAGACTTGATTGTGAAAGAACAAGAAATAACATTTAAGATTTAGATAAACTAAATGGATCATAATTCATAAACATATTTTTGATAATTACCTTGAATCTTTAGATTTGGTATATGATGGTGATGGAGAGAATGAAGGCTGCAAAAGATCTTGAACGAGGCTATTATCGTTAGAAGTGCTCGTCAAAAAAATGCCTCCATTTCCCATCTTGAACTGTTGATGAAAACTGGTTGATTGGTTCAATATTTCAGAAATACGACTTACTTCTTGCACAGGTCTGTATGTTTGAGATAGTACTGCAAGGAAAATGCAGATTCAATTCAATAAACTTGGACAAATTTACACCAATACTGAAAAGCTGAGGCTACGCATGTTTGCTATGCCTTGTCAAGGAGAAACTGAGCAGCAGCTGAAATTCTTGACTATAAAATATAAAATAAATGAACTCCTAAAACAATCACCTTCCTGATATTTCATTCAATCAAAACAAACTCAAATTTCATTATTTTCTAGGGTTATGATATGCCTTGTTCATTGTTCATAGCTTTGTCTGGCTAGGGTTATAGGATTATATATCTTGATCACTAACTTATACTTTTCCAAGCTAGTATGCATGCATGGGAACAGTTACCTTGACCGGTTTCATCAAGCTTCTTGCTTCGATACATCTGAAACGAAAATTGAATGAAAGTAAAGATAAAAAAAGAATAAATAATGTAATTAGTAACTGAAAATTGATTCAACTATTTGGTTCTTGAAACCCATGTTTAGTATACCTGCAAGTGACTCTTTACATGAGCAATGCTAAGTCCTCTTACATTCATTAGCTGAAGAACCAACTTGGGAGTTGCTTCTACAAAAATTGGGAAAAAGGTCTATGAACAATTTTTGATGAGGAATAATAAGTACATGGAAGAAATTTTGGAAGGTGATCACCTAATAGAATGTGGGTCATACTAATTATTTAGGGTTAAGTATCTTTTTTCTATTGGTAGGTGTCTTGCATAAAGAAATTTTTTTCTGTTCACATAGGCACCACGAAAAAACTCAAACTATTTTCGTAATAAAAAACCATATATCTTGATCTTGACGACATATTTCATGTGAGACAGTTATACAAAATTAATTCATGTAACTTGCATTTCTGCAAATTCCACTGCATGCTTCTCATTCATTACATGTAGATGACTTACTCTCTTGTCCACCAAGCCTTTCAATAGCATGCAAAAATGAGAGATGGAGGTCAGGAGTCCAACGAAGCCGAGGCATCTTGGATCTAACATACTGTCTAACTGTTCCTCTTCTCTGATCATTTGCTGAAGTAGTACTTTGGTCACTCTTTCTTTTCTCATTCTCCTCCTCATCAGCACTAATTGGCTCATCTCTTGCCTCAGTTGTATCCTTGTTATTCTCTTCACTACTTGCTTCTTCATTCAAGTCAAAGGCCGAGCACTTTTCGTTCTCACGGCCCTCTGATGATCCTTCCATCATTGCTAATCTTAGGTGTACCCGAACGCGGATTGAGTCCAAGCCTTTTTGTTCTTATGAAGTTATTGTTTTGCAGCTGAAAGAAAAAAAAAAGTCAAATATACATGAGTAAGTTCAGCAATTAATTATTATAGTGTATACAACCCACAAAAGAACTAATTCTATATTTTGAAATATGCATGTGAGAACAATTTGCAACTTTAATTTTATTGAAGATAGCTAACTGTGAAAAGTTATAATATATCCACCCATATAAATGAAAGTAGTTTTCTGAATTTAAGATTTTTAATGTGGAGAATGCAACCAACTTTCTAACTTTGAATAGTGAATGTAACTTAATATTCCTTTCTCTCTAATCTCAGTTATTTCATTCAAAAATAGAATTTGTTTTCTTTTTTTTAATGAAATAACAAATTCTGTATAGAGGGAAAAAACAAAGAAGCAAAAGGGACATAAAATGTATTTGCATAATAACTCTTTGTAGAATGTAGAATTTCATGGATGCTGGGAAGGTTGATAGCTATAAACTCAATCATGTAGATATGATAACACACAAAATATGAGGAAGGAATTGATAGAGGTAAAGTTCTTCTTGTTCTTAAATTCGCACCCTAGCATCCTCAAAAAAGATCAATTTGTAGTACTAATTCCAACTTTAGGAAATAAAACTTACAAACTAAATACATATATCATAAATGGAAAAACTTAGAAAAGGCTTCTGATGGACATAAAAATAAATTGTTCTTGGAAATGCATATCATTCAAAAGGAAAAACAGCAATTGTCTACAAATCTTCTCATATGCAATTGGATGTTAAGTCAAGGAAAATAACGAATGATAGTTGTGTCTGGAATCCCAAATATTACATTTCAGACTTCTCAGAAAACAGCATCCTAATCAGAGAAACAAAAGATCAAAAACATATATAATCCTAAGTAAATTGAACAAATAATTAGAAAGAGAAAAGGTATAGGCACAGAATTATATTAGAAAAATATATATAGCCATGAATTCATTCTTTTTATTTTAGTTTATTTTTCATTTGCCCTAGCAAAATACAAACCATTGATGATGATGATGCTGATCATGTCTCCATCTCCTGCAGTTCTCTCTCTCCATAGATTGCTGATGGTCATCAAATGATATGGTTGTAGATATTCCAACAAGTTACCAATCAGTTTACTCACCCAATTTGTATGTAGCCTCGAATACGAAATTACAGCTCATGGGCAGATTAAACTAAATTCTTAGTCCTTGAACATGATGATCCTGTTACAGGGAAAAGGGAAGGAAAAGAGAGAGAAGAGAGAGAGAGAGAGAGAGAGAGAGAGAGAGAGAGGTACTACTTTTGTATCTGGTGTTGAGGGATGTTTTTGTTTCATTCAGTAGAATATAGAACTACCCAGAGTCATCAAAGAATTAAGATATTACTACGACTTTGATGATGCTATCTGTGTGTCATAAAAAATATAAGTAAGAAATTAATAATCAACAAAATTCAGGCAGGCATATACCACTTGTTTATCTCTTTAATTAAATTGTAATAAAACTCACATAATGGTTACAGATGCAACTGGTCCCTTTAATTTGTGTGCTGTTTTTGGTTCATGTGACTATTCCAACCCCATATGCCTTCACAGTTGTAAAATAAACATATTCTCTTTCTCTCTTTCTCGCTTGCTCGTGATTATCTTAATTGTTTGACCTCTGTTAGATACTCCCTCTCATTGTTATATATATTTATATAAATATAAATATGATTTATAAGTTAATGATCTGTATATATATATTGGTTTATATTTGAAAAAGAATGTGGGCCCAATACCTTCATCAACCTTTCAATTTCTTCCCACCTAAACTAAGACTTTCTTCCCCATGCATATAAATCATAAACACACAATACCATTGTTTTCCTGTCCCTCTATTCTTATTTTCAATTTTCACAGCTGTAAAATAATTTCAATGATTAAGAGATGAAACTAGATGAAAATTCATTATTTATAATGGCCTCAAAACTATAGCAGAAATAATTTACTATGCTCGATGATAGATCCTTAATAAATACATGTTTAATGAAAATAATCTGCTATAGTCCTGCAAGATCGTAGCACATACATAAAGCATCATCTACTTTCTAATGATATGCTAGTGTCCTAAATCATAGCTATGACGACCTAAGTTTCTTATTGTGGTATATATGTGGAGGACTGGAATGTGTTGGGTTCTATATTGAGTGTATATTAGTTTGATTCGAGTTATGTAAGAGTCTCAAATTATGACTAGTTCTTTTGAGGTTAAGGGCACGTGATTTAGTCCTGTCATAGACAAATGGAATATGAATCGATCCGGTATATATTCACATCCATATGGATTTACAGTTTTAGGAAACTTCAATTGTGATGATTTGTTCTTTTGAAGTCAAGACCACACGATTTAACTCGTTCCATTTGCCGTGCATGAAACCCATATGGCAGAAAACAGTATCTGTTATGACTTCTGATTGATTGCTATGTTTTAATGAAGATCATAGTTAAATAGTAACCAGAGTTGCATAGAATAATATCGATTATGTAACTACAGAAACCGGTCAAATTTGGTAGGACTTGCATGTGTGATATGAAAATGGAATCTATTATTGTTTAAGGAAAGTAATAATAGCAATTGGACATTTTATATAGAGTACATAGTTAAGAGCATATTTTACTATAAATTATACTTTTTTAATTAGTGTGGTTTGAAAATTATTCGACTACAACTTGTGGACCATATATATGAGGAAATGAATTGGTACGTTTGAAGAATTCTCAAGTTCATACATGCATCATCCAATGATGATGTGTTAAGACAAGCTTAGCATAATTAGTTGGAGACCAAATTTGCAGTTGAATCATAATTAACAATGGAGAAGAAAGAATTTCCATTTGTTAAACTTTGGGAAGGAGGATGACTAATTTATTACCTACCTATTGACAAAACTGCTTCTTACTTCTCAAGGCAATCTTAATTGGGAAATGTCAGATCAACTTTGTTGACTTCTAATGCAGTAAAGTTATTATTTTTGTTAACTTGCCCCCAAGCATTATGTGGCTTAGCATTGTCTTTATCAATACAAGAATAAGATATGCATTAGATAATTTTTCATCCCAAACTCAGCTTCCTATAGTAGTCTTACAAGAATTCCAAGTATTTAATTTTGATCAACAACAAAAGAACTGACATAACCAAGAAGTAGACTGTCATTTTTTTTTCTTTTAAGTTAATTCTGTGTAGAGAGTGGGTGAGTGAATAAGTTTTTTGGGATCGAGACTATTTATCTAAAATTTAAAAATCAATAATACTATATCAAATGATTAATTCACTTAAAATTTTGAATTGAACTATTAAGTAAAACTCATGAACATCTTATCCTTGCAATATTATCAAACTCCAAGTACATATATAAGGATTCTGGAAATCAAACAAGAGAAATGTCTCCTTTTAATTTAAATATACTTGCCACAAATCCTATCACTTTCCTAATACAATATTTTAAAGAATATAGTATCCAAGGCTCCTCAAGGAAATCATTTGGACCATTTTTTCTCCAATTTGACAAAGAGGGCATTTCAGATTTTGGGACAGAAGAGGAATCACTTACTTCCAGATTTAGGTTTGGCTACAAGACACCCAAAAATGAATCGTTATCTGTGACATGTGGGTATGAAAAATGAATTAGATGCATGATAGATATTCCAAAATTAAGTAATAAAAGTAGATTCTTCATATAAAACATTAAATAGGACTGACAGACATTAAATATATATATATATTTGTATTTAAATGGTTCGCATATAAAATTTATCTACGTTTATCAAATTATTTTTTTAAACACGTCAGATTTTTATAATTTTGATTCAGGACAGCGGTCCGAAACATTGCCACGTATAAAATTAAACTACAAAGAGGAGCTAGGCTAATAATATACAAGTCCCAGTCTAACGTACCATGATAAATTAAACAGTAGGATTTATGTCTTCTTGTGTGCATGGGGGTTGACATTTCAATATATTAAGTGTGATTAAGAATCTTTCAAAGAATTACACGTTTTTTTAATTATTTCATGGATGAAGACGTCCAACCTAGCATTACTATACATACATCAATTTCTTGTGCACTATAATATAAAATGTAATGAATCAAACTTAATTATAGTAATACTATTTTGTTGACCCATAAAGGAGAATCTTGTCTGATAATAATAGTGTTACATTGTTTGTTCTTTTGTGATCATTGTGGTCGAGATTATCTCTTACATATGCCATAGTTTTATTTTAATTTTTAAAATATTTATAGATTAATGGAGTTTTAGATAATCAATGTTACACATATTTGTTTAATTTTCTATGCATTTGGAATGTACCCAGGAAGTTGCATTGGAATGAAGGTGTTTTAGATTGGGAATAGGTAAAATTGACTGTAGAATGAGTGAACCAGCATGGACATGACCAAAGTTAAGTGTATTTTTGGTGCTTGTTTTCAAGGAATTTATTTTTTTAGTAAAATAATATTTATTGTCTTCAAAGTTTACTATTTTTGTTAATTTCATCTTTAAAATATTTTTTCAGTCAATTCAAGCCCATAACTTTAAATATATTTTACCTCCATCTAACATAGTCAGTATTTTAGATAGAAATTGTTGACATTACATAATATATTTTTATCACATTAATGTAGAGTTGGCAAAAAAAAAAAAAAAAAAGAACGAAATTCTCTTTATCACTCCTCTATAGCGTCATTTCTCTCACGGCTCTCTCATGCATCCTCTTTCTCTAATTCCTCTTTTTTATTCCTCTAAAAATAATGAAATACTTAGATTTTATTTTATGATTGTGAAATTTTAAAAATTGACCTGTTTTGTTTAATTTTTCATTTTTTTACTGATTTATATTTAACTAATAAGAAATTTGACCAGTTTGATAATTTTTTTAAATATTTCTATATCTAGAGAGAGAAATATAAAAAGGAATAAAAGAGTGAAACAAAATATTTTTAGGATGAAATTGAAAATATATGATATTATCGGAACTACATACGTTGTTAAGAAATGTATTAGATTGGAATTATTGTATTTTGATATTGAATTGTAAGGATGTAATTTTATTCATCATGTCATCACCTATATATCTACAAGAATGACATAATTATAAGAAAGAGTAAATTAAAGAATCTGCATAATTGTGTCTGATTTCATGTTTAATTCTTGGCTAAATGGTCAACAGTTGTGGTTGATCTTCTATACAAGAATTGTAGAATGATGTCTGCCAATACTACTCTCTCAATTAGTTGAAGCATGTAGATTGACTGTCCAACTTGAATAGAAACAATGAATTTGAACTTGTAAAACATGTTTGCCAACAAAAAGCAGAATGAAAAGTTCTTTTGTATGGGTTTACAAGAATCCATAAATTTTGGTGCTTGAGTATTTAGTGTTGAAAAAACAATAAAGTTTAATTAGGAGCAAAGTTTAGGTAATTCATTGGAATTGAAAGTAAAGAAGAAAAGAGTTTTGAATTGTTTGGAATGGAGAGTGAGGTGAAAATTGGATTTAGGAATAATGAAACGATTATTTTCTTGTTCTTTCGCATGATTACGGAAGTAAAAAGTGGAAGAACAAGAAAGTTAGCACAAATCCACTCTGATATTATCTTAAGAAATGTATTGGATTGTAATGGCTGTATTTTGATATTGAATAGGAAAGTTGTAATTTATTTATCATAGCATCACATATATACACAAGAATGACATAGAAAAGAGTAAATTAAAGAATCTGAATAATTGTGTATTAGAATTGTGGCATTATATCTATCAATATATATAATTTTGTTTTACTATCTCAACAAATTATATTTAAAGTTATATCAATAATTTCTATCTAAAATACATATGATATTAGGTTGGAGAAAACATTGCAAACGTTTTGAAATCTGTGAAAAATAATTAATTGATTGAGATAATACATTTTAGAACAAAATTAACAAAAAATATAATATTTTAAACCCATCAGATTTTAAATTAACCAACGACGACTGCTTGAAAATTTATCCCATTCTTCATTTATTCCTCCACAAAAAAGGTTAATGGATAGAGTTTGGCCTAAGTTAGGCAAAACTAGATCAAGGGGAATAATATAAGCTATTAGTCGACCCGGTGGGTTTTTTCTATGATTCATGCAAAGTCTTTAAATGGTGTTTGTATTTGATTATAATTAAAAAAATTAGATATTGAATGTCTAGTTATAAATTTTTCTGGATTATAATAATGTTAGTTTTAAAAAAATTTCTGATTATAATTAGAAGAAAGGTCATAACTTATTTTTTTCAACTTATAATCAGGTTTCATAGTAATTATATTTGACTAAGTAAAAGACTATGATATCCATGTCATTTTCATGAATAATACCTTAATTCCCTTAGCACACCACCCTAACTTAACACCAATGCTCTTTTTGAAAATTTTGATGGAAAATATCAAATATTGACTTAACTTTTAATGTCTAGTTAGAAATTTTTCTGGAGAATAATCATGTTATTTTTCTAAAAAATTCTGATTATAATTAGAAGAAAGTCATAACAAATTTTTTTCTACTTATAATCAGGTTTCATAGTAATTATGTTTGACCAAATAAAAGATTATGATATCCATGCCATTTTCATAAATAATACGTTAATACCCTTAGCACACCACCTTAACTTAACACCAATGCTCTTTTTGATAATTTTGATAGAAAATAATCAACTAAGTGATTATTTTATCAAATATTGACCTAACTTTAATCAATTACTTCACAATTATTACCACATACAATATACAATTTATAGCATAATTTAAAATTCAATTAAAATCAGTAAATAAGTGATAATCTAATTACAAATTATAATCATATAATTTTAAATGAAAACAAACATCTTCTAAAACTAGACCTTTGATGGGCATTCCAATTCTCAATTTTCTTATGGGCCTATTAATTTGTTATGCAGTTACAAATGATCATTTTCGTTGATTAAGAAAAATTAAATTTGTTTTATCATTTTTGTGGTTAATTTTTTTATAAGAATCGTGCCATGATATCTGCCAATATATGTAATTTTTTTTTATCAAGTTAATACAAATATTATAAAAATATATATATATATTTAAGCTATTTAATCAGTAATTTCTGTCTAAAATACATATGATATTAGGTTGGAGAAAAATATTATGAATGTTTTGAAAATTGTGGGACAAACTTAATTGATTGAGATAATACTTTATAGAATAAAATTAATAAAAAATATATTATTTTAAACCCGTCAAAATTTCAAATAACCAATGATTACTGCTTGAGATTTTAACCCCATTCTCCATTTATTCCTCACGAAAAAGGTTAATGGATAGAGTTGGGCCTAAGTTAGGCAAAACTAGATTAAGGAGAATAATATAACCTATTAGTTGACCCACTGTGTTTTTCCATGGTTCATGTGAAGTCCTTAGGCTGGTGTTTGTATTTAATTATAATATGCTCAAATTTAAAAATAAAATATGATAGGCCTTGTTCCATATTTTCATACACGTTTTACTTAACACTAAAAACACTGTAGGTATGGTTCGATCGTACTACATATGTGTAAATGACTATTTTGATTCCCCGTATTCCAAAAAACTAAGTTTTACACACACAATACTATTAACTTGCATAATTTTTCTATTGGCCCTCCAAATAATGTTTTATCTTTTCTTGTAAGTATTATTTGACACTAATTGCAATATGGTTAGCTTATCCTAAATATGTGTAAATGATTATTTTGCTCATCCTGTGAAACTCCTTTTATACAAGTGTACGTTAACGTTGTCTATTTAGGAATTTAGAATTACCACAGACTTTGCAATGACATTTAATGATTCCAGAGTTAATATATCTTGTATTTTATAAATTCCCTAGATAGTACCCTATTATCCAAGACACGTCGACCTATCCAGCTGTAGGCAATTGATGTTGTTTCTACATTCAGTAAAAATAAAGTCATAAGCATTACCACTGACTTTGCAAAGACACTCAATGATTCCAAAGTTAATGTATCTTGTATTTTGAAATGCAAAGTCAAGATTTTCTCCAACCCCACTATAAATTTTCAAAATAGTACCCAATTATCCAGGACACGTCGACCTATCAGCTATAGGCAACTAGCGTTGTTTCTGCATTAGTAAAAAAAAAAAAAAAAAAAAATCACTTTTGTTGTGTAAAATTGGAAATGCCCAATTGAAAGGTATGTGAGAAAGTATGAAATGGTTATGGGTCCATGAAGACAACATTGAATTAACATCAGTGAGATTTTTCTGCCCACAATGTTGGATTATATGAAGGAAAACTACTTTTTTTTTTTTTTTTTTTTTAAGAAAAGAAAAGACAAATTTAAAAGCAATGATGCTTGAGTGTTTTTCCGTTAGACAAGACTGCATCAATTTTACCACCAACACATGTGGTCTTAGCAGTGCCTGTCGCTGGGTTGCATCAAAAAATTGATGAATCAAGCGGGTCAAGTTTTGAGTCAGGTTGACTAGTTGGGCAGTCGTTGGTGAAAATTTGAGGAGACACCATATGGCCACATGTCTATAGCCCAGTGGATTTGGGTAACGCTGAGATTTCTGTTTTGGGCCTTTTACTGATCGAACCAACCAAATCAACATGACTCCAACATATTACATAATGCAATACAAATTAAAACAAGTACATGACACACTTAAAATTGAAAATAGAAATTAACACCAAATATCAACATATTACCGTTACATTTCCAAATTCAAACAGGAATGAAAATAGAAATTACAAGCCAAATAACTCAAGTAGAATAGGACAGCAGGTTGCTCATCCTTAATAACAGCAGCCAACAAACAGGCAAAAAAACAAAAACATAGATTGAGAGTTTAAGACAACAGGCCAATAAAGAGAAACAAATTAAGAAAATGTATTGAGTGTATACAAGTAATTGAAAATAGAAAATGCAGAGAAGTAAAACTGACAGAGAATTAGGAAATGAAGAGAAAATGTAAATGAAAATAAAAACCCTTACTATTTGTTCCACTTACATTACTATCCATCTGTATAAAATAAAATGTTCCTATTATAGATACTGCAAAAGTAATGAATATACATTATACGTGATACATCAAGCTAAGTTTATGGAAGAGAATTTACAATTACAGAGAAATCCTTAATGAATGTAGACATACATGATACATTATGCAATTTCATTCAAAAATCCTACATTTCAAAAATCGAAATTCAGGAACACTAAATTCAAATTTCTCAACCATCTTTATATACACAAGCTAAACAGTCAACACACAAATTTAAGTCCGTTATTGTGGAAGCAGATAATAATTTTCTTATTTTTTTGAAGTAATACGTTCAGCGTCCAAAGTGGCAGACGTTGATAATTTTTCCAAATTTAAGTTCCTAACTCTTCTTCTTTCACTCTTTGCTGCTCGAAATTTCAGATTTTGCTATAAGTCTCTCAAGCTCGTTTCATTCCTAAAGATTCACTCCAGCAATTCTCGCTTAATCGAAGGCGATTAAGCAGCATCAATTTCTCTTGCCGAGCTATAAACTGGGTTTTGACAAACAACAAGGGCCGAAGAATTAGCCATTTTCGAGTGGGAACGACAGTCCCTTCCTTGAACTACTGACTGCTTGAGAGGTTATGTTTCTTGACATCACTTTTGTGGTAGGTTTCATTGGTTTACTTTTTCGTTTAAAAAATATTGGATTTAAGACTTTGGGTTTGAGGCATTTCTATTTGATAGGCTTGGATAGAAATATTCTCGGAAGAGGATTCTTGGATAAAGGAAACTAATTAGGTCTTTCCATTTTGTTGGTAATACTCAGGAGCATTTCAAAATGTAGACTATTTCTTAAACATCTACTTGGTGATGCCCTTAGTTATCTGATTACTAAGGGTACGTACTAAGGAGTCAATTTCATCTATCCTTTTCCTTTATGAAAGACTAAGAGCACTTCGTTCAAATCATAGTTAAAGTTTGTATCCAATTTGTTCTTTATCTTGGTTCAGATTTCAAATTCAATTTTAGTCACTGTGTTAAAGATAATATGAATCTTTGTCTCTTGGAATCTGATATTAATTACTTGGCTTTTGCTTGATATTGGGTCTTTATTTAAGTAAAGAGGATACAAGAAATTGGGTCATTTTTTAGCTTGTTCGTTTGTTCAAGTATGCTGGGTGTCATCGTTTTGAAAAAAAGGTCATTTCTGAGTTTGTTCATCCGTAGATATATGCTGGCTCCTTTTTAGATTAAGATGGTTCTGCTAAGTGGTCAAATTTGATGCTTTGTTTGATAACTTGTGAATTTTGTTTTCTTGTAAGAACTAGATTTGCTGAAAGAATATGCTTTATGTATACAAATTGATTGGGCCAGTACTTTTGAAGCAGGATTTGGCTGCGGCCAATGCAAATGTTCGCAAGAGAATTAAGTATATCTCTGCTAAATTGTAAGCTTCCACATCTTCCCTTCCCTAAACTCAAATCCCAGCAATTGTTTTCTCTACTTAGCTGATTATTAACAAGTTAAACCAATAAAATTAGAATGAAGTATGTCTACTTCCTATCTTGATTGATTTATTAGATTGTGGGTTCCTGGATATTAATAGAACAATGGGCAAGTTAATGTGGAGCCCCCATAAATCCCCTTCTGTCTGATATTACTTGGTTGATATAATTGAAACTTGAGTTTAGCTTTTTTGCTCTCCTAAATATTTTGGTATAACACTTCTTTGGTTACCTTTTGAGCACTGAATAGTTTTTATGTTCATATATTAGACCTTCAAATTTATTTCAGGATTGTAGTTGGGAGGTCATTAGTGGCAGATTAATGAACTGATTGCTTAATTTGAAGTTGATTTTATCCATCTAATGGGTAAAGGCAACAAAGAAATTAAAACCGGGATTAGTTTTTGAAAACCCCTTCTCCTTTGACATTCTGTTTGCTCAACAGTATTGCAGTGAACGTCATGGATTTGAAATTTAAATGACATTCGCTTCTTTTGCAGCTTAACTTCACCATCTACAATTTAAATGATTTCTCTGGCCCTTTTACCACTAACACATTTTTCAGATTTTCCATTAATGGATACTATGACATTCCAACAAACAAATAAAAGAGTTTCAAGTTGGTTTGCTTGGTATTAATGTTTGCTTTCCTATTTAATTATCTTGGTGAACACCAACATGATCTGTTAGATATTATATTTATATGATCCAATGGTGCATGATCTTCTCCTGCTATCTTTATCTTTAATATTCAACTATAGTCCATGATCTGTTAGAAACATCATCTATCAACCACTCAACCAATTAAAAAAAAAGACCATCTATAATGGTTTTCACACAATGTAATTTAGTAGTCTGCTCATTTACATACTTCCTTTTCTTAGGACCTGGATGTAAATTTGTCTTGTTTGCACACTCTTTTCATCTCTTTTGCCTGCACTTGCATGTATTTATATGACTAGCACAATAATGCTTTGTATCTTATTTCTCTTTGTCATCATCTTCCCTTTCCAGATCCTCCCTCCAAGAAAATGATTAATGTTATTGTTGATGTTTGTTAGCATGGTTTTATTGTCACACTTACTAGTATAAGTGTATAACATTGTTTTAATTTCGTAGACATTCGAGTTTTCATTTCTTCCTTTTTGAGCTGCTAGTACGTTTGTTATTTATGCAGCTTTTTGGGCTATTGTTATAATTATCCTCATTATAGTTACTAGTCCTGGTTTTGATATTATCACTTTTGCAGTCTCCTACGATTGTTATTATTTTTGCATATATTTGTTATAAAACGGTTTTGTTTGCTATTAGGAAGCTGGTTGATGCAAGTCTTTAGAATTTGGAAGAGAAGCAAAACAACAAGAAAGAAATGGTATGTATACCTCATGTTTGACAGTTTCTTTTCATTTATGATATGAGCAGTTTTCATCTTCTTTTTATAATAGTTAAAGAATAGCAGCTCTAGCTAAAACCAGTTTTCATCTTCAGTTCCTATTTCTTTATAATTTCATTTGCAATGGCAATGAAAAGCTGAAACTAAGAACAGTACAAACTCTTGGTATGATAGTTATGTATCTTTCCTTTGTTTCTGTTTATCTCTGAGCTACTAATCAGTCTGCTTGTAGATTCTCTGCATCCAACTGAGAGTTTCTATAAATGGGTTTGGAGGACTGATCAAACTACAGAAATATAATTTCCTTGCCAGATTTGATCCTATAACTCACATCTTTTTCAACATCTAAAATTTGTGCATTAATTCTATTTCCTTTCAAATTGCTGGACATAATATTATCAATTTTTGGTAGTAGATCATTTGAGTAAGCTGTACCAAAGACAATATTAGAAATAAAATTACCACCAGTTAAAGCATATGTCTCTCTGAATTCATGTAATGATATTTTATCATAGCAACTTAGTGATGGTGATTGCAGGGCCACATTTCTTTTCCATTGATGTTGGATATATTCCCATTCATGACAACTGGAGTGGGAATAAAGAAATAGGAAGAAGATGTGCAAACACAACAAGTGAAGCTGCAAAATAGAAAAAGTTCGTGGCACAGTCATTTTGATACGCAACTTGAAACTAGGCTTCTGAATGGCATTTATGGACCGGCAAAAGAAAATATCAATTCAAAAGAATTAGTTGATGATAGATTTGGATCCCCTCCAATTGTACAAGAGTTTCTCAGTGAACCCATATTTCTCTCTAGTGGAGTCATTCCAAATAGCATGCAGATAGACATCCATATGCAAGCCACTGATGAGGTTGGTTAAAGTTTCTCCTTCATATGTCTATTTCTCAGATATTGTAACTGTTGGCACTAAGATAAAACAGTGTGAAGTGCAGAGCATCTCAAGCACCTATTTACTTGTATATAACTTAAATACAAGTAAAAATAAATTTTATTTTGGTGAGCACTCTAGGGTCTTTATGGAATATAAATATCAAGTTTCTGCATATAATTTGGATTAGATTATGTTTTTTCACATAGATGAAAAAAAAACTTGGTCTTACTTTGACTGCAAGGTTTCCTTATTTGTTATTGGAGCTCTTTTTTTCTATGGCATTTCATTTGGCAAATAAAATTCAAGAAAAAAAGAAAAGACAAGTGTTGGAAAAGCACAAAAGAAGACCATTGAATCTAAAGCAGAGAAAATTCTGGCATTGTTTTTGAAAGAAACCTAATGAGGGATGAACTTGCTACAATTGAAGGATCTCAACCACCACCCTCTTCATCTCATGTAATTAACATAAAACTTGATTTTATATTTTTTACTTATAATTTTAACTTTTGTGAATATTTTAACCAAGAGAATCCATTTCTGTTTTGGCTATGGTAAAGATCTTTCATTCCTTTTTATATATAAATCAACAAAACTAAGGGTTTGTAGGTTATCGGTTAAGAAAAGAAAGAGCTATCATTTTTGTTGTCCATTACTCTATTTATATACTAAATTGATACTAACAAGGGAAAAATATGTGAAGGAAAAGGAGGTTAAACGAGAAGAAGGAGCATCCTTCGTTATGATGCTCTTTGTTCATGCTTGGATGATGGAATATTCTTATATTTGAATTGTTTGATTTATAGCATGTTGATTTGCATTGTCATTTATGTCAAATCACACATCTATGAGTAAATTTGATAGAGTTACCTTTCTTTTTTCCTTGTTTTGTTTTGCTGGAAACATCTTCAATTTTTACAATGTTCCTTACCTTGAAAAATTATTATGCTTTCAATGCCCTTTTTCTATTTGATTGTCTTTACACGTAAAGTATGTTTAATTTTTAAAACTTGAATAGAGTATTAGTGCAATTTGAGCTCTCTTAGCAAGTTATGCCAAGGGAAGATATTAATATTGTCTTTATTAATGACTTTTGGCTTGGAGTTCTTCGGAAAATGTGGAATCACATAAATGCACCATTTTATTTTATTTTTTGTAGTTTAAGGCTCTTGTTGAGATTGTTGATTCTCTTTTTCTCAAGTTCAGTGGACATGCACTGTATTTTCTTTTGTGTTTCTTCATTGTTGTAGGAGCCAGCAAATTAGTTATTAGATTAAGAAATGTAAATAATTTTTAGTGTTACATCAATATAAGATTGAGTTTTTTTCCAATGTAGGAATTGCTGGTTACTAATCTTGCTTAGTTGCAAAACAAGTTTTTCAAATATGCTTTCTTTGATTGATTAATTTTAGAGCTTGTAGAATCATCTTATGTCATGTTATACCAGTGCCTCAAAATTGTACTCAGGTCATAAGAATGTAGTTATACCTTTGAATTAATTGGTTCTTTGTTACCTGGATGAGTTTTTCTCTGGCTGTTGGTGCTTGGATTTTTTGGTTTTGATTGATTATAACAAGTACTTGTTAAAATTGTAGGATAAGGGAAGTAGTCCTAAACTCATTTTGTAATCAATCTATTTTTTTTTTAATAAAACTTTCTTGTTAAAAAAAAATCAGTTCATTGGTATACATAGATGAATACAGTTCTTCTAAGCTTTACATTTGTATGATCATATCTTTCTTAACCACTTATATTTACTTAACAAACTTAATAATTTGTTTGGAACTTGTTGATTCTACATTCAAGGCGCTTCTTCATAAGTCGCTCGATAATCACCTCATAATCCGATAGACAATGAGCAAGAGGAGCACGCTTGGAGATGTGTAGTTTTAGATTTATTTATTTGTTATTAACAAACTTAACAATTTTATATATGGTTTATGTTTTGTAATTTGAATGATTTGTTACTATTTTGAATTTTCAAAGATTAAAAAATGATCAATTTTTATTGTAGTATCAATTTTATGAATGATTTGATATTTATTAAGTATATCATAAATAAATAAAAATAAAATTAAAAAGCAGAATAAAACAATTAAAAATTCGTTACTATAAGCGTCCGAATATTGTATTATCAGCATCAGCTGTAAGTGGATGTTGATACATACAAAAATCTCCGCCTATTAGCTTTCACTCAGTGGACTGCTTTCGAGTAGTGGAAGCTGATAATTTTTTAAAGCCTATTGGCATTCATTATTAGTGTCCGCATTCATTTTTAGTGTCTATGTGGATATTAATAATATTATCAAAGGGCATGTTATCATGTGCATTATCAGCTTTCACTTTCTGTGAATGTGATATTGCTTTTTCTTGTAGTGCCACTCCGATTCAATGGACTACCAACAGTGACGATTGTTTTCATCGTATTTTAGTCGTTGTCAGCAAATTGTTATTGCTGACAGTATATTAGCCACTATAGTTTTGTTGTCAGCTTTAAAACCGTTTTTTGAAGTGAATTAAGTGATTATTTTTTCAAATACTTACATACCTTTTAACCAGTTATTTTACAATTATTACCACATACTATATACAACTTATAATATAATTTAAAATTCAATTATAATCAGTCTAATTCTAAATTATAATAAGATAATTTTAAATTAAATAAAACAAAATAGGTTCTAAGAGAAGACCTTTGATGGGCAAAGGTATCCCAATTCTCAATTTTCTCGTAGGCCAATTAATTTGTTATGCAGTTGCAAATGATCACTTTTCATAGTTTAAGAAAAATTAGACAAAAACATTTTATTTTTTTTTAACCTTGGACCAAAGTTTTCTTTTTTGATAACATTGGATTTACATTAAACTAATTAAAATTCATACAAATTAATGCAGGAAGGTATTCTCCTGCTTGTGAATTCAAATGGAAAATATGGCTAAAAAGTGAAAAACATTATTTAAAGAAATAACAAATAAATTATATCGATATTTTGTTAACTAATTCACACAAACATTAGCTTCTCGAAATTATGTGTCTAAATTTTATCTCTTGAAATATTGATAGCAAAACTCTGCACGTGGAGATCATCCACCCATGGGGTTGAAAGTCTGAATCTGTTTTATAATCAATTAAATATATAACAAATAAAGCATCAGCTTCAATTTTAACTTAATATTTAAAAATTTGGCAAGCAAAAGTCTGCTCTTGAAGTCCCAATAACTCAAGTAGAGTTGTTGAACCTTGTCACAATTTTTTTATAGAAAATTTCAAAATTCAGTTCCCATTTTCATCTCACCTAAGATCTCCTGAACTGATTAGACATGGATATTGGGTTTCAGAGTAAGGATTTTGAATTTGGAGATTTAGAGTTAATTGAATAATTTCGGTTGTTAAACTTGTACTTTGTTTGGCTAATCGATTATGCTCTATGAAATTTTATTAATTTGTTGTGAAATTTAGAAGTTTGTTGGTTATTGATTTAGGGGTTTTGTGAGCTTGGGATTTCTTATGAAATTCTGTATGGTGAACTTGACAAAAATATTTTTGCTTGAAATTGGGTGATTTTAGGTTGAATTTTTATTTATGGGTTAGGTTGATGATTGAATTAAAAATTTTGGGTTGAGATATTTGAAGTTTGGAATTGATTTTAGATATTATGTGGTTAAGTAATTGTTAGGAAGGATTTAGTTGTAAATAGATTAAACTGTACGTCTGTACGTATGTAAGCTGATACATATTCATAAATAAAGATGAATTTTGTAGATTTAATTGTGGGAAATGGAACTAAGTAGAATTAGAATTAAGGTGTTAGAAAACTTTAGAGATTGAGTTGTTAGTATAAATGGTTAGTTGGGGGCTTAATTTAACCAATGGAGGTTCTAAGTTTTGGTTATGAATTTAGAACTTTAAATGAAACTTATTAAGTTCTTTGATAACGGAAAAGTGAGAAATATAGTGTTGGTTAGGACTTTTAAGCTAACTAGTTTAGTGATAAAATTAGATTTGCTACAATTAATTAGAGGCATGCAAATTGGTATATAGGTTTCAGCTTTGGATTGTAAAAGTGTAGGATTGGTTTGTTAATTGAAAACCAAATGAAATGAATTTTGGAAATTTAGAATCCGTGCTTTAATTGAAACTTTGTTTTTGATAATGATAAGTAAGGATTATATGGTTCGTTAGGACTTTAGGTTTAGAGATGGAAATATGTTGGTCTATCAATAAAATTAGATTGCTACAAATGTAGGAGCATGCATAAATTGGTCTAGGTTTGAGTTTTGGATTGTAAAAGCCTAATGTAGAATTAAAACAAAATTTTTTAGGTGAAAACCAAATGAAACGAGTTTGGAAGTTTAGAATTTGTGCTTTAATTGAAACCTAGTTTATTTGAACCTTAATTGTTTGATAATGGTAAAGTGAGGATAATAGGGTTCGTTAAAACTTTAGACTAGAGATAAAATTACGTGAGTTTAGTAATTGGTCTAGATGCAAGTTTTGGATTGTATAAGACTAGTGTTGGATTAGAACTTGATTTGTTAGGTAACAAGCCAATGAGTTACACCAAATTTATTGGAAAAGTGCAGCTCATTTTATTTGAAACTCCACGTTGGAAAATGTTGTACACATTAATTAATTTATAAATATTCTAGTAATTTATTTTCGATGAAACCTACATCATGAATGCATCACCATAAAAATCTTATAATCTCATTCAAGTATTGTTAGGTGAAATGAATTCATATGTTAACGTTCATTTAATTATGGACAAATATTGAATTCATTTATTTTTTATCCTTGACAGTGTCCAAATTAGATAGTTTAAGAATGTGAAACCTCATTTCACACTGTGAGATGCTAAACTTTTCATTCATTTGTTTGAAATTTTGATGGTTGTATTTTGATGGTTGTCATTCTTCTATATTCTCCAGGGTGCATACATACTCACGGTGTTATCTTGTCTACATTGTGCACTTAGGAGACCACAAGAAAATATTATCAAAATTTACACAAAATGAATTGAAGAGATTTAATTAGCATCTCAGCAGACAATTTTATTATGTCTACGTCGTGCACTTAGAAGACCATAGGAAAAGTTGTCAAAATTTACACAAAATGAATTGAAGAGATTTAATTAGCATCTCACTGGAATGGATGTGTTGCTTTCTTGAATGGATAGGATCTTACCATTAAGAAGGAGTTGAAGGTATTAGACAACATGCATAAATCACTCTTATATAAGGATATGATTTGGGTATTTGCCATTAATTGTTCATTTGTTTTAGAACAAAAATGCTATCCCAATCGTAGTTGGATGTTAAATAGGAAGGATTCTCAAGATTTTGTAATGGATAGTTTTAAGAACGAGGTTGAAGAGTTCATTTTATTTGTCATGGGAAATCCAAGAATTACAGTGGGTGCAGATGGATTGTTGTGTTGTGCATGAGCCGTTTGCAAAAACAACAAAGGGTTTAGTTCATTTGAGTTTTCATGGCATTTTGTACAATAAGGGGTTTATGGCAGGGTATTTAAATTGGACGTTGCATGGTGAAGACTTTTACCTAGATTAGGGTTCTAGTGCGACGAATACTGACCTTTCTTCCAAACATGTGAATCCCCATGTAGACATGGCAATTGATGGGAAAAACTCTAGGGATTTTCATGTAATTTAACCATAACAAAATACGGAAATAGGATGCAGGTACCAAAGTAAATAAAAGGAACATATGAAAAAAAAAAAAAAAAAAACTCACTTTTTGATAAGTAGATCAAATATTTAAGAATCTTAAATCAAGAAAAATACTATTAGGAATCACAATTTGATCAATTGTGATTAGGTGATATGTTCAATTTGTGTAGATAATTTTTTTTTTTTTCTAAATTTTGTATATGACATTGGATATATATCTTATTATATGTTCAGTTAAGATTTAAACATGTTTTCTTTTAATGACTCTAAGTTGATTAAACTTATCCGTGGATAGTCTATTTTTAATTAGATTAAAAAATTAATTAATTAATATTTACAAAAATTCATCTAAACACACCTACTTGTTAAATAAAATAATAATAAATTGCTAAAACTTCAAATCAGATCATAATTTTACATTTCAAATCTAATCAAGTAAAGTCAAATCAATATCTAAACTAACCCATTGCCATTCTTATGAAATATTTCAATATTTATATTAATCTAACCTATTTTTTTGTAGGTTTTATTTCAAGCCTTTTTACCTTCACAAAATATAACTAATGGGCTGGGCCTCAAAATTAATTGGATCGGCCTTACAAAATTGATTGAAAACCTAGCTTGAATAGCCTCCCAGCGGACAAAGCTTTCCCTTCCTCTGCTCGAAGGTTTGTTTATGGTGCAGAACCCTGAAGTTTCTCCATGGGAAGGAAGAGAGAAAGAGAACTGAATCAAGAACTCAGGTCAAAAGGATTCAACATCCCCACCCAGTAATTGTTTCTTTCTTTTCTTGGATTTGGGTCAATTTGTTGAGTTAGGGTTTCGGTGAAATTTTGGAATTTTAATTTCTGGTTAATGATTTTTCAATTCTTTCCAGTTTCTCTTAAGTTTTGTCTTTATCAATTGAAATTCAACTCAACTTTGTTGTCGTAATGTTGTTTGTTTCCTTATGGAATCTTGATTGGTACTATGGAATGTTGAAATACTCAATAGATTTCAAATTTGGTTGTTAACTATTGAATCATATGTATTGATAACTTGAACTCTACTAATTGTGTAGTTTTGTTTAAAAGTAATGCGAATTCATAGAATATAAGTGATAAATTCCCTGAAGTGATTGATAAGTGTACTAACTTTGATTTATTATTTGTGCGAGAAAACAGTGTGCAAATCAATTTTTTTCTATTTCCTTTTAGGCTCATCTACATTGTATATGGTACATATCTCTTTACATGTGATACTTGTACACTAAGTTAGTATTGTATTTTTGCATCAATTGTACTCCTGTATTTTGACTTACTTCCTTCCCTAGCTGTCTAAATCTTAATACCTTACAAACCCTAATCTTTTTTCTTGTTTCTCTCTAACTTCAACAGCATGAGGACAAGTAAGAGGATAAGTAAGAGGATAAGTAAGAGGACAAGTAAGAGGACAGGTGAGAACTGGCGGAGCTGTCCTGCTCTGCTCTTCCCTCAGGATTGCTGGGAACGAATATTTAATCTATTTGATTCCTATCATGACCTGAAAGATCTTTCCTTGGTGTGTAAGGACTTCCTTTCTATTACCAATAGAGCTCGACGAACCTTGAGAGTTCTTGATAGAGATATGATCCCACTGTTTCCAAAATTGCTTTCGAGGTTTCGAGATCTGAAAGCGATAGATCTTGAGGAAATCGATGGGGATGAACTCGATGACCTTCTCCATCAAATAGCTAATTCCGGATTGAAGAATCTGCAAGAGCTTGATATTTCATCCAATAAATATAACAAAAAATGCCTCCCAATAGCTGCTTTGAGACATCTAGGATCAAACACGAAAAGCTTGAAGGTTTTCAAGTGTACTCACTTGAATACTTTGGGTGATGAAGATCTGTTTGCCATAGCGGATTCGATGCCTGAGTTGGAAGAATTGTGTATCAGTACTTATTATGCCAACAACGTACACAATGCCGGTATGGAAGCCATTTCACAAAAGCTTAAGAAGCTTAGGCGGATAGATATGTCTATTCATAGGAGTATTACCGAAAAATCTCTTATTGCTAACTTCTCTGATTTCTCCTTAGAGAAACTCTCAATTATCTCTTGCTTCACTCCCGAGCATCATGATGCCATTATCTATATTTTGGAGAATTTTAAAGATTTAATATCTCTCAAAGTAGGAGGAAATGAGTTTCAAGTTGGATGCAGGACTAATTTTAAATTCCCTATTGAATCCGTTGCTTTCACAAGATCATTACAAGAACTGGAATTTTACGATATGAATGTCTCAGGCCTCCTTTGTTCTTCCATTGCACAAGCAAGTCTACCTTTGCGTAAGATTGCATTCTCAAAGTGCTACATTGACTCATTTGCTGTATTTCTTTCCCTAGTGGCTGCATACCCATTTTTAGAAAGTTTAAAGCTCAAGGAAAATTGTTTTCTCAGTGAAACTAATTTTCCTAAAATAGAGTCTCTGACTGATAGGCAGATGAATGATTTATCTCAACATCTCAGTAATTTGAGATACTTCAGTCTTACTTGTTGTGGGAGAGGCCAAGACCGGATCACAAGTTCAACCTTATACTACCTCGCGAAGAACTGTCCATTGCTTACAGTTTTGGTGATGAGAAAGACGAGTTTAGGATCAAATAAAGACCGCTTTATTAGAAATTTTAGTGTGGAAAATGCAGTGAACAATAGGCACATTCAATTCCTGAATCTGTCTATGAACAAGTTTCTCAAGGATGAATCACTAGAAAAGCTGACGCTTATTTGCCGAAATCTGAAATTTCTTCATGTTGCTGGTTGTCCCCAACTCACAGAAGGTGGAATTAGAAAAGTCAAGAATTATTCATCCAACAGAAAAATCTTAAACCATTGGTTTAAGAATGTGGAGCTGACTTATCAGGGGCATATTCATCCTGTTGTGATCTAATCTACCTGTCTCTGCTAGCTGCATTTTCATTTTTTCCAGTACATAGCTACTAAAAAAATTTCAGCTATAAAAGTTTCTATACCTTTTAGCTGGGCTCTGCTAGCTAGTTTTGTTGTGTTTGATGTTATTAATCCGAGTGCAGTAACTGAATAAGTTTTCAGCATAAATTTTGTTTTCTACTGACAACATTTGTTTATCTATACAAACAATATGCGTAGCATATGCTAAAATTGAAAATACCTTTCTGTGAGGACTTGTTACTTGCGAACTCATAGAATTTTGGAGGTCAATACCCCTTGGCCAAAAGGGCTAGAACTAATACTCCCTATAGTAGTTATAAAGATGATTGCTTAGAACTTGTAATTTTCTACCTTCTTTAGAACTTCCTCCACAACACAAAAGTTTGTGGTCATTCTAGAACTAACATCAATATCACCTTAATGAAATTAGTTAATACTCATAAAAATCAATGATCATGTCGTCAAAAATTGAATCATAATTATGGCTAGGGTACGGGAATTAAGACTAGGGTTAGGGTATCGTAAATAAGGTTAAGGTTAGGGTATCGTAACTAGGATTAGGATATAATAATTAGGGTCATGGTATCGTAACTAGGGTTAGGTAAAATAATTATGGTTATGAAATTGTAACTAGGGTTTGGGTATCGTAAATAGAGTTAAGGCATCGTAATTAGGGTTAGTGTACCATAACTAGAGTTAGAGTATTGTAATTAGGGTTAGAGTACTATAATTAAGGTTAGGATACCTTAATTGAGGTATCATAATTTGTGCTAGGGTTGGGATAATGAAATTAGGATTAGGGTACCGTAATTAGGTTTAAGATTAAGGGTACTGTAACTAGGATTAGGATACATATTTAGGGTTTGGGTACTATAACTTGGGTTATGGTACTTTAACTAGGGTTAGGATATTGTAACTTGGGTTAAGTTTAGGTATTGTAACTATGGTTAGGGTATCATAAATAGGTTACCATAATTAGGGTTAGGGGATCATAACTAGATTACCCTAATTAAGGTTAGAGTATCATAATTAGTGTTAGTGTATTATAATTAGGATTAAGGTTTCGTAATTAGAGTTGGTGTTAGAGTATCGTAATTATGGTTAGTTTTTTTTTATTTTGGGTCCTAACTCATTTCATATTAATAAATCTATAATTCGTCAATAACTATATATCAATATTAGTTAAGATTGTAGTTTTTTTTTACTATATTGTGTTTATTCTTTTTCCATCTTTAGAATATTTAAAAATATATATATTATGAATTAAACATTTTATTAAATTGATCTATTTGTTTAATGTAATTAGTGTGAAATATTATTTCTTATTATGCACATCAATTATTGATAAACATATATATATATATATATATATATATATGTTATGAGCACGATTTACGTAAAATGAGTGTGTCACATAACTAGTTACATAAAAGGTACTTATCATTTGTGATAGATATAATTGTTGTTAACAAGTATAGGAATGAATAGTGTACAACATTGCCTAAAGTTCGCAATATTATAGTTTTTTCTAGCATCATAGAGCAAAAATTCTCAGCCTTGTTTTTTTGAGGTAGAATAACTTGTGAAGACTAAAAACACCAAATACTCTAGTCTCCTACTACATCTAATGACTTATCTATATTATTCTAAAATCAAGAAAACCCTTATGGCCCCTATTTTATAATAGTATAAATTAAAATAAAATTAATTAAAAATAAATAAATAAAAGTTTTTTTTCTTTCCTAATAACTATCTATTACCCCAATCACTCACATACCAATGACTACTCTTTTCTATTTTTTCTCTTAAAAACTATTCATATTATTTTTATTCACACACTAATTCTATTTTTTTTTTCGTTTAAATAAGAATAAAAAACTTCAAATAATAATTTTATAACTTTTTAGAAAAGTCATTAAGCATGTGCATAAGTATAGCATGTCCCTATGGCTAGTATATATATGGCTTAGTGGTGGAATCTTTTGCTTTCTTAAAATATCTCTTATGAAAATTTATATACTTGTTTTTAATTCAACTTCTAAATCCTTGATTTTACATAAATAATCTTTTAATAGTAATATGATTGCTTTTTTAAATCTTCTCTATCTTAATAATAATATAATTGTAATTATTTTTTTATATTAATAAATTTTTAATAATAAAGAACTCTAACAATAATTAAATTCTTTATATTTAACAAGTTGTTTATAATTTAACATTAAATTAAATTCTTAATCTCATTTTTTATTCATAGAATTGTAATTTTTTTCATTTATGTTAATAAATTTTAACAATAATTACATTTTATATATTTAATAATTTATTTAGAACTTAGCACATATTAAATTCTGCATCTCATTTGCTTTATCATATAAAGTTTTTTAGTATCCCATATGTGTTGTTCTAAATTCTTTAAGAGTATGATTATACTTGATTAACATCTCGATTATGTAAGGGTTTTTTTTTATGGTACTGAAGTTAACTTAGTTATTAGATTGTAATTATTGTTATATTTATTTTATGTTAATAAGTTTTTAATAGTAATTAAATTGAATCAACTACATAGTTTAAATCTAATTGACTTTGTGGTTATGCTTTTTTTTTTTTCCTGATATTTCACTAGAGCTATATTTAACTAATCCATAAGTATAATTAACTAAAATGAATTGAGTAAAAAGAAAATATCAATTAGAATCTTGATAAATACCATTACTCTGATTTTTTTTTTTTTTTTTGGTCATTATAGATTAAAATCGTTTATGCTTGTACACTTGAAATTTTGTAAAATAAATTAATATCACTAAATTGCAACGTGCGTGACATATAAACTAGTGTGTATATATATATATACACGAAATATAGATGTAAGTTATTGATGTCCACTTTTTGACGTTGACAAAAAATTTAGTAGTCAATTTTAATAACAACATTAAAATGGATATTGATATTTTAATAAAATTATTGAAAGACCCAAAAACCCAAATTCATAGCACGTGTCCCAGTAAAAGTCTATCTCCTCCCTCTTTGGCCACCATGGAAGAAAAATAAGAGATCATCATCCTTGTACTAGATTATTATGGTGCGGTGGCCAATTTATTACGTTATTTTGATGATGTATTAATCGAACGTGTTCCACCATGTGAAAATATTACTGCCAACGCTATGACACAGTTAGCTTCTGGATGGAATGAACAATTATATAAAAGAACTTCTACACAGTTAGCGTCAGTCAACCAAATGTTATGAGCATTACGTTAACACTAAAACAAATTATATTTTTTGCGTTTGCCTGACTCAGATAAGGATTTTGCAGATGCATATAGTATCTACAAGAATAACCAGATGCAGTTAGCATTATCTGCATCTGCGCAGATGCAATATGCTTTTTTGCATTTGTCAGCTGCAGTGCAGATGTCGATAAATAGACACAATAGTATATGCGTCAATGAGACATATTCAAAAAATGCAAACTCAAATAATTGATGATTATCTACGACTACAAATTACAGCCGCAGAGAATTAAAAGGCAGACTTGGAAATATTTATTTAATTTTTTAATTTATTCCTGTAAATATATGTTAAGAATATATTTTATATTTAAAATCAAATTTTTATATAAATAAAATATTATTTTACAAAAAATTATCCTAACAATATTTACAAAATATCAAATAGTACTTCGATCTAAAACCATCTACTAATCATAACTTTTTTGTCATCTCAACCTTACTCACATTCTCTAACTAAGGTGTGAAGGACCTGATGTAAGATGTGCAACTTGAAATAATTAAAATAAATATATTATAAGTTATACTTAATATGATACATTTATAACTACGAAGCTTGCTAGGATCATCTAATAAATCACCATAAAAAATAAAAAAAAAAGTTGAGCCTTAGTAGTAAGAATAGTAGAAACTGGTTTTGCATTATGTAAAGTGAACTTAGTGAGTAAATTAGATTTGCATATAGCAAATATGTCAAATATGTGTTTAGTACGTAGATTGTAAAAGTCAATTTAGATATGTAATTATCATTAAAGGCATGCATATAACAATGTTATTTAGTTTATATATTGCATAAGTTATTTTAATATTTTAATCTTATTAAACTTTAAATATGTAATTACCATTAAGGGCATGCATAATAATGATATTTGGTTTACATATTGCATAAGTTATTTTGATAATTTAATCTTATTTAGTTATTGATAAAATATTTTTTATACGTATGAACTTCTGAAAGAATTAAGTTAGAGAGAACTGTTAATATTGGACAATTCTAGTGTCACATGTAATCTGAAAAGTCAAAAACTCATCTACAGCTATTCTATAGCTACTTTTGTCCATTCGAGAATTTCTCCAATTTAGAGCATTTACCATTGAGCCAATCACAATCTTTTGAGAAACCAAACATTTCCAATCCACATATTGGATTTCTCAATTGGCAATCAAATTTTAAAATATGTATACTAAACAGACTCTTAATCAAGATAGCTGAAGTTTAAATTTTTCTTGAATATTTTCAATTAAAAAGATATACACGTCGAGAGAGAAAAATTTGATTTAATTGGTGTTAGATATCATCAACTTTTATGGCTTAATGCACACTATTTGCATGTATATATATATTCGTCATGATTTGTGATATGAATTATATGTTTATTGATTTAAGTACTATCATTTTATGCATAGGTTTAACTATGTTGACAGGACATTTTGTAATGTGCACATATTACATAAGAACTAGAGACATGAAAAGAAGCTGCATAAGCTACTTTGGGTTTTAGAGAAAGAAAATAAATGCATAAGCTGCTTTTGGTGATGAGAAAGAAAAAGAGACCCATGAATGCGAGCACCCGTTTTTTAAATGGTCCTTATACAAGGACAAACCTATTGTAAATGGCGGGACTAAGGCCACACAAGATTCCTGTAAATAAGTGTACTCGTTTGCAAATAATCTCTATGAAACATAAAAATCTTTGTAGAGAAGGTAGACACCTAACCATGCAAGGTGCCCGTGAATGTGAGCACCCAGTTGTAAATGGTTTCTAAGTGAGGTCAAGACCTATTTAGACGGCAGGACAAACACCCTATTATGTAAGGTGCCACTGTCACACCCCTCATGAAGGCATGACTGGCCGGAGTAATGGTAACTAAACCTCTGTAACCTTGACTAAAAAAAAAAAGAAATAACTATGGCTCTTAACCAACCAATAAATAAAAATAAAAATAAAAATTGATAAAGAAAAAGTTAATTGTAAAATTTTGTTAACTGAAACAAATCACAACTTACTAAAATTTCGGTAGAGGTTTTCTGTAATATAGAACATGTCTACAAATACAAATCTATAAACTCATATTTTTACACAATAACAACACAAAGACAATAAGGAGCTCTGCTCCATCTACATCATAAACAAGGAAAATACTAGACTATTATATCATACAAAATTAGACACCCTATAGTTTTAATGTGATTGCAAGCTTGCATCATTGACTTCAAGTATGAGATTCCGAAGAATACATTGTCATCAAATCCTCAGCAAACCCCGTATTAGTCGTTAAATTCCTTTGAGGTCATGTTACGAAAAAAATATCCAAAAAAGAAGAGTGAGTCCTACAAATTTTGTGAGTGAAAAACATACCCTAAGGGTACTAGAATCACACGACACATGTATCAATTAATATCAACATGTCATATATTCCAAAACTAACAAGATTATACATATATAATTACAGAAATAGAAAACTTAACAAGCATAATTTCAAGTAACTCTTTTTATAATCCAATTAACATAATCAAATAAATCAAAGCATACAAAGCAAGAAAATGACCAACATAGCAACTAAGCCCCGCACACCACCCCCTACCGTGTAGTTTTGCACCTGCACACGATATAGAATCAAAAATGGAATCACTAAAATCAGAATCATTGAATCTCTTCTTCAAATCCACCCATCGAGGCTGAGCACTCAATTCTTTTATAAACACTTATCATAATAAAAAAAAATCTCATATTAGAATATTAAATCAAAACATCCTAAGTGCACCTGGATTTCATCTTCGAAAATAAAATCATTTTAGGAAAATCACTTCATTGGCCCTTATCAACCACAAATAATTCTAAACATCAAACACAATCCACATAATTCAATCATAACAATACAATTCTTATTCACCTCTATATAACATATAAATTCATATATATATATACACAAATATATCAAACAATCAAATAAACTAATCTAGTAACCAAAGGATAACAATTAACCACTCACCAGTTTACAAACCTTGTTCTCCACTCTCTCTTGCGCTCACGTGTGTCATCAGGCCCACATAAGGATCCGGAACTGAAATTCATATATTCACATAATACTTAATTTATAAATGTTACTGTTATAATCTTTAATTACTAGCTTATATATCAACTTATATAAGTTTCTTTATGAAATTTTCTACTAAGCCATTACATGTCAAGTAGTATGAATTGTACTTTATGTATTAAAGTTGATAATGAAGAGACATTTTAGATATTTTGACAATGCATAAGTAGAAGGAACAATTAGAAAAGACAGAAACACTAGTGAGTTAGAGATATTGAAACTGTCTAAACTTAGGGTTTGGACCAATGTTCACTCTAACAGTCATATCTTCCTTTAGAAAATTCCAAATTTAGTTTTGTAAAATTTATTAAATACTACACATATGTAGATTTATAATGGTATATCAATTGTAATTTTTAGATTTATGTATCAATACAGTTTATTCTTTGAATTTGTATCAAATTCTACAAAACGCAGGATTTTGGTAGCACTGACCTTACCTTAGTTAATTGAACATAACTTTCTCTAGGAAAAAGAAAATCAAATTTTGTTTGTCGAATTTATTAATAGACAATTATATCTTTCTAGATAGGTATCATATGTATTATTTGGATGTATATATTAGTACAGTTAATTATTTAAAATTTACTTTTTTAGGCATTTCACAACTTTCTTGGATATATGTTTATTTTTACTTATATACTTAATCAAATTTAATAAAACCAATTTGAAACTTTAACTTTAGGATGTTAGCTAGGTTTCTTATTTAGAAACTTTTCTTAAACTCGGCCTTGAACTCACTCGATTCTTTACATAAATAAAAAACAAAGCATTCATAAAATTCCTAGTTGCCAACCTTTAATTCCGATATTTATAAAATTCTTATACTTAAGAATTAAATTACAAAAGTCTCTAGTATAGTATTTTAAGATATTAGGAACAACTTTCATTTAGAGATCCTAAGCTAATTCCATCCAAAACCCCATGAAAATGTCTTTCGGATTGACTGAGATTCACTAAATATCCTGCATGACCTAGCTACAGTCTAACAACTCTATCAACAAATATACTTAGAACCAACCTACAAAATTTTGCAAGTATCATCTCAAGACCCTAAGCTAAATTTATTCTTTAGAAACCATAATTTAATTCTACCCCAAAAGTATCTGAAACACAAGATTTCTCTCACCCACGAAATCTTCTCTGCATCCCTTCCAAAACTATTCAAATCTCACTTTTAACATTTCACCTCACCATTAAATAGCATTTGCCTATACTCACTTCCCACTATCATTAAATCCTCACTCCCCATATCAACCAACCACTCTTTGCTCTTGTTTATTAACTTTTATTCAAACTCAAATAATACTTAACCTCCCAAGAATTGAAATAACCAAGTTTCATTCATTATACTATAACTAGTTACTTTCAAGCATTTTATCAAACACCTTAATGGTATTTTCACTCTCATCCCACATGTATGTATGTATATATATATATATATATATACACCTCTCCCAATAATTCAACATACTAAATCAATTCAACAACACTAATGATTTCAATGTTAGCTTTACAATTAACTTAATTACTTTAAAGGCTTGAACCAAGACAAATCAACAATAATTTACTCTAAATCTTCCATGTCTCATACTTTTAAGCTTTTATTCATAAAATTTTGTTCACATCCAATTCCACTTCTAACATAATCTTAAAACAAAAATCAATTAATGGTGATTTACTCAATTTCCAACTTTAACTTAGAACCTAATCCAACTAATACAATAACCCAAAAGCTTTATATATACATACATCCAACATCCTTTTCTACTAACCATTTTATTCCTACTTTAACTCTTTGTTCATAATCCTTTTTATTCAAAGTTTCCTTAATCCTTAAACCTAGGTCATTAAACAACTTAAAACATTACAAGATTTAGATTATAAGTTAGAGTAAACTACCTTAATAAGACAAACGGATAGCTGACTAGTTGGACCTAATGGAGTGGTGGTTGTAGCTTAGTTTATTACTGTCAAAGGAAGACTATTGCTGCCTGCTATGGCAGCTTAAACCCACACTAATCTGCCACCAAGTATTGCAGAAAAATGCCTCCCAAGCTTAGCTAAGAAGGAACGAACAAGGAGGAAAAAGAAGCAACACAACTACTGCTTAACAGGAGGCCCACGGTGGACTGATGCTGCCTTGCTGGTGGCTACCACTAGTAGAGAAGAAGAGCCAGCTACACAGCCCAAAATAGGGCAGCTTTGATGCTCTCAGTTAGAAGCAATTAGCACGGCCAAAAAGGAGCTAAAAGAGAACGCAAAGTGGACTGAATCACAAGCAAGAAAAAGGCCGAACAAGACACTACATACGGCTAAGAGGAAAGTGGATTCTCAACCAGCAAGTGAGGGAAGAAAATTCTAGAATTCAAGAGGAGTCTCGGGAAAAAAAAAAAAAAAAAAAAAAAAAAAACAACAACAACAACAATAAGAGGCGGTGGAGGATGCTTCCAAGAATTGGCCAAGATTGAAGAAAAATAGAGAAATAAAATGAAAATAAAGAAAAGCAAAATTATAAAGCAAAAATCAAAGTCAACAGATAAAATGTGTGGTGGATATTTATTCTTTGATGTGTATGTACATATTTATCTTTTGGCTTATAAACATGTGATGTAAATTTATTCTTAAATTTTGATTATATATGCACATGTTGAATTGTATTGTTTATTTATTTAATTTGCTTGTTGTGGAGATTAAATCCTTAATATATTTATACATATATCTTAATTATTCACTCACTTAAATTTACTTGATAATAATATTATTTACTTTACGATAGCCAATACCTAATATTTTTAAATTGTATACTAAAATTACACCAAGATATCGTATTATAATATATTTAACTATACTGTTATTGAATTAATTTATTTATTTTATAACGTAAATTTACACATTGTATCTAAAACTCCATTTTTCATTACCGGGTTATAAGGGTTATTACAACCTAGTGAATGAGAGCATCCATTTGTAAAACAGTCCCTACGTGAGGTCAAAAACCATATTAAAAGGACAAAAGCATGTCTTAACCAAAATGGTAAAAATATGAGCTCAAACGTTACAAAGCACAAAACACCCAAAAACAAACAAGTCTTGTGCACCATGATACATGATAGCTTGAGAACAATCGAGCAAACAGGCTTCCTACCAAGAGCAAGTAAAAAATACTGGTAAATGCACCTCGACCACCACGAAGCACAAGCAATAAAGAAATAAATGAGCTTAGTAATAGTACTTATATATAGTATACCTAGAGCACACTTGCAAATTTACTGTGAAAATAGAAAAAGTAAAAAAATCTTTTACATTGAATAAAAGACCTCAGCCTTTTAAGGTCGATATGTGAAAAAAAATGGAAAATGTAGTTACCCCAAGGAGTCGCAAATAAATAAATGGCAAAGTGCTTGCTTGAAAGCCACCCTCGATCTCAACAAAATCGATCTACTAAGATCTTCATCTTTGAAGAGTAAGTATACAACACCCAAATGAGTTACATTAATCTCAAAGAAAGGTTATTCATTTAACAGTGAAGCAAGAGACCTCCCAAGTACAAAACTCAACCCAAAAAAGGTCAAAAAGACCAGAATAAAGTGCATGTATGTTGAACCAGTCATGTAAGAAACTTGAGAAAATATAAATACAAATTAAATGACTCTAGCATGGGTTCCAGAAAAACCATACAATCACAAAATGCGAACAAAATAATACTTGGTCCTTCGTCCAAAAGAATGGAGTATAAAATATTAAAAATAATTACAACTAGGAAAATGTTTCTTTTGATTGAGGAACAAACAAAGAAATGTTCCTTCACCTCGACCTCGACCTAGGATTCTCATGGCTTAAGCGACTTATTATCTCGGCCCCACCACTTTCATGACCCAAGTGCGTCTTCTTATTATCTTATCATTTTCACGAATTAAAGACTCCAACTTGGCCTTGCCACTTGCATAACTTGACAACATCATTTACGGTCTTCATAGCTCAACAACCTTATTACTTGTGATTGACATTCTAATAGTTCAAGTAACTTAATACTCATATCTCGTCTTTGCATGACTTAAAAGGCATTAAGCTTGACCAAGGGCATAAACTGCAGCCTCCACGGCCTTAGGCCTAGCCTAAACCTTGACCTACGCATAAACCTCTACCCACACAACCTTGACCTCAACCTTGTCATTCTCTCAGCCTACATACATCAATCTCAAACTCCTTGCCCTTTTGGCTCAACATTTTTGTGAACAAAGGTTCAACCCCCTTGGATGCTAAGATACCTCAACGGAAAACCAACAAAACACTACCTCCATTCCCACGAGAAGTTCCAATGAAAAAAGAAGAAACTTGATTTACTTTGCTCCTCGAACTTGTTTTAGAAGGACTGATGTTAGGGGTTTTTGGACAGAAGGGTCCAAATTGTATAATTTTTGTACAAAATGGTAAATTTTTTACTTTAATAGCTAGAATAGGGTAAACTCTAAAATCGTGTTTTCAAAAACCGATTTCTGGGTCCGACTCACAATGCCATGTCATCAACGGATCCCACAGCACATACCTCACGAGCCGAGCTGATGGGGACTGAAACCGTCTTTTGTAAACACGGTTTCACCCCAGTTTTTGTCCCCGCGCTGGCCCCGCTAGACGGGCCCGTGGGAGACAAACAATTGTCTAAAACCGGCTTTACAAAAGCCGGTTTCAAACTGTAGGGAGGTCTGCAGGCTACCCTGCGCGCATCGCTGCATCACTAGGCTGCAGCCTAGCGATGCAACAACGTACCCGACCCCTCCCCCCCCGCGTAATAATCGACCCCCCCCAAAGCAATAATCCAACTCCTCTATAATACAGAGGAGAAGACACTCCTCACTTTCATCAGAAACTCTCCTCACTATGATCACTCGTTTCTCACAGGCTCTCCTCCAACAAGCTCAACCCATTCATCTCTCATTTTCTTATCTATAATCACCTTCATCCTTTTTCTCCTTTAATATTTTCATGCTCTTCCTTCTTTGATCTTTCTCACGTTTTATTTGCAAACAAAATCTTGGTAAGTTATAAAAATTTTACTTTAAAAAATTATTATTATTATTATTAGTTAAATTAAATTATTTTCTTATTGAAAATTTTATTTACAATATATTATTTTTACAAATTTTAATCATATATATTACGATTAATTTATATTATTTATTATAATTAGTAATATTTACTTATTAATTATTTAAATTACGTATACTATTTAATTTTTTTAAAATAAAATATAAATAGAAATTATATAAACAATTTAATGTTAAAATCGATATATATGTTCTATTATTCTAAGTTTATTTATGTTTTTTTTTAGGATTATTGTTGAAATCACGTTGCCGGTGTTGATACTTTTTGTTCATTTGCTTCTTACCTGGTAAGTCATAAAGTTGTATTTATTTTGTAGAAAGTTGTATTTATTATTGTTGTATGCATGTACCTATATTTGCAGTAGTTTTATATTATAATTGTTGAAATATTAATTTTTATTATTTGTTATAATTAAAAATTTGTTGTAATTGTAATTTTTATGATAATTGCAATAATTAGTATATTTATGATATGATAAATTATTAACTTTTTCATGTTTAAATTTATATGATAAATTGTATTTGTATGTTTTAATGTAATTAATATATTTATTAGTAATTTTGATAGTTTTAAATTAGTTAGTAATTTTGATAGTTTTAAATTAATTAATATATTTATTACGAAATTAAAATTTATTTAATTCATAATAATTATGGTAAGTAATATACCTATGATAAATAGTGATTTTATTATTTTGAAAGAAATAGTAATTTTATTTTAAAATTTGTGACTAATTTATTAATAGTATATTTTTTTTTTTTTTGGGAAATTTATAGTAATATATTTATGATAAATAGATTTTTTTTGTATTTGTATGTTTTAATGTAATTAATTTATAGATAGTATTTTTATGTTTTAATATGTAATGATATTTTTTATTATTTAATTAATTCATAATAGGCAAAATAAATATTTATAATTAACTTAAAGATGAAACCAAAATATTTTAATATAATTAATTTAAAATATAAATTATAAGTAATAAATTTGTGTTGTTTGAATTACTTAGTAATTTGGATAGTTTTAATTTGAATTAATTGTGATGTTTGAATTAATTAGTAATTTGGGTATTATAATTTGAATCATTTATTATTATTAGTAGTCTATAGTTAATCTATGTAAATTAGTGAATTCATTAACAATATGAGGAAATTTTATAATATTTTAAAGCATTTTGAAGGTGCAAGTTTGATAATGGAAGAAATTGGAATTATGTTTTACATTAATGGTGAGATGCGTACTGGTTCGAACGGGCTTGAATACGATTCAGGTCCCTATTAAGTGCATTCGTGTACCCAAGCGTATCAAGTATGCAGAGTTTCATGCTCGTTTATGCAAGTCCTTAAAGGTTGATAGAAGAAGAGAGTACTTGACTATAATTTGTCGATGTCCAAGTACTATTAAAAATTCAACCCACTATAGTCCAGTTGCAGTAGTTGATGATGAGGACTTGTATAGCATGTTACAGCATGCCAGTGTGCAAGGCCTTGGATTTATTTTAGAGATTTATTTACATAGGCACGCACTTCATGATGAGTCTTTGTCTCGTGTTTAGAGTCACGACACACTTGCCCAGATCCTGAAAACATATTCATGGAATCCCCCACCACTAGGCGGCAATACGATCAGCTCAGTTCTCATGTTGCAGGAGAAGCATCAGCATCTCTTAGGCCGCATTCACCGATGAATTACTCAGAAGCGCCTGGAGAAGATATTGGCGATGGACAAGATATCCCTGATTTGAACGTTGATCCTCATTTTAACATTGAAGTGGATGATAATGATATTATCGAGGCTCCTGAAGAAGATTTATTTTTCGAATATGTTCCGAATCCCTTTTACACTGACGTGAACATTGCTAGGGCACGTGCAGTAAACCCTGTTATTGTTCCAAATGCATAATGGGAGTTGGATAATGAATTTTACAATGGCATGTTGTTCAACACGAAGGCCGAGTTAAAAAATACTATTAAATACTGGCACATTATGAACCACGTGGCTTTCATAGTCGTTGAGTCCAAAAAAGACACATGAGATATCAGGTGCAAGCTCTATGAACAGGGTTGCAAGTGGAGGTTGCGAAGACATTTTAGTAAAAGATTTGAAAAGTTTCAAATTACGAAATTGGATGTCACTCACAGCTATGTTTATAGCGAAATGACTCAGGATCATTATAATCTGTACAAGGGGATCATTGCTGAATATATCAAAAATACTATCAATGAAGATCCTACTACACCAGGAGCTGTGTTGCTTACAATAATAAAAGATCACTTCCATTATAGTCCAAGTTTGAGCAAAATATTCAAAGCGAATAAGATAGCAATAAATCTTGTGTTTGGTAATTGGGAGGAATCCTACAATGAGCTTCATAGATATTTAAATGCACTTCGTGTCACCAATCCCGACACATGCTTCGAAGGGAAAATGAACCCAACTAATAATCCTGGACAAGTTATATTCCAACAAGTATTATGGGCTTTTGGGCCATCTATCGAGGCCTTCCATCATTGTAGACCAGTTCTTCAGATTGACGACACATTCCTATATGGAAAGTACACGAAAAAATTGTTGGTTGCAACTGGTGTTGATGGTAACAATACTTTAGTTTCAGTTGCATTTGCATTTGCAGTTATTGACTGAGGAGAACACAGATAATTAGGGATGGTTTTTAAGTTTGCTTCGCATGCATGTATCGCAATGGGTGGGTATTTGCTTAATATCTGATCGTCATGTCGGGATAATTGCTGCTGCTTCAGATTCTCAGGAATGGCTGGACTGAGCCTTATGGGTATCACTGTTTTTGTATTAGGCATATTGCAAGTAACTTTCATAAGACCCACAAGAATCTGAAAGCAAAGAATCTCCTCATCCACACTGCGAGTCACACTCAAAAACACAAATTCGATAAATATTTCGAGAAGTTTGTTCGCTTGGACTCTGAGTATGCTGCATGGATTGGTAGAATTCCGTTGGAGCAGTGGGTATTGGCACATGACGGAAGTCACTGCTTTGACTTCATGACCACGAACTTGGGAGAGTGCATGAACAATGTCTTGAAAGGAGCGCGACAAGTCTCAATCACTGCACTGGTGCGGTTGACATTTTACTGGTGTGTTAAATATTTCGTGGAACATCAAGCATACATTAATGCTTAGCTAAATCATTAATGTTTTTTCTTTTTACTAAATCATTTCAAATAAGTTTAAAAATTATATACTTTAAATTAAAAAAATATAGTAAAATTTAAAAATTTGCAATATCATGAATTTTTAAATTTTAAAATATCATAAACTATAATAAAAATATTTATGATACACTATAGAATTAAAAAATGATCAAAAATCTTAAATTCTAAAAATACCAAATTAAAAAATTTAAAAACTGTCATACACTATAAATTTAAAATTTATCATACATTTTTAATTCCATAAAATTATTATACACTTTAAAATTTATCATACATTTTAAAATTTAAATATATCATAAACTATAAATATATAAATTAACATATACTTTATATTTAAAAGATATCATGAATTTTAAAAATATTTATGATAAAATTAAAAAATTATCAAAAATCTTAAATTTAAAATTTTAAAAATTTAAAATTATTATATACTTTAAATTTATAAAATATTATATACTATAAATTAAAAAATTACTATATATTTTAAATTTTAAAAATATCATACAATAAAAATTTAAATTTTAAAATTACCATATATTTCACAAAGACTCACTTATAAATTATCATATATTTAATTTATTTTTTTTCAAAAACTCATAAAAATATTTACAAAACTCATGGGGGGGGGGCTTCTGCATCGCTAGGCTGCAAGGCTGTAGCTAGCGATGCAGCATTGCAGGGCCTGCAACAGTCTGAAACCGTCTTTTGTGAAGCCGGTTTCAGGCCACATCCAACGTGGCAGTGATTGCTAGTGAGATGTGTGCTGTGGGGTCTGTTGGATGACATGGCATGGTGAATCAAACTCAGAAACCGATTTTTGAAAATACAGTTTTAGAGATTACCCTATTCTGGCTATAAAATAAAAATTTTACCATTTTGTACTAAAATTATACAATTTGGATCTTTTTGTCCAAAAATTCATGATGTTAGTATATAAGTAGCTTCAGCCAATAGGGGATGGCCACATGTATCCAATGATCTATTTTATCGGTCAAAGGGACATGTCAGTAACCTTTAAGGGTCCACATCAACGTTTTTCTAACTCTTCTCATGACTTTGGCCTGTGCTGGCCAATGGGGCCCACAAAGACCAAAGTAGGGGATACAACCCTAAAACCAAGTTCACTGCTCTCTCTAAACTTATATGTATACTTGTTGACTTGAGTTTCGGTGAGGGACTCCGAATTAATGGCTCGATCTCTCTTTCTCTTTTGTATTTTAGTTATTCCTTAGGAACCACGTGAAAACAACATCAGACTGTACACTGACAACTTGACACTCTAACACACTCCTTGTAAGTAATTCTTCTAGTGATCATCTGTATCCTATCTCTTACCAATTTTATAACATTTCCTAATCATGGTCTTGTTGCAATTCGTCTCTTGGCAGATACTTGGCAATTTCGTTTGGGCCATTTAGAAACTAATTTTAATCTAGTTGCTAGTAATGCAATTCAATTTTATTTTTTTTATAAATTTTTTAAAATTATACTGAGTATTAATTAGGCAATCTTGTCATCTACCATTTCAATTGAGATTTGAATCATTTCATGAAGAACATATGTTATGTTAGATAGAGATGGAAACACTAATCTATCTCTTAAAATAAATTTAATTCAAAAATAAATTTAATTATTAAATAAATTCTTTTTTGTGTTTTGATCAATCTCATACACATACTTTCAATTGGTTGACCATTGTAGTATTGAAATTTTATACTTACTATTTAGATTTCTCCTGTATTCTCACTTGACTCTACACTTTTGCTAGAAAACCAAAGTTTAATGCTCTATTGATCTTTTGATATTTCCCCAACAAACAATTAGTACAAAACTACCTGCTTCAGTTATGCATTGAGATAGTGAGCCCATCAAGTGACAACAACCATGTAATGCTCGACGTGCGCAATTTAGATTTTAGTGGTAGGAAACCCGAAGAGGTACGCACGCAGAGGGAGAAGATGAGGAGAGAGAGTGAGTAGAAAGCGCGCTAAATGTGGGCCTGGTCAACCAAATATAATAATCGAGAGAATACCGCGTCCAGGTACTTCGGAAGTGGGGTGGGGCCCCCAGCACCACTAACATAAAAAAACCTGCGAGTGCAACCATGCCCCGCCGCCCAATACCTTTAACCGATTAACTTCTGGCCTATACAATTCTCTTTCTGTGGACCCTCCTAACCCTGCAATCTTTCTTAAACAAAACTAAAATTAATTTTTTTGTTTTAAAGGAAGAGAGAGAAAAAAAAAAACATAGCTTTGTGGGGTGGCTGGCTGTTGGGGATGAGAGAGAAAGAAACCTGAGGAAGAGAGAGAAGACAAAGAGAGGGAAAAAAACTGGGAAAAGAGAGAAAAACAAATAGAGTAGAAACCCAGAGAGAGAGAGAGAGGGAAGATGGTCGAAGAGACGGTCCTCTGAGATCATCCCGAAAAGGGCAGTGATAGGGAAGAAAAAACTCTTTCAGAATTTTCCATTGCTGCCTTTTGAGTCTCAATCTCCTCCACAATCTATCACCCCTTGACCTTTCATTGCAATTTCCTTCACCTGCATTATTATCCATATCCATTATCAACCCCCATATAATTTCCATTCTTTTCTTCAGGGACAAGTGCAAAAAGGGTTATTCTCTAACACCTTTTTATCTCTCTGCATGTTAACTTTTCTCTGTCTTTGATTTTGTCTTCAATTTCTTATTTTGGGTCAATTGTATTGCTTGCTTGCTCATGAGGTTATTCCACATTCTTCACTGTTTTTTCATTTTCTTTTTGTACATTCTTCACTGTTTTTGCATTTGCTTTTTGTGTGTGAAATTGCAGCTCCAATCACATTTTTGAAATTGATTGAAGAGGAGACATTGAGCTGGGTTATGCGCTTGTCGACTAAAAGGGTGTAGTAAAACCGATTAAATTTACAAAAATGAGGGACCCTGATGTGATTTTCGGACCCAAAAGCTTCCATTACTTTGCATTTCTTTGTAAATTAAATTTTGCGTAGGTATTGAGTTTTCTTCTGCTTCTTGTTGATAATTCTTTACGGAGTCTGAATAGAATTGAAGGGATTGATTTCTGTAAACAAACCTGGCAATTTTGTATAGTGTTTCCTATACCGACCTGACTATTGGCGGATATAGTTTCTGCCTCCACTACCGTGCATTTGGTTCATTGAGAAATGGGGGTTAGGTGGAACCTATTTGGATTATGGTTCCAAAGCTTCCTCGGTTTGATTCTTCTGTGGGGAATTCGCGAGTGTTGGTCGGTTGATGATGAAGGTAATTTTCATTTAGAAGTGGTGTCTTACCATTCCATTTTCAATATGACATTTAATATCCTCTTTTGGGTGTTAATGTGTAATTTTTATTTCATATGGAGAGGAAATGCAGGATTAGTATTGTTGGAGTTCCGGAAAAGAGTAACATCTGATCCATATGATGCTCTCTCAAATTGGAATCCTGATGATAGTGACCCTTGCACATGGTTGGGTGTTCATTGTGTCGACGGTAAAGTGCAAATGCTGTAAGTTAATTTTAGTTTTCCCCCAAGTTTTAAGTTGGCACAATCTTTTCCTTTCATATAATGTTCTTTAAATTGCAGTGGTGAGTTTTATATGGCACAAATTATGGTTACTTAGAGGTTTTCATGTTTTTTCTGTTGTAGGGATTTAAATGGGCTATATTTGGAAGGGACATTGGCCCCTGAGCTTGGGAAACTCGTCCACTTAAAATCTCTGTAAGTATTAATTTCACTGTTGTCATCAACTTCATAACTACAATTTTTGTTTTTCCATTAGTACACAATTTGATATGGTTAAATCATGGTGCTAATTCTTGCATGCATGTCATACTTTATTTGATACACATCAATTACATCGAGCTTAGTTATACCATTTGTTTATTCATTCCAAAACTGGATTAACATTTCTCAAGGTTTGGAACCTGTAAATTTCTTACAGTCTCGATACATAACTCCGATTGCTTAATCTTTGTTAACATTTCCCCATCTTCATTACCAGTCTAATATAAAAGTTAGTTCTACAAGATCATAGCCCCATGGGATTCAAGAATTCATCCCACATTTCCAGCTTGTTTTATTAGTATACCTTTATATTTTGCCAGGTAAGGTGGGGTTGCTGTTCCAGCCACAGACCTCTACATTGTACCATTTTCTTTCACCTTTATTTACTTATTTATCATCCAAAGTTTACAACCATCTTTTCAAGTCAAGCTGTAAACTTTTATCATCGTATACTGCCTTCCAGCTATTGGAAATTAATATTACTGAAAACAGAGATAATTTTGTCAGTCAGTAAACAAACATGAATGAACTTAAGTCAGTTTTATTGTATCTTTTCCTATTAGTATTTTTCCTACTCTTTCTAATATCTTCGTCTTTGTCATCTTTCTTACAAATCATTTACCACATATTTTATCAAAGTAGTCTCAAATAATTTGCAATATGATTAGCTACATGATAAATTTAATTCTTCTGGTTGCTCTTGATTTCATAAACCAGAAAACACTGTTCCCTCAAAAGATGAAGGGGAAGACAGAGTAAAAAAAGAAAACGGAAATCATTATTTTGTAGATATCTGTAGAATACAGTGTGAAGTCAGATGCAGAGCACCAGCAATATAGATTGTTAGATTTGAAGAAATGGTTCCATTTTTTACGGCACACTTTTATGCACTGTCAAGCAAACTGCATTTCCATCTCTGTATGATTTGAACCATCCAGTTTTTTTCCAAATAGCATGTACCCCAAGCATGATGTATATTTCTTTCATCTCCTTTTCTCCCTCAGGGCTTAGAATGTTTGCATTTTCTCATTTGTCATGAAATAAATACCTTTCGTCCTTCAATTTGTGACAGATCTGAAAACATATCATCAGTTATACAGTATATTAATTGCCAAATCCATCTTGTTTACTTGTAAATGTTGTGAATGATACACTGATGTCTTTCATTATCTGACTAGGTAACTAATATCTTTGAATAATTATAAATATGAATGGCATCATGTATGAGGTATAATTAAGTTTCAAGCATGCATTCCAATAAGAAGGAAATGTTATATATGATTCTAATATTTAGTATTTTGCAATTATGCCCCTGTTTTCGTTTCCTGATATTTTTCAACTGTCTTTCTTGATAGTGTATTATGCAAAAATCGTTTTCATGGAACCATTCCTCTAGAGATCGGAGGTCTTACAAAGTTGGAATTATTGGATCTCCGAGACAATAACTTGACAGGCAGCATTCCAGCAGAAATAAGACGGATGTTGTCGCTAAAACAATTGTATGTTAACTTGATGTTTAATATGTTTCTGATGCTTAGAATTTTCGGTACCTTATAAATCATATTATCCTAGGTTTCTTTATGACAATAAATTTGAAGGCAATATTTCTCTGGAGCTTGAGAAGGTCAGATGGCCCTCTAAACTATTTGTTGACAATCTTACATCTGCTCTGGCAACTGGAATTGGCTGCGTGAATAGAAAGTTTGGATACTGGTAAGAACATATTTATCATTTGTAAGCTCACCAGTTCATTGCTTCCTTCCTTTACCTCCTGCTTCACTTGCTATATAAATAATTTAAGTTGTAAGATATAAGAATTTCTTTATTTATATATGAGAAGTTCTGCAATATATAATGCTATGATGATGTTTACCAAGAAATCTTTAGCAGAAGCATATGAACCTCTGCTTATTTGCAAAGAGGCAAAATCAACAAATCTAGTTGGTTTACTTCTTTAAAGAACCTTTGTTTACTTTTCTTGGGTCTCTATTATTCAGAAGTTACAAGATAGGGCACAATATGTGCCTAGACTTATTTGACTGCCAAAGATAGTGGAGATCTTTGATGGTCATGTGAATGGGTTCAATTAATCAAGTTTGAGTCATACACTTGAGGACTTTTGGACCATGATTGAGCTGCCCAGGTCTCCTTTACATATCTACATACCTTACTGAGACAATAATCTGGAATTCATTTCTACCATCTTTAATAGAAATGATTCTTCTATCCGGTTTGATCTCATTTATCTGTGCCCTTTGATGTCCATGGATGGGTACATTCTGCTGTGAACTGGAGCTGTAACCAGTCAGTCTTCATTCAATTGATCAGTCTCCCTTCTCCTAAGTAAGAGTTGAGACTGCCGGGGAGTATCCTATAGGGCTAGTCCATGTGTGACTTCAATGCTTTGTAGGGTACAACAAGAAGGAGTAAAAGCTACTCGACCAAAGGGAGAGGAAGTGTGGGGACTTGAAGCAAAGAAATTTCTTCCTTTTTGCTTTCCAATAGACATGACTGGTTACTATACTTAGCTATCTATATGAAGCATAAGCATAAAGGAGTTGATTTTGGAAAATCAGAACAATAGCCTTCACTCAGATCTCAAGAGTGATCGAAGGACAACTTGCCTAATGAGTTTTGTAAAATTTGTTATCTGCAATCATCATATGCTTGTTATAATTTAAACAGCGTCGTTTTTATGCATTTTCTAGTGAATATAATTACTCATGAATTTGATTCATTTTTATTGGTCAACTAAGAATGTCTACAGTTGTAGCTATCTAGTGTTTTAACTGTTTAGTGCACGACTTGGCAGCCTGTGGCACAGCAATTTCAAACAATCAAATAAAAAAGATTCATTACTTATTCCAATCAAAGGAGCTCTGATGAGATACCTCAATGCCTTGCCGCTTTCACTGTATGAAATAACTCCTGCCCCCATTAATTGTGTGAATATATGTGAATGTGACCTTCTGCTCCTTCAGTGTTTTAATTTTGTTTTCTCGTTCAAGGCTCAAGCTTGAAAAGGACACACTTAATTGCCATGAAGATGATGACTCTGATAATCTACCTAGTGAGTAGAAACTATTTATCTAATTTATGATTAATCAGCTTTTAAAACTTGTTCTTTTGGTTATGATTTACAAAGTGACACTATGTCTTGCATCATTTAGGTTCATCTGCTCCCCATACGCTCCAATATGCAGAGAATCTTATCAGTTTTTCACGCCGTAGGCTACTTGAACAGTCCAGCAACCTTCCAGCTGCCCCTGTTAGTGTTGGGCCAACCCAGCAGATTTTTGCTCTTCCATCTACCCAGAGTAGTGGGGCTTTTCCAGCTGTGCCTAAAGTCAAGAAACAACCACCACTGCCTTCACCTTCTGATCATAGTACTTCATATCCTGAAGACCAGTCCTCCCATAAGCCTGCTGGTCCAGCTGGATATCAAACAGCTCAACAACATCCACCTGATGACACTCTTGGAAACTTTTGGAAGTATTTAATCATTATTTCAGGAATCGTTATCTTGATCTTTGTAGCTGCAGTCCTTCTTTGCATGTTGAAAAGCCAAGGAGCAACTACAATTGGCCCCTGGAAGACTGGACTAAGTGGACAGTTGCAGAAAGCATTTGTAACAGGTGACTTTCTGATGACAAATAATTAGCTGGTAGAGATGCGGATCAGACTCATGCTTTTGTTGGTTAGACACCTAGAGTGAGTTGTTCTTCGACAGTTTAAACCAACTGTGTTTTGTATCTTCCATAAATAAATTTATAAAAATACAAAAAAGAAAAAAGAAAAGGCAAATGTGTTTGTGTACCTTGATATCTGGTGGACCATCATCTCTCCTTCATTCTTCTAAGGTTGTTTAAGATTAATTAGGGCACCTTAAATGACTTTAGCTCGACATTTAAACTGTAGAAACACCTAACAATTTTTTTCTTACGCTGACAAATCCTCTTAGAAATAAAGTAACATAAAATATTGATATTGATATTATAAAGAGAATTTCTATTAGATTTATTTGTCTGATGGCATTTATTTTATATGCTGGGGTGGATGGAGTCATTAGATTTTGTAGTTTGAGCACTCTGCTAACAATGAAGCCATTAATAATCAATGTCCAAATTCAACCATCAAGATATGAATTGAGTTTACTGAATTTCTATTAGTATGCTAGTTGAGTCCTTGAAGTATTCTACTGATAACCTATTACACTGAAAATGTCCTGATATGAAATTCAGGGGTTCCCAAGTTGAATCGAGCAGAACTAGTGACAGCCTGTGAAGATTTCAGCAACATAATTGACACATTTGATGGTTGCACAATATACAAGGGAACACTTTCCAGTGGAGTCGAGATTGCTGTTGCATCAACTGCAATTGATTCTTCCAAAGACTGGTCAAAGAACAATCAGAAGAGCTACTGGAAAAAGGTTTGATTTTTCTGATGTCAGTGGAAATTGGAAAGGAAAATTACAATGACAATAGAATCCGGTCTTATGTTCCTCTATTGTTAAATTTGTTTTGATTATGCTGTAGATTGATACATTATCACGGGTGAACCATAAGAACTTTGTGAATCTGCTTGGCTATTGTGAAGAGGAAGAACCATTCACTCGGATGATGGTATTTGAGTATGCTCCAAATGGAACTGTTTTTGAGCATCTGCATGGTAATACTCTTCCTCTTGCCTAAATATGGCTTGCATGGTGCAAATTTCTGTTGATTATTGTATACTTGTAACTGAGAGGCCAAATTTTGTTTCCATTTTCCAGTTAAGGAAGTTGAACATCTTGAATGGAGTTCCAGGATGAGGATTATTATGGGAGCAGCTTATTGTCTTCAGTATATGCACCATGATCTGAATCCACCTGTAGCTCATACGGGACTTTCTTCAGCTGCTGTCTTCTTAACAGATGATTATGCTTCAAAGGTATTACTGTACTTTTGGTCTCATTTGTGCTGACTTTGTATTTTTTGACCATGACGTAACTAAATCTTCCACTCTCTGACTCTCGTGTTCCTAATCAGATCGGAGAGATAGGTTTCTGTAAGAAACTTACGTCAGCATGTAAATCGGGTGAAGATGAATCAGGGCATTCTGTATTGCCACCCCTTGCTGATCCTGAGACAAATATCTATGATTTTGGAATTCTTTTGCTTGAAATCATTTCTGGGAAACTACCTTACTCGGAAGAACAAGGCCCCCTTGTGAACTGGGTAAGTGTCAAAGAGCTACCATTGTTTTGTCCATCTCCTATCCCTTCCCCCCCCCCCCAAAAAAAAAAAAACCGCTACCTTAAATCAATTCAGATATGTTATCATTTATAAATAAATTCTCAACCTGCCAGGCTGCTGAATATCTAAATGATAAGCGAAGCATCAGTTACATGATTGATCCAACGCTAAAGTCCTTTAAAGACAATGAGCTTGATGTCATCTGTGAGGTGATCCAAGATTGCATCCAGTCTGATCCAAGGTTAAGACCAACAATGAAGGACATAACATCCAAATTGAGGGAAGTAATTGCTATCTCTCCGGACCAAGCAGTCCCAAGGCTTTCTCCCCTTTGGTGGGCTGAACTAGAGATATTGTCCGCGGAGGCAACTTAAGGCTCTGTTTTGACTCTCTCCTGTGTGTTGTAAATCAAGTCTTTCTCTTAATTCATAACACCAAAGAATAGCTTTTCTATCCATGCTCCTCCACTTCATAAAATTATTTGATTCTTTGCTACTCACTGTTTTCTTCTTCTTTTATATGTCCTTGTATTAATTATTTCTGTTATAGATTCCTGTCTTTATGAAAGTTAGCAATATTATTTGCAAGTGGGGTGCTGTAAATGTATTTTGTGATTCGAGTTTGGAATGTAAGAAACTAACATAGCAGTGGGATCTACACCTCAATGAATATTATAATTTCTTATATATATATATATATATAGGTCTATTGGTTTATTATGAACTCAGTCTTGTTTTACTCCTGACACCCCAAAAACTGCTTGCACAGACATGAATTTGGATACAAAATCTTCCATGATATATTCCATTTGTGCTACATTTTCCCAAAACCATTGTCTTGGAATAGGGCTGAGGCGTTGTTAGAATCTTGATAATGAATCAGGTATGATGCCCTATTCGAAATTTAGTGAGCTTGAATGGCTCTTTTTGTTTCTAATTATCAGTATTCTGAAAGGGATTGCTCTAAAGTCATGAGATTTGCATTTGAGAGAATGTATAAGAGATTAAAACTAACCTCACATAAATAAATCTTATTAAATGAAGTACTTAACCAACAAATGAGATGATGATTTGCATCAGAATTTTGTTTAACCAAAAAGGCAACATGTAAACCTTACTAACTTTTACAGGCAAAACGCTAATCTCCGACTTGTGTACCTTTTCCAACATTGTAAAGCTACAAGAGTAGTTCAAAAACTCAGCTGATTCAGCCTAATTACAATGTACCAATATCAATTTACTTACTAGATAGCTAGTTTATAGTTATACTTTGGTCATCATCAATCTTTGGCTATTCTGGTTTATCTCTCTTATTCTTTCCCCATTGCCTTAGCCGAATCTGAAACATACAAGTTGCAGCCAAGAACTCCACACACTGCAATAGAGTCAGCACATCTAACACACCTTTCAATGTATTCAACCTCACAATCAGCAGCCTGCATAACCTTCTTAACCCAACGAAAAAATACCCTTTTTCTATCAAAATATCAAATATTTCAAAAAATTCGCCAGCTACCCCGAGTCCGGGAATAATTGAGAGAAATTTCCAAAAAATATTGTGATGATAAAACAAGACAGAAAAAATTTCGTTATAAGTGGTCCAATCATTTCTTCAATGCCACCTCCATTCCCATCACATGCTTTCCTCACTCGGGTAGTCGGCTTGCCAATCTAGCTAACTCCACAATATTCCTCTATAAACCATTGCATTTGTTGCCTCTCCCTTTCCCTTTGGACCTTCTCCTCAAACCTAACCTTCATCCTCAGCTCTCTTCCAACCAGTCACCCAAATGTCAGCATTCTCTGAATGACTCAACCAAACTGAACAAAAGAAAGCCAATTCATCTTCATGAGCAGCTGCCCATTTCACACTATAATACTCTTTATAATGGGTTTCTCATCTTTTGACATTAAAACTTTTTCTCAGCTTCACTACTAGTCAGTCTAGTAATAATTCTCTCTTTGGAGACCTTCAATAGTTAATGCAAAATCTCTTCAAGTTTGGACATCCATTTCTCGAAGTACTTTGAAGTTCTCCTCTACTCTGGTTTTCAAGCTTGTAGCTCAAAATGGTTTTAATTAAATTCTAAATCTTAGACACCTACTAAAAATTTCGAGTGCACAAAAATGTTATGCATATTTAGATTTTTTTTGTATATGCATAATGATGATCTCCATTAATTATGTTGATTAATATTTTTCTCTAAATCTTGTCAAATATAATTCAAAAAATATTTTCAATTGAATTATGGTTTCGAATAGGAAAAATAAAATAAAAATACAAAGGAAAAGAAGAAAACAAAATGAAAAAAGAAATAGGTAAGACTACAGTCTATCTACCAAGTACCTACACACTGCTGTCACAAGAATAGACATGGATGATCAATCTGGAAAGACAGGCAGGCAATTCCTCATTCCTCAAGTCAAATAAATGTATTTTATTCAAAACCTACATTCATTTGCTTCCCGAAAGAATCTCCAGCTTTTCATCTGGTGGCTTCTTTCAAAGCTTGACTAGGGATTTTATCTGTTACTTGGTAATGCAAGATTTTATTTATTTTAAACCAATGAAACCCAAGCACTTTGCAGGGTAGATATCTATTCTTTATTTTACGTTTTTTTGTTTTTGTTTTTGGGTAAGTTATTCTTTCTTTTCCTTTGTCGTGTATGTTGGGGTAGGATCACTATGATGTTGATTTAAAAAAAAATATTTGAGTAAATACTTTTTTGCAAATTATCATATGAAAACAAGCAATTCTACTTGTAATCAATGACTTTTTTAGCATTTGATTTCCAATTTTATTGATCCATTGGTCACCTAGTCAAGGTAATTTTTGCATTAGATTGGTAAGCCGAAAAGTACTACAGATTTCTAGAAATTATAATCACAAGGAAATGGATAAGATAATGACATGTTATGGTGCATAAAAATTCAAACGCTGCTGTCATAAATCTATCTCATCAAATATCTCTTTTTGATAATTATAATTAAAAAATATATTATTTCTATTAAAGATATGATTGTTTTAGGGCAATTATTTTTCAGTGGATCTTACACATAAGAGTGGGGGAAGCCAATATTTGATTGGTAATCTTATTAAGTGCCAAAACAGTTCAAAATTTGTCCCCGCAAGTAGTACACAGTTCTTTTGGTTGGTATGGCATGAAAATTTCCCATACAGAAAGAAGAAAACATCTTGCTCCCAAAAACTTTTTTATAATTACTTCCAAAATATAATATATATACTTTTTCCTACTAAGATCCCTGTGACAGACAGCATGGGTCCTACAATCAATAATTTGAAAGCAATTCCTTTGGTGCCTGGATAATAAGCCAAACCGCAGTAACCATTTAAGCACAACCTTTTATTTTGGTTTAACTTGTGGAAGCCATCATCTTGAAGAAGTTACATGGAAAATATTTGTGCATACACAGATGCATGCTTGCTTGTACACTAAAGACAAATGAACATGGTACAAGAATACTGAAGATAAGGTGAGTTATTAAAGCAAAAGGAAATCCATGGACTTCCAAGAATATTGAAGATAAGGTATTTGTCTTCTACCATTCAGGCATTAACAATAAATGCCTGGAGTAATTTCCTCTATTCGTTAGAATGACCTAAATATAGTTCAAGAAAGTTCGTTATACAAATTTCAGTTCAACAGACATCGGCAGATAAAAAGTTCAAAACTAGAAAGAAAAGAAAACAGGCATAGGCAGATATCTGCAGCTATGACATTATGATTCTCACTCCTAACAAACAAGTAAACAAAAGAAAATTTCCCCCTTATATCTTTTGTTTCCTTAATCCAACCAACCTTCAGACGACAACAATTAAAACATCTCCTATCTCTCCCACCAGTTCAAATAAATATGCACCATAATCCCAGTAACCCCACACCATTCTATTTGCAGTAAGTGCAAGGTCCCACAAATACAGGCAGAACTTTTGTCCATGGCTTCAAGTTACTGATCTATGTTTTGCAAAGCAATCTGATTCTGACCCTACGAAACTAGTTGGAACAACAGGCAATGAGAACCATTTGCTATTATGATATGCAATTTTTAATGTTCTACTTTTGGAAAAGAGACATTTTTGAGTGATTGTAATTAGTCCACATGAACTATGGGATTTTCCCACATCTAAGGATATCTGAAAGTTTGCAGAAAATGGCCCTAAATTTTGCCTTGCAATTTATAATCTAAAACTTTGGGGATCAGGGGATTGGATGAGAGATTTTTTACTCATGGGTAAGACATGATGCCAGTTCTGGTCGCCCAATCGTTAGTACTAAAAAATTTCAATTCTGAGAACTGAATAGAATAATGAGGACTTCACAGATTTTAAGAATGTGAAAAGGGACACACTATTATGGACTTCACAGACTGATCAAGACTCTATTTTCAGCAATGCACTTCCAGATTCCAATTTTAGATCAGAATCCATGTACATTGACTGACCTAGGTTCATCTTTACTTGTTAAGTTTTAAACTGTAATTAACATCAATACTGACTATTTTTTTCCAGTAATCAAATTCAATTTTTTAAAACTCTTGAGCCTCATGTGATCTTGGCAGACTTCTTTGTTCTGCTCTAAATTGAGTTTTCTGGTTATCTATGTAATCCAGGTAGAACCAGATTTTACTATGATGCCAATGGAAAATCCCTTTCATATGAAAGCTAAAATCATCCGAGTCCTAATTTTTCATCACAATCAAATCAATTTAGAGCGAAAAAATGGAAAGGCCTTATTCAGACATTATATTTTTCATCCTCAGGTAGGCATTAACATAAACAATTCAACAAAGATATTCAAAACAAATGGCCAAATTAATATACACCTGGGCAGCATTTTCACTTACTCAAAATGTTATCTTTCAGATTGATTTTCCAAATCAATTTACCAGGACAAACCATGGAATAGATCAGCACTGCAAATTCTCTAGATTTTCTCATTTCTTGCGTAAATATACTGTAATTGATCTAGCCTTCTTCATAACAATAATTGACATACAAGTAGAGTAGCATCTAACGCTGCAGTTAAGCAGCAAAACTAAAAGACAGATATCTGGCAAACAAAAGAACAAAAAAGAATTATCATACACCATACTTAGAATCAGAGAAAAAGCCATACCCTCTTCCCTCTTCCCTCTTCCCTCTTCCCTTCTTTTTAACACTTTCCTCCTCTTTATTCAGTATCTGAAGGTAGATCTGAGGAAGCAGCAGATTCCTCCATCATCAACTGCTGCAACCCTGGTTTCAATTCGATGTTACAAAACTGATCGTACTCAGCTCTATCCCCTCCTTTCTTCTTAACCTCCACCACTACCAAAGAAGGTGTCAATTCAAATATCTCCGCAGCAATTGTCAATGGACCCTTTACACCTTCTCTTGTCCCTTCCAAGCTCACCCTACAGTCCTTCTTCCTCACTGTAAAGCTAACCACTTTAGCAATCTCCTCCAATTTTGAAATAATCTTCGATACTGGTGCACCAGTCACAAATCTGGTCTCTTCCCCGCCTTCTTCAAACAACCCAGAAAGATCAAACCCCGGCGAAAATGATATAATATCAAATGCATTCAAACTTGCTGGTCTTGGCAACGAGGTAACCTTCCTTCTAATCTCTAGCTCCGAATCTGATTCTGACATTGATTGGTCCGAGAAGGATGTCATACCATCTTCAAAGTTCAGCTTGTCATCAACACTACAAAGCCTATCATCTTCAATATAAAACTTTATATGCTTAAACCCTTTCTTGAACCACCTGTTCTCCATAATCTCCGGAATGGTAAACCGAGTTTCTGGATTCGTATCAAGAAGACGTGTAAGAAGCTTAGAAAGCTCTGGTGAAAACCATCTGGGACACTTGAATTCACCCTTGTAAATCTTTTTATACATGGCCATGATATTCTGGTCCTGGAAAGGTAAATGCCCAGCCATCAAAACGAACAAAACAACCCCACAAGACCAGATATCTACCTTTGCTGCATCATACCCTTTTCTAGCCAAAACTTCTGGAGCAACATAAGCAGGAGTCCCACAAAATGTGTGAAATAACCCATCTTGCCTAATTTGATCAGACACAGCGCTCAACCCAAAATCAGAGACTTTAAGATCACCATTTTCGTCGAGTAATAAGTTTTCGGGCTTGAGATCTCGATGGAACACCCCTCTAGCGTGACAAAACCCAACAGCGGAAATCAATTGCTGGAAGTATTTTCTCGCAACTTCTTCTTTCAATCGGCCTTTAGCAACTTTGTTGAAGAGCTCACCACCACGTACGTATTCCATTACAAAGTAGATCTTAGTCTTGGTGGCCATAACCTCGAACAATTGCACAATATTAGGATGGCGAACACGGCGGAGGATGGAGATTTCCCTCTTGATGTGGGCAATTAAACCACCCTTTAGGATTTTCTCCTTGTCTATGACCTTGATGGCGACATTATCACCGGATTTGATATTTCTGGCATGGTAGACCTTCGCAAAAGTTCCATGGCCGAGCAGCTTACCAATTTCGAAACGACCCAAAAGCGGAGAAGGGTTTTCCTTCTTGTTGCTACTCTTGTTGGTAACAGCGTCGGCCATTGGAAGACGAAGAATTTGGTCCTCTAGCTATCTGGTATTTCCTTTGAAGGCAGCTCCTAGTGACAGGCGGAGACCTCCATGGAAGCAGTTGTTTTGTTTTGTTTAGGGAGGCTGTGATTTCTATTTGTTGGCTTTCTTCTGTTGAAGTGTTGTGTTAAAAACAATTTGTTTGGTTGTAACTTGTAAGAGATGGTTTTATAGGGAAAATAATATCCCTAATTTTAAATGAAGTTAGTGCATTTTTTAATTCTTAATAATTCAATTGTTTGAGTTTGTTAATAATTAATATAATATTATTTTAATTTTTTTTAATATATAAAAAAAATGATTGAAGAGAAGATATTTTATTTATTTCAAACACTAACAACTCATGGAAATCTACTTTTCACTTAAACCCATTAATTTGTTACAATATTCTTCTCTAATTTGAAAATTTTACTAAAAGTAATGATCATTGTTAAATGTAATAAGTGGATCTCATTTAGTATTCACTTTGTTTGTTTACTTTCTGCTGTTCATTGCTATGTGTACATAGCAGGAGCTAAGTAAAAAATATTAATGGTGCTTCACTAATGTAAAAATTTATATTAGAGTTTGATGGGCAACTTTATGCTCTCACATTTTTCTTATTAAAAAATAAATAAAATATTAAAATCATAAGAAGATGTGAATTGATTGAACTGATTAATTACTCTCTTGATATATATATATATATTTTTATTTTTTTTTGATCAAATCCCATTTTCATTGACAATTTAAGTTTATAAAAAAAATAACTCATTTACATTTCTCATAGTATTAACATGTTACTTACAAATAAAAATTATTAATTTTTTTTCTAAATACTGAAAAAAAATTCTGAATTTATTTATGAACAAAAGAAAAAGTTATTGAAAACAATTATAAAAAATATATAAATTTGTTACGATAAATTATAAAGACAAAAAAAAAAAAAAAAAAGGAACAGCTAAACTTTCCTTCTCCTTTGCTTTTTTTTTTTTTAATAAGAATTTATCTATTTGTGCCCACCTGGCATACGAAGGCTAAAAAAATAAATTTATTCAATTTTGTTCAAAAATACATTATAAGAATGTAAAAAAAATAATGATTCAATTTTGTTCATAACATCAAAATAGACTGTTATTATTTTAAGTCTTCTCATCTCGTTTCTGTTGATACAAAATAGACAAATCATTTGAAATATGTCGGTATTGATAAAAAATGAATTAAACATCCAAGACAAAATGAAAATATTTGTTTAGTTTTTACCAAAAATATCAAATTTCTTTAGACGGATAGAATATTAAAAGTTGACCGTTTGACCTGCAGGTTTGGTTTTAACGGTCATTTCTTTCGTTGGTAAGAAGTGGCTGGAAGTTAGGGAGGGGTAGCCTTTCTCGTAGGACACAGCTTATTTACAACCAAACAGTCAACCATTTGGATGACGACCACGTGTACCTTAGTGATGCTGACGTGTAATCGTGCCCCACACGTATGTATTACCTACTTTTGAGTTTTCACAAAAAAAGCTTTCCCCATCATCACCGTTGATTCTACATACTCTTTGTGGTAGCCGTTGATCTAATTCCATCACACGGCATTGCATGGTTTCTTTGTAGGTCGGTTTACGTTATGAGGATCACGTTTGACCACAAGTAAAGCCGATGTGTATTGCCCATTTGGGAAGTCAACTTGATGGTCGGTCAAGATTTAAAGGGCACTTCAACATAAGAAATTAAATAAAAATGTAGCTGAAATTTATTTATTTTTTCCTTAGTGGATAATTTGATTAATTTATTTAACTCAAACTGTATTAACTAAATGATTTTTTTTCAATGATTAAACAACTTGAATATTTGGTGAAGACGAAAATTGTTAACACCTCTTAGTGATCTCTTGGTTCAAGTTCCACACAAATGTGTGGTTGAATTACTTAATATATTTCTTTTAAAAGTTGGAATGATTTAAATTATCAAACAATTATTTTAGTTAAAGCTTAAATTTAGTATTTTAGATAAATATACTTTCTTCTACAAGGTGTAAATTATAATTTTATTTTTTCTGTTAAAAAAAAAAAACCTTGGAAGAGCATTGTGGGTTGGCCCGTCAACTAACATAATTTAATTTAATTCAATTCAATTCAACCATTCAAAAGTATCATTTCGTCTAGATTAGAGTCAAGTTGAGATTATGTATCCAACTTGTTTCACAGAACAATTATTTGGAGCTCAACACATTTTGGGAATGAAATTGGGTATGCATGAAGTCCTGAAAATATTGTCTGACAGCGACGCCATTGGAAATGATTTTAAGTCCTGTGTTCTTTGAGTAGATATCAAAACCAACAATAATATCTTTGCCGTTGAGGAAAGGATTGAATTTGGCTTGCTAATAGGATTCATGCTGAAAATTGTCCTCAGTCTAAAAAAATTGTTTGTTGGGCTTCCAACATGAAGCATGTAATATATATCAGGATTTGAGATTTTTTTTAAGTTGCTTACGTATCAAAGAATGCGGCCACATAAAGGGGTTGTGCCGACTTGTTGGGAAGTATTTTGATTTTTGCAACAGAAGCAAAATGTTCTGCATACATGCAATAGGATTTATCTGTGATACATCAGAATGATGGGATAAACATTGTCATGAGAAATTCATGTGTCATAATTATAATTAGGCTCCACTTGTTTAAGAGTGAAAAATATGTTATTCGAATGATGAACATCTTCTAATTTTTTGCAAAATGTTATTGTTGAGTGCAGATAAAACATTTGTTAGTTCCTTTGTCAAGATGATGCTTCTTGCAAAAATATCTAATTTTCTGTACTACTGCACATATGCAGTAGGATTTATCTATGATAAAATCGGAATGATAGAATAAATATTATCATCAGAAATTCTTGTGTCATAATCATTATTAGGCTAAAGTTCTTCAAGAGCGAATAATATGTTATTTGTATGATCAACATCTAATATTTGGCAAAATGTCATTTTTTATTGCAGATAAAACATTTGTTATTTCTTTTGTCAGGATGACGCTTCTTGCAAAAATATCTAAATTTTTTGAACTTCTGCACATATGCAATAGGATTTATCTATGATAAAATCGAAATGATAGAATAAATATTATCATCAAAAATTCTCATGTCATAATCATAATTAGGCTTAAGTTGTTCAAAAGCGAACAATGTGTTATTTGTATGATCAACATCTTCTAATTCTTTGCAAAATGTCCTTTTTGATTGTAGATAAAACATTTGTTAGTCTTTTGTCAGGATGACGCTTCTTGTGAAACACCTAAATTTTCTGGATTAGAAACACATATGCAATAGGACTTATTTATGATACAACTGGAATGATGGAATAAACAAAGTTATCAGAAATTCATGTGTCATAATCATAATCATGATGAAATATCTAAATTTTTTGGACTTCTTGGAATTGTACCCTTGTAGGGATTGGAAGAGAAGCATAACTTTTTGACAATTCTTGGTTTAGAACTGCAGGTACAAACATGGCATGGAAAATTTTTTATCTGCGAGCATTTAATTGTCAAATCTTTTCGATCACAGACTTGTACAAGATTTTTAGCATGGTTGAGATAATCCTGCAAGAATTTTCTTTAGCTACATATCTTATCTAAGGCTTTTAGCATAACTAGAAATAATTCTCCCATAGTTAAACGAGGTTAATTGCTTATTTGAGACTTTCAAGAAGTCAAGTTTTTTTTTTTTTTTTTTAGTTATCTCCAAGAAATTCTAGAATTGAGGACAAGAAAGACATTATGATCATCCATGCTCTAACTAAATAGAATATTTTGGTAATTTGTTGAAAATGTCATTCCAGATCTTTTCTTTCTAGTAAGCAACATTCCACTTTGATGAACTCATCTCTCATGATATCTTCAACATGTTTAGTAGAGCCACAAATGTCTAGAGCTATATCGAAGGAATCAAGTTGGACAAATTGGATGTGGCGATATTTTCTAAATTTTTGTCACAAATCCTGTGCTTACCAATCTTGAGAAAAATTACTGGGTTAGCTACATTTTATCGAAAATTCATTCGAAATATTAGTCGTATTACTACTCATGTCAGTGATTGCTTGAAGACAGGAAAATTTCATTGGAGTGAGGAAGCAAACAAGAGCTTTGTGGAAATTAAAGAAAAGTTGACAACTACACCGGTCTTAGCATTGCCTAACTTTGAAAAGGTGTTTGAAGTGGAATGTGATGCAAGTGGCAGTTGGCATTGGAGCAATTTTGTCACAAGAGGGTAGACCAATTGCCGTTTTCAGTGAGAAGTTTAGTGAATCACGTCAAAAGTGGTCTACATATGACTAAGAGTTGTATGCTATAATTCAAGTTCTTCGACATTAGGAATCTTACTTGACTTCACGAGAGTTTGTAATCTTTTCTAATCATGAAGCACTGAAACATTTCAAGAATAAGATACACCGAAACAAGGCGCATGCCAGGTGGGCTTCACATCTAGAGTGATTTTCTTATGTGATCAAGTACAAGTATTGTGCTTCCAATCAAGTAGCAGACGCCTTAAGTATGAGAGCTACCTTACTTGTCACATTGAGCAGTGAAGTTGTTGGTTTCAAGTGCCTTAAAGAACTGTATAAGAATGATGTGGATTTCAAAGATATATAGGAAAAGTACTTGATAAAATAACTTACTGAAGATTTTCATGTCATGGATGGTTATATATTCAAGAGCAATAAGTTATCTATCCCAAGGGTGTCCTTACGAGAAAATATCATCTGAGACTTACATGGAGGAGGACTTACTGGTCATTTTGGCTATGACAAAACTATAGCTAGCTTGGAGGAAAGGTACTATTGACCACAATTGAAGAGAGATGTGGGAAATCTTGTCAGAAAGTGCCTAGTATGCCAAGTTGTGAAAGGACAATCTCAGAATACAGGACTCTACACACCATTGCCTACTCCTGAAGATATTTAGGAAGATTTATCTATCGATTTTGTCTAAGGGTTGCTAAGAACTCAAAGAAGAGTAGATTCAGTGTTTGTAGTTGTTGACAGATTTTTCAAAATGCCACATTTTGTACCATTTTCAAAGATTGCTAATGCGATGAACATCGCAAGATTGTTCTTCTAAGAGTTAGTGCGACTTTATGGGGTTCTTAAATCCATGACTTCAAACAAAACTCCAAGTTTGTGTCACACTTTTAGATTACCCTATAGAAAAGATTTGATGCCAGCTTAAAGTTTAGTAGCACAACTAATCTACAAACTGACGGAAAAACAAAAGTCACAAGTAGGACTTTAGAAAACCTTATACGCAGCATCTGTGTGATAAACCAAAGCACTGGGATTTAGCATTAGACCAAGTTGAATTTGTCTACAACAATGCAACTCATAGTTCGATTGTAGTATCACATTTATATGTTGTTTACAGAAGGTTCCAAAACATACTTTGTATTTAGCTCAACTTCCTAAACTCCTTGGGGTAAGCATTGCTACAAGTAACATGGCAAACCAAGTGCAATCAGTTCAAGCAGAGGTAAGGAAGAAACTGGAAACGTCAAATACAAAGTACAAGACAACAAGTGATAAGCATAAAAGAGAGAAGATATTCAAAGAAGGCGATATGGTTATGGTATACTTCCAAAAAGAAAGATTTCCAATAGGCGCCTATAACAAGTTGAAGCCAAAGAAGTGTGGTCCGCACAAAATTATGAAGAAAATTAATGATAATGCTTACATGATTGACTTGCTAAGTGATTAGGGAATTTCAAAAACTTTTAATGTTCCTGACATGTATGAATATTATCCTTCAAAAGGACTATCGTATCCTGATTTTAACTTGAGGGCAAGTTTTTCTCAAGTGCAGGGGATTGATGCAGAGCATACGACACAAGAATTAATAGAGATAGATTGATGAAGCAAAATCCAAGAGAAATTAGTTTAATTAGGTGTTTTCTATTTCTTGTTTTCCTTTAGTCCCACATGGAAAATAAAAGGAGTAGTTATGTCTTAGGATTAGTATAAATAAAAAGTTTATTTTTAGTCCCACATTGTTTAGGTAGAAAGAGTAATAGCCTTAGAACCTTTATAAATATAGGTTCTCCCTTTAGTTGTGAACTGATCTTTTCATTAATAAAAATTTTAGACTTTTGTCTCTTTTATTATTTATTATTTAATTCGAGTGTGCTAGAATTTTAGTTCCTTTTGTTAGGGGCGTTTGCTAGAACGAATCTAGTGTTTTCGCTTTTGTCCTGCATCAAGAATATCCCTAAAATTAGCTTCAAGTTTTCAAGATTTGAAAAGTCCTCAAGACTAAATCTCTCGTGCAATTTGGGTGGAGGAGTCATATAAGAAAATATGAGTAAGAGGAATAACCTTGTCTTATTTTAAGGTTTGGAGCCTCTTCATATATGAGTAAGAGGAATAACATGTCTTGTTTTAAAGCTTGGAGCCTCTTCATATATGAGTTTTGTCTATTACAATAATAATGATATTCGTTATATAATAATGGACGATAATGACTTCCGTTATATAATTATGAATAATAATGGTGTCTGATATAATATTAATATAAATTAATGGTGGCATTTATAATTATGATCTGTCTGTTATACCTTGATTTGGCGATAAGTGACAATATAATTGAATTTGTATAATCATGTATTATCACTTCTAATTCAAATTAAAAATTCAATTGGGTTTAAACCCTACTACCAAACTTTGACTTCTTTTTTTTTATTTAAAAAAAAAACAATTTCATTTCATGATTTCAGAAGTGCAAACGCTTACTTGAATGTTGGAAATAATCATAATCCTAAGGACACATTGTTAGGAAATTAAAAAACTAATAATTATAAGTGATCATTAACACTATATGACTTTCACTTATAAAACAATATAAACTTATGATTTTTGTTTTGCTTAATTGCAATTTCATAATAAGTAATGTGACATCTATAATTACTCAACCTCAATAGTATAAATAACAAATGATATTCAAGTGATAAGATATCTACGGTTAAAAAATCTATGCAATGTTAAGAGTTTGAATTCTCAAACAATGTTTATAGGAGGGCGGCCTAATCTGGAATGAGATTAAGCTTGTGAATATTCATGGAAAAAAAAATTAATAACAAATCGCAAAGTGACGATCCATGTTAGGACAAGTGGGATGAGATAAAGCTTCCATGCTAAGACAAAATTGTTTCCCACTGACAATAAAGAAAAGGTCATTTGAGGCTTGAGCATTAACAAAAATAATTAATTAACCTGTCTTTAATTTCATTAATCAAATCACTCCATGCTGACCAAACACGTTAAGAATCCCTCCACGCTCCAACTTTTATGGAGGTCTCTAGACGATCCATTTTTATATCTTATCAACAATCACGAAGGTCTGAGCATAATTAATTATATTTAAATAAATATTTGTATTTACTCAAACATGATTAATGATAAATTAATCTATTTTTCTAACTATTCACAATTAGGAGATTTTGTTAATTTTTTTAATCTTTTTTTAAAGTTCTTTTAACTGTTTGGTCCAACTTTATTTTAAATAAAATTAATACAAATATGATGAGTCGTAAAAAATAATTATAAGTTAACTGATATTGATTAGATGAAATATGATTTTAAATAGTAATCAATCATTATTTAATTTTAATATGTTCTTTAAAAAATAAAAAAAACAAAACAAAATCATTAAATATGCCTAACAATTTTTTTCCTTTAGAGAATTAATAATTTCTTACCTTTAAAAATAAAAAAAATAAAAATAAAAAAAAACATGTATTTTTTAACGGGGATGGATGAAAAAAATAATATTGTAAATCTGAAGTAGGCAAAGTGAATATTTGAAAACCACAAGCAAGCAAAGTAGACAAACACCAAACAATAGTGAATTAAGTGTAATTTGGCCTATTTTTATTTTGTACAAGAGAATAAAGAAATAAAAGAGCAGAACTTGAATGCACATGTCTTAATTCCCTCTCAATATAATACTTCAATTAGGCTAACTCAACTTTTAACCAAAAAAAAATATATATCAATTATATTAAAGGGTTCAATAAGATATGCTCTATTAATGAAATTTTGATATCTTACATGCTGGCATACTCGAGTTATTTTTTTATAAATAAAAAAAAAAAAAATTAACTAGTAGTATTATTAATATGGTTTCAAGCCATTCAAATCAATAGATTGTTGTGGTTCAGCAATTGAGTACTAGTTAGTTATTTTGTGGTGGTTGTGTTTGTTCAGCTCTTTTACAACTCATTTCTGATTGAATTTTTTTTTTGGTCTTTTTGTGAGTTCAGCTCTTTACATAAATAATTTATTTTTATTATCTTTTCTATCTTATTTCTAGAAGAAGAAAAAAATTCCCTAAAAATATTAGACAATTAAAATCAATAAATAAAATTTAAATAAACCAAACAAAAATTGTAAAACCAAAGTAAGTTATTGAAATAACACTAGTATGTTGGACTCATGATAATGTACAATAGGAAGTAGTTCTCTCTAATTTTCATAAACTCTACAATCATTAGCCTTTGATATACACATCAAGAACTAGTTGAACCAAATGACTTTCGTTGTTTGTTTATTTTAATTATTAGGATTAGAGTATTTTGCCCTCAAGAATATTATATATATATATATATATATATATATATATTTAAATTATAATATTATTTTAAGAAAGATTTAACTTTTGATTTTTATTTATAACTCATTATTAGTTAAATAATATTATTTTATAATTAATTAAATTAAATAATATAAATCATACTTATCACTTATTAAAAATAAGAATATATCTAGATATTTTATCTGAACTTTAAGCTTTGGAGGATGTATCCGTATATCAACTTGTAATTACTATTGCATCCAAATTGCTATTTATTTGTAGCCTATGTCATTTGTTTAACATTTATTATAGACTTCTACCAAAAAAAAAAAAAAAAAATTATCTAAGGCAATGATATTTGTACAATAAAATTAATGAGATATTATTTTAAATTTTAATAATTCTATTATTTTCTGTTTTTATATGACACCAATTTAAAAAAAAAAAATTCAAACAAAACGTACAATGATTAATGAATATACCAAAAAGTGGAGGACGGTTTCCAAATTGAAACGTTATTTTAAGTCATAAAAGACAAACACAAAGACATCACAAAGAAACTTCTCGTATGCATGTTATAATCATTACTATCATAATTGACCATAATTGGTCATAATTGCATAAAAAGAATTAAAATAGGGTCGGTGAATAGAAAAACACACCCAAGCTAAAAGACAAATTCAGATCACATGGTTATTGATTTTATTTCTTTAGGGGTGATACTATTTAAATGAACCTCATTAAGAAAATAAATAATACTTCTTTATAAGTATTGCCCAGTAAATACAAACTAGATTAATCTTATATTAATTTGTTAAGCATTTTCCGCATTGAGTGCCACATGTCAACATATGAAAGCATGAGGAAGATAAAATGGGAGACTTTTAAAATTAAATTCTATAAATATATGTTAATTGATTTTACTAATAAAATTTATTAGACCTCCTCACAAGAATTTCTGATCTTGCCTTTATGATGAGAATTTCAAAAAATATATATATATATATTTATCTCTCATTGTGTAATGATCATACATTTAATGAGCCTCTTACAAAACCAAGTTTACTCTTAATAAGATTTAATGATTTAAAAAACCGTTCCACAATTCCAAAATACATATATATATTTGGAGCTTACTTAGTTACATAAAAAGTTTTTCAATTTTTTAACTACTCTTCCTTTTTCTTCAAATAACATATTTCTCAATCAATAACTAAAAGCATAGTTTTCTAATAGATATTGAAAATAAATCCTAAACAGTTTTTCATTTACTACTTGCCACTTATTTGTAAAAAAAATAATAATATTTTTTTAGAAAGTTTGAAACAAATTCTATACAATCTATTTAGGAAGAAAAAAATTATTTGGAAACCAAAATCCTATAAAAATGTGAAAACTTAGTGATATTAGTATGCTAGTGAACATAAAACTGAAATCAAATTAAAGTTTAAAGAATATTAATCTTATATGTTTGAAAATTGCACCACTAGTCAATAATCATGGAAGAACTCTATTTATTTGTGGAAGTTGAAGCATCTAACAATAAATAATAAATTATAAGATATCATATTTAGGAGCTATTTGTTTTAGGTTATAACAAATACCCATATGTCATATGTTTCATGGATATCCTATTTCTAGGCAATCATTTCCAGGTTAAAAACTTTGTATGTGTTTAGTTATACCATAAATTATCAAAGAAATACAAAAAGATTCCAATTCCCCTGTTTGGTTTAAAAAATTCTATTCCCATAAAACATGACAATTTTCTCATAAATGACAATATTTACACAAAATTGACATATTTCAGTAAAAATTCATATTTGCAGTACATAATTCACTGTAATAGACTTACAAACATAAGTGAACTATATAAACTATCAAAACAAATGCAATTCTCATAACAAACACAATTATATATGCATTACAAATTGTCCAACTATTACTTAACTTCACTGAAAATTCTTGCTACATTTATCACCTGCAGATTAATGAAGTAACTCACAATTTTCATGCTCATATATGAAGCAACAAGATTGTATAACATATCTAGAGTACATAAACAATCTTGTTAGAAGCAAGACTCATTCAAATGATAAGTTCAAACAAATATTCATCATATGAAATTATAGTTGCATCAATATTCATCAACATGCAACATCTGCAGCCTAAAACCTTAAGGCATAGCAAAATATACAAAGAAATAGATTAAGCCTTTCTCTAAATAGAATAAGGATTACCTAAACTAACGCTACCTACTTTTTTTTTCTAATGTTTTACCTACATAATGTCCTCTAAAGCTTCAAAAAAATATAGTAGTTAGAGGACACTTTCATATTGTCAAGGTCAGCTTCACGGTTAAGAGTGTTGCAAGCCTTCTGCATCACTCAATCTCCAACAAAATTTCTAAGTATAAGGGTTTCTACTAATCTAGAAGAGAGAAAAAGAAGTTGATTTTGCTCATATCGGAGCTCAATAATGTTATAGCCCAATCTTAAAAAATCGAGTTTTAAATATAATGTGTAAAATTTTAGTTATAACATAATGAATACGTAAACAAATTAATTAATAGTGATATAATTAAACATCTTATAATCCAATATCTTAGTATACGTTTTAAGAATTTTTGTGTATTCCGATATCTTAGTGTATGAAAATTTTAATAAATCCTTACCATAGGGATATATATATATATATATATATATATATATATATATATATATATATATATATATGTACTCTTAAGACTATGATCAAATTGTAGCCACAAATTTGAAAAATAAAATTAAAAAAATAGAAGGTTTAGGATTCCAATATGCAAATTTAGGATTTACACGCTTTAAGTTTAAGAAACTCTAAATAATTAGTTAAATAAAATCAATGTTTAAAATATGAATATTATGAAGAGTTGATAGATGATTTAACTTAATTCAATAAACGTAACATGCGTAATATAAAAACTTATGAGATTATGTTGATTACATTGGAAAATATGTATGACTATAAAAAGTCTTGGTGCTTGAAGAATTAATTAGGAGGTATGCTTATGTTTGTGAACTCATACATATGAATTAAGAGTTAAACATGTTAACTAGGTGTTCGATAAAGTCCTTAAGAGAAACTTAATGTTAGTATATACATAGAAATTGGTTTACATAGGTTTCATTAATTAGTTAAATAGTTAATTAGGAATCATGAAACTTGACCATGCTAATGCTAACTATAGAATTGGGATTCTTAGAGTTTCGTTATAAGAGATTAATTGAATTTGAATAAAAATTTTATGAATGAGAGTAAAGAATAGTGGTTTAATGTTGTGATTTAAAGATTTAATGAAATTGAGTAGTGAGTATGGGCATAAGATGTTATTGGTGGGGTGAAATGTTGAAAGTGAGAGTTGAATGACATTTTAAAGGGATACAGGGCAGATTTCGTGGATGAAAGAAATTCAGTATTTCGAGTGTTTTCGGGGCTGAATTAAATTAAGGGCTTAAAAGATAAAATGTATCTTAGGATCTTGAGAGGTTTTCTGCAAAATTTTGTTGCTTGGTTCCAAATATGTTGTGAGTTATAGCTATTAGGCTCTGGCTAGGTCAGGCAGGAATTGTAGTGCCTTGTTTTTGGTTCATGTAAGAAATTGAGTGGGTTAATGACAGATTTTAGGAAAAGTTTCTAAATAATAAAGATATATATAATTTTCTATTAATAAACACAACAAACGGAATCGGATTTCGTTTTTCCTAGAGAAAGTTATGTTCGATTAACTAAGGTAAGGTCAGAGATGTCAAAATCCTGCGTGTTACAGAATTTGGTAAAACTTCAAACAATAAATTGTATTGATATACAAATCTAAAAATTACTAATGATATACCATTATAAATCTACATGTGTCTAGTATTTTATAATTTTACGAAACCGGATTTGGAATTTTCTAGAGAAAGATATGACCGTTAAAGTGAACACTAGTCCAAATCCCAATTTTTGGCAGTTTCAACATTTCTAACTCACTAAGTGTTTTCTATCTTTTCTAATGGTTCCTCCTACCCTATGCTTTGTCAAGACACTTAAAATTCTTCTTCATTATTAACCTTATTACCTAAAGTCCAATTCATATTAATTGACGTGTAATAGCTTAAAGGAAAATTTATACAAAGAAACCTATATAAGTTGAGATATAAGTTTATTAATTAAAAGAGTATAACAATAACGTTTATGAACTAAGTATTATCTGGGAATATGAATTTCAGTTCTAGATTCTAATGTTGACTTGATGAGACGCGTGGATGCAAGTGTAAATGACGAATGAAATAGATTACATGTGAGTGTTTAATTGCTGCCTTTAGGGCTTATTTGTATATACATGATCTATGGAAAGTAAGCAAGTAGAGTATTTCAGTAATTTATTTGCATTATGTTTGTTTGATATTGGTTGCTTTGTTTAACATTGGTTGTGGTTGATAAGGGCCAACAAAGTGAGGTTTTATGAAAAATGATTTTTATCTCCGAAATTAAAAATCAAGGTGCACCTAGGATGTTCCAAATTAAAATCATAAGAAATTTTTTATTTTGATAAATATTTTTTTTTTAAAGTTGAGTACCCAATCCCGGTGGGATGGATTGTGTACAGAGATTAATTTGTTGTGCGGGCTCGTAAATGCCCGGTAGGGGGTGATAATGTTGTGCGGGGCTGGTTTACTCGTTGGCCCTTTGATTGTGTTGCGCTAACTTAAATTGTAATCCTGTGTGTCATATGAATTGTGATTTGTGAAACTTACAATGTGTACGTGTAATATGAAATGTTATATGAATCATGTTACATGATGTTAATATGTATATTATACATTTGTACTGAGTGATGCTAGTACCATTTGGGTACGATTTTTCACTCACGGAGTCTATAGGACTCAGCCCTCTTATGTGGAAAATTTCTTTTAGTAATAGGAGTTCATTACACGGCGTCGCCGAGCTTGTGACTTGCCGATTGAGTACGGCAAGGTAATATCAGGATCTCAGACTTGAAGTTAAAGGATGAAAATTTGTAGTCACACTAGAACTGTGAGGGTGCCTAATTTCGAAAGATGTAAGTTTCTAGTTATTTGTCTTGGTTATGATGTGGTTGGACCGAAGCTCCTTGTTATTTTTATTTTACTGTTGTGTAAAATCATGAGACTGAGGCATGTTTCGTATTGCAAGAAACCTCTGCCAAATTTTTCAGTTTTTTGTTAATTATTACATGAAGTAAACTTTTACAGTGAACTTCGATTTTAGAAAAGCTAATTTTATTCTTTAGTTAGGTCATGAGTCAGGTTTGTTATTGTTTTGAAGTCAGGGTTACGGTGGATTGGTTATCCAATTCTCTGGCCAGTTAGACCTCAGTGAGGGGTGTGACAAATAACTCACCTACTCTAATCCTTTGGATTGGAGTGAAGCCTTCTACCTTGGAAGTTTCTTTAAATACATTCAACCTCTTCTCAACTTTATCTGCCTCAATTTCAAAACATCTAGTAATCTTGCTAATGTTTACAATAGTCTCTTCATACACCTACTTAAGTTTTTCACCACATTCACCAACTCTAACACTGAATTATCCTCACATCTAACCCTTTTCTTGTCTTTGTTTTGTTACTGCCTACTATTATCGACATTGTCTGAGTTTTGGACACTCTTATTGATGCTTTCATCCTTTGTAATAGGCTGATGAATGTCCATATACTCATCCATATCAAATCTATTATCTAACACTAAAAGAAAACAAAAAAATGTATAGTTATAAAGAATATCATTTCAGTAACATAGCACAATAGAAAACATGACAAGTTAGCATATAAATCATATGAAAGCACTTGAACAACCATTATGTAACTCAGTTATCCAAAAACAAAAACCAAACCAAGCTAACTATAAAAAACCAGAGAAGCAGTGTTATCAAATAGATATATAAACATTAGATAGTCAAGAACATTTGACCATGAATTAATGTGAAAAACTAATAGCTCATAGCTCAATCATACTAACATGCACCACAGTCTAGTTAGAAAAGCAATAAAATACTATTTGAGAAAACATTAGAAGACAAAAAGATATTGTTTGTTAATTGTGTTACCAAAAAAAAAAAACATGTTCTTAGATGCCAATTCATTGAAAGAAGTGTGGTGTACAAATTACAACTTAGTCTTCTATAACAAGCCAGCTTCCTAATTTTATAGCTGTGATTGGAAGACTGTAATTTAGACCATGACTAAAAGACAACATGTAGAAAAAGAAACATGTTCTTAGATGCCAATTCATTGATTGAGGGAACATTTTGTTAATGAAAGCTCTAAGAGCACCTAATAAGGAGTATTTAATTTTTTGTTCTCCTTTCCATCTTAATGCCTTAACTTGATATTTTTGCTCTCCCACTAGTAGTTGCAAGGTATGTAGTTAAAGAAAATCATTAATGGCTTGTCATGGATTATATGTGCTCTTTATTTATGGCATGTTTTAAGCTTTACCCCAACTAGCAAGTCCTTTTGGTACATACTAATTACTATATATAGATTCCTACACCTTCTAAGAAACCCAATCCAAACTAGGCTTGTGAATTGTGATCTTGTGAAATAACACTTTTTAAAAAAAACCCAATACTAATTACCGCATACTAGTTCCCTTCTGACTGTCTTACCATACACTTTGCAAAATGATACAACCTACTGTGGAGCCATTGTTGGTAGGGTAGCTAACATAATAGGTGGATCACAGTTTACTCTGAATGGAACCCATTCTAAGCTTGTTTCCAAGGAAGGGAAAAATATGCAGCAAATAAAGCATTATAACTTTCAATGAGAACCCATTACAAGTTAATTGAAAAACATTTCCTTCCTCTTATTGTTTAATTTTATGAATTAGAAACTTTTAATAGATGAATCCAAACAAAAGCCATAAACTTAAAAAATGTCCAAAACCCAATTTCATCATCCCAAGAAAACCCTAGAATCCTAAATTCTACTAGAGGAAAAACGACTTTCATTTTTCAGAGATTAGCAACCCAAATTTCGACTCAAAATAACAAATACCCATTTTTATATAGAAAAGGAAGAAGTGAGGCACTTACCTAATTGAAGTTGTACACTGACAACATAAGAGGAATAGTGAGGTCTTCTTTTCGAGCACCAAATGAATCTTTGTGCTTCTCTGAACTAAAGTAGATGATGAAGTGGATACCCTTGAAGTAGAGGATGGAGACTTTTTTGGTTTCTTCGTCTGCTGTAGTGAAAAGTGATAAGAGAGTACGAGTGACGAAAGGAAAGTAAATAATGGAGAAGAAAAGGCGATTAAGTATCCTATTTTCATTTTTGATGATTAACTACTATAACAATAAGGGTAGGCAAATTGGTAATTTCTACTACCCATTTCCAACACACCTGCCCCCTCCCCCGGTATGTGTAGGAACAAAACTTAGACTCTTATCTGGGTGGCTTTAACTTTCTCATGTTTCTGGAAAAAATCGGCCAAAAAGAATACCTATGGAAAACATATTGTCAAGGAAAAAAAATTAAACTTTCACAAACATTGGCATAACTTATTCTAAACTACGATTTCCTGGGGAAAAAGGTTTATTACCCAGAACAAATAGCCACTTAAATAAATAACCAATGAAAATTTAAAGATACTTGTAATTTCCTTTAAGCGAATGAGTTCTTTTAAGATTTCTTTACTTTCAATGGTGTGAGTGGTAAGGCATAACCAATTTTGCAAGCATATAAGGCCTTTTGTAGTCTTTCAATGTAAAGAACTTCTAAAATAGGAGAAAATATGACCCCCAACACTAAAAACATATTCAGAACCATAATAGAAACTAGGAATTGCTAAGACATAACGAGCAATCATGGATATAACCCTAAACTTCCTAGCATTGGCATTCCACCAGAGTTGAATGTCAAAACTAGTCTTCTCTCTAATAATGTCCTCATCTAAGTACATATCCAACTCTAATTTTGTCACTTAATCAACTTTGTACCTCTTGTTTTCTTAGCTCATCTAATTATCCACTGCAGAAAAATCTACATCATTCGAGTCTTCAACACTCAAAACACTACCTTTGCCATTCTCATCATTTTTTATTTCCTCATAAACTGAAATGCTTTCACTATAAGCTTAATACAATTTCACCAAAGTCTGCTTAACTTTATAACTCATATCAAATGCAACATAAATTGGATAAGAAGTTTCAAAGATAAATCGTATGAATCAAAGCTTATAGTGAGGATCAAAAATTACAACAATGAAGATCATAGGATTGATTTTCTTAATATTTTCCCAATACTTGTCAAACTTCAGTTTTATGCTAACGGCCATATTTAGTCAACACTTCATTGTCGCCTTTATACCATTTGTTCAATTCCATTTCCACCACCCTAATCCTATTATAACATTCGTTTGATGTTACGTACATAGTTCTAGAAAAACTCAAAGTAATGTCATGAAATACTTTGACAAACTTAACAAAAAACTCTGCATTTCTCAAATTTTATTTCTTATACTCTTCACTTTCCTCATTCATTGAATCAAAAGCTTTTTCAAAATTAATTGCATAATCAAGTATTAAATAAGTGGAGTTCCATCTAGTTGGAACATCAAGGCACACGATGCCTTTGCTTTGCACTCTCTCACTTTTCACAAACTTAGCAAATGTAGCATGTTTTGAAGGAGATGACCTCACATAAGTTACGGTATTTTGAATTATAGCAATTGAAAGTTGCAATTATTTTATGCCATCAAAAGTAAATAAGTTCAATATATATGCATATCACCTTAAGTGCATGAACTAACTTTCTAATATTGCACCCCACATAGTTATCTTTCTTTTCAAGTAGCTTATTGCCATTGTACTAGCTCTAGCACTATCCACTGTTATAGTGAATACCCTTTCAATTCCCTAATCTAAAAGGTATTTTAAAATATTTTTACTAATATCCTCACCCTTATGATTATCAATATTACAAAAACTTAAAGATATATTTTTGTGCAAATTCTATTCATCATCAATGAAGTGAGTAGTAAGTGCCATGTAGTTTAAGTTTTGATTAGAAGTTCATGTGTCGGTTGTGAGATAAACCTTTTTTTTTTTGATTTAGTAAACAACTTCAAATTTGCTTTCTCATCAATATATCATTTCCAAATATTATAAGTGATAGTTTTTCGAGACGAATACTCAAACTATAGAACTAAAACATACAACAGCCTACCAAATGCACTTGATTCCACATGTTTAAAAGACAATTCGCCAAGCATAATGTATTCAACTATAACTTCCTAATATCATCCGCATTACTTGATGGGACAATATCCTTCTCATTTGCTTTATTGGCATTTTCTTGTTTAACATGTCATCTACACCTAATTGTCCTTTCTCTCCCTTTTTCATCAATTACTTAACACAACTCTTAATATGATTAAGAATGTTACTAATATCATTATTTATAGTATGAAATTGATGAATACTACCACAATGATTACATGCAGCAAGATTTTTCTCACTTTATAATGACTCTAGAATAACTTTAAATTCATTCCATTTACAAGATCTTTTTGTTTTCAAAAAAGCTTCAACTTTTGTCGTTTTACTTGAAGGAGCAGGAAGTCTACGAGTACAAGGTTTAGAAAATCTATGAGGCCTTGGTGAACCAGAAACATTTTCAAAGGGCAACTCCTTAATTTGTTGGATTCTCGTTTAATGTTTCCATATTGATACTGCATTATAGACATATTACATTTTAAAAGTAGGAAAAAATAAATAAATGAAAGGAAAGAATACAAGATCATATGCTACATTATTAAAAAAATATATATAGCAGTATGAGCTCTTGTCATATTCATGTCATGTTTTGTATGCTTTATCTTGTTGATAAATTATAAAGCAAGAGGTAAATAATTAAAACAATTATCATTACCAACAAGAGATGCTTTATCTTTTTAGCTTTGTCTTTTTAATTATTAGTATGGTCATTTAATGTTTTATCTTGCTATAATGTATATATATTCTTACCTATATTCCAACTAATGAATAACTCATGAAAATATGTCTGTCATTTTATTAAAACTTCTGTGATGATAATGTGAATTCATTATTATAACCAGTTGGTAGTGGCGATAAATATCATTCAAGTCCACTTAAATGCAAGCACATTATATGGTCTAAGGGTAGCATGCATTCAAATGTAACAAAAGGTGTATCAGTTCATGGAAAAGAAAACAATGGGCTATCCATGAATATCTATCCTTAGCTATTCATTAGATACTTATACTATTACTTATGAACCAAAAAAAAAAAGAATTGAAATTACTTATTCATATCCTATTTTTAATGTCACTAGCAAAAAAAATAAACTCTTATTTTTATTTTGCTGCCAAATATTATCAGAAAAGAAGCCTAAATTCCTTTACATACCTATTCAACATGGGTTTTGGAAACATGTCCTACCAAACCTTATTACATAAGTTTTGACCCAAATTAAAGAGATGAGGATGACTTTCTCATTGCTTGAGACCTTACATTAGTTTCTACATAAACAAAATTGAACTTAAGTTGGGAGTCTAAATTAAACTATAACTCCTTTGTTTTATAAAGAAAGTAGAAAGCATGGGCAATGAAATTTTATAATCTCTCATGTTATTAACTTAACTAAGCATATACTGCATTCATGTAAAAGTAGAAGCAGTACTAATATTACCCAAAGAATCAAAGCAAATCTAGGATTACAGAATTGTAAAACCACAAGATGAAAAAAAAATAAAACTTCAAACTAGTAGCTCGAAGATGAAACCAGAGCTTACATGTAATCAAAGCAGTTGAAGATGAAATAAACCTTGTGAGTATGGTCGCTGGTTGATCTTTCAATCTCAGAGTAGCTTGAAGATGAAATTGAAGGAATCCCAAATTGAAAAGGTGTGATAACTTAACTAAACATTGAGGATTTAACTTTCAGAGAAGGGTATAAAGATGAAATAGTAAATCCTAGGCTACAACTTGAGCTAATCAGCTAAGCATTCGAAACTCATTAGTCAGAGAATGAGAGGACTAAAGGATGAGGAAACCCTAGGCTAATTTGAGAAGAAAGAAACTAGAAAGTGAATCTCAATCTCGGGGCCAATTTGGGACTTGGAGAATGTGATGAGCTTGATATGGACGCTGAAAACTCTTGTGGGTAAAGGTATACTGATTGGGCTTCAATAGCATTTCAAATGTTGGGCCTATTACCAAGTTTTGATTTTGGTTAAAACTAAAACTTACATAAATCAGAATCGATATTTTCGTTAAAAAAAATAGTAATCATATTATTTTTATAATTGAAAAGTACTTTAGTTCGGTTTTTATTAAAAAAATTTCACCTCAAATTTCATCATTTAAAAAAGAGAAAGGATAAAAATTTAGATAAGCTTTATAAGTTATAGAACAAGAAATAAATCCTTAATTTTCATAAATCTTTTATCCCTAATATAAGCGGTTCAATCCCATAAATCTCATTAAGGGTTTGTTTTTCGCATTATATAAGATTGTATAATATAAGATTATATAATATATTAGGCTGCATAATTATACTGTCATCTTATCATCTTTTTATAGGGAATGAGATATTGATCATTTGGGAGTTTTATTTAATATTATTATGTGTATTTATATGTTTTATTATGTAATTTTAGAATTTAGGCATTTACTCAGTATTATATTTTTAGATGTTATGTTATTTAAAATTCTATCCTAGGGTTTTATGAAAAGGCTATATAAAAGCTTAGTATTAGTGATAGCAATTGAGCGGTTCGGGTTCGACTTGACCTGATCCAACACTAATCCAAGCATTTCAATGATTTGTTCTGATCCAACCAGAGTGATCACCGGATCAAAAGGCTGAAGATCCAACTTGACCAGGATCCGATCCTAGTCGATCCTTTTTTTTTTTTTGTCTTTTCTATTGTTACATTCTTAGAAAACTAACTAATATCCAAGTATGTTGAACTCCCAACATTAATAGATCCTTAAGAATATATAAGTAAAATAATATATTCAAAATTAATGGTTTAAATCACTTACTTCTTTTAGTCAACTATTTTAATTTTGAAAAAAGTGAATTATGCAAATTAAGAAATTATGATGTGTAAAATTATGAGAATTTAAAAAAAATAAAGAATTGATTTAAGGATCACAATTTCTCTTAATTTGATAATTTTTTTATTTTTTAACTAAAATATTAGGAAATAATTGAGAAAATGAACTAAAGAAATTTAAAATTTGAAGGAATAAATTTAGGAAAAATTAAGGGAGCTTACTAAAAGATAAAGTTAAAGAATTTAGTTTTAATTTTGAAAGAATAAATTAAGAGAGTTAAATAAAATGAAAAATAAAAATTTTATTTATTGATGTTAATTTACTCTTTTATCAAACTCTTCTAAGATTCTTTATTTCTGTGTTCGGTATCAAATTTGGTATCCGAGCCGAAATTCTTGACTTACAACACCTGCAATTACCATGTTGCGAATTATCTTGTTTGCCACTTCTCTGCCGTCCACCACCTTACACCAACGCCTTCAATTTCAAAGTCTAAAACTACAAAACCACCATGTGTCAATAATATATTTTCTGATAGACATCACCTATGAGATTCGAAGTGTTCGATCTACGACTTACCAAATAAAAAAATTATACTTAATCCACCCCACAACCTTTATCACACGTCCACGGGCTGCCAGAGATAGGTGTCACATCCCGCTGACTCGTTGCCTATATGTCACCACTTAAGCAATGATTGAGAGGTTTGTGTGGCGTACTCATACAAGTTCGTGGAGCATTCTAGAAGAATCCAGGAGATTCTTGAAGGTTCCAGAACATTTTAGAAGAGTCCATATGGTTTTAGAACCTAGAAGGTTTCAAAGGGTTCCAAAAAATTCTAGAAGGTTTTAGAAGATTCAAGAAGATTTTGGAAAGGTCCAAAAGGTTCTAGAAGATTCAAGAATGTTTTGAAAGGGTCCAGAAGGTTTTAGAAGATTCGGAAAGGGTCTAGAAGAATGTGGACTAGAACATTCTGGAAGGTTCTACAAGGTTGTAGAGCATCCTAGAAGATCCTAAAAGGTGTAAGAATAAGTGGAATGCTCTAAAACAATGTATATAGTTGTAGTGGGCCTAGATATTTCTATAAAATATATAAGTATCTAAATATTTTGTAGGAGAGTTCTAGATGGCTAATGTGAGCCGTTAAATATAATCGATCTCCACCATTGGTTGAGGAGGTGAAGTAGTATAAATAGGTATAGGAACTTCATTTGGAAGGCATCCAAGCAATTAAGCAATCTAAACATTGTAAGCAAGAAAGCATTGTAAGAGCCTTCGAGTTTTCTATAAAGAGTTCCTTTCTCTAAAGTTTTATTGTGTGCTCGCTTTCTCACTTGTCTTTCTCTTGAGTGAAGTTTAGGCTGACTTAGCATTCTAAGAGCTTCAGTGTCTAAGTGCCGCATGGAAGCGTTGGATTTTCCAAGACTATGACATAGGCTAGTGGTGGCATCACTCATCCACACTCCAAACGTTAGTGCATCAATAACTGCTTCCTAATGCCATATCATTAGAAGACCGCCAAATTGAATCTTAGCCCAATACATAACCTATTTTATTTTTGGACCCAAGCCACGAAGCTGACTAAACCAAGCTTCCTCAAAGCCTCTAAGCTAAACCTACAACTTAGGATATGGGCCGTTCAAGTCAATCATCTTTTGGCTCATTGAATTCCACAACTCATTTTGCTCAGATTTTATCCATACACAACTTCAACCATTTGACGATCAACTAAGTCTCTTACCTCTTTTTAGCTATGATTTCATTTGTTTTCAATTATTTAAGTTGGTAGGAACCTAATATTAGGTGTTGAATTTACATTTCAAGGAAAAAAATGGCAAAAAATAAAAAAAATGAAAAAAGAAATTGTTATTTTTATATTGCAAAATGTCATGGTACTCTATGTTTTTGCTCATGTGTCTATTCTACTTCATTTAAATATAGTATTAGAGAGTACATTGTTGGTGTTTTATCTGCTTATCCATACTTGACACTTGTTTCCTAGAACAATTACATATAGGGATGGTAATAGACTTAGATGTATAGAGATTTATGGAAACATTCCTATAATATTTCCTAATTACACGTCTATGATTCTGATTGTCATAGAGTTACCTGAGTTGTATATTGAGTGCCGACTCGCAGTCTTTGAGGATCCTAGGTACTTTTCTCATTGAGTCCCATATGTGTCACCTTCAAGTATTGTGTTTATTCCTTATTTAAAGAAATAGAAATACAATTATTGTTTAGTCAAACTTGTATCTGAATTGATCCATGATCTTAGTTATGGCTAATCGACTATACGCTAAAAAACACCCATTCTCGTCAAATCTGAGTTATCTCAATCTCTTACATCTAAACCTATAGAGACTTATATAGAAAACACTAACATAAATTTGATGAGCTTAGTACAACACTGGGTGAGGTACTTATAATATTGGGTCTAAACCTTGATAAACCCGAGTCAGTTATAGTTAAGACAAACATTCATGTATGGGAAGACTTATAAGAAATTAATGACTTCACAGTTGAACCTACTTAACTAGCATCAAACAATGATACTCGCGACTATGAAGCCAAAGATGCTCCATATTACACTTGATCATGACGATCAAACACATGTAGTTGATGCTACCTATAAGCTACTACTATTTGAGCATGTTGCTTCACTACTAGAGGCTAAGAGTCAAGATCACGAGGCCGATGATGTTCATGACTAACTTGCAATGGATGATAAGGTTTCAATTATGGATATGATTGAGCTATTCGATAATTCGAAGCTACTGCCACCAACTTTGTTGCACAAGATTTTATTTCCGAGGTCCTCATCTCCCCTCATTTCAAAATTCAAAGTCAATTTTTTTTTCAACAAGGGGAGAATGATGGGGAATGAGATATAGATCATTTAGGAGTTTCATTTAATATTAATATGTGTATTTTATTATATATTTTATTATGTAATTTTAGAATTTAGGCATTTACTTAGTATTATGTTTTAGATTTTGTGTTATTTACGTTTCTATCTTACGCTTTGATATAAAGCCTATATAATACATGAAGATAGCATATAATGCCATGACATTTGTTTTTCCCAAATCGTTCTCCTGTTTTTTTTTTTTTTCCCCTTCTTCTTCTTAAGAAAAAGTTTTAGAAGAAAAGAGGAGTTAAAAAGATTAATACGTCAAAGAGAATAGGCTAGCAAGCCCATAATTTGATACCTGGGTCAAATTGGCCTTAAATGGACTGGTGTTAAGTATGTTGGAACTTAAGCCCCGTTTCTATCTCTTTCCCTCAATTTCTCTATTTTCTTCTATTATGCTACATTAATTTTTCTCTTCGCTATATAATTTTATACTATTAAACATAATATAAGAGAGAGTTAATATTATGAATTCATATCATTCTGTTGATACCAAATATTATATAATTATCAACTAAATAATATTATACTATTATATTATTTTTATACAATGTGTCAAATGAGTAATAAAAAAATTTATTAATTGAATGCACTAGATATTTCAAAATCAAAATGTAAGTAATTCCGATGTTTGGAATAAAGTAAAAATGCCAATATATAAGCACTAACATGGCCAAAAGAATTTTTATTTATTTAGATCTTGCTCCACTGCAGAAGTGAGCTGCTCCTTGTCAAACCCCACCAGAGATTGGACCTTACTCCTTAGTGGTTGTGGAAGTTTAAGCTGATTGACTACAGGCCATGAGTACACTGGTGGAAAGAGAAATTTAGATATGTTTTGCATCGGCCCAAAGTAGTGTAGAAATATATTGGGCTTTTAAGTGTGTTAGTTGTTTCCCCGAATCTTTTTAAAATATATTTTTAGAGGAAAATAAAAATTATTATTAATAAAAAAGCCTAACAACACTTGCAACATAAATTAAAGATGATAAACTTCGATGAAATTTAATATTACAATATACTACTAGCTGAAATGAAAATTTTAACTAGATTTCTTATTATGGTATGAGAAAATTATTGCCCATATGATATTGTATATTAGAAATTTCTAATAAGATAAAGATATATCAAATTCACCACATCAAAATTAAAAAAAATAAAAAATTACTGCAAAAACTAAAAATGTTTTCAATATCTATCATAAAATTTTATAATTAATATCACAATCTCAAGATTTTTCATAAAAATAGGTCAAATTTAATGTTGATTTATTTCCAAAAAAATAAAATAACTTAGTGATAAGAAGTATGTATTTTACAATAAGTGATTTATGGGTTCAAATCTCCTTTGAGTGGTAATGAAGAATAAAATCTTTATTATATATCTTTTCTTATAAGATAAAAAAGAAATTTTTTTGCCTAGTTTCAAAATTTTTTTTTTTTTTTTCTGCAAAGTTTCAAAATTCAACCATGATATTTTCTTCCCTAATAAAATCATTTTTCATATCATCAAATTTCTTCAGTTAATTCGTAAGGATGAGAACAATAAATATGTTCCTAGTAGGCCTAATGTAGTTTGGGTTATGGGCTTTTATATGTGGGGATCCATGCCGGACATTTAGGCTATTTTTGTACTTTGCCATGTCATTTTTCGTAAAATAAGAAACGAAAACTGGAATTCTGCCCCCCTAACCCTCGCGATTTTCCCACCTATGCTTCCAATCAATGTTAAAATTTAGTTACAGATTTTCTGATATGGAGCTTCAATTTACCTTTACTCTTTGAAATTTGATTCCTCTGAAACCCTAAATTGTTTTCACACTTCAGCTGTTTCACCAACCTCAAGATTCGATACTAAATCCCTAGCTTCCATGGCGTCTAAGAAGAAAGCATCTGAAGGTATTGCTTTATTATCCATGTACAACGACGATGAAGACGATGAGATGGAGGATGTTGAAGAAGATACAGAAGGAGATGATGATGATGAGAAGCATGAAGAAAATGGTAGTGACGCAAGGATTGCAGAAGTGGATTCAATGTTCGAAAGTGATAGAATGATGGTTGGTGGTTCCGCTGATGGTACTACTCCACCAGTTGCTATTGAAAGTTCGACTCCCGACAAGAGTACATTTGGAACTTCAACCCTACAACAGCTTCATTTTAATTTATCGGTTTCGATACAGCAGCAACAGTTAGTGTCGTCCAAGAGGAGTAGGAAAGAGACGCTTACGATTGTGGACTATGGTCATGATGAAGTAGCAATGTCTCCTGAGGCTGAGGTACTTTTTTATTTATTTATTTATTTCATATTTTTCATGCTGAAAAGAAAAACAAGAACCTTTTGGCGTAAAATGTAATTTTTATTTAGTTATTTTCTGAGTTAAGCTGATAGATACAACGTTGTATTAAACTTATATTGATCAAATATTCCAAATTGGATGATTCTGACTTTAGCCTTTGTCCCCGTGGTACTATTGTCCATTGAAAAGGCTGGGTTATAGAAAATGGATATATTTTAATCTACATTGTGTTCTTCTGTTTTATTACAGGAAGGAGAAATAGGAGAAAGTGGAAGTGTCATGTATGGGGAGGACCTTCAAACTGCTAATGGTATGTAAAATATGTGTTGAACATTGAGGAATTCACATTTATCGTACACTTATGTTGACAAAAAATAATTGTACTAAGTACTGACAATAGGATGGAAAATTATTGCATTTATCTCTGGGTGTTCATTTAGCACAGAGTGGCACAAAGTTTTATGTTGCTATCAGTTGCCTGTATATTATTGCTTATATGTATATATTTGTATATGTGTATATCTGCCTCTTTGTGTGTCTTGAATAGCCTTTGTTATATGTAACACAAAAGAGTTTGGTGCAAGAAATCTATATCATATATCCGACAACATAAGCCAATGAAACTTCTAAAGAGCAGTTGTGTTAATTATAGTGACAATGAAAAAATCCATTACAAATCATTTGTTCTTTTGTTGAAAACTTGTACCCTTGCCATTGATACATCCAAACTGTTTTGCCTTCCTCCCCAACCCCATTCCCCAATTAAAAGAGAAAAATGAATCTGCCTCTTATCCTTTACTGTCAATTTACCAAATTACAGTTATGATGAGCTTTGTGTTTATGAGTTCTTCTATTTTTGAACTTGATGTTTGCAGTTCAGTGCTTCCATAAGTATATAGTATCTGTAACACACTTCTGTAATATATCTGGTTCTCAGTATTGCACTATGGACAATATTTGTTGCTTAGTATAAATTATAATCTTCTATTAATTATAGTGGAGTTAAGCTACGATGAGGGATTGAGTCGGTTTATGTTTGGTTAAGGTTTTCTGCGATTCAGAAAGCTATTTGGAATGATTCTTAGGATGTTTGGCACAAGTTTTTCTCGGTGAGAGCTTGCAATTTTAGTGTGTTTAACTACATTTAAGAATAAATGGGGAAGAAAATATGAAAGACTCTCTCGGGATATGTTCTTTGATTGGAGTTTTTTTTAGCATTTTACTGTTTCTTTTCAATTTCTTTTTCTGTTTCAAGCGGTTTTCTTGTCCTCGTTTATGTACTCTCTCTCTTCTTCTTTTTTTATTAATAATACCTGTTTTTTAATTGAAAAAGTGGTTCTAAGTGTAAAGAACAGGTATTTGTTTTTGAAGAGTTTTTTTGTACTCTGATATGATGTACATGTGTTTGTGTTATGCTAGCCTTGAACCTGATTTTTTTTTCAGCTCATGCTTCCTGTCAAGTGCATAAAGTATTCTAACATACTTCTATAATATTTATGTCTCTAAGTACCACAATATGTGCCGCATATTTTTGCATTATATAGAAAATAGTGCATATTGTTTACGAAGGCTTCTTTTGTATTCTAATATGATGTAGATGTTGCACAGTATAGTCGTTTGTTTCCTTTATTGTGATAGACTTTAGGAGTTTGACAGGTATTTTGGTGTTGGATTTACCCCATAAAAGAAATTTTCCATTACATTTCACTATCTACGGAAGTGTTTGTCACTTTATATTCTGTAAAAAGGTTTTATATGTGATGTTTAAATCTTTGAAATTTGGTAAGCTTGATATAACATTGTTTGCTCCATCTACTAGGAAGGTTGCATATGTGATGTCTGAAAGTCAAATCTTGACAACCCCTTTCCTGTAACTATTCAAGTATTTTGTTATAGATTATGTTGTGCTTCATTCAGTGTTGTAGGCGACAAGCAAGTGGATGTGGGGGCTTTGTTTAATGTATTTGATCTTTTTTGTTTGGTTTATTTGAAAAGCTTATGCTTTGGGGCCAATTGGTTATCCAGCATTCGTCCTTATTTCGTTAAAAAATGTATGGTGATGAGATGATTTTGGAGGGTTGTTTTTGTTTCTTTTTTTCTTCTCTGGGGAGGGGGTTGAAACCTATTTTACTTTTTGCCACCACAAGGTTGATTGAAGAAAGAGGAAATGATTGAAATCAATGGAGATCATCAGTCTTTTAATTTTCTGGTGAAGGTCCAGTAACTAGCTTGGATGAGATGATAATTTTCATTTTCAGGGTACATCTTTTAATAATTTAGGTGTGCCCTTGTTTGAAAAGATAATAGAATTAGGTAAACTTCTTGATCTAAGAAAATGCCATCAAAAGATGCACACGGGAGAAGAATAGTATAGGATCTCATAAGCCGCATCAATTTTGATGGGTGAAAGTTTTTGCAATAGAAATATATATTATTATTTTTTTAATAGAAAAAGAGATTCATTAAGCAAGAAGTGTAATACATTGAGGAGAATAAAAAGTCCTCATAAGGCACACAAAAAACAACAGACAATATAAGTTTAAAATAAAAGGGGCCAACAATCACGTTGCTTATCTGAATTTGGCAATAGAAATGTTTGTCATCATACTATTGTTCTCTGTTTATCTTATGTAATATTTATTACAATTTAGCATGTGGTTTATAAATTAAGTTTGCTTTACCTTTTTTTTATCGTTTTGTTCTAAGAGGCACATTCATGTAATAAAATTGTAATCTCCAAAAAACTTATATTTAATATGGTATTTTGAAGTGGTTCATGTTCTATTTTTAGTCAGTACTTTATCTTTTCTCCATTAAGATTATCTTTTTTCCAATAAGGTTGTTTATTTTTCTAATTAACTTGTGTGAAGCATGAGTATAGTTGCTACTGATACATGGGAAGTAGCTTTTTCACAAGTTATCTTCTTATGTATTTACTTGTTAACCAATATATTTAAGGTTCTGGGCCTTGGCTTGGGTCGTAACATCTTTCAGCCAAATTGTTAGTGTGGTTTAAGGTCAAACTGTTACCGTGCTTAACAGAAGATAATAATTTGTTAACCAATCTATTTGATTGTGGGAAAGTCCTGTTAGTTACTTTTCTCACAGACTTAATTCTCAGATAATAGGCCTCTTGTTTTGACCACGAATTTCTAGGATTTGTTGTTGCAGGTGATTTCCAAGAAAGAACTGAGTCAGGAACCATCGAGGCTTTAACAACTATTAATCAAGCGACTAATACCCAAGTTTCTGAGTCTTTACAATCTGATACTGCGAACCCTGCTGCTCTGGTTGAATCAGAGGCAGAATATGTGGGAGCTGTTAAGGAAGAGCAAAACGTATTAGGTCCGTTGGATAAATTTCTCCCAGCACCTTCAGCTGATAAATGCTCAGAGGAGCTGCAAGTAAGTTCCTTTTTGAGCAGTTATATTTGCTGAGTTATTGTTCAAGTTACTTGAGGCTGAGGTTTTTGGATGCATCATTATTAAAGTGTACGAGACTATTAAGCTTAAAACTTCTTCCCTGTCTCTGTGCCAAATGATTGATGAGTGTCTTTTTTTACTATCTAAAATAAGTGATAAGAATGTAGATAGCCATGCTATCTGCCTCTCCACAATTGGAAATATTCAAATATATTTTGGTGCCTAATTCTTGATTAATTTACTTTATTATTATTTGGGTACTGATATTTCTATTAGTTGTTTCTCGTTTTATTTCCTCTTCATATCCATGCTTTTTCTTTCATGTTATTGCAGAGAAAAATAAATAAGTTCCTTGAATACAAGAAGCTTGGAAAAAGTTTTAATGCTGAAGTGCGCAATAGGAAGGACTACCGGAATCCTGATTTCTTGCTGCATGCTGTGAGTTATCAAGATATTGATCAAATAGGGTCTTGCTTCAGTAAAGATGTATTTGACCCTCATGGATATGACCCAAGTGACTACTATGATGAACTAGGTCCGTAACTGATCCATTTCAGATCTGTCTGCATATTTCATTGCATTTCTATGTTTTTGCTCATATTTTATACTCTTCTGCTGTGAAATAGTGACTGTCTATGCTTTTCTGAATTTGACTTGTTCTGTCAAACATTCTGGAATATGTTGTTAAGTGCCACTGGGGATTTTATTTAGGCAGACTTTGTTTTCTCTTTCTCCTCCCCACCCCCTCCCCTCACGGCACCTTGATTCTGCTGTTTCAATGAAAATTGATTGCATGAATGTCTCTATAATGTGTGTTCTATGAGCTTATGTTCTTCTCAGACTAGTTTGTATGAATTGTTATCCTGAGGAGGTGCATAATCATAATAGAAAAGGATTAAAGAAATTCAGGGCTGTATTCTCAAATCAACCATGAAGATTTTACTTATTATTTGTGGTTGAAAATTGTTAGTCTTGACCTGGAAAGTTGAAGACCTGCAAAACATGATCTTCTTTGTTTACGAATTTATCTGTTTTTTCCTGCAACCTTTTGGTTTATGGGTATATAATGGGTATGTTTGGTTGAGCTGTGTATAAAAGTGTTATAAGTAAAAATGTTTTTCAAGTAAAGCTGTTTAAAAATTATGGTATAAAATGCGAAAACATTTTTGGATGAGTTAACATAAAAGTGTTGAGATATAAAAAAAATTGTTAGATTTTATTTTTTCAAAAAATATATTGAGTATTAAAATTACTAAAAAGACCATTTTGGAAATTATTATGGTTATATTTATCTAAATAAAATAATTATTAAAATTCATTTGAGCGTCTCATGTTTTCTATTTGAAAAAGCTTCTTTTTCGAATTTCAGCTTTTAGGACTCTAAAAGCCCAAAAATACTTTTTCATAAAGCTTAAAAATAAATTTTTTTATTATCAAAAAACTTTGTAGAAAAACTTAAACTTAAAAGCTGCTTTATAAGCCAAACCAAACAGTGGCAGTAAATTACATGGTTGGGCCATGTTATTACTGTTATGGACCTTTCCAGCATTGGACCTTGTTACTTATGTTTCATATGTTATACAATGCAGAGGCTGATATGAGGCGTGAAAGTAATAGGAAAGATCAAGAAAAGAAGAAGGCACAAAAGGTTGATTTTGTTTCTAGTGGAACTCAACCAGGAAATGTTGCTGCTGCTACTAAATTTACCTTGCCTATTCCAGGTTCACATCCAAGATGGATATTTGAGAATAACCATTTCTCATTAAGTTAACATGCAGTTTTGTAATGGTGCATTTATATTATTTTGCAGGTTCGACTTTGACTGCTAGTGGTTTGCATTTGGCACCTACTATATCTGATGCCATTAAACGGGATAGCAGACAGAACAAGAAATCAAAGTGGGACAAGGTATTCATCTATGCTAATGGAAGTTGCAACTTCTGTGGCCCATATCACGCTCACATGATTTTAGTGAATTGTCTTGTTTCAGGTGGATGGTGATCAGAAAAATCCTCTGCCTTCTATGGGGCAGGATCCTGCATCAACAGTTGGGGCAGCATTTTTATCTGCTGCTAATGCTGGTTTGGTTATTACGTAAGTCAGCAAACTACTTTGAACTTCTGTTGATCCTTGCATTTCATTTATTCTAATTCTGGTTTGCATTTGTTTTATTTAAGCAAAACAAATGCAACACATTTGTTCTTAAATGTGGACTTGATGGCCATCTCCTTCAACGACTATAAAAATGAAATCTAGCACTCTGCAATTAAGCCTGGAGGCTTTTAACAATGCTTATTTGTTCTTGGCCTTCTATTTCATGTTTTGAAATTACAGAAATAAGTTGGTGTGCCCCATGTGTACTTGGTACACTCCATTCCCATCAATTTGGAATTTTTATTCTTCAATCATCATTAACAAAAAAATAAAAATAAATAATAATAATAATAATAATAATCTATACCTTGTGCCATTCTTTTGAACTTTCTCCGCTAGACCCATCAGTTGAGCGAATCTGGTCCCTTAGTGGAGTTTATTGTTGTGCGAAATGCTGCAAGTTTTATTACGGTTACAGAATGTAATCTTATGATTACCATGATTTTCCCATCTGAAATGCCTTCGGTTAAGGCTTGGTATCCAACTCAATGAAGTTATAATCCATCATATACCCCCTCTCCCAACCTGTGACAGACACGCACTAAGTGTATGGTCAACATTTTGTGTAATTACTATTGGTTAAGGTATTGGTGAACCCCAGTTGCATTCAGGTTAGGATCAACATGTAAAAGACCTGCTTGATATGATGATTGTTGTCTATTATTTAACAGGCAGCAAAAACGGCGAGAGGCAGAGGAGAAAAGGTCAAGTATAAGAAAGTTGGAGAGAAGATCTTGAGCCATTCATTATACTCTGTAGTTACTACTAGCACCATGTGTAAGTTGATAAATTTTGATTTTGTTCTCATAAAAAGTTGTACTTCTCATCCATCTGTTTTGATGATTTTGTTAGCAATCATGCACCGTGTATATTATGAAAGCGAAAAATGTTCTTGACCAAAATGCTGCTCTAAATACTTGGATGACCCGATTGTTTTTATAGTCGGCTAACCGTTAACATCCATGTCTACATTCTAGCATTTTATGTTTTTATTAAGGGTTTGTATATTTTGTGTCCACTAGCTACAGGCTACAAATCAGTTGGCTCAGTCACTATTTATTTTGATGTTATGAACGGTGATTGATTTTAGCCTGTTTATTATTCGTGCTTTGGGACAGAATAGATAAACTCTTTTATTAATCACAACTTTTGGGAAGCACTTGAAAAAGGTGTTTTTTTAAAACCATAGGTGCTTTTCATATTCGTGTTGTAATTAACTTGGCCTGTAGAAGATTGATAGATTGGTGGCTTGCAGCAAGGGGTGTTGAAAAAGTCGAACAAGTTACTGCTTTCCAGCTATGCTCTAATCCGGATATCCTGGTCCTTTATATAGTCTAAGACTGAGTGCTAAACCATGCCCACCATTTTTCTATCTTTGTTCAGACAGTAGCACACTAACCAAGAATCATTGGTCATTACAAAGTCAATCTTTTGGACGATCTTTTCTTCTCGTTCTTTTAGGCACATTGACAAAAATAGAAGACTATCAACCACGTCAACACTGAAAAAGGCCTGACAAGGTTCAATTATGGATTTTCCTAATTAGTAATTATTTCATTATGGAACATTTTACGTGAGCAAAATTGTTCCAAGAAGTATGATGAATCTCACATGGGATTTATCCTATAATGGGCAAGTGTCACATAAAGAGCAACTATGTTCACATAACCTCAACCTTTCAGTATTAGTTCAAATTTGGACTATTCCTGTAGTTCCAAGCACAGTGAATGCAATAAATTCCAAGTCTTAAAGCCGAAAGGAAGGCAACAATTGGAAAAAAAGTATTCCCCCACTTTGTAATCTTCATTGTAGATCCTGTAATACTTTTGTGTTAACATCTTTTATTTTTGGATGACATCTTCCAATCATATTCTCAAAACAATCTTTTGGTTGTGATTCCACCTAATCCTTTACCAAAATACTTGGGTCAGCATCCGGAGTATCCACAACAACTTTGACAAAATCATCCTTGCTGCCTGCTTGATCTAATTAATTATTCTTTGTTTTGATCCATCAAAAGATGCTAAACTTGAATTTTGTACTCTTTTTGGGTTAACTATTACTATGATTACACCAAGTGATTAGGCCTACACAACCTTGTAATTTTGTTACTAATTTGATGATTGATTGTTAAATCAAATATACAATTTGTGTTTGTGGATATTACTTATCCATATCAATAAGCTACTTTTGCATATTTATTTTAGCCTCTGAAAAAAGATCAACTCTTTACTTTTTGCAAAAACCACTTTTCGAGATGTTCTATGATAAGTAATCTAGTTGTATATGGGAATGATGATGTCTCTTTGTTGGTTAATTTAAATTTAAACTAATTAAAAGTGTGTAATAACTTTAATAAAAATCTTAGATTTGATTATTTTTAATGTACCACAAAGAAAATAATCAATGAAGTTCTTTTAAAATGTATAACGCATGTTATAATATATAATACTGATTGGATAATTTGTTCAATTTAATCAATGCTTTGGCATTGTGAATATATGTATTATATGACAATAAGAACATCTTTTTATTGAAAATATCAATAAGATAATGAGAAAAAATCACTCTCTTTTAGTGAATTTACATTATAAAATATTACTATTTTTATCAATTTCGTTATAACAATATTTTATTGCTAAATTTGTCTTAAATCTTATAAAACGTTTTTTTTTTTTTTTTTCTCCCTTAGTTAAATGGATTAAATCACTGACTCAGAAATATTTTTTACATGCACGTACTATTATAGACTTTGGAGATTCGTACTCTGTTACCATCACACGTTGGCTAAGTCGGATCCTCTTTCTTTAACAGAAACTAACTGCAAAACTTCCAAAAGCTTCCATGAAAAACAAAAATAAAATATAAATAACAAATAGAAAATAACTTACCAAAAACAAGGTTGAGAAAATACAAAAAGGAGAAACATTCTAATTAGCTTAAATAATTTGAAATCTTTTTTTTTTTTTTTTTTTTTTTTTTGTAAATTCATCATTTGGATATCATATTCTAAAATATAATGAGATCTAGCTAATGAGTTTTTAAGAAGATTGGAAACCATAATTTGAATGCTAATTTTCTAGTTCTACTTTTTGTTACGAAATATGAGAATTTTTTATTTTATTTTTTGACATTATCAATCAATTATATAATAACTAGAATTTTCTAATAAAACAATATTATAAGTTATTATTAATATTTATAAACTAGTGCTCATATGTGATTATTATATTTATAATGTACACAAATATTACAAAACTTTTCTAGTGTTATTTTAAAAAAGATATTTTTTATATGACCGACAATTATTATTATTATGTATATTTAAATAATAGGGTGACTCTTTTGAGATTTTTGTTAAAAAAATATTTAATTAATTATAGAAAAAAAGAAGTTTTACAATAACTTTTTATTTTCACACTCTTTCTCTCCAATTGGGTAAAATTTATGTTTGTGAAGCTAGAAGTAACGCTTGCTTCTTCTTTTTTATCCTTTTTATCCTTTTTATTTATTGTTACCTTAATTTGGAAATAAATGCAAGCACAGCACAGCACTTGAGTCTTGACCTCTTGTAGAAGTTGGAGTTGTAAATTTAACGAGAACAGGGAGGCAACGGTAACAGTCAGTTCATATTTTGGAAGTTCCTTAAAGGGTATTTCGGGAACATGAAAAAAAATTAATGGAACTTTTTATATAAATTAAAAAGCAGAGTCAGATTGAAATGAAGAAAGAAACTTATTAGAGCCTAGAGGGTATGGCAAGTGAATTTTTTGTCACTGCCATCTCACTCCATTTGAGTCAATCTCTCTAATTTCTTCTCTTCCTTAACTTTTTCTTCTCTGTCTCTCTATTGCTTCCATCATCCATTAGCTGTCTCTTTCTGCTTTTCAACATCAAGCATTGAGTCACTATAAGCCTCTTTCCCCACTTCTCTCTCATTGTTTCACCTGCATTCCATTGTACAGTCCACCAAGTAGAGCCTGAGACTCACTGTCTGTTTCTTGTTCTCTTGTTGGTTGTTTGTTATGCTTCAGGGTCTCAGTAGGATTTAGAGGCAGAGGAGAAGAGTTAAGAAGTGGGCATAAGTCATGGAAGCTGCTAAGCCAGATGAGATAAGCCACCCACCAATGGACCAACTACAAGGCTTAGAGTATTGTATTGACTCAAACCCATCATGGGGTATGGAAAAATTTAATCTTTTTGTCGACCCATTTCTCAATTTTTTTTTTTCTCATCCTAGTGAAGGGATGTCCTTTCTTTGTACATTTAACAGGGGAAGCAATAGCTCTAGGTTTTCAGCACTACATTTTGGCTTTAGGAACTGCTGTGATGATTCCTTCATTCCTTGTTCCTTTGATGGGTGGCAGTCATGTAAGCCAATTTCAATGTTCAATTTCCCTATGTTTGAAATTCACTGATGCTGATATCTTAAACCTTTAACTAGAAATTAGAAAAGCTAAGAATGATCTTTTATCTAGCAACTGTCTGAAGAAAATCTAGTAATTAAATTTTGGATGTTTCAAACTTTTTTTTTTGGGAAAATCTTTTATGGATGGTTTTCTTTTAAATTGGCTTATAGAATTGATACTGCATTTATTAATCTGATGATTCAGGATGATAAAGTGAGGGTGATACAGACCCTACTTTTTGTTGAAGGAGTTAACACACTTCTGCAGACACTGTTTGGGACCAGGTTACCAACTGTGATAGGAGGATCTTACGCATTCATGGTTCCCATCATATCCATAATTCACGATTCTTCATTGATGAGGATAGAAGACCATCATTTGGTTAGCACATTTATAACAATTTTTGGTTTATATTCCATCCTGCATTTGCTTTGTTTTCAATTTCAAACAATTCAACTTTGTATATGAGCTCTTATCCCGATCATAGAGATTATTCTGAACTTCTTTTGCGAGTTTGCCACTACGTGGATGTGAGAGTTTAATAAGTAGTTTAGTTCCTTGGAGAAAAAAAACTGATGATTTTGATGTATATGTAGAGATTTCTTAACACCATGAGAGCAGTACAAGGTGCTCTGATAGTATCATCAAGCATACAAATTATTTTGGGATATAGTCAAATGTGGGCCATTTGTTCGAGGTAGAACTTTATCCGAAGTTCAACTATAACAAAGGAATGAAACTTCAATGCTATATTATCTATATAAGACATGATTATTGCTATTATTGATTTTGTTTTCAGGTTCTTCAGCCCACTTGGAATGGTTCCAGTAATTGCATTAGTGGGTTTTGGCTTATTTGATAGAGGTTTCCCTGTGGTATAGGACTAATCCAGATTTCATTATTCTCATTTTTAATAATTCAATTGGGAATTTGAAATTATCTATCTTTGGCTGTCAACTGTACCAATTACCACACTGGTTTGAAATTCAGGTTGGCCGATGTGTGGAAATTGGCATTCCCATGCTAATCATTTTTATAGCCTTCTCCCAGGTACTCATCAAATTTAATTGTAGTATTACCTCCATCATCAATACATTATGTGGGAGGCATGCAAAATTCCAGATGATTAGCTGTTGTCAAAAGGCAGTCAATGCTTGAAACTTTAAGTTTTGGAATTACAATAGTAATCAATTCCTTTGTGATATTGAAAATACAGAAGGTCTGGCTTTTATAAATGAAGTAGAGGACGTTGTGAAGTTTTTAATATGGTTATGGTCTTTATTCTTGCACCCAGGCTGATCTCAAAAAGTTTCTAAATAATTCTCTTTAACTTGTCTCAGTTTCTTAGTGATTCTAAACATGTTTGTTTTGTTCCTTGTCAGTATATTAAACATAAGTATTAGAGAATGTTGTTCCGTCTTCGTAATTCTGTTATGATATTATTTGTATGCAGTACTTAAAAAAATTTCAGGCAAGACAAGTTCCAATTCTAGAGCGATTCGCTCTCCTCATATCAATTACAGTGATATGGGCATATGCACACCTCTTGACAGCAAGTGGAGCCTATAAACATCGACCAGAAAAAACACAATTGAACTGCAGAACTGACAAGGCCCACCTCATATCTTCAGCTCCATGGTTTGTACCTGACGCATCTCTTTATAGTTACACATTTCTCTAACACATCTATTATATATAAAATGCATATGCATATATACTCCCAAAGAAGATGATCAAAACTGTCTCTCCCAATAAGGGTGTCCTTGCAAAAGTTCTTGTGAAACTCAGCTGAAACCCATCAAAATGTGGCATTAGAGGTACTATATATTGCCTTCATACTACAACACATGGTAGAGAAAAGCCACTGTTGGACTGGCATTGAATATCTGTGATATTTAAAAATGAAAGTGTTATATGAATAACTTTAGCTATTTCCACTCACTTGGAAAATATTGGTGATAGGATAAAGATCCCATATCCTCTTCAGTGGGGTGCTCCTACATTTGATGCTGGCCATGCTTTTGGAATGATGGCTTCTGTTTTGGTCTCATTGATTGAGGTGAGGCACCATGTGTAAAATCAGTCTCAATCAGAGAGATACTATTGATCATTGACGATAAAACTAATGCTTGCTCTGACAGTCAACTGGAGCATACAAGGCTGCATCGCGTCTCGCAAGTGCCACACCACCACCTGCACATGTTCTTAGCCGTGGTATTGGCTGGCAAGGAATTGGGATCTTGCTGAATGGACTTTTTGGAACATTAACTGGTTCAACAGTATCTGCGTGAGTAATATTTTTGTCTTGCTTTTGTCATTCTAACTTTCAGGCAACATGATTAACTCTTTTAGGACAACAGAGAGAATGTGGGGCTTCTTGGAAGCACTCGTGTGGGCAGTCGCAGGGTTATTCAAATTTCAGCTGGTTTCATGATATTTTTCTCAATATTAGGTGAGTAACATACATACTCTGATACTCTTTCCCCTAATCTAAGTAATTTGACTTCTTCAGACAAATTTTAACTTGAACACATGTTCATCTGTACAGGAAAATTTGGAGCTTTATTTGCATCCATTCCCTTAACCATTTTTGGTGCTGTATATTGTGTTTTATTTGGTCTTGTGGGTAAGTATCATGGTTTCACCTCCAATTTCATGAAGTTCTCTTCTCTGCGATTTTCTAAATGACAGTTATTCTTTTCTTCTTCTTTTTCAGCTTCTGTGGGTCTGTCATTTTTACAGTTCACTAACATGAACTCAATGAGGAACCTCTTTATTGTTGGTGTTGCCTTCTTCTTAGGATTGTCTATTCCTGAGTATTTCAGGGAATACACTGCCAAGGCCCTTCATGGACCTGCTCATACAAAGGCTGGTTGGGTGAGTATGTTTCTCTATCTGATCAGCCAAAAAAAAAAATTGTATTTAAACCAATACGTCACGTGCTAAATTTACTGTACATATTCCAAGTTACATAAAAACCTGTGATAAGAAGTTTCAAAATAACTTGTAAATTGACTTACTCGTAGCCTCTGCTGAACATTTACTCATCAGTATGTAAGTACTGACAAGCTCTTATGAACTGTCCTAGAAAATCGATTGATCAAATGGTTCATCAGATCAATGCACATGACATACTGAACATGAACAGAACTAAGTCTGAGAGTTATATGGTTTTCAGTGCACTAAGAACAGGACTGAAAATCCTGGTGAAATGCACATTCAAATTAATTTTCTGTTCCTTTCTTTTGCAGTTCAATGATTTCCTAATACTATCTTCTTCTCATCTCCAACTGTTGCATTGATTGTTGCTGTTTTCTTGGACAATACACTCGACTACAAGGAGAGTGCACGAGACAGGGGAATGCCATGGTGGTCTAAATTTCGAACATTTAAAGGAGATAGCCGAAATGAGGAGTTCTACACCCTCCCTTTCAACCTCAACCGGTTTTTCCCTCCATCTTGAAGTAGTTTATAATTTTTATTATATAGAAAGGTGTTAATTAGAGGAAAAACATTGTTTCCAGATAGGGATTATATAATTAGAAGAATTATTTAAGAGAGTGAAACAAAGATCTATGTTTGCAAAGATATTGCGCCTTTGCTTTTTTAAAGATTATATATTAGTTGGTTATTCAGTTTCATATGAGAGAACTAATTTATTTTTACCTTCCATTCATATTTTTATGGTTATTTCTATTTCTTTATTCACAATAATCTTAACCATTTGTGATGTAATTCTGGGAGTGATTCATGTAATATATTTCCTTCAAGATTGAATGAGTCAATAATCTTTCTAAAAATGAGTCTCTATTTATACCTGGACATCTAATTTGTATTTTTAACATAAACAAAAAAGAGAACCGTCTGACCTGACTCCAGAGTTAAACTATTTGTATCCTGATATCATAATCATATAACAGTGAACAAATGGAAAGAATTATATAATCTATAAACAATCAATGATGAAAGGGTATATCTTAAGCCAAAAAAAATAATGATGAAAGGGTATGAGCTAGTCTATTCGCACATGCACGCCAGGCACCTTGGTTGTCGATAAATGCTTCGACCATAGCCCCTCGTGTGAACCCTCTGACCTTCTTGAATCATTTTCTTTATTCTGTCTTCAAAACTATTCCATCCTATGGAGCTATTCTGTGACAAAATTGCTGCTAGCCTCTTCTTATTAGGCCTCAAGGTAGGAGCATGACCACCTCCAAAGTAAGTCCGGAATCCAGATACTAGGGATGAAAGTTGACTCCCAGAGTCAGTCATGGCAAACACATCAGCAGTTGCACATGCAATAAAATCCAATGCAGCCAGCTGCATCCACATTAAATAACTAGATTACATCAATTGCATTTAGAATGAAAGTCAATGCACATCAGATCAAGGTCTAAGGAACCATTAAGGTCTAACAAAATAAGCAATTGTTTGGAATTATGAATTCTATGATCTCCAGAAAAAAGCCACTGCATATCAGATCATGAATACTTTTGATGACTGTTCTGCTTTCAAGTGACTTTTAACAACCCAAAGAAGTACACAAACACAATGCATGACATATTTTCATGGAAACATGCACTTCAGGTTCAAGTTCAGTTCTCAGCAGGTGCAATTTCATGGTGAGTTAAAAAGGAACTAACAGACAGGATGCTCTCAAGGTGTAGCCATGCAATGTGATTTTGTATCTATAAGTTGTAAAAACTACATAAACCTTGAAGTGGCGATTACAAATTATTGGTCCTGTTTTACTTAAATCTGATTCTACTATGTTATGCAACATTTTCTATATAATAGAGCTTTATGACCTGTCTTAAATTCAAGCTCTAAAGGTGTAGCTATGCAATTTCATTTTGTAACTATAAGTTGTAATAACCACATAAACCTTGAAATGATAATTACAAATTACTGGTCCTGTTTTACTTATTCAGATTCTACTATCTTTTTTATGCAATATTTTTTATATAATAGAGTTGTGTGACTTCTCTTAAATTCAAGCCTTTTGCTTTGACCATTATCTAAATTATGAGCTTTACATGTCAGAAAAGATGGTCAGATTTCGTTCCTCATTTTATTTTCTTTTCCTTAAGGATGCTTGGAACCTATCCACCTATTCTGTTTACTTCTTTTTCTGGTGTTTGTGTAGCTTGAATCTCAACTTAATACCAATATAATGATTATAACTGTTTATGTCAAAACAGGAACAATTATCATATAAACATATAATGTCAGAATTATCATATAGACATATACCATGATCACAATTATCTTATCAGTAACACTCTTTAGTTGACACTTGACTGAAATATCAGAGAAGAAGAGAAACAACCATAAGATATCACTCCCCACTAAAGCAACTATATGTTGTTACTCTTCTCTTTCAAAATAATAATAATAATAATAATTGTTGTTACTCTTCTCTCTGTGAGAAGAAAGAAAATGGAGCCTAATTGAAGTTTGAAGAATTTTATTATCATAATACTCTTAAATGAAATCCAAAGAGATATTGGCAAGAAAAATTATCAAACAGCAATGAGATCTAATAAAAATTGATGCATTTCAGGAAGAATGTAATAGAACTAGAAGGAATTAATCAATTCCTATTTACCTGGGAAGTGAAGTTCCTAAAAGGTGCCAGTTCACTGGGAGTGAGCAGAGTTTCTTTTGTAACTAAGTTCGGATAAAGTCTAGTGAAGGAAACCATTCTTGAGTTTTCTCCATATATTTGAGATCCAGCAAGATAAATATAAGTTCCATGTTTAAAACCAAGACCAGCTAGAACAAGTGCTGCTTCTTCTGGTGTCAATGGACATTTTCCCAACATCCTCAACTCCACTGGGGTGACAACCCTGCAAAATGATATATTACAAGGAAAGAAAATTCACTTACCTAAAAATCATTTCTGAAATCAAATTCATGACTAACATAAAATAGAAAATTGATAATAGAAACATACTTTGAGGTCTTCAAGCGTTCAATAAGGAGAGGAAAGTGGATTTCTCTGTACTCCTGAAGTTCCTTTTTCTCACTTTCCCCACCTCCAAACTCACATTGGGAGTAGGCCACCATATCCACTTCAAATCTTAAATGCAAAGCAAGGTACTTTGATGACCCTCTATTAGCATCTTGATCTTCCGCCTTCTGGATGAACTTTCCAAGCAACTGTGTGTCCAACACACTCCGTGCAGCATCATAATTTCTAATCCTTCTGACCAATAGTGAACCAACTTCTTGAATTTTTGGCACAAACTTTAAAGCATGGAAGTTGCATTTGCATCTTAGCCTCTGTGTGATTTTAAGTATACAAAAAATAAACTATAAGCATGTTGTACATGCAGGTGACATGTATTAAATATCGATTTTTCTGATCAACATGTGCGGTAATTAGTGATACTGTTAAAGGCCAGTACTTGAGAGTAACTATGTTATCCTCTAGGTTTTGAAAAATGATTAAATGTTAATTGAGGAATTAAAGCACGTCATTGTTCTACAATGGTCTTGAGTTTCATGGAAGAGGAAAGGGCATCTACTGTATTCTCTGATGAACATACAATTGTCAGACAGGAAAATTTATAGAATAAACTAAGATAACTGAAGCTTCTTTATATCAACAAAGAAGTGCATATATTGTGAACATTGCATACTGAAAAAATGATAATAAGGTTTAGGTGGTAACACAGGAACAGAACTACTTGATCCATCAAGAGTATTAGCGGGATAAAGATACTTAGTTCATAAGCCCTATGCTGTGTTGGGAGACATTGTGACAAACATCTCAATTTCTTCATTATTTTGAAATTTTAAGGCTTGAACTACTTTATCTTATTATCATTTACCTTGGCCCTGAAACTAAAGTGCTCTAATAATGAATGCTATTCAATTGTAGCAAAAGTAGAATTTTAAAGGTCTTAGACAGTCATTGTAAATAGCAGCTCAGCTTCCATTAGTGTCACTCTACAAAGTAAACATGAAAGGAACTTTTATGACCTGAAGCTTTGAAGGCAACGGATCAAAGCCAAGCCGATTTCCAAATCCAAGGAAATGAACAACACCATTTCGTAGGAGAATAGGAAGCACACTTGTAATATAGTCGATGGGTTTGGCCTCCTTTACAAGATCTGCATCTGTAATCTAAAATGCAAAGTATTAAAGCATTGTTCTGAAATTGAGTGCAACTTCTTTTTTAGTTATTATTGTAAAAATAGGAGAAAAGTTAAGATGGCACACCAGGCTGCCAATTGCTTCAATGTCCAGCGATTTCATTTGAGAAGGTAGTTCTATCACAATATTGATTTCATCCCTCAAGAATTTCATGAAGTACTCCTCTTGGTATATGTCACCGAACTGGCTGCATTTCATATTAAATGTGTGCATCAACAGTTGAGCAACAGCTATCAAAATCACAGATTTCCGAATCATGGAAGTATCAACAACAGCTAGAAAACTATAATAGACCACCTGGATCATTTTGATAGGTAACTGACATACAGATCACCAGGCAACCAGATGTTTTGATGATGAAAGATGACAAACATTTTACCTGCTCTTGGGTTTGTGCTATTCAAATGATAAGAAATCATTATTCCAGCTATGTTATGTGATGATAACAATTCCACTCTTGATTCATATATGGTGTTGGTAACTTATAACCCTATGGAGCATCGTGGTACAGAACAGTTACAATTGTGTTTCAACATTTATCTGGACAGTGAATGCGCTCGTGTGGTGTGTTTAACAGCAATATGCAATTTGGAGGATAACAGTAAACAGTACTCAAGTGTATTATCATTAAGTTAACAAACTTATTCTTCTTAATGAGTAAGTAAAAGAAGATTAAAAAGTTTTAAAAAAACATTTGGGATCAGAAAATACTCAATTCACTTAGCCAGGGAAGATAAGAAAAATATTAGGAATGTTTAATGAGCATTTGTGTAAATAGAAACAACCAATATAAGCTAGCCAAAAAAATTAATTTGGACTTGATCTCATACCTTGGATCCTTCCATACATTGCTGTAAAGAAATCTTGGAATAACCAGAGTTGCGTTGAGGAGAGATGCCACAACAACAGCATTGCAAATCTGTCATCATTTGAAAATTACAAGAGGTTTCAACTCAAACACAAAGATACCGTGTCTGAATGTATAAAAATAAAAGAGGGAGGACATATAATCTACAAGAGCCTTCAAATCTATCACAAAGTCCTCATTATCTAAAGAAACATGATACAAGGGTTAGACTGAACAATAAGTGACTTGAAGACAAGTTATCATATGTTACAAGATTAGAGCAATGAATGCCAACAATTCAGGTTTTTGTTTTGTGATCCTGGAGACTATAGAACTGAAAAAGAGTGAATCAAAATGCAGCACACAACTCATTGTACTGGGTTCTAACAGACAGAAACAGGTGCTTTTCCCTCAACATAAATTTGACTCGGCCTTTAACACGTGCGCTTAATTTTTATATATCCATGCTAAATTTATATTGATATGTACTTTCAAAGTTCAACAGGTTGTTTCATCAACCTTATCAAGTACTGCTTGATTTTTATGAATATACAGCAGAGCTACGAAGAGGAAAAGAATGTGAACAAACTTTCAATACTTACAGCAACCCGTTGTTGATTTAGACCACCATTTGCACTGACTAAGATGTAGCCATTACTTTTCTCAGACTTCCCTGTCTCAGAAATATACAACATCCAGTGTGATTAACAGGATGAAGGGCTAGAATCAGGAAACTTTAACGGCTGCTACTGATTATGTAGTATTATAATCACTACCAGAACTTGTACATATTAAAAGTATTCTTTTCATAACATGATCTACAGTAAAAGGAAGGTTCATATACCTAGATTTCTTGTATCCTTTCTGTCAGCACAGGGTTTCCACAAAGAGGCCTGCTGATATGGCTCCTCCCAGAAATTTGATGTCTCTTGTTTGAACTCTTTCTAGGATGTAAAGAAGATTCAGTTGTAAGGTTTAAGGGGAAAAAGTTACATCTAACAAGATGATCTGAAATAATGATCCGATCTAAAGTTCATGAAGCAAACCTCTACAAGAGCACTGGCGGCCAAGTTTAAGAGCCGATCATACATCTGAACTGGAGATTGTTTTCTATAAACGTAGGCATCTCTGTCCTGGTCATGGAAATAACTATACTTTCCGTTACATGTATCAATGTGGAGCATCACCAGAATTTTAGGAGTAATAGATAACTACTAATTCTACATTAGTACGGAAAATTCAGTACGACAAAATTAACAAAGTTTTTCTATTAAAACATTCACAAGGTAAATGTTCAAAATGTATACTGATTATGGCCAAGCAGCAAAAATACTGAACAAGGACGAATTCAGTATGCATCAAATCATGAAACCAATGTCCGGATGGCACACGGGTGAATTCACTTCACAAAAGAATTAGGAGAAGTGTGTTAATATCAAATGCATTTGTTGACCCTGACGGTGCCCCTGTCCTTTCAATTACAAATTCACATGTTTTGTAGGAAAAAAACCAAAAGATGCAGATGGATTACTTACCATCAGCTTGGAAGGAAATAATGTTTAACACCAATATCGAATTGTCTAACTGTACTATTCACCAAGATGGGAAAGAATAGCGTAGTTAAGTTCAAACAACAAATAGGGGCTTTAGAGTAACTCAAACATCTCCATAAATCTATAAGCAGCGAATAGGATAAAATTCTAACTATTGGTTACATAATGGACGCATGCATATCAAAAAACAAATCATATGCTTGATTCTCTCCTCGAGCCAGATACCTGTAGTCAGACTGAATCAATTTCCAATCACTATGGCCTGAAATAATTTAACGGTCAAGGAGCCAGGATTTGGATTCAAGAGCTAATTTAGATTGCTATATAATAATTAAAATATTGACTAAAGAACTGTGTTAACAAACATCATAGACCCTACCTGAAACTCACTAGAATTTTCATGTGTTGTACTGTGCTGAAGAAACGTGTAATCAAATATGGAAACCAGAAGAGAATCAAGCAGGAAAAGGAAACCCATTAATCCAAACATGAAAGCAATGGACCTCATATGCTTTCTGAACCACAAATTCCTTTTCCCTCCATGGAGTCCCTTACCAGCACTGTATTTTGAACAATCACTCTTCAATCCATGAAGCAATAAAGTTTTAGAATTCCAACGATAATCACTCCCTGTCATCCTCCTCCAAGTAGCAGGATCACTTCCACCTAGTAAAATATCTTGATATCTAGTCTGATAATCTTTCATCCCTTACTTTAAATTAGGCCTCAACAAGCTAGAAGTATCCGTTGCACATCATATTTCCTAATATCTTACTTCAATATGATAAAAAGTATATCTCAAATTATTAAGAGAAGAATAGAAAATGATACAGGAAACTCAATAGCATATCTATTTCTATGCTTTTCCTATTTCTCATCTGTCTTTTACCCACCAACCCATTAGACCATGAAAGGGAAATTCCAGTTTGGTGGTAGCAGAAATTAACATGAAGAAGGCAAAATGTTTTTGCCAAATCAGAGCATACTAGTATGAATTCCAAGTGAAGCGAAGAAGTTGGTGATGATAAAATAAAGAAAAGTTGATGAAATGAGTGAAATGCAAGCGAAAGATGAAACCTCAACATACTGTAGAAAGTTGAAACTAACCTTGTACAACAAGAATCACATCTGGAACAACAACTTCCCACCAAACAGTTCAGGCACTAGGATACTGGTATTCGAGCCTTCTGGGTTTCCATTTTTCAAAATCGAAGCTTTTAAAAGGAGGAAACGAAACTGATTTATATTTACTTATTTTCATTTGGCGGCAGGCCTTCCTGCCAAATCTTTTGTAGAAAACCGTTGGGCGGTACTTTTCGTTAACGAATTATTATTTATTTTCTTTTTGATAAGAAAATCTAATTTATTATAAAATAAAATGAAACCCATTACAATTTTTCACTTCAAAAAAAAATCTGAATTAGTTACCCCAACAATTATTATTTAATACATTAAATATTAAAAACTACACACCAACAATAAATAAAATTATAATATATCTGTTAATTTGATTGAAATATCAAGAAATACACTAAATATTAATTTATAAAAACAATAGTACAAACATTAAATTTTAACAATCAAGAAGGATTTTTTTTCTTTCCAAAAAAAGGTTAAAAACCTCAAAGATTTCGTTTGTTGTCCCTTAACATTAGGATTAAATTTGTCCAATTTAATTACAGTCCTATTATAATTTCATAAAACCAATATATCTTATGTAAATGTTTCTATCTTATATTAAAATGTTTTATGTCACTTTCATTATTGTCATTTTTGTTATATTTTAATTGTTAGCTTTTCGTAAATTAATATTTTTTATAGAAAATAATATTAATTTACTTGGTTAATATTTTTTTTATATAACATGAATTAAAAAACTTATTTAATGGAATAACCAGAAAGCTAGCCAGCTTTTTTTTTTTTTGGCTACCCAGAATACATTCATTAAACAGATGACTCTAACAAAGAGTCAAAAGATACAATTCAATGATCAGCAGTACCAAGTGTACCCAAAATAGAGGCCCTCCTAGCTAGATAATGGGCATAAACATTAGAACATCTAGGGATCTTTTTACACACCCAAAAGCTAAAGGAATCCAGAGCAGATATAATCTCAGACATAGAAAGTGAAATAGTCCAATTACAAGATTCTCCCCTTGGATTAATAATAGCTTCAATTACCACGTGGGAATCGCTTCCAAGTATTACCCCGATCTTAGAGTCAACAGATTTTGCAAGTTGTGTTGCAAGAAGAGCTGCTTAGACTTCTTCAACCAACAGATCATTGGACAAAGGGAACTTGGTTCTGGCAGCCAATACCTGTCCCAAACTGCTAACAACAATTGTTGCTGCCCTTGACCCAGTAGCTGAAACAGTAGCGTCAAAGGGAACTTGGTTCTGGCAGCCAATACCTGTCCTAAACTGCTAACAACAATTGTTGCTGCCCATGACCCAGTAGCTCAAACAGTAGCGTCAAAATTAACTTTAATCCATTCTTCAGGTGGGAGATTCCATTGAGGTCTTTCATCAGCTTTAAAGATAGGAAGGCAGGCCCTCGACGTTTCATGGAAAGCACTATAAACTTGGAAAGCCCATCGATTGAAATCAGTAATTGGGAATTTATCTGAATGGATGATTTGATTTCTCAGCCACCAAATTCTATTTGAGACAATACAGGCAAAGAGGAACACCTCTTTAGCTTCCAAACCCAAGACATCATTGATTTGTCTATCATCCAAAATAAATAGCAACCATTGAATAGGTGACAAATGAGCAAAGCTCTGAATGTGTAACCCCCAATTTGAAGCAAGCCAAAGATTTTGTGTAAAACAACACTCAGATAACAGATGAGATAATGATTCATTTGTTAGGTTGCAAAGAGGGCAAATAAGATTAGTAATTGAAATATTTCAGTAAGCCTAACCTTTGTTGGTAGGATGTCCCAAGCTACTTGCCACAATAGAATTTTGTATCTTTCAGGAACCTTGGAATTCCAAAGGGAAAGCTATTGTTTCTTTGTCAACGGTCCTCTCTCCTCCCATATCCAGATTAATTAAGGTGATATACAGACTTTACATTAAACTTCCCATTTGAACTTGGGCACCCTATCCATTTGTCCAATATGTTACTATTGGGCACTTTGATTGACAAGATTGCTTTTGCAGCTGCATAGTCCAAATGATTAAGGATTTTATTGGCATCCCAAAGCTTTTTTCCTTCAATGAATAAATTAGATATAAGACTAAGCCCGAGATGTCTTTCAAACCTGGGAACAGGCCAATAATTAGGGAAAGTGGGAACCCAAGTGTCCTCCCAAATGTTTATGGAAGATCCATTACCAACTTGGAGACAAGCTCCTCTCATCACTAAGATTTAGCTTGAGTTATGCCTTTCCAAATCCAAGAATCTCTTTTACAATACATACCGCAACTGAAACTATTATGCTTCAGATACTTACCTCTGATTATCTGGGTCTAAAGGCTATCATCACCAGCTAGGAGTTTCCAACCTAATTTGGCCATGAAAGCTCTATTGTTGTTTGCAGATCTTCTTAGACTAAGGCCCCCACTTCTTTTAGGAGTACAAATTCTATCCCATGATATCAATCTAAAAAAAATGATTTTTATCAGAGGCAGCTCCCCACCAAAAACTTCTAAGTGCCTTGTCAATTTCTGTACTAACTGAAATAGGTAAAGGGAGAGTATTTGATGTATACATGGGAATAGCTTGCCCAACTGATCCTATAAGGGTGGTTCTCCCAGCTTTAGAAAGAGAATTTAGCTTCCAAGAAGAAAGTCAACTTTGAACTCTTTCAACCACATCAGCACATGTATCAGTTTTTGAATGCTTCATTTGAAGGGCTAAACCCAAATACTTCGCATTAAAATGACCAATCTTAAATTCAAAGTGATTCCTGATGCCCCTCCTACGACCTTCACAAACATTAGAACTGAAGAACAATTGTGACTCATGGACATTAACCTTTTTCACTGACCAAGAGCAAAACAAATTCAGAAAATCATTTGAAGCTTGTGAATCATGCATTGAAGCCCTGGAAAACAATATAAGATCATCTGCAAAAAGAAAATGTGTAATTGTTGGACATCTTCTTGTTGCCTTTATACCTTTGAGAATCCCTTCTTCTTCTTTTCTTCCTATCAGTCAAGATAAGACATCGTAGCACAAAATAAAAAGATAAGGGGAAATTGGGGCCCCTTGTTGCCGACTCATACTTGGGTTGATAGAACCATAAGGAGAACCATTGATGATGATGGACATACTTGTGATTCTTATGCATTGGCTAATCCAATGAATGAATTGATCTGCAAATCCATGAAGTTTAAGAACCCTGCTCAGAGAAGACCATTCAATGCAGATAAGCTTTTCCATGTCAATCTTGACAGCCATCCATCCTTCTTTACCTCTTTTCCTCCTCATCAAATGAAAAAGCTCACGTGCAATTATTGAATTGTCTAAGATCTGTCTTCCTTGGACAAAAGCAGGCTGTTGAGGAGAAAGAAGGTCGGGGATAGGGGCTTAAGCATGTTAGCAAGAATTTTAGAGATGCACTTTTACACAACATTACACAAGCTAATAGGGCAAAAATGATTAACCGCATGAGGATTTTTATCTTTAGGAATTAGAACAATAAAAGTTTTGTTCCATTCCTTCAAGATGTATCCATGTGTGAGTTGAATAACCTTAACAAAATCACCACATATAATATCCCAATAGTGTTTAAAGAAAAGCACTGAAAGTCCATCAGGACCTGTAGCCTTATTATTGGCCATTGCAAAGAGTGTTCTTTTAATTTCATCCTCCCTAGGAACAGAGCATAAGGAGATATTATCCTCCTCACTAACAAAAGGCATAATCAGATCCATCATATTACGAGGAAAAGATGGATTATCAGAGGTAAATATTTTAGAGAATTTACTTACAAAACAATCACCAATAAGCTTTCTCCTTGCTATGCATTGTCCTTCTTCATTCTTAAGAAATAAATAGAATTTCTTCTTCTTCTAATAATTGTTGACAAATGAACTCTAAAGCACCAATACTTCAGATTGGGGGTCGTATCCGTGTCGAGTACGTATCTGACACGGATACGACCCCGATATGCTAGGATACGTATTAGATTCGTATCCATAATTACTTTTTTTTTATTTTTTATTTTTTAAAATTCGATACGGCTCGGATACGGCTTGACACGGCTCGGATACGGCTTGACACGGCTCAGATACGGTTGGACACGACTCAAATAAGGCTGGACACGGCTTGGATACGGCGGGACACGGCTCGGATACGGTGGGACACAGCTTGGATACAGCGGGACACGGCTCGGATAAGGCGCCATGTTTTTGGCTGACACCAAAACGTTGCATTTTGTTCATTTTAACTTCTTTTCTTCGTGAATTCCTCTCCTTTGTGACTTTTGTTCTCCATTAACAATTGTTAATTCACCTGATTGGTATCGTTGAAGCAGCTTTTGATTCGCCGTTCCTGGGTTTGAAGCTTTTTTTGATTTTCAAACTGTTCTTCATCTTCATTGCTATTCGAAGCTTCAAAGTTCTCAGGTTATTCATCTTCTCCATAGCCTGTGACAGTCCAATTCACAACAATTACTGTTAAGGCCTCCAAAGCTTCCTTCCCAGTGAGTAATCTTCCACTTTTATCTCCCTCTCTCACTTCCCCTACTCTTTGTCTGAAAAATAGTGTTATGGACTTCTCATTGCCATTGATCCAAAATATGTGTGTTGTTGGCTCCGAAGCTTGCTATTGTTAGCTCTTTTAAGGTTTATGAGAATTGATGTGCATTGTTTATTGTTTATTGTTTCTTTTATTCCATATGAGCTTATGAAGTTATTCTCCTTGTGTTCTAGTCTATGTTTGTTTCCTTTGTTGCTTTTGTAAAGTTTGCATTTGTTAGAATATATGATGGAGTTTTGTATTGAATTCATTACTGTTGCATAAATTTTTTTGATTCTTTTTTTTTTTTTTTTTTTTGGATTTTCTTTTAATTTTAATTAGAGAAAAATTTAATATAATGAATTATGTTTGTTGGACCAGTATGTTATGAATTGTACTTGTTTGATAACTACTATATGATGAATTTGCTCAATTTATGCTTTTTAGATAATTGTATGTTATGAATTACCACTTTATGTTATAAATTATATATATATATAATATAATTTAAAATTATTTAATTAAACGTATCCTTAACGTATCGTATCTCTGTTTTTAAGAAATCGGTGTATTCTCATGTCGAGTATTTATGTATTTCTGATTCAACCATTGTACTCGGGATTTTTGCTTCCATAGTAAGTTCTTCCCTCAATAACCACTCATTTAACTGACAACGAATATCTGCTTCCATTTGGAGATTAATAGAGGAAGGAGGTGCTTGTTGGACTTGGTCCAGAGCTTCTTTCATCCTCTTGGTTTTAAATTGTATATTGCCAAATTGGTCCCGGTTCCAAGATTTGAGTTTTCGCATGCATTCTTTGAGTTTACTGTCCAAGGAAAAAGCAGGAAAACCTTTAGTCTCATATTTCCATGCATTCTCAATAACCAAACTACTCATACTATCACGGACCCAGAATTGTTCGAATTTGAAGGGTCTATGAAGGAAGCCTTCTTCACCTTCTATTTTGAGTAAAATGGGATTATGATTAGATTCAATGGTAGGAAGCGCCGTAAGGGAAGCTCTAGGAAAAAGGAATCTCCACTTTGTACTTGCCATTGTTTTATCCAGTCTGATTTTAACATTCCCATTTCCTTCTCTTCCATTCGACAATGTAAGTTGGTTTGCAATTGCTCCAAGGTCAACCGCCCCAATTTGATTCATTGCTAAAAACATCTCTGTAGTTGATGTGCCCGATGTAGAAGACAAGACTTTCTCAGAGTCATACATATACCCATTAAAATCTCCAATTAGAAGAAACAGAATCTTAGTGTTGTTGCAGAGCCGTTGGAGCTTATCCCAGAATTCTGATTTCTCAGCATAGTGTGGAGGGCCATAAATGGAAAGCAGTTGCCAAGGGCAGTGACGAGGATCAGAGCAAATTGTTCCAGTAATGATATTTTTTTGAAACAAAACTTGTATTAAAAATCCACTCCTTGCATCCAAGCAATTGCAAAACTACCAGCCAAACCAAAGGAGTCAATAGCCACAACAAAAGCAAAGTCTAATCCTTGAAGTTGTGTTATCGTTCGATTCACATCAATTTTTGTTTCAGAGAGAATCAAAACATCTTGTTTTAATTCCCGGACCACCGCTCTTAGCTGTCGAACTGTCGGAAGGCGGGCAAAACACCGACAGTTCCAGCTAAGAACTATCATTTCTACAGCAGAGGCTCTTCAAGGCTTGCCTCCAATGCCTTAGTTTGGATTTCGATGGAGCTTGGAGATTCCATAATAATTTGCACATCTTCAATTTTGGAATGATTCCCGCTTACAAGGTACTTAGGGCTTTGCTTCTCAGCCTCTTGGTCTTTGTGTACCTTCGTAGGGGCCTCTCAGGCAAATCACTGTCATCATCAGTGGGTAGTTTTTTAGATTCAAAACGCTTGATTGTATGGCTGCTCTCAATAGCTGTTGTGATTTGGAGCACTTTACTTTAGTCCATCCCTTCAAAGTAGTTAAATTTGGGCCTTTCATAGAAGGGATTAAGAGAGAAAGTTGGAACCAGTCTTCCTCTCTTCACCTTTTGGTCTAATAAGATCTCTAGGCTTCTCTTCCCTCAAATTGATTGATCGTCTTCCTCTCTTCACCTTTTGGTCTAATAAGATCTCTAGGCTTCTCTTCCCTCAAATTGATTGATCTACCTTCATTAAGGCTAGAGTATGTGGCCCTTGGGCCTGACTGTTCTCATCTTGATTCACATTTATTGGTGAGTCCACCTCTGTAATCCCCTAAATATCAGTAATAACTGATTCCTTAGCTATTTTCCTAACAAGCCAAGTTGCAATAACAAGATCAGCACTTGTTTCATTAGCTTCAAATGAATTGGATATTGTAATATAGGTACATTAAATGCTCTCTGCACATCAATCATCCTACGTATGCTGGAAAAGGACATACTTTTTGGCTGTTAATTGTTTTTTATTTCATATATTTTTTCATCTAAATTTATTCTAGAAATAATTTTGTACCATGTGTAAGACTGCAAGTAGTCAATTCTTTTTCGAGCAGCAATGTGTTTTTGGGAAACTATAGTGTTTCAAAGTTTTTTTTCTTTCTTTCATTTGATTTTCCTTTAGGTATGGTAGATTTACCTTTCTTTCCTTTTTCCCTCTACTACAAAATATTTAATATTATTAGACAGAAAGTGGAGAAATCCACCTACGTCAACAAAAAAAAAACTGATCAACTGGGCGACAAGAGGCAGTGTGTCCAGAGCTGTTTTTAGAAGATGCTAAATGCTTAGAGGGGAAGAAGAAAATTTTCAAACGCAGGGTGGATTCAAGGAAAGCCAAAGGTCAAGAACCAAGAACATTAAGAGTTAAGAGAATAAAATAAAGAAATAGGTAAGAATCCATAACCTGCTTAGATTTGTTTGATGCAAAATATCTTGTTGATTGAAAATACTTCTCTGTTGAAAATCATTCCTTAGATTTTTTTTGTTGTCTTGCATTGTTTGGTTGAAACAATTGCAAGCTTCAAATATTTGTACTTGCAAATCTGATATATCCTGCCAGTAACATTGTAAGTTTCCTCGTTTAGAGGTCTTGATTTTCCTTTCTTTAGACAAAGTGTGATTGTATTTTACCCACTATCAAGAAATAATATGTGCAATGAGAGCATCCATTGTTTTTATTCTAAATTGTAGTATTTGAAGCTTCCAATATCATTTGCTTATGATACTATAAAAATTTATTATTTTAGGTAAAGGAGGCTTAGTTGTCAATAACAGTACCCAATATCATATTAGAGATGCTTAGAAACTCTATGAATCTTGTGCAAAATTTGTAGCATGAGTCATAAGACTTAATTATAACAAAAGAAAGATATGTTCTGTTTGTCTTGTAGCTGAAAAGTTTTGTGGTGCGACCTGTTAGATAATTATGACTTGAGAGTGACTTGAAAAAAAATAAATTTTTCATAGCAAGAGAACAAAACTGGGAGTTCGGGGGCAAGCCCCTGAGGAAAAGTTTATAGGGTTTTTTTTTTTTTTTTGGGGCTTGTAGCCTACATATAAATGCAGTTAGCTTTTAGGGTTTCATAAATTTTTTCAAGTCAGACACTTATATTTTCTCCAAGAACAGAGTAGTGAATTTTGATCTTTCTAGTAAGGATGTAGACTAGATTGAACAGAATCTCGATATATAACTTTTTTCTTTTGCTTATTTTCATTTTTAGTTTTTAGGTTTCATCCAATTCTCATTTCTGTTTTTACAAGATATAAGGTTATAGTTCAAAAAATGTACAAGTTATTTGATCTGTAAATACTCATCCTAATAAATCATTAATTTAACCAAATCACCTAAAAAAGTTGGAATTTTAGGTAGATACTAAATTTCTGATCTAGATATAATCATGTACCATAGACTTAAAAGAAGCGATCGAAGGTATGTTCATGAACCCTCATATATTCTTAGAGTTAGTCCTACCTATTTCCTTCACCTGCAATTCTTTTGTGAATAACTCTAACAACACTAAACATCATCCCCAAATCATGCAAGCTGACCTTCCCTCATACTGCACGCCACTCCTCTCTATAGTTGATCTCCATCTATTGCAAACCTCCCACAGTCACTTCGCCAACAAAGGTTCATTGAAGAGCGCTTCATGTTTATGTCATGCAGCTCATGCCTATGTTATATTCTCAGGCAACTTTCCAGACAAATGTATGCATGGTATTGACCAACTGACTTACAAACATTTGTCTTCGCAAACCACTCACTTTAATATATTAATCACACATTTTAAAATATTGCTACAATCCTTCACACGCAGTACACAACCAAACCCCTCCACCCCCAAAACAGAAGAAACAGAAAAAGAAAGACTGCATATTATCTAAAAAACAAAGTGTAACCAAGATGAGAACGACATCACTCCATGCTGACTTCGTTCAATAGTAACTTACTTTTAATCTTGTCGAGTACAACTAGGACATCTTTGACATGTGTCCTTTCATCTGGTGACTCTGCTGTGCAAGCTAAAGCCAACCCAATGATAGATGATAAGCTATCCTTCATGATAGAAAAAATTTCTTCCTCTTCCTCTAACAAATTGGCATCAAGAATTTCTTCTATTGCATGAGGAAATGATCTTTTCACCCAATGCTTTAGGCTCAATGATCCAAGAAACATTTCATCCGTGGGCTTCTTTCTTGTGAAGATTTCCATTAGCAAAATACCATAACTATACACATCACCTGGTCTAGAAACGATTCCTTCCAATCCATACTCTGCATTTAAGATAACATTACTTTTGTAAGGATATATTTGTATATATGCTTATTTTATATGATTCTTAACAAAGAAAAGTTTTTAATTCTCCTAGAGCATGGTTGTACGTGCGAGGGAATTTATGTTGATCATGTAATACATCCATCACCTGGAGCCATATATCCAATGGTGGCTAGTGTCATGGTTTGTGTGAAGGAATCTCCTCCACCTAAGACCTTTGCAGTTCCAAAATCAGATACATATGCTTACCATGTCTTCATCTAGTAGTACATTGCTTGGCTTCAAATCACAATGCACAATTGGTGTTGAATGACCATGATGTAGATAATCCAATGCAGCTGCGACATCTATCACTATGTTCAATCTTTGGTAGATGCTTAAACAATGATTGGGAGAGTACAACCACTTCTTGAGACTTCCATTAGGCATATAGCTTAGTACCAGTGCTTTGAAGTCGGTTTTACTACAACTACTGATGATTTTAACAAGATTGTGATGCCGGATATTGCACAATACTTCACATTCAGCTTCAAAACTCTTAAATGCCCCTTCTAGGTGTACGTTGAGAACTTTAGCAGCAACAATGATTCCATCTGAGAGTCTTCCTTTATAGACCTTGCCAAAACTTCCACTACCTAGTAAGTTAATATCACTGAAAACATCTGTAACTTGTTGAAGCTCACGGTACGAGATTCTTCTCCATGTTGCTAGTGGTGAAATTTCTTCTTTGGATGCTTGGTCCTTAGACTCCTTACTCTCCTTTTTGCATTTTATTAACACATATATTAATCCCAATATTAGCATCGCTGCTGGTATTTCTGGTAAGATATATTTCAATATGTGTGCAGAATTTTTCCTTGATTTACCAGATGCAGCAGTTTTGCATCCACGACTTGAAAGCGTTGAGCACCACAAAGTGCTGCCTTCTTCATGAAGAATTGAGCAGAGAAGTTTTTGAATGGTCCCTCATTAGGAATTTCACCTTGTAAATTATTGAAGGACACATTCAAATAATCAAGATGCACAAGTGCCTCTAAGGACTTTGGAATCACACCAAACAGATTGTTATCCGATAAGTCAAGAGATTCTAAACTTAGCAAAGTGCCAAAAGATTCTGTGATAGATCCTTCAAATGCATTTCTTGCCAAGGAGAGAGTAATCAAGTCTTGTAGGTCACCAATGCTACTTGGGATGTTACCAGATATTTGATTATCTGATAAATAAAGAACTGTCACAACCTTTAGATTTTTGACCTCTAAGGGGATGGATCCCTCCAGATCATTTGAAGACAGGTCTACGTTCAAGATATATGAAAGGTCCCACAAGGTGGAGGGTATTGTAGAATTTAACCTGTTGGAATATAATAGAAGTGATCTTAAAGATGATGTTAGACTACCCAAGCAAGCAAGTATGCTTCCAGATAACTTATTGTCACCCAAGTTCAAAGCCGCCAAGTTCTCCAGTTGACAGAGTTCATTTGGAATGGATCCTTCTAACTGATTGTTGGAAATGTATAAACCTTGTAGCTTTTGTAACTTTCCTGTTGTAGCTGGAATGATTCCCGTCAACTGATTGTATGATAGGCCTAACAGAGTTAGCTCAGTGAAGTTGCCAATATCTGCCGGAATGCTACCCATCAAGCTACTGTTCTGAATTCGGAAGTACTCAAGAGTATTAGAGAGATTTCCGAGGGAATTTGGCAAGAAGGCATTCAGTGGATTGTATGACAAATCTAAATAGCTCAAATATTTGCAGTTTGTGAGGTATTTAATAATGCTAAGTTCAGAAGTTGAAGATTCAGCAGTGAAATCATTTTCAGCAAGGCTTAGTGATTCGAGATTTCTTAAACTACCCAGCTCTCTTGGAATGTAGCCAGAAAATGCATTTATACCGAAGTCCAGTTCAACTAGCTTGGAGGCATTGGATATTGAACTTGGTATTTTTCCACTAAGAAAATTACCACCTAAATATAACCTCTCAAGATTTGGAAGTCCAAGACCTATGTTTGATGGGAGACTACCTGTGAGCTGATTTGAGGGCAATGAAATGTCTGTTAGTGCTGACATATTAAAGATTGCAGGCGGGATGTTGCCTATGAGGTTGTCACCTTGGAAGAGACAGGAACTGTAGATTGGGTAAGTTACTACTCTCCTCTGGTATAGTACCTGCCATATCATAAACACTCCAAACTTAACTTTTTGGTTCAAGTGCTGTCAGTTACTTTTAAACTTATATTCAGTTTAACTTTCTGGATATTTTGACAAAGGTACCCTAATTATACTAGGTAACGGCAATACCTGTAGGTATTAATTGGCACAATAACTTAGAAAACAGAGCCTTCTATGAATTTCATATTAAAGTATTTCCTTTTGTAATGCATAGTGGAAAGATGAAATGCAATTAATTTACGTTATAGATTTAAGTCTTATTCTGTAGTTCTTTTAAGAGAAAAGTTTGTAAATTTTCATGACCAAAGAATAACAAAAACTTTTCTTAATAGAGTCAACTCCGAAGAGGGTACTACATACCTTCAAAGCTGTTTGCACCTAGAAGTAAACGTTTAAGCATGGTCAAATTCCCAATTTGTGCTGGTATCCTTCCTGTGAAATTATTGAAATACATGGATAAATATTGCAACTTCCTGAAACTGAATAAGCTAGATGGGATTTCCCCAGAAATCTGGTTCTTAGACAAATAAAGCTCTTCCAGTTTTGTAAGGTGATCAAACATATGTTCAGGAAGTCCACCAGATATGTTATTGTTGGTGAGATCAATTAATTGCAGTGCTGAAATGTTCGAAATGGTGGAAGGAACAGAACCAGAAAGACGATTGTTACTGAGATCTATATGTTGTAGTGAAGCAACATTGAACATGTTGGATGGTATATTACCCGAGAGCTTGTTACCACTTATATCAAGTACTTGTAAAGATGTGTTGCTGAATAGCGATGATGGGATTGTACCAAAGAGACTGTTAAATCCAAAAATCCATGCCTTCAAGATTTGGTAAGAAACCAAACCACGGTGGAATCTCTCCCTCGAAGTTGTTGAATTGCCAGTCAATTGTTTTCAGGCGACATAGATGAGACAACTCATTAGGCAGAGAACCATGAAAGCTGTTATTTCCAAGATTCAACTGAGCAAGAAAGGACAAGTTTCCTAGGTGAGGAAGGATTGTGCCAACAAGACCCATTTAAGATAGATTCAAGGCAGTGACTCTAAGATGGCGTTCACCACAAGAGATACCAATCCAGTTGCAAGCAGAGGTGTTTGCAGACCAGTTTCTTGTCAAGATATTGTTAGGGTCATGAGTGACATGGTCTTTGAGAGCAAGAAGAGTTCGTTGGTCTGTTTTGATGTCACGCAGTTCTACTGCTGTGGTTGAAACAACCATAAAACATTGCAGCAGCAGCAACAAAACAATACCAAAGAAGTGATCAATTCTCTCTATGTAGATGTGAGCTTTTTATGGACTTTGTGAAGTGACATGGACAAATAACTGACATTGAGCAAATGTCTCGCTGAACTGGACATGAACTGACAAGGGAGGCGGGGATCTAAGACCTGGACTTGAAATTTAACCTTATTCAGTTTCTTCCAGAGGTGTTTGTTCTTTGTCTTATTTAATTTCTTCTCCAATCTTCTAAAGTCAAAGACTATAATAAGACTGTTTTTTCTTGTCCTAGACGTCTGCCTCTAATCCTGGTTTCATATGGATGATTGAACAATTTGTGTAGTCAATTAGAAAGATTCCTTCTCCATGTGCATATATAAAAAAGAAAACAGAGAAGACGATTCAAACAAATACAGTTAGGCAATGAGTCTGAGTTGAGGATGTTGCACCTTTGTTTTTATAATATTAGGGTTTTAGCATGTTACACCCTTCTGAATTTTATATTTTATACTGCATGATTATCATCAACCAAGCCAGAGACGTGCAATGCAAGCAATTATGATTGACTAATTGTTCAATATTTTCAGGTATTTTTTATTTTATGATTATCTAAGTTTACATTGACTTGGCAATTCCTAACAAGCGGAAATATATAGTTGACATAACATAGGCCAAAAAGACTTGATTCTGATGTCTTTTCTAATTTTTCATTGGAATTTTGAACCAGTACTAAAGAATAAATCAAAACTCAGATTTTGATATTCTAGTTATATATGGGGTAAACCCATAAAACAACTTTAAATTTTAATTCTTTACCCATTTCTTTTTGTAACATTTATATGCAAAATATGTCGATAAATCTTAACTTCATATAACAATTTCAAAACAAACAAATTTTAATATTTGATTATTGACAAGTGATTTTCTTTACTATTATGGTTTTAAGTTTTGATAATAGAACATGGATTTATTTTAAAATTTTAGTTTTTAAAACTTACATTTTTAAAAAAAAAATTTGGTCCCTAACAAAATATTTTTCAAATAAGGTCACTCAAAGATTTTATTTATTTTTTGATCGAATTTTCAATCAATTTAAAACTATGAAATCAAAATTGGTAAAATACTTTATTTATTTATTTATGATCTAAGAAGAGAAAAGTTTTAATTTAAAATTTGAAGTTTAGAAAATAAATTTCACTAATGACCGAGTCAATATTATTCTGATAGTTTTTAGTTTTTCCTATTTATGTTTATTTTTCATTATTTCCTAAAGAAACTTGCCAACAATTTTTTTTGTATTCCATAGTGATTTAATGATTTGGACTTATAAGAATATATACTGAAAATTAAAATCTAGGAGGATTAATTATTATTATTTTTTTCGTTTCTTACGAGCATATTTGCACCTTTTGGTGTGAGTCTAATCTCGTTTAGGATTCATAAGTGTCCTTATCTACAAGTACTTTCTTGATTAGAATTTTATGGAGTGTTTAGGAAATTTTTTTTATTAAACATCAAAATAAAAATGAAAAATGGAATATTTATTGACCAAAATAATAAATAAATTTGTAAAAAGTTACAAATAACATTTCATGGCAATAAAAGATGGAAAAAAAAAAACCCCATACTGGTGTTCAATTTTAAACAAAGTTTGAAAAGGGTATGTTTAAAAACATAACCCTCAGATGGTGTAAAAATAAAATTAGAGAGTTCAACTCACGAACTCAGATCCACTGTGAGAAAGAAGAGAGAGGGAGTTTGTGTCTTCCAACATATGAACTCACTTCTAAATTATTTTTTTCCTTTTACAAAATTATTTTTTTATACTAATTTTCTATTTTTTATTTAAATTATTAAATTTTCAATTTTTTTTTCCCAGTACTTATTTTTTCTAATTCAATTATTGAAAGTTCTTTAGATATTATTTATCTATGTTTTTTTTGTTTTCAGTTTAACCCTTCAATTATTATATTATTATAAAAGAGAAAAGATACTTATAATCTCCTATTTTATAATAATATAAATAAATTAAAACTTTTTGTTAATTTAATTAATTAAAATAATTAACTTCTTAATAACTAGCATATCACCCCCACTCACACACAAACTCCTCATCTCCTTTTAAATTAGACTAAAGAAATTAAAATAATCACTTTGTATTTAAAAAAATAAAAACATTTAGCATGTGTGTAAATGTTTACATGTAACTAATAACATTAATATTTTGAGCAAGCAATCTAAAATACTTTAACGTAAAATATTGTTAAAAATATCACAATAATTGAATGGTTGTAAAAGAAAATAATTTAAAGTAAATGGACAATAATAAATAAGTACTAGAAAAATAATAATTAAAGATTCAATAAGAGTAACTAATTAAAAAATATATATATATATATATAGAAAAAAATAAAAAAAATAAAAAAAATAAACAAACAAACAAGCCTTTAAGGATGAGTTCGTGACTCTGAAACACTTGACTTCAAGACACGACCTCACTCTAACCTGTCTCTATCTTTCTCCAAGCTCTTCTCTTTCCTCCTCCGAATTGTACTGGAGTTTTTTTTTTTTTTTTTTTTTTTTTTTTTTCTGTAAAAGATAATTAAGGTTCGAAAATCTTCAGAACATGAGCGCTGCCAATACACAGGCGGTACTTCAAGCCAGCTGCAAAGATTCATGGACGTGGTCTCATCTCCGGCTACCACCAGTAAAGCAGCAATTGCATCTTCAAAGGGTAACTGGGTAAGTGCTAGACACACTGATCACTATTTTCTCTTTTTCTCAAGTAATAAATTGATTTGATTTGGTAGATTGTCCATTGCTTTGAAACTCGTTGATATGGAAATGTGTGAGCTTATGCTCTGTTGGAAATTTTGGTTTTATTCTACTACTGTCTACCGTATTACTTACATGATGCTTGAAATTCAAATGGGTAGCATAGAAGAGGGGAAAATGGCAAAGAAGACATAATGCAGTAACACTTATCATGAAATGACTTTATATGCTAAAAAAAAAAAAAAAAAAAAAATTCTAGTTAAGAAACAATCATAATTGTTGTTAATGTCGAATTTGCCCTGAGCTAGAGACCTGGTGAGGTGGTCTCCTCAATGCCTTCTCCTACACTCATTCTTTGGTAGACCTGCAGAGTGGTCCTAGAGACCTATCAGCACTCCGAAGATCAAGTTAGTATTTAGAGAGATAAGGGGAGAGCTGTAAATATAAGCATAAAGAGAAGGACTTCTAGAGAGAGTGAACTAAAGTGTGAAGGCTTGTATTTGTATGGCCTTTGTTGGGCCTGGGCTTATTGGGCTTAAGTTAATATTTGTATTAACATAAGTCTCCCCCAAAAACAAGTTCTAGGAATGAAGTGATTCGAACTTGAAGTCAACTAAGGGCAAGACCATATAGTGATAATTGACCTTTTTCTTAGCGGACGAGCTTTTGGCTCCAAACCTTGCAACGTTGGGGTGAGGTCGTAACTCTAACTTCCTTTGTCTTGGATTGTAAAATTTTCCTGTAACTACGGTTAAACAGTAGATCTTAAAAGAAAATTTGTTAGGCACATATGAGGGTAAAACATGAAATAATATGCTTTACGATTAAAAATCGTTCAATACAATATAGGGAATATGATGCAAGTTATAAGTTAAGTTTTATCTTTGAAGATTGCTTGTTCGTGTAGCTTGTGTCGGTAGCCCATTCTATGTACCTGTAACCTGTCTCATATTGTTAAAATGTTAGATTTCTCATATAGGACTATGAAAGATGATAATAGTGTAGGAGCAAGCTATATGCTCGGAGTACCCTTTTGTCATGTTTTATAAATGTCTGTAACTTTTGTAGTTACCATGCTTAGTTTGTGTGATGATAAGAAACCTGGCTTGAGGTCGTGTTGCCCAAAGTGGAGCTCTTTTGGCTCCTAGTGTTAATAAAAAGACATGCACTTACAAATATATGCAGTTTATAAGTAATTAATTCATAATCTTGATCTGTTATTCATCAGGTCGTCCAAGTTCTATGAGGTTGGGCTCGTTGTGAGCTTCCGATTTACACAGTCCATCCATACCAACTCCGTCTGGACCGCGAGCATCGAGGAGGTTGGGTTCCTTGTCAGGGTCATTGAATCGACCAGGTGAACCTCAACCTTTTTTGTCCCCGGGTTTTGGCGATTTCTTGAGTGAACTCGGTGGAGGCTCAGACCGCAGGATTAAAACCTAGGGGCCTCGCTTGCCTGGACCGCGAGCACCGGGGAGGTTGGGTTCCATGTCAAGTTAGTTGGATCGATCAGGTGAACCTCAACCGTTTGTTCCCCTCGAGTTTTCTTTCCAATCTTTTTGATTGGTTTTGGAGGGCTATGCCTCTCCCTTTCTACTTCACCTGTAGAAATTTCCTGCAACTATGGCCAAACAGCCGATCTCAACAGAAAATTCATTAGGCATATATGATGGTAAACATGTAATAGCGTGCTTTTTGATAAATATGCAATAACATGTCAAAAATATAAGTGCGATTACTCGACCATGTTGCATTAGGCAATCAATGAACATTGTGATCCGACTGTCATGCAAGATGTAGGCGAGGTGAATTACTGGTCCATTATACATAAGATGCCAATTATTTTGTTAAGTGAGTGATTGGCTCATCTTTGTTATGGCCCCACAATTATGATGTTTTTAGGCGACCTCATGAATCTTCAGTGAATAATTTAATATCTTCAAGACTTGGAATATTTTTGTTGTTGATTAACATGTAATCAATTAATTAAACAAATATAAATTGAGCTAAGCATGCAATTTAGGTGATTTGCATGTAGTACACAAGCTTGACAAGAAATTCTGTAAGAACATAGAAGTTTGCAGGACAATTTGTGCAAAATTTATAAAGTTTTAGGCCATTTAAAGAATTTGGGGCCAATATGCAATTTCTAGAATTATTTAGAGCAATTATATGATAATATAAAAGCCTAAGGTCTATTGTGCAATCATTTTGAAGAATTAGGCAAATAATATAAACCTTGGGGCATAATTGAAAAATACAAAAGAGCTTGTGGCAATTATGTAAATTACTAAAAATATAGGCCTTTATGTAATTACCAAAAGGTATGGGCCTAATATATAAAATATATAAATTATTAGGATAAAATTATAAATTCTATAAGATTTTAGGTAATTTTCATAATATTTGAAAGTACATAGACTAAATTGCAATAGATAAACCTGATTGAGCTGTTCTCCTAAGTTGGGCTTATGGGCCGAGGAAGACCTGAGGCGAGCTGCTCACTCTTGGAAGACCTGTTGCATTGGAGAAGTCGATGACCTGGTTGAGCTGCTGTCTTGGACGAGCTGATGACCTAGTTTGAGCTGTTATTTTGGACAAGCTGATAACCTAGTTGAGCTGTTGTCTTGGACGAGTTGCTGGCCTGGACGACCTACTATCCTTAGAAGAGTTGCTACTTTGGACGAGTTGCTCATTCTTGGATGAGTTGCTACCTATTAGATTATCTGATTACCTGGTTGAGCTGCTGCCCTTGGATGAGCTACTGGTTGGAAGAGCTGTTGGCCTTGGACGAGCTGTTAGCCTTGGATGAGCTGCTGGTCTGGACAACCTGCTATCCTTGGACGAGCTGCTACTTTGGATGAGCTGCTCACTTGGATGAGCTGCTAGTCTGGACGACCTGTTATCCTTGGGCGAGTTGCTCACTCTTAGACGAGCTGATGACCTCATTGACCACTGTCTTGGACGAGCTACTGGTTTGGACGAGCTGCTACTTTGGACTAGCTGCTCACTTGGACGAGCTGCTCACTCTTGGACGAGCTACTGCCTATTGGACGAGCTGTAGAGCCATAGACGAGTTAGTGACCTAGACTAATTGCTGTCCTGGGTTTTTGGCCGAGCTCTTAGAGGTCTCCCTGTGAGGTCTTCAGGTGCTATACTGTGTTCAAGTTGGAGAGTTATGAAGTTGAGAAACCCAAATTATATGGATTTTCCACAGACGGCGCCAATATTAATGTCGGATTTGTCCGAGATGGATACCTGGTGAAGTGGTCTCCTCAATGCCTTCTCTTACACTCATTCTTTGGTAAACCTGCAGGGTGGTCCTGGAGACCTGTCAGCACTCCGAAGATCAAGTTAGTATTTAGAGAGATAAGGGGAGAGCTGTAAATATAAGCATAGAGAGAAGGAGTTCCAAAGAGAGTGAACTAAAGTGTGAATGCTTATATTTGTAGGGCATTTGTAGGGCATTTGTTGGGTCTGGGCTTAAGTTAATATTTGTATTAACAATTGTAAATAAACTTAATCAAAATTTGTACATATGACAATCTTGAGTTGACCATAAATATTTTCATTCTTCTAAATTTTGCTTTTCAGAATGTTGAATTGATTTACTAAATTCCTTACTTTTCAATTCTTTCAATTTGAGGTATTTCCTCTATGATTCTATGGTTATTATGAAACCAAGATATTTACTCTACAACATTCAATCTGAAAGATATTTTTCTTAGTCATTCTTTATTGTTGCCGTTAGTCTATGAGAGTGCCTCTAACCTCTCATGAATGGCAGGATGCCAGAATAATTAAAAATATATACCCTGCAATGAGAATGAGTCTTTGAGCCTAAAGTAGTTTCATTCATGTCTATCTAAAATATTCAGTAGTCATTTCATGTTGATCTCCATGAAGAAGACTACAGTAGGAGTTAGCCGTCTTTCTTATATTTTGTGATTCTGGGCTCTGTTACAAAGAATACTCCACTGCTGCAAAGAATTCCTTCTCGGTTTCTGAAATAGAAACTCTATTTGCAGTGTCTTTGGTTTGATTCAAACTGTTAAATTGATAAATTAACAAGGGTTAACATTCAGTTACCTTAATTATTACTTTCCTTTAGGTTTCTAGCTTAGACTTATTAATTTCCATTCAGTATCATAATTTTGGTGATGTTTTAGCTAAGAGATGGTGGAAAACCTTGTAAACTTAGCTACTATTATAATTAACAACTCCCACATTCAGCTTAAGACATGCAACATTACACCAATCTCATTAGGAAAATGCTAAAATAAAGAAGGATAACAAGGAGATATTAGAAATGACCTGAAAACTAACAATATGTAGATACAGCTACATTCTGTAACTTCATCTTAATCTTGTTGAGTGTAACTAAGACATCCTTTATATCAGACCTTTCTTTTGGTGAACTTGCTGAACACTCCAAAGCTAACTCAATGATGGATAGTAAACAATCTTTCTTAGTGTCCAAATTTTCTTCCTCCTCCCTTACCAAGTTGTTATACACAACATTAATTATTGAATGAGGACATGACACTTTCAACCAAGTCTTCAAGCTTAATTCTCCTTGAAATATTTCGTCATAGGGTTTCTTCCTTGTGAAGGTTTCGAGAAGCAAAATGCCATAACTATACACATCACCTCTCCTTGAAACATTTCCTTCCAACCCGTACTCTGCATGAGTCATATATTGAAAGATTTTATAAGAGATATCAAATTAAACCCAAAATATAACATGACTTCCTGGAACATAGATCAAAGCAAAATGTAAAATATCACCTGGAGCCATATACCCAATAGTGGCTAGAGTAATGGTTTGTGTTATGAAATCTCCTCCACCCAAGAGTTTTGCCATGCCAAAATCAGTCACATGTGCAACCATGTCTTCATCTAGTAGTACATTGCCAAGTTTTAAATCACAATGCACAATTGGTGTTGGATTTCCATTATGCAGATAATCCAATGCTGCAACATCTATCATTATGTTTAACCTTTCGAGGATGCTCAGACAATAATTGTAAGAATACAACCACTTCTCAAGACTTCCATTAGGCATGTAGCTCAGTACCAATGCTTTGGAATTGTCATTATTACTGCAAATGCTTATAATTTTGACAAGATTTCGGTCACGGATATGTTGAAATATTTTACACTCAGCATCAAAACTCTGAAATGCCCTTCTTGTTGCAAATTGAAAACTTTTACTGCAATATCCATCTCATCTGAGAGTCTTCCTTTATACACCCTGCCAAAACTCCCCGTACCTAGTAAGTTGGTCTCATCAAAGTCATTGGTTGCTTGCTGAAGTTCATAGTACTAAATTCTTCTCCATGTCGCAAGTGAAATTTCTTCTTCTGATGCTTGTCTAGTAGTTCCGCTTCTCCTTTTTATTAACACAATTGCAAATGCCAATGCCACTACAAACATGATGGGCGCTATTGGTGATAGGATATATTTCAAAAGTTTAGAAGTCCTTGATTTACTAGGTTCAGCAGTTTGGCATTGTGGGATTTGAAACTTTGGAGCTGCCACACAGTTCCACATTCCCAATGAAGGATTGACCAGTGAAGTTTTTGAAAGCTCCATCATTTGGAATTTCACCTTGTAACTTGTTGAAGGACACGATAAAATACTTGAGATTCACAAGAGCCGCTAAGGACTTGGGAATAACCCCGGACAACTTATTTTCAGACAAGTCAAGATATTCTGAACTAACCAAACTGCCAATAGATTCAAGGAGAGGTCCAGAAAATGCATTTCTTGCCAAGGAGAAAGTAACCAAGTCTTGTAGCTCTCAAATGCTTCTTGGGATGCTACCTGATAATTTATTATCTCCTAAATAAAGCACTGTGACAACCCTTAGGTTTTTTACATCTAATGGGGGAGAGCCTTCTAGTTATTTGAAGACAAGTCTAGGTTCAGAATATCTGAAAGGCCTCACAAGCTAGAGGGTATTGTGGAATTCAACTTGTTGGAATATAATAAAAGCGATCTTAAAGATAAAGTAAGATTAACCAAGCATGTTGGTATGCTTCCAGATAATTTGTTATTACCCAAGTTTAAAGCAGCCAAGTTCTCCAGTTGATAGAGTTCATTTGGAATAGATCCTTCTAACTGATTGTCAAAAATGTATAGGCCTTGTAGCTTTTGTAACTTACCTGCTGTAGCAGGAATTGTTCCAGTCAGTTGATTGTGTGATAGGTCAAATGAAATCATCAAACTGAAGTTTCCAATATCTCTTGGGATGCTACCCCTCATTCTGCTGTTCTTGATTTGAATGTACTCAAGAGAAATGGAGAGATTTCCAATGGAAGTTGGGAGGATGTCATTCAGTGGATTGTCTAACAAATCTAAATTTCTCAAAAATTTGCAGTTTGTAAAAAATTTGAGAATGCTAAGATCTGAACTGGCAGATTCGGTTGTTAAATTATTTTCAGAAACGTCGAGTGATTGAAGGTTTCTTAAATAGCCAAGAGTGCTGGGAATATAACCAGAAAATGAATTGATAGGTAAGTCCAACACAGAGAGCATGGAAGCATTGGATATTGAACTTGGTATTGTTCCACTTGAGATAATTATCTGATAAAAGTAGCTTCTTAAGATTTGGAAGTGCAACGCCTATGTTTGTAGGGAGACTACCTGAGAGCTGATTAGAGATCAATCCAATTTCTATTAGCGTGGACATGTTAAAGATTGTAGGTGGGATGCTGCCACTGAGGTTGTCATCTTGGAGTTCCAGAAATTGTAGATTGGGTAGATTACCGATCTCTTCTAGGATTATACCTGCCATAATGTAAATGCTCAAAACCTAACTTTATGTCTTCAGGTGCTTCTTCTATAAGTTATTTATAAAACTATTGTTCAATTTTAGTACGAGATATGGTTCTCCCTTGTAACCAATATAATCTAACAGAGAAGCCTGTTGCTTACCTGGAATTGCAAGATCAAAACTAATACTTTAAAATAACAAAACCATGAAAGGTGAACTAGAATCAAATTGTCATGGATTAAAGTCTTGTCTTTCTGAAAATAAACGCTAGTATTAGTAGACAATAGGTGAATGAAGTAATCTTTTCCAAAGCATAGATATAACTGTTAAGAGAGTGGTTCATACCTTGAAATTTGTTTGAACCAAGAATCAGAATTCTAAGCATAGTTAAGTTCCCAACTTCTGCAGGTATCCTTCTTGTGAAATTATTCCAGGACAGTGATAGTATTTCCAGTAGCCTGCATTTGGACAAGTTGGATGGGATTTCTCGGAGAATTGGTTCTTCGACAAGTGAAGCGATTTCAGTTTTGGAAGTTGATAAAACATATGTTCTGGGAGTCCACCAGATAGGTTATTGATAGTGAGGTCAATCACTTCCAAAGCTGAAATGTTCGCGATGGTGGATGGGATAGTACCTGACAGTTGATTTTCACTAAGATCTAAGTATTGTAGAGAAGTGAGATTGAAGATGTTGGATGGTAGTTTACCCCGAAGTTTGTTGTCACTTAGATCAAGTGCTTTCAAAGAAGATATGTTGTTACATAGAGATGGTGGGATAATACCAGCGAAACTGTTGTAACTCAGAATCATGTGTTGAAGTCTGGTAAAGAAACCAAGCCACAGAGGAATTTTGCCATCCAAGTTGTTGAATTGTAAGTAAATAAATTTCAGCTGATGCAGTTGAGCTAATTCATTGGGCAGGGGACCATGAAAGCTATTGTTTTGAAGACTTAACCGAACAAGGAAGGACAAGTTTCTTATGTGAGGAGGAATGGTGCCAACAAAACCCATGTAAGCTAGATTTAAGGCAGTGACTCTAAGGTGGCATGCCCCACAAGTGATACCATGCCAGTTGCAAGCAGAGGTGTTTGTAGACCAGTTTCTTGTCAAGATGTTGTTAGGGTCAAGAGTGACATGGTCTTTGAGGGCAAGAAGAGCTAGTCTGTCTAGTTTTGATATCGTGCAGTTCTACTGCAGTGATTGAATTAACCATAAAACATTGTAGCAACAGCACAACAATACGACCAAAGAAGTGGATTCTCTCTATGATTAGAGCTGAGCTTTTCATGACTTCGTGAAGTAGCATGGAGGAGTAAGTGAGTTAGAGGAATTGTCTCAGGCTTGATTCCTATTAATTTACAAGGGACCTTCAGTAATAAATTTAGAAAGATGATTGCTCATTCTTCAATGTTAACTTTCTTGGTTCTCTACAATTTCATCAACTATTATTTCATCTGATTATTCTTTGTCATGCAACTATGCTTTCTTTCTTAACCTGTCACGCTAAAATTGTACAGAAATATGCTAAATTTTTGAATATATACTATACGTCTAAATATGAAGAGAGATTACAAAGAGATAACATTTTTGTTAGTCCTCTTATCGCTTTTCAACATAATATCAATGTCATCATTCTTATTTTCTTCAAATTCTCGCTTCATTTTTTATTTTTATTTCTGTTTTTATTAAACCAGTGGATGTAGTACCAGCACCATTTTGTTGATATTTGCTCCAGAAAATATTATCATCATTAGTTAATGATTAGACACCATCATTATTAGCCTGTAATTTAATCAAACAACCAAATACAATTTTTGATTATTTTTCTTTAAAAAAAAAAGTTTTATTTTATATTTTTTTTTGTTTTATATATGTATATATATATTGTTTAATGTGTTTTAGTATAGAATAAAATAACATAAATAAAATTTACCGATGGAGGTTTAGTTAGTATTGTAGAAATTCCATAGGTGTCTGACATGTGCCTTCAATGTTAATTCATCATCATTGTTAGAAAGTTGCTGAATAGGTTGAGATTTTGCAAACATTGTGCGTAGGAAACTGCAAATCCAAACCGAATAGTTCTCAATTTAAACAAACTAATGGCAAATTAAGGAGATTAATTTTAAATAATAGCAACCGTTCAAATTATGCTCTCAATTATATGATGAGATTAATTAAGAATTAAGTTCCAATAACAACAATCTTTCTAATTTCAATCGCAATAGCACTATTAATGAGAGAAATTAATAGCAAATTAAAGAGATTAATCTTAAATACCAACAACCGTTCAAATTATATTCTTAATAGTATGATGAGATTAATAAGGAATTAAACTCCAATAACAAAAATACTTGATAATTTCTATCATAATAGCACTATCAAAGTGAGAAAGAATATAGAATGGGAAGAAAGAAAAATGGTTGAGTTTTACAAATAAATCTTATGGGAAAAAAACTCTCACCTGATGAATGGATTGTCTGATGATTGAAAGATTGCATATGTAAAGGTAAAGGAATGACCTAACCAACTCAATTCAACTTAACTCAACTAAGTCTTAAAATCCCAAACTAGTTGGGGTCGGCTATATGAATCATTTTCTTCCATTCGCATCGATCCAATACAAGATTTTCATTAATTCCTAGCACAACCATATCTTTCTCGATGACTGCCCCCCATGTAAGTTTCGGTATCCCCTTTCCCCGTCCAACACTAGGCACCTGGACCAAGTCACCTTGCTTAACTACTGCATCCATTGGCCGACGTTGGATGTGTCCAAACCAACGTAGACGATTCTCCCTCATTTTCTCCTCAATAGGTGCTACTTCCACCTTCTTAAGAATCTCCTTCATTCCTCATTCTATCATTTCTTGTATGTCCTGTCATCCATCTCAACATTCTCATTTCGGCTACTCCCATCTTATGCGAATGTTGCTTCTTAACTGCCCAACATTCGGTACCATACAACATAGCTGGTCTCACTGCCGACTTATAAAATTTCCCTTTCAATCTATTCGGGATTTTAGGATCACATAAAACTCCCGAAGCACTCCGCCACTTCACTCACCATGCCTTAATCTTATGGTTTACATCATGCTCAATTGCACCATCTTTTTGTATAAATGACCCTAAATACTTAAACACATTCTTTCTAGGGATTGTCTGACCGTCTAAAATTATATCATTCGGGCCTCTTCTAGTTTCACTAAAATTGCACTCCATATATCCAGTTTTTGTCCCACTCAATCTAAGGCATTTAGATTCTAACGCGTTCCTCCACATTCCTAGTTTAGAATTTAAACCTTCCCTAGTTTCGTCTACCAACACGATATCATCGGCAAACAACATGCATCATGGAGCCCTATCTTGAATATTATAGGTAAGTTCATCCATGACTAAAGCAAATAGGTAAGGACTTAAGGATGAACCTTGGTGAACACCTATCGTGATCAGGAACTCTCCAGTCATACCATCTACAGTCCGCACTCTAGTCATTACTCCCTCATACATATCTTTAATAACTTCTACATATTTAGTTGGGACCTTTTTCTTTTCGAGTACCCACCATAAGTTATCATACGCTTTTTCTAAATCAATGAAAACCATGTGAAGATCCTTTTTCTTTTCTCTATATTTCTCCATTAATCTCCTAAGTAGAAAAATAGCCTCCATTGTAGATCTTCCTGGCATAAAGTCAAATTGATTCTCAGAAACTAAAGTCTCATTCTAAGCCTATGCTCAATCACTCTCTCCCACAGTTTCATTGCATGGCTAATAAGTTTTATACCTCGATAATTCGAACAACTTTGAATATCTCCTTTATTCTTATAAATAGGGATTAACGTACTCTTTCCACCACTCACCTGGCATTTTCTTGGTTACTAAAATCTTGTTAAAAAGATTTGTAAGCCAAGTTACTCCAATATCTCCTAGGCATCTCCAAACTTCTATTGGAATATCATCTGGGCCCAATGCCTTACCATTCTTCATCTTATGCATAGCTTCTTTAACCTCCTGAGCTTTAATCCGACGAACAAATCGACGGTTCGTATCATCAAATGTGTCATCAAGGTCTCTAAAATCACCCCTTGACTCTCCATTAAATAAGGTATCGAAATAAGTTCGTCATCTCTCATTAATCTTGTCTTCCTTAACTAAAACCCTATCAAGCCTCATCCTTAATGCACTTAATACGAATTAGGTCTTTAGTTCATCTTTCCCTTGCTTGGCAATCCTGTAGATATCTTTCTCTCCATCCTTTGTCTCTAACTTTTGGTAAAGTCCTTCGCAAGCCTTGCCTCTGGCTTCCCTAACCGCTTTCTTAGCATTTTTTCTAGCTTGTCTAAAACATTTATAATTATCTTCATTTCTACACTTGTGTAATCTTTTATAACATTTTTTTAACTTTAATAGCTTGTTGAATTTCTTCATTCCACCACCATGTCTCCTTAGTCGGAAGTCCACGTCCTCTACTTTCTCCTAACACCTCTCTAGTCATATTCCTGATATGACTCGCCATCTTATCCCAAATCATGTTAGGCTCACCCTCCACCCTTCAAGGATCACCCTGTAACATTTTATCTTTAAAAAGAGCCATCTTCACTCCATTCAAATTCCACCATCTAGTCTTAATACACTTATCACTTCTATGCTTTTGCTTCCGCCACTTAATGCCAACATCCACAACTATAAGTTTATGTTGAGACACTAAACACTCGCCGGGTAAAACCTTACAATCCTTACAAACCGGAGCATCAACCTTTCTAGTCAGAACAAAATCTATTTGGCTCTTATTCGGCCCTCTACTAAAGGTGATTAAGTGTGACTCTCGTTTTTTAAAGAACATGTTAGCTAAAATTAAGTCATACACAACTGCAAAATCTAAAATAGACTCTCCACCCTCATTCTTAACGCCATAACCATATCCTCCATGTACGCGCTCAAAACCCTTTTTAGTACTTCCTACATGACCGTTCAAATCAGCACCAATAAACAATTTCTCACCTAATGGTACTCCTTGAACTATCTCTTCTAAATCTTCTCAAAAAGTCTTCTTAGTAGATTCTTCCAATCCTATTTGGGGAGCATAGGCGCTAATGATATTAAATGCCTCATCGTCTATCATCAGTTTCACTAAAATTATTCTATCACTTTTCCCCTTGATTTCAACAACCTCGTCCTTCAAATTTCCATCTACAATAATCGCCACTCCATTCCTATTTCTAGTTTTACCGATATACTACATCTTAAATCTTGTTTTCTCTATCTCTTTAGCCTTTTCTCCTATCCACTTAGTTTCTTGCAAACAAGCAATATTAATTCTCCTTCTACTCATAGTATCTACAAGCTCTCTCAATTTACCAGTAAGAGTCCCTGTGTTCCAAGTAGCTATGCGAATTTTATCCTGGACTAGCTTCTTTACAGCACCCGCCCTCGATGTGAGAACCCTTGCTCATTTTGCACCACACTCGGGCGCCGATGTGGCGCTCCACTAAGGATGTGACGATCCAACCCTTGCTCATTTCTCACTACACTCGGGATCCAATGCAGTGCGTAGCTAAAAAGGTTACGCCCCAATGAATATTCGGTAGGATTCATCATCATAGGGTTTGACTAGTTTTACGCTGGCCGTCAACCTATCGCAACCCTCCTCCTTTATCCGGGCTTGGGACCGGCAGAGTAACCCCTGGTGGAGTTAGGAATGACCTGACCAAAAAAAAGAAAAGAGGGTAAATGTATGACATGATGGATTGTCTATATTTTCAGAGGAAATCAATTGTAGAATTAATAGGTTGTAGGGAGAAGATAAGGGGAAAAAGGAAGTTGTTTTTTGTTTGTGCCAATTGATATGTAAAATTAATGGTTGTGGGGAGAAGAAAGAGTGAAGAGACAGTGGTGCGCTTGTATTAAGTAACTGATGTTTTAAAATAACAAGACAGGGAAGAAAGGAGAAAGGAGTTAGCTATTAATTATTTTATGGGTAACTAATATTTTAAAATAATAAGGTGGAGAGAAGAAAAAGAAAAGAAGTCACCATGTTAATTATTTTTTCAAAAGTTGATGTGACCAAAAAAAAAAAAAAATCCTATATGGTATAAAATTAATAACGTAGGGCTGGGAAAAGAAGTTAGTTGTTTTTAATTTCCTTAAAAGCTAACATGACAAAAAATTATGATCTTACATAATAGCATTATATTTTCTCAATTTTCAGGTATCAATTTAATTATATATTATAGATAAGGATAAACATGAAATTGGAGATCAAGTGACTTATTGTTAGTTTGAACATAAAACAATTACACTAATCTCACTTAGAAAATTATAATGTAAAGAAAGATACCAATGAGAAATTACAAATTATATCTCAAATTAACATTATGCAGATACAACTATATATTCTATAACTTCATCTTAATCTTGTTGATTGCAACTAAGACATTCTTTATATCAGACCTTTCTTTTGGTGAATCTGCTAAACACTCCAAAGCTAACTCAATGATGGATAGTAAACAATCTTTCTTAATGTCCAGATGTTCTTCCTCCTCCCTTAACAAGTTGCTATCCACAACATCAATTATTGAATGAGACATGACTCTTTCACCCAAGTCTTCACACTTAATTCTCCTTGAAATATTTCATCACAGGGTTTCTTCCTTGTGACAGTTTCCAGATGCAAAATTCAATAACTACACACATCAACTCTCCTAGAAACATTTCCTTCTAGCCCGTACTCAGCATGATTTTATAAGAGATATCATATTAAACCCAAAATATAACATGACTTCTTGGAGCATATATCAAACCAAAATATAAAACATCACCTGGAGCCAGATACCCAATAGTGGCTAGAGTAATGGTTTGTGTTATGGAATCCACCCAAGAGTTTTGCCTTGCCAAAATCAGTCACTTGTGCAACCATGTCTTCATCTAGCAGTACATTGCTAGGTTTTAAATCACAATGCACAATTGGTATTGGATTTCCATGATACAGATAATCCAGTATTGCTACGACATCTATCATTATGTTTAACCTTTCGAGGATGCTCAGACAATAGTTATAAGAGTACAACCCCTTCTTAAGACTTCCTTTAGGAATGTAGCTAAGTAGCAATGCTTTGAAGTCGTAGTTGTTACTGCAACTGCTTATAATTTTGACAAGATTTTGGTGCCGGATATGTTGAAATATTTCACACTCAACATCAAAACTCCGAAATGCATCTTCTTGTTGCAAATTGAAAACTTTTACTGCAATATCCATCTCATCTGAGAGCAATCCTTTATACACCCTGCCAAAACTCCCCGTACCTAGTAAGTTCATAGTACTAAATTCTTCTCCACGTCACTAGTGAAATTTCTTCTTCTTATGCTGGTCCTGTAGATCCTTTTTTCCTTCTTACTAACACAATTGCAAATGCCAATGCCGCTACAAACATGATGGCAGCTATTGGTGATAGGATAAATTTCAAAAGTTTAGAAGTCCTTGATTTACCAGGTTCAACAGTTTGACATTGTGGGACTCGAAAGTGTGAAGGGCTACAAAGTTCCACATTCCCAATGAAGGATTGAGCAGTGACATTTCTGAAAGCTCCCTTACTTGGAATTTCACGTGTAACATATTGAAGGACATAATAAAATAGTTGAGATTCACAAGAGCCTCTAAGGACTTGGGAATAACACCGGAAAACTTGTTTTCAAACAAGTCAAGATATTCTGAACTAATCAAACTGCTAATAGATTCAGGGATAGGTCCAGAAAATGAATTTCTTGCCAAGGATAAATTAACCAACTTGGTATGTTACCTGATAATTGATTATCTTCTAAGTGTAGCTCTGCCCCCACCTTTAGATTTTTGACCTCTAATGGGAGAGAATCTTCTAAATCATTTGCAGACAAATCTAGGTACAAGATATATGAGAGGCCCCACTAGCTAGAGGGTATTGTAGAATTCAACCTGTTGGAATATAATAAAAGTGATCTCCTAGATGAAGTAAGATTAACCAAGCATGTTGGTATGCTTCCAGATAACTTGTTATTACCCAAGTTCAAAGTGGCCAAGTTCTTCCGGTGAAAGAATTCACTTGGAATGGATCCTTCTAACTGATTTTCAGAAATGTACAGAACTTGTAGATTTTGTAGGTTTCCTGTTGAAGTTGGAATGGTTCCAGCCAATGGATTGAATGACAAGCTAAACAAAGTCAATTTAGTGAAGTTGCCAATATCTGTTGGAATGCTACCCTTCATGCCACTACTCTGAATTTGAAAGTACTCGAGAGAAGTAGAGAGATTTCTGAGGGAATTCAGAAGGAAGGCATTCAATGGATTGCTTGACAAATCTATGTATCTAAAATATTTGCAGTTTGTCAAATCTTTGATAATGTCAAGTTCTGAAGTGGAAAATTCAGTAATCAAATCATTTTCAGCAAGGTATAATGATTGGAGGTTTCTTAAATTCCCAAGAGTGCAGGGGATATAACCAGAAAATGAATTGACAGGTAAGTCCAGAACAGAGAGCATGGAAGCATAGGATATTGAACTTGGTATTATCCCACTGTGTCGATTTCCTCCTAAAGCTAGTATCTCTAGATTCGGAAGTCCAAGGCCTATATTTGGTGGTAGACCACCCGTGAGTTGGTTTGAGGCCAATGCAAGTATTGTTAGTGTGGACATATTAAAGTTGCAGGTGGGATGGTGCCTCTAAGGTTGTCTCCGTACAGAGCCAGAATCTGCAGATTGGGTAGGTTGCCAAACTCTTCTGGTATTGTACCTGCCATAAGTGGCAAGATTAATTGTTTTTTTTTTTTCTTTTTCAAAATTTATAATTTAAACTTATTGGATACAATATTAGCTTTTAACTAAGGCAGCCTAATTAGAGTAGCCATCAAAATTATATAGGTATTAGCATTTTGCAGGCATAATAATTGAAGTAACTGAGTTAGATTCGAGCCTTATTCAATAAAATTGTATCTAATGAGGTTAATAGGATAGAGCTTTTCTAAGTATGATGTGTATTCATACATAAGATAGGAGTTCCAACCTTGAAAGTTGTTTGCACCGAGAACTAAACTTATAAGCGTGGTAACGTTCCCAAGTGCCGCTAGTATGCTTCCTGCAAAATTATTTAAAGACAGTGATAGAGATTGAAGCTACTTGCAATTGAATAAGCTGGATGGGATTTCCCTTGTTATCTGATTCACAGACAAAAGAAGAAATTCTAGTTAATCAAACATGTAGTCTGGTTGGAGATTGAAAGGATAGAACCTGATAGTTGATTGTCACTAAGATATACTTATTCTAGAGAAACAACATTGAATATGCAGGGTGGTAGTCCACCCAGAAGCCTGTTATCACTTTAAATCAAGTGCTTATGAAAAAGATGCATTTTGTAGGGTTGCTGGGGTACTACCGGTGAAGCTGTTGAAACCGAGAATCAAATTCTCAAGTCTAGGCAAGAAGCCAATCCATTGTGGGATCTCCCCTTCCATGTTATTAAATTCTAACTGCATGGTTTTAAGGAGGCCTAGTAGTTGAGCCAACTCATTATGGAGGGAACCTGAAAAATTATTGTTTTGAAGATATTACACAGAAAGGAAAGACAAGTTTCCCAGCTTAGGAGGGATGGTTCCAACAAGATCCATGTAAGGTAGTTACAAGACAGTGACCCTAAGGGGGCTAGCTAGAATTGCAAGTGACGCCAAACCAGTCACAAACAGGGCCCTTGTCGACCAGTTGGTTGCCAAGATGTCACTAGGATCATGAGTGATGTGGTTTTTAAGAGCAAGCAGAGCCAACTGACTTGTTGTAATGATGCCTAATACTGCTGCAATGGCTAATTTAGCCACAAAACAATGTACCAGAAACAGAAGAAGGGGTACAAAGAAGTGAGTTCCCTCTATATAAGTGACATGGAGGAATATATGCATTTGAGAAAACGCTTCATGCTTATTAATTGATGACAAAGGACCTTAGTCCTAACATTTGGATTTTTTGAAGCCAAAAAGAATAAATAAACACATGGTTATAAGGATTTTATCCCCCCTTGTTGAACTAATGTGGCGATGAAGGTAATGCTTATTCATTTGGTGCAAGCAAAACACATGGATGTAGCCTTTGTATTTGTCCTTTAGGAGATTGCTGTGTCACTCTACATAAATATCCTCAGAAACTTTAACTGTTTTAGTGTGAAATCTCCAGGAAATGCTCATTGTCACTCTACACAAATATCTCTTGGGAGAGTTTTATAGTATACTAATCAGGATATTTAATCGGCCAATATTGATTGCTTTCTTGTTTAGACCAACTGAGGTAATGCTCATTGTCGACTTTATAAGTGATTTATATAAGCTTTTCTTTGAATCAATATAAGTTGATTCTCTTATATTTGTTAAGCGTCTTAAAATTATTTTTTTGCTTGAAATCCCATAATTATATATTTTCTCAAAAACCAAGTTCTTATACTGTTAGAAGACTGGGTAAGTATCAAAAAAGAAAAAACATACAAAATTATAACTCAGAGCAGTAAGGCTCAGTTTGAGTAAGGCAACTTTTCATTTATCTCTATGTGGTAATTTTGTTTCCTACATAATTGTTTTACGTTTAATACACTCCTTAACTGAAAGAGAATCGCAAATAGAAAGGTTTTTGTTATATAAATAAGTGGACAATTGACTAAAATAGAAAAGCGCAAAAAAAGTGCTTTATTTTTTCTTGCTTTCTAACTAAAGACAATGGCAATGCCATAATTTTAGCAAACAGATACAGTACCAAACTAAAGACAACACCACCTGACTCTCAATAGGACACCACCTAGTGCATTAGAGTGACTTCAGCTGACCAATCTTTCTCCTGTTTGAACTCAATCTCCCAATAACATTTCCACGAACTTGGTTCTGATTTTGTTTAAGGAAACTAATGCACCTTTCATGTTGATCCTCTCTCCTGGCAAATCTGCACAACAATTAAGAGCTAATTCCATGATTGATGATGTGGAAAGTTCTTTTGTAGAAAAGTTCTGTTCCTCTCCCTCCAGCAAATTGGAATCCATTACTTGAATTGTTGAATGAGGCACAGACTCATTTACCCAACTCTTCAAGCTCAACTCCCCACCAAACATGTCATCTGTTAGCTTCATCCTAGTAAAGATCTCCATTAACATAATGCCAAAGCTATATACATCTCCTTTTGCCATCTGTTGGGCTTCATCCTAGTAAAGATCCTCTAAGGACTTGGGAATAACACCGGTCAAAATGTTTTCAGATAACTTATGATATTCTGAACTTATCAAATTTCTGATAGATTCAGGGATAGGTCCAGAAAAACCATTTCTTGCCAAGGATAACGTAACCATGTCTTGTAGGCCTCCAATGCTACTTGATATGTTACCTGATAATTGATTATCTTGTAAAAGTAGCTCTGTCATGACCCTTAGATTTTTGACTTCTAATGGGAGAGAACCTTCTAATTCATTGCAGACAAATCTAGGAACCAGATATATGAGAGGCGCCACAAGCTAGGAGGTATTGTAGAATTCAACCTGTTGGAATATGATAAAAGCGATCTTAAAGATGAAGTCAGATTAAATAAGCATGTTGGTATGCTTCCAGATAACTTGTTATTACCTAAGTTTAAAGCAGCCAAGTTCTCCAGGTGACAGAGTTCATTTGGAATGGATCCTTCTAAGTTATTGTCAGAAATATACAGACCTTGTAGATTTTGTAGCTTTCCTATTGAAGCTGGAATGGTTCCAGTTAGTGGATTGAATGACAAGCTAAACAAAGTCAATTCAGTGAAGTTGCCAATATCTATTGGAATGCTACCCTTCATGCCACTGCTTTGAATTCGAAAGTACTCTAGAAAAGTAGAGAGATTTCCGAGGGAATTCGGAAGGAAGGCATTAAGTGGATTGCCTGACAAATCTATGTAATTTAAATTTTTGCAGTTTGTCAAATCTTTGATTATTCAAAGTCCTGAAGTGGAAGATTCAGTAATCAAATCATTTTCAGCAAGGTCTAGCGTTTGAAGGCTTCTAAAATTCCCAAGAGTTCTGGGGATATAACCAGAAAATGAATTGATAGGTAGGTCCAGAACATATAGCATGGAAGCATTGGATATTGAACTTGGTATTATTCCACTGAATTGATTTCCTCCTAAAACTATTATCTCTAGATTCGGAAGTCCAAGGCCCTATGTTTGGTGGGAGACTAGCCGTGAGTTGGTTTGAGGCTCGTGCAAGTATTGTTAGTGTGGACATATTAAAGATTGCTGGTGGGATGGTGCCTCTGAGGTTGTCTCCTTGCAGAGCCAGAATCTGTAGATTGGGTAGGTTGCCAATCTCTTTTGGTATTGTACCTGCCATATGGTGGCAAGATTAAGTTTTTATTTTCAAAATTTATAATTTAAACTTATGGGATACAGTATTACCTTTTAACTTAGGCAGCCTAATGAGTAGCCATCAAAATTATTCAGGTACTAGCATTTAGCAGGCATTATAACTGAAGTAACTGAGTTAGATTCTAGTCTTATTCTATAAAATTGTATCCAATGAGTCAATGCAATAGAGCTTTTCTAAGTATGATGTGTAATCATACATAAGATGGTAGTTCATACCTTGACAGTTGTTAGCACCGAGAACTAAATTTATAAGCATGGTAAAGTTCCCAAGTTCTGCTGGTATGCTTCCTGTGAAATTATTGAAAGACGGGGATAGAGATTGAAGCTGCTTCCAAATGAATAAGCTGGATGGGATTTCCCCAAATATCTGATTCGCATATAAATGAAGGAATTCCAGTTCTGGAAGGTAATAAAACATGTTTTCTGGAAGGGCACTAGATAGGTTTTTGTTAGTGAATTCAATAATTTCAACTGCTGAAATGTTGGAGATTGAAAGGATAGAACCTAATAGTTGATTGCCACTAATATGTATTTCTTGTAGAGAAGCAATGTTGAATATGCCGGGTGGCAGTCCACTCGAAAGCCTGTTATCACTTAGATCAAGTGCTTGTAAAAAAGATGCATTTTGTATGGATGCTGGGATAGTACCGACGAAGCTGTTGAAACTCACAATCAAATTCTCAAATCTAGGCAAGAAGCCAATCCAATGTGGGATCTCCCTTCCATGTTATTAAATTGTAACTGCATTGTTTCAAGGAGGCCTAGTTCAGCCAACTCATTTGGCAGGGAACCTTGAAAATTATTGTTTTGAAGACATAACTCAGAAAGGAAAGACAAGTCTCCTAGTTCAGGAGGGATGGTGCCAACAAGATCCATGTAAGGCAGTTCTAAGACAGTGACTCCTAATTTGACGCCAAACCAGTCACAAATAGGGAGCCTCAACAACCAATTAATTGCCAGAATGTTATTAGGATCATGAGTGATGTGGTTTTTGAGAGCAAGCAAAGCCAATTAGTCTGTTTCATTGTTGCCTGATACTGCTGCAATGGCTGATTTTGCCACAAAACAGTGTACCAGAAACACCAGAATAGGTACAAAGAAGTGAGTTCTCTTTATAAGTGACATGGAGGAATATGTGAGCTTGAGAAAACGCTTCATGCTGATTAATTGATGACAAAGAATTCTAGTCCTAACATTTAGATTTTATAAGCCAAAATGAATAAATAAATCATGGTTATGAGGATTTTATAAGCCAAAGTGAGTTCCCACCTTGTTGAACTAATGTGACGATGAAGGCAATGCTTATTCTTTTGAAGTTTGGTGCAATCTTTGCCCTTCTTACCTTTGACTTGTACCTTAAACTATTATGCATGTATCTTTTGGTTTTGTCCTTTGGGTGATTGCTTTCACTAAACACAAATATCCTCAGAAACATCGACTGTTAGTGTGAAATCTCCTGGAAACTTTCATATAGTATAACAAGCAGAATATTCAGTTTGAGCAAGGCAACTTTTCATTTATCTTTATGCGGTACTCTTGTTCCTATAGAATTATTATGTTTAATACACTCCTTCACTGAACGAGAATCAGGGATTTTTATATAAATAAAAAGACAATTGACAAATAGAAATTGCAAAAAAAAGTGCTTTATTTTTTCTTGCTTTCTAAATTTTACTTTCACTGTACCAAATGGCAATGCCATAATTTCAGCAAACAGATACCATACCAAACTGAAGACAACATCACCTGACTGTCAATAGGACACCATGTAGCACATTAGAGTGAATTCAGCTGACCCATCCTTCTCTTGCTTGAACTCAATCTCCCAGTAACATTTCCATGAACTTGGTTCTGATTTTTTTTAAGGAAACTAATGCATCTTTCATGTTGATCCTCTCTTCAGGCAAATCTGCACAACAATTAAGAGCTAATTCCATGATTGATGATGTAGAAAGTTCTTTTGCAGAAAAGTTTTGTTCCTCCCCCTTCAGCAAATTGGAATCCATTACTTGAATTGTTGAATGAGGCACAGACTCATTTACCCAACTCTTCAAGCTCAACTCCCCACCAAACATGTCGTCTGTTGGCCTCATCCTAGTAAATATCTCCATTAACATAATGCCAAAGCTATATACATCTCCTTTTGTGGATACAATTCCTTTCGCACCATACTCTGCATATCAAAATAATAGTCATGATACATCTATGGCATAATTTAGAGTGCAAGTTCACAAAGCAAAAGATATTTCCAAATAAAGAAAATTAAAATTAAAAAAAGTGATAGATTAAATCACCCACCTGGTGCTATGTAGCCAAGAGTAGCCAAGGTATTAGTATGCGTCCTGGACTGTCCTTCATCCAAAAGTTTGGCAATTCCGAAATCAGCAAGATAGGCAACCATATCTTCATCTAACAAAATATTGCTAGGCTTTCAAATCTACACTGACCACTGGAGTTGGGAAAACCATGATGGGACGATACTCCAATGGCAGATCCATATCATCATTATATCCATCTTGTTGGAAAAGTCTAGATCCAGTATGTTCTCAAGAGCCATAAATTGAAGGTGTTAGAGGTTGAATTGTTGGAGTCTAAATAAGACTTGCAGAGAAGTAAGCATCCCTACGCATATGGAAACACCGGTCCAGAAGCTTATTATTGCTTAGAGTTAACGTCCACCATATTTTCCCTTGGCATCCTCGTCAGGATGCGAGCCATCCACTTTGTTATTTGAAGATCAGTCCGATTGCATATGGAACAGATTTCTTCATCGTAGTAGGAATTGTCCTTCGAAATCATTCCTCCCCAATTGCAATTCAAGCAAGGCCCTTAAGTCCTATTTCATTAGGAATATTTTCCCTCAATTGCAAAACCCTGCATTGAAATATTGAAGAGAGCTAGAAAGATTTCCAACGGTACCTGGAAGTTTTCCATACAAAGGATTTGATGAAAAAGTCAGGCGTTGCAAATTTTTGCAATTCGTCAAAGAGTCAAGAAAGCTGATGTCGGTCAAATTATTTGTATTTATTGGAGACACCGGAGGTATCTTAAACTCCCAAGTGCATTTGGTATAACTCCCGTCAATGAATTGTCGGACAGTTCTAGAACATTGAGGTTTGAAGCATTGCAAATACTGCTGGGAATTTTTCCAATTAAATTCATATTAGAAAGGTAAAGTCTTTTAAGGTTTGGAAGGGTATAGCTTATATCCGATGGGAGAAAGCCTGAGAGAGGATTTTCTGACAATCCTAAGGCTTCCATGGTTGAGACATTAAAAAGGTTTGAAGGAATGGATCCAGTTAGGTTGTTAAATGACAAGTCTAAGAACTCAAGATTACTCAGTTCACCTAACTCCACTGGTATAGGTCCTGTGACATGAAAAAAGAATTAATCAGACAATTAATCCAACCATAAATTATTTTGTTAGAAATTACATCTGATTTTTTAGAGTAATTTGACATTAAACAAATAGACAAATCTATTAAAATATTTAATTAATAATATATAAATAAATTTTCTTTTTAACAAAAAAATGGAGATGGAAGAAGTATTAACAAAACAATATTCTAATCATAAAACTATACTCTTAATGTTTCTTTTAGTTTATCATATTTTTTCACATATTAATTTATAATATTATAAATATTAGTAACTTCTAAATAAAATAAAAAATTGACAAATTCAATTTTAATTACTATTGATATATAGTTATTGACAGATTATAAATTTATTAAAATTGAAAAGAATTACGAGAAAAAAAAAATCAATAGTCATAAAACAATCACAATGCTATTGATATTAAAAGGAAGAAGAATCAGGAAAGAACTAAAAACTAAATAAATAAATAGTCTATTTGAAGTAAAATAACAACTAAAAGAATATTTCAGTAATCGTGAAATTTTTCAGGGTATTTAAGAAAATAATTTTTCTTTTTCTTCACTAAACCACTTTTATATTCATAAATAAATAGATAAATTTAAAAAAAAAAAAAATTAAATTCATAAATTTATAATTTTTTTGTTTAATTCTTAATATGAAAAGAAGAATTAAAAGTTAAAGCAACAATACTATAATTATAGAAACTATACTCTTAATATTTTTTAATTCATCGTATTTAAAAAAAAATTAATTCATAAATCTAAGAATAACTAAAAAACATTATAATTATTAAGAACTTATTAAACAAAAAAAAAATTGAGAAATTCAATTTTAACTACTACTGACATATAAATTAAAAAAATATAAAAAAAATTATAAATTAAAATGTAAAACAACACTACTATAATCATGAAAGTTATACTCTTGAACTTTTATTCAATTCATAGTAATTTTTAAAGTTTTAATTCATAAATTTGAGAAAGCTTAAAAAAATTATGATTATTAGGAACTTATTCAAAAAAAAAAAATTATTGAGAAATTTGTTCTTATTTATAATTGACATATAATTATTTAAAAATTATAAAATTATTAATATTGAGAAGAATTAGTAAAAAAAAATCCAATAGTTTTAAAATAATTACAATCCTATTGACATCAAAATGGAGAAGAATTGGAAAAAAAATAGTATAAATAATAATAATAATAATAATAATAATAGTATTAATAATAATAATAATCTATTTGAAGAAAAATAATAACTAAAAGTAACTATGTAATAATAAAAATTCATAAAGGTATTTAAAGAAATCAAAAGATTCTATCATTGAGCTACTTTATATATAGTATAGATATATATGCATGTAAATCTCAAAAGAATGAAGGTTCAAAGTAGTAGAAAATAAATAATGCCCAAGATTAGGAGCAACAAGATAAGAAACTTACCAGATAAGGAATTACCAGAGAAACTGATTATTTCCAAAGTAGAGACATTTGAAATGATTAAAGGAATGCTTCCCAAAAGCCTATTATATGCAATGCTTAAAATCTTCAACTTGGGTATTCTTCCAATCTGAAGAGGAATATATCCCTCAATCAAATTATGTTTCCAATCCAAGGTTTCCAATTTTGACATATTAGGTAACGAAAGAGGAATTAAACCACTGAAATTATTGTTTTTGAGAATCAAATGCTGAAGTTCATGCAAGTTCCCTATCCATGGTGGAATATCTCCACTTAACTGGTTGTAGCTAAAGTTGAGGAGTTTCAGCCTACGCAACGAACCCAACTGTTTTGGTAGATTTCCATGGAAACTATTGTTACTGAGGTCAAGTACAACTAGGAAAGAGAGGTTTCCTAGTTTTGGGGGTATGGGTACCTCTAAGACCCATATTATTAAGATTCAAGGCCCTGACCCTTTGATGGCGGACACCACAAGTGACACCAATCCAGTTGCAGAGAGAAGTAGTGGTAGACCAATTTGTGGCCAATATGTTGTGAGGGTCTAAAGTGATGATAGAGGTTCTCAAGGAAAAAAGTGCAGATTGATCAGTGGTGACGTCAGTCTTACTCATAGATATGCAGAATGCCACCAAGCAGCAGCACTGCAGTGAAAAGACGAAAATAGAAAATCTTGAGTAGTATAGTCTCTGCATGTCTAGTTGGTAACATGTATTGAGAAATGAGGTATTGAAAAATTCATAGGATATATTTTGGAGACGATTGATTTGATATAAGTAGATTACTTTGAAGAAAGGGGGTCAATAATGAGTTGGTTGGTGAATAACTTTTATGATTCACACAACATTCACACAAAACAATTTCTTACAAGAAAATTTAAATTCAAAAAGTGACCACCAAGTTAATATTTTTATCTCTAAAACACTTAACTTTATGTTTTTAGAATTTATATGTCTCATAGGAGACCCAAGCTTATTTATTTAATATTCAATATTACTTATGTATGTATAAGATATTTTATTAAATAATAAACAAATAAATTGAGGTTAAAATATTATTTTACAATTAAGAAAAAAAAAGAATAAATATAAAAAATATAAGTACTTAAAACATGAAAGATATATAAATAAAAAAATGTCTGAAAATGATTTTCTGCATTATATTTTTAACAAATGGATAAGATAAGGTAATGGAGATTGAAAATGGGTGGAAGCAAATACATGATGTGAGCATTTGTATCCACTAGCTCCTAAATATATAAATCCAAACAAGTATCAATCAGAATTAAAGTAAGCTAGAGTCTTGTCAATAGCGGAAAATTAGAGAACAAAACAGAGGAAGTGTAAATGTTCATGATCTGGAAAGAGAGTTGGTCCCCTGAAACTATGTAGTTTTTAAATTAAGTCGACAGAAATGTGTTTAAAAAATATTAAATATTTATTGAAATTTAAAATTTTATAGATTTGATTACTTATTTAAAAATTTCTTTACAATGTTTAAACAAATTCCATTGCCATTATTACTGTTTTGAAAGATTTTCATCGAAATTGTTGCTGCTGCGTCTAGTTCAACAAGGAAAGGGAGGTTTCATAGTGGCGGGGTATGTTACCCATTATAAATTTACTGTTCGTTGGTTGTATGAACAGTAACTTGTGATTAAATTTTAGATTCGAGTCTGGTGCTGGAACTGCAAACCTGTTATATTAATTTAAGTGAGTTCTTAAAATTTATTTAGCTATTTTTATGATAAATAAAATTATTTTATTAAGTACCTATGTCTCTATTAATTTAAGTGAGTTCTTAAAATTTATTTAATTATTTTTATGATAAATAAAATTATTTTATTAAGTATCTATGTGGTTATTATTGTCTAAATAATTATTATTATATATACAAATTTAAATTGTTTTGAGGTCTTGAAAGTACAATATTTACTTCATTCATGTTTTTCTAAAATAAATCTAAAGTAATGGGCCTCTAAATTTTTGTAGTTACTAGAAATATCTTTCTTACACTAATCAAAATTTGACTAGCACCATCTTTTTCTTTTTACCTTTCCTTTCACTTTACCTTTGGCCGAGACAACATTTTGGCTCATTCTCACTTTTCATCCTCCTTCTCCTTCACCGGCCATGCTTTCCATCATTTCCAAACTTACTATTCATGAATGCAATAGCTAGTGACGTGAGCAAGACAAGCGACCCATTAATTTGTCATCTTCCTGCTTCATGCTAAAGTGAATAGATAATTCTATGATCCAACTCATTCCATGAATCATATTTTATTATGTAATTATCTATTTGTCTATATTTGTGAGTAAGTAATTGTGGCATAAAATTGTTGACATTTTAAATATATATATATACTTTAAACTTGTATTTCCCTTCATCTTTTTTTTTTTTTTTTTTCCATCCCCATTGAGTTTTCTCTTACTTGGAGAACATCATTATTATTCTCTTTACCCTCTTCATGATTGTCTTAGTTTATCTAAATTTGCAATTATTATGTTGAAAACAACAGTTTTTCCTTGCTTTGAGCTTCTCTTAGTGTACTAACTTTTGAAATTTCTAACTATTTTAGTGTATTAATTTTTTTTTGAAATTTCTAACTATTTTAGATACTTGAAAATTCTATTATTATATTTTAGTAGATAGGCAATGCAATGTTACGGAAATCATTAATTCTTAAGTTTTCTTTATATTTCACTTATTAATTTATCTATTTAAAGGAATTACTAATTGAGTTATTTAAGTTATTATTTCTAGAGTTACCGATTTTAAGTTGATGAAAGTTACTAGATAATTAATCTAATTTTTAAGCTACTTTAAAAAAATAGATATTTTCTTATCTTGTTAAAACGTATGTGATTTCATAAGTTTTTATCATTTATATTTAAATGATATATGATGGATTGAGACTTTGAAAAGAAAATCATTTACAATAAAATATTTTGTTCTTAGTAGCCTTCCATTGATGAGTTGGAGTTTTTTATGGCTTTGCAAGTTAGTTTAGTTAAGCTATATCTGGTTTTCGTTGTTGTTTCAGGAATCTTTCTTTGAACTTCTTGAGTTATTTTGTAATCTATTTTCTTTGACTACTTCTTTTATAGATTGAATCTTTACAAATATTTGAATTGGCTCCACCGTTTGATTGTATCTCGGATGAAATCGAATTGACATTGGTTTGATTCTAAATATCTGGGTGAGTGGCAACTACAACATGTGGCACTGTTTTAGAAGCTCATACATGATTTTGTTTATGAATGACTTTTTTTTTTCTTTTTTCTTTTTTTTTTTCTTTTTCTGGGATAAGATGCGAAAATGATTATTGATTGTATATTGATTTTAGAATTGCACGAGAAACATTATAGGCTAATATCGGGAACAAACATTTTCTTTAAGGTTGACTTGGTTTTATAAAAAACATAATAATCATGATTCAACAATGAAAATTCAATACAAGATTATCTGTTTTGAGAACATTGATTTGAAATGATTTGTTATATGAGACAATATGTGAAGGAGAAATTGTTAGGACATGAATTTTTTTTATGAGCACTTGGTACAAATAGTTTGGTTTATTACATGATTTGAGTATATAGAGTGATATGAATTTCATTTTGATATTGTCTTTAGAATGAAATTATTTTTGGAATTGTATTGTCTTTTACACATGTAATTATTTTTGGAATTTTCGCCTACTTGTTGTGTGGGCTTGACAATTTATTGAAAAAGAAGATTTATTGTGAAATTATTGGCTACATCTCTTCTTTTTGTGAGAAAATCATTGTTAAGTTATTATTTTTGAATATGTGAAAAAATAGTGATTTGAGAAGGATATAATTTTGTTTTGATAGAATTTGTTTTAAAAAGAAACCTTGTTAGAATACCATAGCTAACAACAGTGTTGTTAGTCTTGGTACACCTTTGTTCAACCCTAGCTAGCAGAGGTGATGTGTCACACCCTCATATGATGATATGAATAGCCGGAACAATCGATATCCAAATCTCCATAACCCTGAATCCACAATGACCAAACACAACTGACTCTAACACAATTTATAGTTAAGACCAAGAAAACTTATCTAAATCAAAATATAAACATAATCAGTCTATGAGACATAAATATTTACTTCCAGTTCGGCAAAGATCCTCAATAAAGTGGATCTTGCCCAACAGCATATACACCAATAACCTGGTATAATTCACGATTAAACCATAATATCAAAATACTCAGAGGTGCTCTGCTCCTAACCACACCTTGAATTACCATAGTTACCTCAATATACACAACAAAGCATTGCACCTAAAATGACTGCAAGTGTTGCCCTATCAGCTTCAAGTATGTGACTTCGAGATATACCTTATCGCAATAGTATCGGTAGGTAACAAATCTTGATACAGCAAACTGGGTTTTCCTGATACTAAAAAAAACAACCATAAAAGAAATAATGAGTCATAAAGACTCAGTGAGCAAACCATGTATCCAGAGAGTACCAGAATCACCCAACACATATATCACTAATCTCATGTCTAAATTTATTTCACTTGTATGTACTTATAATTACCATACAATCACGATTCATATATTTCACATTTTTCAATATAACCAATTCATACAAAACAATCAAAACATACAAGCAAGCAAAGGGCAATAAATTAATCTCCGTACACAATAAATTAATGCACCTACACAATAAATTAATCTCCGTACACAATCCACCCCACTGGGGCTGAGCACTCAATTTTAAAAAAATATTTATCAGAATCAGAATTTCTCATTATTTTAAATCAAGGTATCCTAGGTGCACCTAGATTTTTAATTTCAGAAATGAAAATCATTTTTCAGAAAATGGTCACGAGTTGGCCCTTATCAACCACAATCAATGTCAAATACAACAATCAGTATATAACAATATAACTTAAATAAATCACTGAAATACGATCTCTACTTAGCTTTCCATATAACTCGTCTATTCACATACACATATAATTGCATATAAGAATCTAGCAACCAAAGAGTTCGTAATTCACTCACTAGGCTTATGAATGAGGTTCGTCAGTCCTTCTGGTTTGCTCAGGTGTCAGGTTATCCTTAACACGATCCGAAGCTGAAAATCACCAATTCATATATTCTTTATTATGTCTATTTCATGATAAATTTTAAATTTTAAATTCACTATATCTATCTATATTTGTATATAAATCAATTGCTACATACTTAGTTATATGTAAGTTCTTTAAGAAATTCGTTTAACCCTAACCAATTAGGTTTCCTTTCACCTATATACAAATGTCCATGAACCAAATATATCCTAATAACTTCTTATATTGTGTACATTCCATACCTAAATTTCTGAATTATTCATTTAACATCTTATTTGGAAAATAATCAAATATCTTAGAGCAATATTAGTTATTCTAATTTATTCAAGACATTAAATTTTCTAATTGACAATACTCATCTAACTTCTATATTCCCACAATCAATGTATAGCTAACAATATATATATATATATATATATATAATTTAACATTTATAATATCTTCCCTTTATGATTTCCTACTTTGTTTGGGACTTATTCACTAAATTACATATCAGACTCATTATCATTCCCTTACTCACATAACATTCTCTAATCCTCTATTATCATTTTTCTAATTGTCACAACTAAAAAGGCTCACCCGGTGCACAAAGTGCTCCCCGGCTATTGACCTACAAGTCACCAAAAGAACAACTTTACCGTTGCGCCAAGGCTCTCCCTCTTTCTAATTGTCACAACTAATACCATAAAATCTAACCACTATAATCACGTATCAATTAAATGAGTAATTGATTAATTAATGCCTGCAAACAAGGATTTCTTTGCCGCCTTCATCCTCTTATATTCATTACTACCATCTTCCATCATCATGCTACAATTACTTCCTCATTTCCACAATTACCCAACAAATAGTTTTTATTTATTTATTATGACTTGGCTTAAACGGCAAATAATGCTTCCTGTAAGGTTTGAGCTTTCACTTGGTTCATTGGTTTTTCTATAAAATTTTGTCAAAATTTTAAGGTTCATCAAGTATTAACTTCTGAATTCAACACCAAAACTAGATTGGAGAATTTAAAGATCTGAATTTTACTTTAATTGTGTAATAAAATTAAGAGATTCATATTTATTTTTTTTGTTCATAATCACTCCTACCTTTACTGCAGTTTACGGCTGCTCCAACCCTTGCCACCCGGTCACCTATGTAGCCAACATTCACGGCTGTTGCAGGCACTACCGGTGGTCGTGAGACGCAGCTGCTCTGCCTAGTCTGTTATAATTGCTTCGGCCTGCCTAGTTGATGCAGAGCCGCTTCCAGCCCCTGTTCAAGAAGTTGCGCCCGTGGACCATCAACTCCATTCCCGCAGCACACCTAAACTGATGGAAACAAAACTGCCTGAATCACTTCACCTCACCAAGTCCCCCCATACCTAAGTATAAAACACAAACTTTCTATCTATCTGTCTTAGCCAATACCAAGCAATACACGGCCAAAACAGAGGAGAAGATACAGCCTATTCGTCAACTATATTTGGTTGGGCGTGAAGGAAGAATAATAGTGTGCAAAGTAAGACCTGGACATGACCAAAGTGGAAGATTCTTTAAGAGATGAATTGCTGAATTTGTGTGACTTCATGGAGGTTCATTGGGGCTGACAACAAGAAAAAGACCACCCTGCAGAGTCTGTGGTAGAAGAATTGAGAAAGGAAGGTCGGTTGGTGGCATAGTGAGGTATAGGTATAAAAAAATAAAAAAAATCATTATTTTAATATGACTTAGTGGTTGTTATTTGGTTTCCCATATTATCCTATTTAATTATATATATATATAGAAAATTGAATCCTAGCAATTTACATTTATTTTAATACACTAGATTTATTATAATAGTTTGTAGTTCACATTTATTCATTTCCTTTTACATAAAAAAAAATTTTAATCTAAGATAATCAATTTGGTGGTGGACTTTAATTCATCTATGAATATATATATGTACTATCTTAACTTAATTTGTTTTATAAAAATTAGTATTTACGGAACCACAATAGTTTACATATAATATTTTAAAATATACACGAACACTCCAAAGTGTACATTACAGATATCGATTTATATCATGTTCAATTACATTATTATTTATTTAATATGTTTATTTTATAACAAAAATTTACACTATATTTCAAACTAAACTTTACAATATTGAGTTATAAGGGTTATGATCGCTAGCCTCGTACTCGACCAAGTACGTGGATTGAAGTTGTTTAGATATGATGAGATTGATATGGATTTGGATGCCTAGTCAGCAGGGTTGGTGTTGACCTTTAGGTCTTGTACCCATTGGTTTCATTTGATATTCTGTTTTGGATTCTTCCAAATGTAATATTTTATAAATATTTTCCAAATAAATGTTTTAGATGTATATTTGTTTGAGCTTAATGTATAATATATAATATATATATATATTGCTCTTTGTTAAATTGTGAACCTTAATAAGTTCTTTCTTTTGCTTGAAATTGTTTTTGTTGTTGTTGTACTATATTGTGTTTTTGCATAATTGTTTGTACAATGGAAAGTTCATGCCTTAGCTTATTTATTATTATTATTATTATTATTTTATCTCTGTGCTTCAAATGTTGTTTACTGATTATGAATTTCTGACTTATATATTAGTAAATTATATATTAACTCATATTTATATGGAGTAATTCAATTTTTGTAATATGAATAGTTGATATTGGCTATTCCGTTGGACATTTGTTATGCATGACTAAATGTAGCTATTGTGAAACTAAGAAAGTGTTTTCTAAAAATATATTGGGATTATTGTTTGATGATTTTTATAAAAATTTACACAATGCTTTGAGATGTGAGAAAGAAAATGAAAAATGAAATTTTTTTAAAATTAAAATTTATTCTGTAAGGCTAGTATGGTGCCAAATTACTATTACATGGTTGGCTTTGGTAGTTGTGGGATCTTGTGTAGGATAATCCCTTTATGGTTGTCTTACCTTGTTGGAGAACTAGTTTTGTATTCTGATCGTATAATATTTGAAGATTGATTCCTTACATTGGTAAATTTGAGATAATGTACTTTGGGTCTTGTACTTGCAAGAAGGATAATGAGTTTGATTGGTAAATGCTTCCATTTGTTTGGAGGTTGCTCGTTTCTTTGTGTTTTCTATAGGAATAAAAGTGTGATTGTTGAATGAATCTGTCTAGTTTAGTATTTGTGGTTCTACTGAGTTACTGTTAAAGTGTGGGTTACTTGAGCATATCTAGATTGTATAGTTGGATTGACGTTACTAAAAATTGAAAGCTTTTATTACTTCGTTAATGTTTGTAACAATGCAAGACTAAGTATGCAATGCAACCTAAGATTGCTAATCTATTGAGGTTTAATAATTATGTTTGCGGTCCAGTTAGGTGGGTTGATCTTAAGGGCATAATTTAGAACTTTAAATTGAGATTTGTTCTTTGTGTTTAGATGTTTAATTGATAATATAGGTTTGGATTTTAGTAGTGGCCTCTTCTCTTTAATCATTGTCAAGTAATACAAATTTAGGCTTGTGAAATTTAATTAGAGTAATAGGCATAAGGTCTTATATAGAATGTTATTGGTTAAAGTGGCAGCTTACGAGATGTATTGGGTGATCATGAAGGTTTCTTTTCCAATGTCATCTTTAATTGTGGGATCTAGATTTTAGTATTTGATCACTATAGGTTTTGAGTGTAGAGTATTATCTTGTAACTCTTAGGTTCTAATAATTTTTGTATGTTTGGACCTTTTATTTCTTTTTAAATGGCCATTAAGTTGCATGTGACTCTTCTTTAAGGTTTTAAGTTATGTCTTTTAGGATTTCATTAGTTTCATAAGATTTAAATATGATCAATTTGATCATGAGGTAATAATTTAAGGTTCGCTTAGAAAATTGAAATGTTAAATGATGACTTTTTGAGTAATTGAGATTTGGTTCTATCGGCACCATACATAGGATTTTAAAAAATAAATAAACTTGTGAGTTTTGTAAATGTTAATATTCAAAGAAAACTTTTCTAAGCTAAATTTGAAATTTTAATAAGGGTGTTTATGGAAACGATTCTTATAAACTATGAAAGGTTTTATGAGATGCATCATTTGTTAAATGTACATATAAGGTTTAAAATCTTTAAATTATTCGTGTATTTGTCTGTTCTCGACCATATGTTGTACTTGTCGACTCACTGAGCTTGTTAAAACTTATTCTACTCTCTTTTCTAGTTTTGCAGATACTTAATTCGAATGTATCATTAATGAGAGTCTTGGGAGTGCCAGCATTTACTTCTGTTAGAGCTTGGTACTTTAAAAATTCTTTAGATGTAATGCTCCACAGTTATATTAGATTTTGGAGAAGTTGTTATCTATTTATGTTTATCAACTGTTGAGTTTTCTATTTTTTGTATTTTGATATTAATTTGAGGCTTGCTTAATCTAAGGTGAGCCTCGGCTTGCCTTGGATCTAGCGTAGGTCATGACTCTAGATTCGGGTCGTGACACAAATGTATAGTCTTATACTATCATATTATCCTTATACGATACAGCAAGTGAGTCCTTAAGTTTTACAACTTTCTATCAAATTGTAATTTGGATTTGGCAAGTAACCAACAACAATATTTAACAATTTTATCATTAATATTTGTAAATTATATCATGAATTAGGGACTAATTACATGACAAATTTAAAATTCAAATTTAATAGTGATGATTTCTAAACTTAATCATGATCTAGGGACTTATTACATCACTTATTAATATTTAACAATTTTATCATTATTATTTATAAATTTAACCATGATTTAGGGACTAATTACATGACAAATTCAAAAATTTAAATTTTAAAATGATTATTTCTAAATTTAATAATGATCTAGGAACTAATTACATCACTAATTAATATGTAACAATTTAATCATTATTACTTATAAATGTATTCATGATTTAGGAACTAATTACATGATTACTTCAAATTAAAAAAATTTATTATTGATTTTTCTAATTTTAATCATGTACTATGGACTAATTGCATCACTAATTACATTTCACCAATTTAATCATTATTATTTCTAAATTTAATCTTGATCTAGGAACTAGTTACATCACTAAATAAATTTTTAATATTTAATTATTATTATTTCTAAATTTGATCAAATTGAACATTGTCACATATAAAAATGTAAGAGTGGTGCCCTAATGATCCATTGTTCATGATCTACAGCCTAATTACACTACTAACTAATTTTTTTCTAATTTAATTATTATTATTTCTAAATTTGATCAAATTGAACATTGCTATATTTCAAAATGTAAGAGTGGTACCCTCATGATCTACCAACTAATTACATCAATAATTCAATATTTAAAAAAAAATTATTATTATTTCTAAATTTAATCAAATTGAATATTGTCATTATTCAAAATGTAGGAATGGAGCCCTATATTTCTAAATTAATTTCATGATGTGTTTACCTATATTTCATTAGGGTCCACACAAAATTATATATATATAAATATAAATATTAGGCACATTTATATAACTTGGACTTAGATTGTTACGAAAAATATATAAGAAGCACTTATGTAAACATCCAAATTTTAACCCTTTAGGATGTGTTTGGTATTAGGTTAAAGATATGGGGTTAAGCAAAACATGGAAGATATATTAAAAAGAGAAATCTTAAGCTTAATTTTAATCATAAATGTAAGTTAATCTATAATTTCTTAAATGTTAATTATAATTGGTATAACATTAATGATTAACAAATTATTAAAAAAAAAAAATCTTTTTTGGGTACAATTATTTAATTTTTATAATGATTAAAAAGAAAACTATTATATCAAATCATGCCAAAATAAATACATTTAAAAAAAATATACTAACCAAATGGAACCTAATTTTAAAACCAATTAAATAATTAAATATATATATCTATACTATATATAAAAAAAAGTGGCTTAATGATAGAAAATTTTAATTTCCTTAAACGCCCTTTTAAAATGTTATTATTTCATAATTACCTTTAGTTGTTATTTTATTTTAAATACACTATTAATATGTTTTAATTCTTTTCAATTTTAATATTAATAGTATTGTAATTGTTTTAAAACTATTGATTTCTTTTTCACTAATTCTTCTCAAGATTCATAAATCTTTAATTTTTCAATAAGTATATGTCAATAGTAATTAAGATTGAATTTCTTAATTTATTTTTGTTTAATAAATTCTTCAAAATCATAATTTTTAGTTATTATCAAATTTATGAATTAAAAGAAATATTAAAAATATAGTTTTTATCATTATAATATACTTGTTTTAACTTTTAATTCATAAAAAAAATATATAATTTTTTTATGAATTAAATATCAATAGAAATTAAGATTGAATTTCTCAAATTTTTTTTATTTAATATTTTTTTTAACTTTTAATTCTTCATCCATCTTAAAAATTAAGGAAAAAAAATTATGAATTTAATTTTTTTGTTATATTTATCTATTTTTTAATGCATATAAAATTATTTTACTGAAATAAAATTTATTTTATTAAATATTCTTATGAGTTTTTACTATTATATGGGTATTTTTTAAGTTTTTATTTTGCTTCAAATAGATTATTTATTTTATTCTATATTTTTGCTTTTTTATTAATTCTTTTCCATTTTAATCTATATATTGATTGCAATTGTTTTATGACTATTGATTTTTTTTTTTAATTCTAATTCTTTTCAATATTAATAAATCTATCATTTCTCGATTACTAGATATCCATGGTAATTAAGATTAATTTTTTCAATTTTTTATTTAATAAGTTACAAATAATTATAATATTTGTGAATTCATCCCAATTATATAAATAAATTTTAAAAATTAAAAAATATATATTAAGAGCATGGTTATTCAGATTGTAATATTGTTATGTTAATTCATCTTCCATCCAAAAAAGAAAAAATTGAAAATTTTATTTATTGTTTTAATGTCAAAAATATGAAGTGTTATTTTTATCATTAACTATAATTTATTCATATGTATATTAATTATTAATGATCATATATGTAAATATCATAAATTAGATTGATACGCAACGCGTGCCACGAAAGCTAATTATTATTATCATAAAAGTGAGAATGTCTCCTACTATATAATATACACTTACTTAAATTATTTAAATTCAATTAATAAAATTTATCCCATCACTTGATAACTACTAAAAAGTAACCTCCCAACTTTTTCAGTCTACTACTATCTCTCACCCTTTTATTATACAAATATATTTTTTTCTCAAATTGAATTCATTTAATAAAATCGAATTGAAATAAAACATGCACAGAAGACACACATATGTTCATGCAGGCGGCTAGTGTATATATATATATACTAGTCACATGCAAGTGCTTGCGCACGTGCTAAATGATTATTATTTTGTAAATATAAAGTGATCATTTTAATTTTTTAGTCCTATTGAAAAGGGTAGAAAGGAGTTTGTGTACGAATGGGAGTGAAGGAATTTGTATGTGAGTGGGAGTGATAAATGTGATATCGTAGTTACTAAGAAGTTAATTAACAAAAATATAATATTTATTTATGTTATTATAAAAAAGGAGACCATAAGGATCTTCTCCCTTTTATAATAGTATATATATATATATATACATAATATAATTATTACTAGTAAATTAACAAACCAACATATTGTTTCCGGTAACAAAGAAAGAAAAAAATAATAAAAAATTTCTGACTTTCATATTCATGTTACAAATTATCTTGTTTTAATAACCCAATCATATTAGGAAATTAAATTGACACGAATCCAAGCCTTTAAAGAGTAGAAAACCACTCAACGTTCAAAAAAGTTATTCAAAAGAAACTTGAACAAACTAGACATGTAAATTTCTTTTAACACCAATTGTAACATAATTATCTGACACAACACCACCTACATATCACCAAAAATCATCTGACCAAAGATATACTTCTCATCCTCATTTTTCAAATTGTAGAACATCACTACGTCATTTGAGTCATCTTTCTCATTGCATATTGTAATATGTCTGACATAGACAATCTAACAATTCTACGAAATTCCTATAACGGGAGATTTCTATCATGCTTTTCATCTCATTGGAAACCAGTGACAAGTTGCAGCATGCATCTTCTTCATTAAGCCATATTCTTCGTGAAACCATTAAGCCACGTTTTCACAGTTGTTTGAAACCATTTCCACTTTTATACTTTCCTTCTCGATGCATTTCTAGTAAAGATGCTGTCAAACATGCATCTTCTTCATTAAGCCACATTCTTTGTGAAAATTTTGCCATACTGAAAAACAAATTAAGAAAAAAGTTCAACCTAGTGCATGCAGTATGACACATGCATTACTATTTCAAACACAATAATTAAGAAAATTCTCAATATGTTGTCCTGATATATATATGCCTTATTAGTTGTGAGTTAGCCAGTTAGCCAGTTAAGGCACTTGCAGACTTAAAACTAAAATAATATCTGAAACCATATTAGAGAGATCGAGCACTAGAGGTGTCATTATTTGGTCTTCTAATAATGCCAAAAAAACGATGGTCCTTAATTGATGTCTCTCGGAGTACACATAAGTATAATTTATCTGACTTTTCAAAACTGTAACTTTAGCTTTTTTTGTGAAATAGAAAGAAAGTATGGTCAGTTTAGTAGAAGTGCATGTGTAAATTTGCAAGAACACGAAATGATGAGTTGTTCCTGTTCTTCAATGGCACTGGCACTGAAGATCAAGTAAGAGAAGATAATCCAAGCTGAGATACTAAACAGGCAATAGTACAAACACAATTAGAACATTCAGGCTGCTTCCGAAAAGAAACATATATAGGAACACTAGGATGCATAGAAAACATGTTGAGAAGCCCAAATCCAGGATGTTCCACTGGCAGTCTTTAAGCTCAAACCATAGATTGCTTACCTGGTTCTATACAACTTCAGCGTTACAGAAGAAGGAAAAAATAAGAAGAGAAGATGCTCACATTTTCTCAATCCAGACCAAGCAACCATAGCAGCATTCTTCTGAGCTTGTTTCTTTGTTCTAGCTGGATCCCCAATAAAACTCATTCCTGCAATGTCAACTGTGCATGAAAAGACTGGAACATGACCTGGCCGGTCCAAATCGAACAGTAGTAGAAACAGAAAGACTCAATCCAGCTCTGTGAGCAGTTTCCTGGAGCAAATTCTTGTATACTCTCACCCAGTTATTAAAAAAGTACCAAATTAGTTTGAAGTATGGAATTAAGGTTTGATGGCATGAATGTAATGATGGAAGTAAGTAGAGAGGATAAAGTTATGTAAGTTTCTCAATCTTCTTTTCCTTTCTACTCATATCATGACCGAAATCAAAGGGGCCAACATTTTCAATTCTGGAGGAATATAGGAGCAGAACCAAATAGAGGATGCCAAGTGCAATACGAAATTGGGTAGAAATTTTGGATAACTCATTATTTGATCAAAAGGATGGGAGGTGAAGGGAAATTCTCACTGACGATGGATAATAGTGTAATAATTATACATAATCTCATGTAATTTAGAACACATTAGTAATAAAGTTTGCTTACCTGATTAAGCCATGCAGCGGATATGTGAAACCCCAAACAAACACGCTTCAGTAGAATACTTATACAGCTAGGTCTTCCTCTCTATACTCTTTGTATTTACTGGCAGCTCTTAATGGGGAAAGATATGTGTGTTGAGAGATGAGAGGGGACCTAGCTATTTATTATCAGATAAAACTCTAAAAGTGCTCTCATTAAAGACTCCTAAAGTTACTCAGCCTACACTTACTGCCAATCCACATCTAATCAGATAAGACATCCAATTAGATAAGAAGTGTGCTTAAGCCCTATCCCAAATGATAACATAAACTATATGAGTTTTTCAAATGGACCAAACATTGAGCCTGTTTTATTATTAAAATAAAACCATACAATTAATAGCAGCCCACATATGGAAATTCTAACATTCTCCCACTTGGACAACATTAATTGTAGTTTTAAAATTTTGAAAAACATATTTTTAGAAAACGATTCTCGGGCAAGGTATAACTTTTATGTAACCACAATTTTAAAAACTTTGGTCTTGAGATGCACTTCAAACAATCTAGCCCAATTAAGTTATTAACATCGAATCATGGCAATCATTGTCCCACTTAAACGACACAAGACCAATCCATAGTTACAAATGCCAACAACATAATCTGCAATAGATCTAGATGTGGTAGTGTAGCAAGAAAATAACATCCAAATGTAATTAACATATGTTATTTTCATTGTCAGTCCTCCAAGTAATTTCATCAAGACTAGATGATTTCAAAAAGTACTAGAAATCATGTAAGCTTAATTTTAAGCTTTTATGTCTCAACAACCTTCTCGAGATATCCAATTAGTGTTACTTTGAGACATACCTTCAAATTGACAAAACTGTCATGCTTAAAACAGACACCAAGTCTTAAGATTTTAATGCAATGATATGTTATATGACCATATATGCACATACAATATTAATCATATCACAATGAAAATAATTATTATTTTCATCAACATAACACACCATCCAACAATGATGTAAGTAAAACTTGGGTCACAAAATAGCATACATAACATGCTAACTTTGAACAAAATAAAGCAAACTCCCACTAACCAAAAACATTAAAGGACTCACAATATTCATGTTATCAACATGACTTTTAAAAATCTCAGTCCTAATTGTGCCTTGATTAAAGGATTTGCCAACAGTTTAGTGTATCAATATATTCAAACATAATTTCTCAATTTTTTCACAAAATCCCTAGTCATCGACTCTCGATGCACTAGAACTCTTATTGTTCTTCAAGAAGAATACAGTAGAACTATTGTTACAATAGATCTTTAGCATTTAAAAAACGAGACAACAACACAAAGAAAAATTATCATGTTCTTTAATTATATACCATGCTTGAATAGTGAAAGAAGCTTTTGCTTGGAACAATTCCAGATACAGCTCCCAAAGTTAACATGAAAATATATCCTAAAGTGGATTTAAAATCATCTTTGCAACTAGCAAAATCAAAATCAGAGTAACCAATTAATTTAAGGTGATCAATCATTCTATGCATTAGCATAAAAAATTTGGTTCTCTGTAAATACTTCATAACTTATGTTTTGATCCTGGGTTTGACTGTGCCAAAAACTTCCATTATAAAAGTAATATCAGAGCTAGTACAAACCAAAGCATACAAGCTTCCAACTGCATCAGCATGAAACACATTTCTCATGGACTCTCTCTGAAACTTATTAACGAGACTAGTCACTCTTGACAAAAGGCACATCCACAGTCTTGTATTTATGTACGTTGAACCTATATACTACTGTATCAATATAGGTTTACTAGGGAAGACCTAACAAGGGTGAGACCTATTACGGTGTATCTCAACACCAAGAACAAAATATGTTTACCTAAGATCCTTCATGCTAAAGGCTTAGACAACATCAACTTTGTCTCACAAAAAAAGTCAGTGTCACTATTGATAACAAGCAATATATCATTAACTATTATTAGGATATGATAAACTTGCTCCCACTAACTTTTAGGTATATTCATTTATCAATCTTATTTTCAATATAACTAAAAGAGGTGACTACCTCATAAAATTTCAATAATCATTATCTAGATGCTTGTATGAGACCATTTGATAGATTTTTTAAACCTGTAAATAATATTATTATCTTCATTCTATTTGAAACATTCACCATGTAAACATGCTTTATAAGGTTTTCATTTAAGAAAGATATTTTCACATCCATCTTAAACAACTAAAGGTTGATAAATGAGTCACCAAGGTCATGATCAACCAAAAGAATTTTATTTATTTATTATATTATTATTTTAGTTGAGACAGTAGAGAAAGTTTCACTAAGGACACACATTGAGTGAAAACCTTAAGTTTACTTAGAAAGTACAATCAATCTTCCCTTTTGAAATATTCTCGATGTTAGTGTTATAAACTCGCATCCTAATGAGTGTAGAACATTATGGAAGATCAACCAACTCTCGAACACTATGGAAGATCTACCAACTCTCAAACACTATGGAAGATCACCTAACTATCATAAACCATTATATATTATAGACTGCATCACATCTTACATGGCATCAATCCACATTCTCAACAGTGGCCTAGAGATAAGTGCTTGTATAATTGTATTCTAATGTTAAGGAACTATATCAAAAACAAGTACAATAGTTTTAACAAGAATAGGTGATGCAATTTCAATTATTCTTAGCTTCTCACATCACTAGTTCTCACCACATGTGCAGGTGATGTGGATCTTGACAAGATATGTAAATGAAGTGTGACAAATTTATTTTTCTTTCTTTTCTAATAGTTGAAAAACTTTTCAACTCAAACAAATCAAACTCTAAGAACTTAGCAGTGTGAGATACTGCTATCTAGATTCCACGCGTGGATAGAACATAACTCCCTTAGAGTGATTTGCATAACTAGTAAAGTAACAGTGAGTAGAAAATGGGATGATTTTCCTCTCATTTTAGGTAAATCATCCCATTTTAGGTTATGTAAACTTATTTCAGTTTGACAATCTTAGACACGAAAAAGGTTCATGCTAGATTTTCTCCCAGCCTATAAGTCAAAAAGGTGTTTTAAATCTTGATTTACTAGTAACCCAATTATTTAGGGACTTTACCTTAAAAGTATTCAGGGAAGTTTGACATATTCATCATATTTCTAATCATGTCCTTAAATGTATGAGTACGCCTTTAGGCCAAAACAATTATTCAGGGCTACCAGGCATGGTTTAATGGTTTAAAAATTTACACTCTAGTATGGACTAGCAAACAATCTCATATCTATCAATATCATGTTTGCCATAATACTACTACCATGATCAGATCCTAATTAATCTAATTGTATTTCAACTTCAATTTTAAAAATTTTAAAATTTTTAAAACAATTAGAATTTTACTTAATCAAGTATAAAAATCAAAACAGGAAAAGTCATCAATGAAAGTAATTAAAAAAAAATAATTTTTTTTTCCAATTAGTGGAATAAAATTCACTAAAATTAGTGTGAAAAATCTCTAAGAGATTTGAACTACTAGTTTCCCCATTTTTCACTATTTTGGTCAATTTACTCCTAACGCACTTAACCTAAAATCTTAAGTTTCCAAAAATAAGTAAGGGGTGTTAGAGCATATTTAGAATTAAGTTATTTTAGGTGTTAAGTCCCATATTGTTTAGATAAGTAAGTCTTATGTAACTGCTCTATTATAAATTTAAAGTCCTGGTATAGTCTTGGAATAATCCAAGCTACTACTATTTCTTTCTATATATGTTTTACATGGTATCATAGTAGGTTTGATCTAAACTTAAGTTTGATCTTTGGGCTGCCGCCTCTCTTCTTTGGAGGCAGCCTCAAATAATTTTGAAGTTTTTGATGTTGTTAGTTTTGGTAGAAGTTCGTCTTTATGTTTGTTGGTTGTTTAATTTTTTGACACAACCCCCATTCAAGATTGAAGAGTTTTCAACGTTCCCTGCACGCTATCACCTATTCAAAAGTTGTCTTATCTTGTTTTCTGACCAGAGAAGTTTTCAGTGAAAGTTGTTGCCAATTTGGCATTTTACATTAGTTGTGAACCAACAATTCTATTTGAGACACATGTTGTTTGTGTTTTTTTTTTTTAGGCACATGTTATTTGTGTCGTTCTCATTCTCTTAGGCACATAGTGAGTCGAGTGAACTTGATGTAATTTTTTGTTATAGGGGAGTATTAAGAGTTTTGATACTTGGGATTATACTTATACAAGCTTGAGCATATATATGTTCTAGCTTGAGCGGGAGTGTTAGAGTATATTTAGTATTAAGTTATATTGGGTGTTAAGTCATACATTGTTTAGATAAGTCAGTCTTCTATAATTGTTTTATTATAAATTTAAAGTCGTGGTATAGTATTGGAATAATCCAAGATACTACTATTTCTTTCTCTATATATATATTACAAGGGGAATAACATCCTTTATGAGATTTTCAACTATTTCCTTGAAATTTGACCTCGTTATTTATGCTAAAACATTTAGGATTTTTCTTTAATTAGAAATATTTTAGAAACAAATTTTCTTAGTATGAAATAAGGAGTATTTCATTTGGATGAGTTAAACACATCCACCAAAAATTTTACAATTTAAAGCATTTAAACTTTAAAATTACCCAACTAAAAAAAATAAAAAATTAAAATTAAAACGACTATTTTGTCCAACGTGGAAATTAAAATCAAATTCCACCTACATATTTAAAATCACTTTTGAGTTATGGAAAGACGACTCCAATGAATCTCCTTTGACGTTATTCCAGACTCAAGGTTTAAGCTCTAATTCACTTAGGTTCCTTTTAAATATATTTCTTGATTTTATAACCAAGACATGAATTTAAAGCAATATACCTTCACATGACCTCTTGTACTTCACTAGAAGCACATTAGGTTCATTTTCATGACAGATTTAAAATTGCACACATTAGATTTCTGACCATTACCATATCTTGTAGCATCCTGATTTTTCTTATGGTAAGTATGTTTCAACTTATCTTAAAAGGTACTTGCTAAATCTACGTTTGAACTGAGAAACTTAAATTCATCCTCAGTTTCGGACAAACCACTCATGAGGTGTAAAGAGATAGACATTTTGAGGCGGATAAGGCTTAACCTATTAAATTTCTCTCATTTTCCAAAAACTTATTTCTAAGTATCAATGCTAACAATAAATGTGATGGTTCAAAATAAAAGAATGCAACATGCCAAAGAATTAGAGTAATTAATAACAAAAATAAAACTTATTCTTCATGATTCCAAGGCGCATCATTGCAAACTCCCCTTTGGGCAGAGAATACAACATGCCATTAGGATCTCACTTCAACCCATGAAATCGAAACACAAGAGCATCCTAAGTTTCGAAAATTCCATCCCCTTTAGGCAGATCAACCTTCTAAGCCAAGAATGCAATATGTCAATCAAAATAGGTTCTAAATGATCAAGAATAAGAATTTATTTCACATGAATCCAAAGTGTATTATTACAAACTCCCCTTTGGGCAGAGAATGAAATATACTATTAGAATCTCATGATCAACCCATAAAACCAAAATTAAAGCATCCTAGCTTTCGAAAAGTCTATCCCCTTTGGGTAAATAAACCTTCTAGGCCGATATACCCTAAATCATATGTTTCATATATTTTTCAAAATTAAAGTATATAATAACCCCCTTTAGACAGGAAATTATATACAATAATTTAAAAAACATCTCATACTATGACTTTCGAAAATCCTATAAATCTATACAAATAGACCACTTTGGTGGCAATCACCTTTATAAACCTATAAGATTTCTCAAACTAAGAAAATTTAATTACTCCAATTTATCCTTCTTAAGTGAAATACTATTCAAAAGTATCTCAAATGATCACTTAATGCATGTTGCAAACTTTAAACAAAATTGAATCAAAACAAAAATTTCTAGTAACATATATTTTAAAAACATGAGTGTACGATAATATTTATCTCTAATTAAGGATAGTACCTACTATTTTTAGTTTCAAAACATATAAAAATTGTAAATCCAACAAGCCTCAACAATTACGTATGTGTAATTACATTAGTTTTAAACATACCATGATAGCATATACTAATACTATAATTTATGCACATAATTTTTCAAATATAACCATACCATAAAATTAGAAAATTCAAAAAAAAATACCATAAAAAATTTGGTAGGAGAAGACCACCAGAGGGTCGAAGGTGAACCTCAATCTCTCTTGGCGCAAGTGGGTTTCGTTCAAGACTGGTTGAAGCTTCTTCAACCTCTAACTGAGTCAAGTCAAAGACTGGTTGAAGCTTCTTCAACTTCTAACCGGATCAACTTGACCCGATCTGGAGCTTATATAGGTCAATCTGACCTGTTTCTGAAAATTTGTAATTTCATCCCAATTTTATGCTATTTATCAAATGTTTTGCTTGGGTTTTGATCTAAATTGGTATTCCAACAATAAACCCTTAACAATTTCATGTTTTATCAAGATAATATGTTAATTAATTGAAATTATTATGCTATGAACCCTAACTATATTTCAAAAGCATTTTAATTTGAATTTCCCAAAATTATGTGATTCCATATTAGTTTCTAATGAGTATAGAAACATGCTAGAGGCAAAACCCATGATCATAATAGATCAAAACAACATAAAATCATAACTTTTCTAATCCAAAAATTAAAATTCAATTTTATGTCAAACTGAATCTTAAAATTTAAATTTCTCAACTTATAGTTTATGAAATCATACAAATAATATATCAAAATAAAGATATTTTGAAGAGGAACAAAACCCCTAACATTAGGAATTTAATTTCATACATTTATGGTTTCGATTGTTGAGTTTAAAAATCTGACTTAAATGAGCTTTATTATTTTATGTCAATTAAATAAATTTTAGGGTCCTAAATCCATGTAGATTAGGCTCTGATATCACATGTAATAATTATACAGGATCTCATACATGTATTTAGAACACATTAGCAATAAAGTTTGCTTACCTGATTAAGCCATGTAGCGAATATGTGAAACCCCAAACAAGCACGCCTCAGTAGAATACTTATACAGTTAAGTCTTCCTCTCCGTACTTTCTGTATTTACGAGCAGCTTTCAATGGGACAAGATACGAATGTTGAGAAATGAGAGGGAACCTAACTATTTATTATCAGATAAAACCCTCTAACAAATAGTCCTGATTTTCATGTTTGTGTATATATGTCTATACATATATATATATATATATGAATGATAGTGCCAAAGCATGGCTCTGTATTTTTCTCCATGAAGTGTTAATCGATCAATTGAAATTAGAATTGTTAAAGGATTGTATAAATCTATCCAAATTCAACTATTCTTCTGATCCTTGATAAATTAAAACTTTTTTACTATTTATCATATATTTTTACTCGCAAATTTGAAACACTTGAAAAAAAATTCTCTTTTTTTTTTTTTTTTAATACTTTCCATAAATCTAGTAACAATTTCCCCTCATCCAGGAATCCAAATTAATTGATCTGCACTCATTGGGATCTTATGATGAGTTAGATTGATAGTCAAAAATCAAAAGCATTACCCTCAAAATGAGAAAAGATAAATAAATTTAGTCTTTTGACAACCTCCAGACATAAAAAACTTTGTAAAGTCATCTGAGTGTACATAATTTAGAAATTTTGGACACAAGGGCTTATCACCACGGGCCCACCTCTGGCAAATAATTGAAACCGAATTTTGAAAATCCGGTTTCAGGCTATACTAAATTAAAAAAATATTATATAAATTTAAAAGTTATCTACACTTTAAATTTTAACTATATCATAAATTTAACATATCAAACACTAAATTTAAAAATTATTATACATTTTAAATTTTAAAAATATTATTTACTATAAATTTTAAAAATATCATAAACTCTAAATATAAAAAATATCATACACTCTAAAATTAAAAATTATTATACACTATAAATTTAAAAATTATTATATATTTAAAATTTAAAATTTATCATACATTTTAAAATTTAAATATATCATACACTAAAAATTTTAAAAATATCATACACTTTAATTTTAAAAAAAATGATGAATTTTAAAATTTTGAAATATTAAAATGTATATTATTTTTTTATTATAGTGTACGATATATTTAAATTTTAAAATGTATGATAAATTTTAAATTTAAAGTGTATAATAAATTTCAAATTTTTAAATGTATGATAATTTTATAATATGATATTTTAAAATTAAAGTGCATGATATTTTTAAAATTTAAAATATATAATAATTTTTAAATTTATAATGTGATATTTTATTTATTTATTATAGTGTATGATAGATTTAAATTTTAAAATGTATATTATTTTTTTATTATAGTGTATGATATATTTAAATTTAAAAATGTATGATAAATTTTAAATTTAAAGTGTATAAAATTTTTTAAAATTTATAGTATATAATAATTTTTAATTTTAGAGTGTATAATATTTTTTATATTTGAGTTTATGATCGTTTTTAAATTTATAGTGTATAATATTTTTAAATTTTAAAATATATAATAATATTTAAATGTATAGTATATGATATATATATATATATATATATTTTTTATTATTAGTGTATGATATGTTAAAATTTTGAAATTTATGATATTTTTTTAGTTTAAAAGTATAGATATTTTTATAAATTTTATATAATATATATATATATTTAATATATGGCCTGAACCAGATTTTCAAATTCCGGTTTCAGTTTTTTGCAAGGGTGGGCCAATGGGTGTGTGGTGATGGCTCGAAGGTGGTGATGTGGAGCTAGAAACCGCATTTTTTGAAAATTTGGTTTTCTAAAGTACCTCATTTTGACTATTAAAGTAAAAAACCTACCATATTAGTCAAAAATATTAGAAATTGGACCCTTATGTCCAAAATTCTTCAGAATTTGAACCAAGAGATATGTATAAATAAATATTTATAAAGGGAAAAACAAGTGATAAAGATATGCTAAAGCAAAGTATCATATAGTAATTGAAGCATCAATATGTAAATAGAGGATACACCCTGATACGTATTATGTACGTATCAGAAAATAAAAAATTAATTTTAAAACTTTTTAATAATGGATATGACTCAGATTCAGCTTGAATACGGCTACATCACTGTAGATACGGCTTGAAGACATGTAAATTCAGAGACGTCTATTAACAGGTCCATTGGATATGCCTGAGACTGTGGTTGTTGCTATCTGTAGCCTTTTATGCAATTTGGGTTGGTTGTTAGGATTGATCGGAAAGCATCACAGTAGCGAAATAAAAAAATTTCAAGGAAAAACATATCAGAAGATTATGCCAATGCACATGGAAGAAGAGCTTGATTAGCCTCCAATTGCTTGCTCCTAAATTCAGGGTGACCAAAATGCCATCTTAGGAGCTTCACCAAAGCCTCTTTTCCACATAGCAACTTTGTTTATTCTGTTGGAAATGTGGTGGTCTGTGATACCACATGTTATAAATGTGGTGAGTACTCACATACTTAAACACACATTTAAACATCTAGAAATGGAAATATAATATTATAAGGGGATTTTAACAATTCATTTCATAACCAATACAAATGGTGATGCCACTTGAATTAGACCCAAATATTACAAAACTCAATATAATATATTTATACTAGTAACACTAACTCATTAGCTTATAACTCTCTAACTAATAATTTACCTCTAATAGGATTAAACACTCATTATTAAAAATGAAACTCCATTAACACAATTCCTCACAATTCCATAACTTACCACTAACATACAATTAAACACTAATTCATATCACTAATTATTTTATTTATTCTCCTAGGAGTTAGAAATAGTAAAACACCAATTTCTAATTACAATTCCAACACCCCTTTAATTTGAAAAAAAAAAATTTTTGAATTTTTTTTTTTTAATTCTCATATGGAGTATCCATAACATGTCGATCACGCGAATTGTCTTTAAAATTGCTCACTAATTTACTCTTGATTTCCAGTAACCGAATTTGCAATTTTTCTTCCTTCCTTAAACAACTATGTAATTTACTAATTCAAGGCCCTTGTTTAGCAATATCGGCTAAATTCATTAGTTGTTTTCCTTCACATATCTACAACAATTTTGCCAAAGGACCTTCAACAATTTCTTCAATTTTGTCCATCACTCAAATACACATTTTCCCCCTCACTTAAGCTAGGCCCTAATTTATAACAATTTTTTCACACATCAATATTCTCTTCCACCTCAAAAACATTAGTCTCATCATTTTCTTTTTCTCTCACGTGAGCCTTCATACCACATCCAATCATCATCACTCATTTTACTCATGAGTATTTCACTTCATCATGGGTTGCACATCAAGTGTATTCTTCATACTCTAACGATAAGTCTCTTTCTATGGATAACCTCATATTATCCAACTTCAATTATAAGCTACATCTACGTCTTATTCCCCATAGCTAACATCCCAGCCAAACTATCAACTCTAATACCATTTTGGTGAAAATATGGTAGGCTCGGATACCACATGTTAGAAATGTGGTATGAACTCACATATTCAAACACACATTTAGACATTTAGGAAGGGCAATATAATATTGTAAGGACACTTTAATAACTCATTTCATAATCAATATAAGTGGTGATGTCACTTGGGATAAACCCAAATATTATAAAACTCAATATAACATATTTATATTAGTAACATTAACTCACTAATTTATAACTCTCTAACTAATAACTCATTACTAATAAGGATTAAACACCCATTACTAGCAATGAAACTCCTCTAACACAATTCATTACAATTTCATAACTTACTACTAATACACAATTAACCACTAATTTATATCACTAATTATTTTATTTATTCTACTAGGAGTTAGAAATAGTAAAACACTAATTTCAAATTACAATTCCAATATATTCTCCTTGGTGGCTTCTGCAATTCATTTTTAGCTTGCAAATTTGAAAACCAAACAACACCTATTATTTAAATATTAGGAACAAAATAAAAAACATTTTTCTAAAATGATAATGAAAATTACGCAGTTATTGATTAGAGATTTTTGTGTTCCATGAACTGTCTGTGAATTCTTTTTTGGACTGGTTGAGTAACTGAACGAGAAATGAATTGGTCAAGGGTGTTGGTTGAATCATTCAAGATGTTCTGTTAAGATATTTTCTCTTGTTACCTGGTCTATAGGAGTCTGTTTCAGTCAGCCCCTATTATTTTGTTTAGCTCAGATTGTTTTGTTTTTCTATTGATGTAATGGCCTATATAAAGAGGCAATACTTCATTCAATAAATCATATCATAGAACATCAGTTCTTTTCTTCTTCTCTTGCCTTGCTATTTAAATTTCTACTTGCAACTTTGAAACTGTAACAATGGTATTAGAGCAAGGTTGAATATTAAAGGTAGAGAAGATCAGTGAGTGTAGTGAAATCTAATAGTGAAAAGAAAGATAGTGAAATAGCAAATGTCTTTTGATTACAGTTGCAAAATATTGTTGATGGCCTCAGAAAATTTTATGCAATTTGCTATCCCTTGCTTTGATGGTCATTATGACCATTAGAGCATGTTGATGAAGAACTTCATTATGTCCAAAGAATATTGGCAGCTTGTTAATGCTAGTGTATAAAAGTCATTGCTCTATCAGATGCATAAAAGGTAAAGCTAGAAGGCTTAAGGCTAAAGGATTTGAAGGCAAAGAACTACATTTTCTAGGCAATTGATCGGTCTATCTTAGAAACCATTATTTGCAAAGAAACTTCCAAGTAGATTTGAGATTCAATGAAAAAGAAATTTCAAGATCCGCAAAGGCAAAAAGGCAATAGCTTCAAGCACTTCGTTCGGAGTTTGAAACATGTTGGATGAAATTAGGGGAATAAGAGTCTAATTTCTTTTCAAGAATAATGGCGATTATCAACAAGATGTGTATCCATGGAGAAAAGATAGAGGACGTGACGGTGATCGAGAAAATTCTTCAGTCGATGATGCCAAAGTTTAACTATATGATTTGTGTAATTGAATAATCAAAGGATTCTACTGATCTTTCAAATGATAAACTGCAAGGATCATTGTTGGTACGTGAACAAAAAATGATTCACCAAGACAAAGGAGAGCAAGCATTGAAAGGTACCACCAATAATTCATCTCTAACACCGAATTATACAAATTGATAAAAAAAAAAAAAGGAAGAGGCAAAGGATGCAAGGATTACAAACAACCACATCAGAAATATGAAGATATTAACTCAAGTGATTTGCAAGGAGAGGAAGAGGTTGAAACGATTACCAATCAAAGATAGCATATAAATCCCACATTGAGTACTTCAGATGTCATAGGTATGGCCATTAGAAGTTTGAATGTCGTACCAAGTTATCTAGAAAAGGTAATGGCAAAGCTTATCTTGCAGAAACAGAGGTGGAAGTGTCTTTGTTGATGGTTTGTCATGCCAAAGAAGACACCTATAAGAATTTATGTTATTTAGACACAAGTTGTAGCAACCATATGTCAGGAGACAAATTTGCATTCTCTAATTTGGACGAATCCTTTCGTTATAGTGTGAAATTTGGCGACAACTCCAAAGTTTTTGTAATGGAAAAAGGAAAGGTAGCAATTCAGACCAAAGAAAATTTGATTCAAATTATATTTAATGTTCTTGTTGTTCCAGAGTTATGAACAAATTTGCTTAACTTGGGCCAACTTCAAGAAAAAGTATATGAAATCTCCATAAAAAATGAAGTTTGCAAGATTGAAGATAAAGAATTAGGCTTAATAGCTCAAGTCAACATGATTGTCAACCGAATGGTTCCTTTATATCTTCAAAACATCACTCATTTATGTTTCTCTACAAGAATAAGGGATGAAACTTGGCTATGGCACTATCGCTATGGAAATTTGAATTTTGGTGGACTGAAAATATTACATTGAAAGAAGATGGTGACTAGTTTTCCTGAAATTGATGTTCCTTCTCAAGTATATGAAGAGCATGTTGTTAGCAAACAACATCATAATCAGCTTCGACAAGGAAAAGCATAGAGAGCAAAAATAGTTATGGGGTTGATTCATTTCGACATTTGTGGGCCAATAAACCCAATTTCAAATGGAGGTAAAAGATATCTAATTACAATCATTAATGATTATAGCTGAAAAAACATGGGTTTATTTTTTGCAAGAAAAATCAGAAGCATTGTCAGCTTTTAAGAATTATAAAGTACTAGTTGAAAAAGAGTCTAGTTGTTCAATAAAAATTCTTGTCACCAACCATGGTGGAGAATACAACTCACTTGAATTTGCATATTTTTGTGAGACTCATGAAATCAAAGAGCAGCTTATAGTAGTCTACACACCTGAACAAAATGATGTTTGTGAGGCTCAAATATAAACCTTGGGTTTAACCCATAACTCATGGTAGTATCTTTTTTTAATCTTTTCTTTAGGTGATGGGAAGATACCAATGTCAATTATTTCTACCATTAGAGTCAAGAGTGACATGTTACTATATAATAGAAATACTATAAAATTTCTTAGTCATTCTTCTCCAAGTCATTTACTGTAAATATTCAATATGGAAACATAAATTTCTTAGTCATTCCTTTTCTGCTGATGTTATTTTATTAGTGTGCCTCTAACCCTTCCCGTGTGTGAGAGGATGCAAGAACAAATAAAAACATATCGTGAGAATAACTCTTTGACACTCAATTAAGGACGTTAGACTATTAAGACATTCTTAGTTTGTCATTTTGTGTACCACTTGATAGTGATATCTAAAGTCAACCAACTCAGGCGTTGTAGTCAATATGGAATATTAAACAATTGTCCTAAATTTAGCAGTAGACTTCTTTGTCGCTGGAAATTTCTTCTCGTTTTCTTAAACGGCAATTCTAATTGTAGTGTTTTTGATTGTCAGACATTCAGTAACGTTAATTGATTTGGAACTGAAGACTTGTTACTATTGTTGTTGTCGTCATTCAGTTATTCATTATTACTTTCTTAAAGTTTGTAACTTGGCCTTGTTAATTGCAGTTTGATACCATGATTTTGGTATGGTTTAGGCAGAAATGGGTAAAAACCTCATAAATTTAGTTACTACTTATCACAATTAACAACTCCCACATTCAACTTATATTTAAATATGTAGAGAAACATGAAATTGAAGATCAGGTGACTTATTGTTAGTTATATATTCTTTTTTTGGCCTGAAAAAATACAGGAACAACCAAACAAGGTAAGGAGAAAAACACAGAACAAACCCAACTCAAAAAAGAGAAAGAAAAACGAAAGCAGTTAGGGTGGGGCAGGAAGACCATCTTTGGAAACGATATGGAAAAGTGAGGATGGTGGGGAGCAGACCCAATTAAGGGGTCACATCTTCTTCCTAGCAGTTATTGCCAGCCAATTGACAGGGGCATTAGCTGTTCTTGGGATGAAACAAAAAGAGCAGTGCTGAAAAACAGATAGGAGAGTGCAGATATCTTCAATAGCATTGGAAAACTGCCAAGGAGGCACTGAGGTCGGAAGGAAACCATATTAACCAACTCCTGGAAATCACTCTCTAAATATGATCCAGGCCAGAAGAGAGAGCAAGATAGCAATGAAACAAATTATCTCAAAGTAACATTATGCAGATACAACTACATTCTGTAACTTAACCTGAATCTTGTTGAGTTTAACTAAGACATCCTTTATATCAGACTATCTTCTGGTGAATCAGCTGAACACTCCAAAGCTAACTCAATGGTGGATAGTAAACAATCTTTCTGAATGTCCAGATGTTCTTCCTCCTCCCTTAACAAGTTATTATAGACAACATCAAATATTGAATGAGGACATGACTCTTTCACCTAAGTCTTCATACTTAATTCTCCTTGAAATATTTCATAACAGGGTTTCTTCCTTGTGAAAGTTTCAAGCAAAATGCCATAACTATACACATCACCTCGCCTAGAAACATTTCCTTCCAGGCCATACTCTGCATGAGTCATATATTAAAAGATTTAATTAGAGATATCATATTAAACCCAAAATATAACATGACTTCCTGGAACATAGATCAAAGTAAAATGTAAAACATCACCTGGAGCCATATACCCAATAGTGGCTAGAGTAATGGTTTTAGTTATGGAATCTCCTCCGCCCAAGGGTTTTGTCAAGCCAAAATCAGTCACATGTGCAACCTTGTCATCATCTAGCAGTACATTGCTAGGTTTTAATTCACAATGCACAATTGGTGTTCGATTTCCATGATGCCGATAATCCAGTGCTGCTGCTACATCTATCATTATGTTTAACCTTTTGAGGATGCTCAGACAATAGTTGTAAGAGTACAACCACATCTCAATACTTCCATTTGGCATGTAGCTAAATACCAATGCTTTGAAATCGTCGTTGCTACCGCAACAGCTTATATTTTTTACTAGATTTCGGTGGCGGATATGTTGAAATATTTCACACTCAGCATTAAAGCTCTGAAATACCCCTTCTTGTTGCAAATTGAAAACTTTTACTGCAACGTCCATCTCATCTGAGAGTCTTCCTTTATACACCTTTCCAAAACTCCCTGTACCTAGTAAGTTGGTCTCATCAAAGTCATTGGTTGCCTTTTGAATTTCATAGTACGAAGTTCTTCTCCATGTTGCTAATGAAATTTCTTCTTCTGATGCCCGTCTCTTAGTTCCTCTTTGCAATTATTACCAATAATAGCACGATGGTTGCCAATGGTGGTGAGATATATTTCAAAAGTTTGGAACTCCTTGATTTACCAGATTTGGCAGTTGGCATTATGGGACTCGAAAGTGTGAAGGACCACAGAGTCCCACATTTCCCATGAAGGATTTAGTAGTGAAGTTCCTGAAAGCTCCATCACTTGGAATTTCACCTTGTAATTTATTAAATGACACGTTAAAATACTTGAGATTCACAAGAGCCTCTAAGGACTTGGGAATAATACTGGACAACTTGTTTCAGATAAGTCAAGATATTCTGAACTAATCAAACTGCCAATTGATTCAGGTATGGGTCCAGAAAATGCATTTCTTGGCAGGATAAATTAACCAAGTCTTGTAGGCCTCCAATGCTGCTTGGTATGTTACCTGATAATTGATTATCTTCTAAATGTAGCCCAATCACGACCCTTAGATTTTTAACCTCTAATGGGAGAGAACCTTCTAAATCATTTGCAGACAAATCTAGGTACAAGATATATGAGAGGCCCCACAAGCTAGAGGGTATTGTAGAATTCAACCTGTTGGAATATAATAAAATCGATTTTGTGGTGTTGATGTTTATTTCTCTTCTCTTCTACATATATTTTGTTGTTAGTAACCTTTGTTACTTTTACTAAGTTTTCGTATAATTTCCAACTAAGTTTATTTGGAATGGATCCTTCTACCTGATTGTCAGAAATATACAGACCTTGTAGATTTTGTGGCTTTCCTATTGAAGCAGCTGGAATGGTTCCAGTCAGTAGATTGAATGACAAGCTAAACAAAGTCAATTCAGTGAAGTTACCAATATATGTTGGAATGCTACTCTTCATGGCAGTACTTTGAATTCGAAAGTACTCTAGAGAAGTAGGGAGATTTCCAAGGGAATTCAGAAGGAGGGCATTCAGTGGATTGCTTGACAAATCTATGTATCTAAAATATTTGCAGTTTGTCAAATCTTTGATGATGCCAAGTTCTAAAGTGGAAGATTCAGTAATCAAATCATTTTCAGCAAGGTTTAGTGATTGGAGGTTTCTTAAATTCCCAAGAGTTCTGAACCAGAAAATGAATTGATAGGTAAGTCCAGAACGGAGAGCATGGAAGCATTGGATATTGAACTTGGTATTATTTCACTGAGTTAATTTCCTCCTAAAACTAGTATCTCTAGAGTTGGTTTGAGGCCAATGCAAGTTTTGTTAGTGTGGGCATATTAAAGATTGGAGGTGGGATGGTGCCTCTGAGGTTGTCTCCTTGCAGAGTTAGAATCTGTAGATGGGGTAGGTTGCCAATTTCTTCTGGTATTGTCCTGCCATAAGGTGGCAAGATTAATTACTATTTTCAAAATTTAAAATTTAAACTTGTGGGATACAATATTAGCTTTTAATTAAGGCAGTCTAATTAGAGCAGCCATCAAAATTATATAGGTATTAGCATTTAGAATGCATAATAACTGAAGTAACTGAGTTAGATTCTAGACTTATTGAGTAAAATTGTATCCAATGAGGTTCATAGAATAGAGCTTTTCTAAATATAATGTGTATTCATACATAAGATGGTAGTTCACACCTTGAAAGTTGATAGCACCGAGAACTCAATTTATAAGCATGGTAAAGTTCCCAAGTTCCGCTGGCATGTTTCCTGGGAAATTATTGAAAGATAGGGATAGAGATTGAAGCTGCTTGCAATTGAATAAGCTGGATGGGATTTCCCCAGATATCTGATTCACAGACAAATGAAGAGATCACAGTTCCTGAAGGTAATCAAACATGTCTTCTGGAAGGCCACCAGATAGGTTATTTTTGGTGAATTCAAATCTTTTTAAGTGCTGAAATGTTGAAGATTGAAGGGATAGATCCTGATAGTTGATTGTCACTAAGATATATTTATTGTAGAGAAGCTACATTGAATATGCCGGGTGGTAGTCCACACCTGGAAGCCTTTTATTTAGATCAAGTGCTTGTAAAAAAGATGCATTTTGTATGGTTGCTTGGATACTACCGGTGAAGCTGTTGAAACCGAGAATCAAATTTTTCAAGTCTAGTCAAGTAGCCAATTCATGAAAAACTATTGTTTTGAAGATATAACACAGAAAGGAAAGGCAAGTTTCCAAGCTCAGGAGGGATGGTGCCAACAAGATCCATATGAGGTAGTTCCAAGACAGTGACCCTAAGGGGGCTAGAACAGCAAGTGAAGCCAAACCAGTCACAAACAGGGGCCCTCATCGACTAGTTGGTTGCCAGGATGTTACTAGGATCATGACTGATGTAGTTTTTAAGAGCAAGAGCCAACTGATATGCTTTAATGATGCCTGATACTTGCTGCAATTGCTGATTTAGCCACAAAACAGTGTACCAAAAACAGAAGAACGAATACGAAGTTCCTTCTATAAGTGACATGGAGGAATTTGTGAGTTTGAGAAAACGCTTCATGCTGATTAATTGATGAAAAAGGACCTTAGTCGTAACATTTGGATTATTTTAAGCCAAAAAGAATAAATAAACACAAGGTTATAAGGATTTTATCCCATCTTGTTGAACTGATGTGACGATGAAGGCAATGCTTATTCATTTGGTGCAAGCAAAAATTCGTAGCTGGTCTGCTTTATAGCCCTTCTTACTTTGAAAATTGTATCTTAAACCAATAAGCATGTATATTTTGGTTGTCCTTTGGGAGATTTCTTTGTCATTTTACACAAATATTCTCAGAAACATCGACTGTTTTATTGTGAAATCTCCAGGAAATGGTCATTGTCACTCCACAAATATCCTTTGGGAGATTGTTTTATAGCATACCAAGCAGGATATTCAATCGGCCAATGTTGATTGTTTTCTTGTTTAGACCAATTGAGGTAATGCTCATTGTCGACTTTATAAGTGATCTATATAAGCTTTTTCTTTGAATTAATATAAGTTGATTCTCTTATATTTGTTAAGCGTCTTAAACTGATTTTTTTTGTTTGAACTTCCATAATTATATATTTTCTCAAAAACCAAGTTCTTATCTTGTTAGAAGACTAGGCTCAGTTTGAGTAAGGCAACTTTTCATTTATCTCTTTGTGGTACTTCCTGCATAATTGTTTCATGTTTAATAAACTCCTTAACTGAAAGAGAATCGCAAACAAAAAGGTTTTTATTATATTAATAAATGGACAAATGACTAAAATAGAAAAGTGCAAAAAAAAGTGCTTTCTTTTTCTTGCTTTCTAACTGAAGACAATGGCAATGCCATAATTTCAGCAAACAGATACAGTACCAAACTAAAGACAACGACACCTGACTGTCAATAGGACACCACCTAGCGCATTAGAGTGACTCAATTGACCCATCTTTCTCCTGTTTGAACTCAATCTCCCAGTAACATTTCCATGAACTTGGTTCTGATTTTGTTCAAGGAAACTAATGCATCTTTCATGTTGATCCTCTCTTCGGGCAAATCTGCACAACAATTAAGAGCTAATTCCATGATTGTTGATGTAGAAAGTTCTTTTGCAGAAAAGTTTTGTTCCTCTCCCTCCAGCAAATTGGAATCCATTACTTGAATTGTTGAATGAGGCACAAACTCATTTACCCAACTCTTCAAGCTCAACTCCCCACCAAACATGTCATCTGTTGGCTTCATCCTAGTAAATATCTCGATTAACATAATGCCAAAACTATATACATCTCCTTTTGTGGATACAATTCCTTTTGCACCATACTCTGCATATCAAAATAATAGTCAACATACATCTAAGGCATAATTTAGAGTGCAGGTTGACAAAGCAAAAGATATTTCCAAAAAATAAAGAAAATTAAAATTAAAAAAAGTTATAGATTTTAAACACCTACCTGGTGCAATGTAGCCAAGAGTAGCCAAGGTATTAGTATGCGTCCTAGACTGTCCTTCATCCAAAAGTTTGGCAATTCCAAAATCAGCAACATGTGCAACCATATCTTCATCTAACAAAATGTTACTAGGCTTCAAATCACAATGAATCACCGGAGTTAGAAAACCATAATGGAGATACTCCAATGCAGATGCAACATCCATCATTATATCCAATCTTTGTTGGAAATCCAAGCTATAGTTATGAGAATACAACCACTTCTCAAGGCTCCCGTTTGGCATGAACTCCATCACCAAAGCTTTGAAATCAACATTAGAACAACTGCTAATGATTTTAATGAGATTGCGATGACGAAGCATACGCATAGCATCACATTCTACATCAAAACTCCTTGGTCCTAATTCAAGATCCAAATCAAATACTTTGACTGCAATGAGCATTCCATTTGAAAGCCTCCCTTTGAATACAGAACCAAAACTGCCAATACCAAGTAAATTGCTATGATCAAATCTGTTTGTTGCCTGTAGAAGTTCATAATAAGAAACCCTTCTTGGCACTCCCAATGTTGATATCTCATTTTCAGTTGTATCTCCTGTATTTTTCCTTCTACAATGTAAAAGCATCACACATGACCCTAAAAGAATGGCTGACACAATTATAGGCACTATGCATTCTAACAAAAGCAGCCTTGTCGTCCACCTTTTCTTGTCTCCTTTCTTGCATGGTGGGACTTGTAGGTCGGGTCTACCACAAAGTGCATCATTCATCATGAAGGATTGAGCAGTGAAATGTACAAATGGTCCACTATCAGGAATCTCTCCTTGTAACTTATTGTAAGACACATTGAAATATTCCATGTAGATAAGTAACTCCAGTGACGTTGGAATCAGCCCAGATAGAATATTGTGTGACATGTCCAAGAATTCTAAGCTCAGCATACTGCCAATTGACTCAGGAATAGAACCTTGTAAATGATTATGTGCTAAAGAGAGAATCTCCAACCTCTGCAAGCCACCGATTGTGCTAGGAATAGTGCCTGAAATTCTATTCCAGGATAGATCCAACAGCGTTCCAACCTTCAAGTTCTGTATCTCTGGTGGTAGATAACCATCAAAAGCATTCAAGGAAAAGTTTAGAACCAGTATGTTCTCAAGAGCCCATAAAGTGGAAGGTATTTTGGAGGTGAAATTGTTAGATTCTAAATAAAGCTTTCGCAGAGAAGTAAGCATCCCTATGCATGATGGAACCGGTCCAGAAAGCTTATTATTGCTTAGAATTAACTCCGCTAGATTTTCCAATTGGCATATCTCCTCAGGAATGGAGCCATCCAATTTGTTTACTCCAAGACTCAGTCGTTGTATATGAAGCAGATCCTTGATCGTAGTAGGAATTTGTCCTTTAAAATCATTCCTAGTCAATTCCAACAAAAGCAAGCCACTTAAGTTTCCTATTTCTTGAGGAACATTTCCCTTGAATTTACAAAACCCTGCATTGAAAATTTTAAGGGAACTAGAAAGATTTCCAACAATACTCGGAAGTTTTCCATAGAAAGGATTTGATGAAAAATCCAAAAATTGCAAATCTTTGCAATTTGTCATAGAGTCAAGAAAGCTGATATCTGTCAAATTATTTCCTCCTATATGGAGAGACCGGAGGTATCTTAAACTCCCAAGTGCATTTGGTATAACTCCCGTCAATGAATTGTAGGGCAGTTCCAAATAATTGAGGTTTGAAGCATTGCAAATACTGCTGGGAATTTGTCCACTTAAATTGATCTTACCAAGGTAAAGCTCTTTAAGGTTAGGAAGGGTATAGCCCATATCTGGCGGGAGGAAGCCCGAAAGTGGATTTACTGACATGTCCAATATTTCCATGGTTGAGACATTAAAAAGTTTTGAAGGAATGGGTCCAGTTAGGTTGTTATATAACAGGGCTAAGGTCTCAAGGTTATTCAATTCACCGATCTCCTTTGGTATATGTCCTGTAACATAAACAAAAAATAATTAGAGACAAATTAATCAACCCAACCAGAGTATTATATGCTGCACTACAAGAAATTATAGCATTTGTATATTTTTTTAGCAAACTCAAATATACAGATACAGATATATGTAAATAATGGTTTAAAAAATTTGAATGCAGACACTGATATTATTTCACAGATGCATAGTTTAATTTTGACGTCATTTTTCATAGACTTATTTGTATATGCTATTTTATTTTCTGAGTCTGTCTTTGCAAAGATACGAAATATTATTATTATTATTTTTTATGTATTTGTGTTTGTCTCTGCAGACCTACATATTTTTTCCTAAATTAAAATTTACTCCACATTTTTCTTCTTCTTCCCTCATTTCTTCTGGCTTCTGCAAACTTGAGTCCCTTCTCTCTACTCTCTCTACTCTCTCTCCTCCTTTACTAGCCTCGTTGGCAATCAAACCTTTTGCGCCACCATTCGTACTTTCTCGCTACCATTCAAACCCAACTACAAATCTATTACAAGCTCATTGAGTATGAACAAATTGAAATGAACAAACCCTTTCCTCTGACTCTCCTACAAACTTATCAACCCAGATAGAATTCAAATGCCAAGATTTCAATTTAGTTTCAAAGGTGAATAACATAAAATTCTTAATCCAGAAGGAGGAGAAAGAGAGAGATGGGTAGCAAAGAACGAGGAAGGAACAAAGAGAAAAGAGTCTGCAAGAGATTTTGCTTCTGAGAACCATTCCCTATTTTGATTATCATAAAAGGTTAGACCCTCATGTAGATGTTTATATTTTATGTCTAAAGTTAATGTCTTTTCAATTAATTTTAGGCATCTGCATTCCAAACACCAATACTTTTTCAAAAATTATTGTGCATCTAAAATAAACGTCTAGTGCATAGACATAGAAAGGCAGACACATATAATTATCTTCATCTACGCAAACACATATAATATTATTTACATCTAGGGTAGTTGTATCTCATTATCAGTGTCTAGAAACAATCATATAAGAGTATCTACGTCTGCATGAACATTATTTAGGTCTACATCTGGCAGGCGCAGATACTATAATTTCTTGTAGTGGTGCTAGAAAATATACCTTTTGTTTCGTAGATTAAAGATAACATGAAAACTCTACTTATGAATCGTTGTGTGAGTATGTGTTAGTTTCAGGTAAGCCTAAAAATTTATGATATCATAATTACAGGCAATTGATAATTAGATTATGCTATTTTTAACTATAACAGGTCAACAAAGAAAATTATGAAAATTGTATTGTCTTAGTAACAACATAAATATAGTGTCGATGAGAATGTCTAGAAGAAAATGTTTGGCTGGTTTTCCTACAAAAAGGACTAGCATATCAAGAAACAATTTCAAGTTGTAGATCAAATGATTGTGAATTGTCAGGAACAATTAATGATTGTCGGTTCAAACCAAAGTACACAATAATAGCAGTTGGGTAATGTTAGACTAAAAAATGGTAAAAATATAAGAATCATTGTTTGTGGAGGTTTGGAAAGTTAACAATTCCTAATGCAAAATGTAATGAAAGATAAATGAAACACTCTTGCTAGTTTTCAGTCTAGAACTTTTGTTACATGTTTTTCTGATGGTATTTATAACCATAGCAGTTTCCAACACAAAGCTTGAATTTGAATTAATAATTTCCCCTAAATTATCATGACAAATGGTCTATTGAAAATTATGAGCATTAACTACTTATTAATATAGCTCACCACCCTGCAAAATTCGGTAGAAGTTACTAACTAAAATGTATAGATCGCAGCTTAATCAGTAACATTTTTATTTTACAGTTTAAATGACCAATTGACCAAATAATCAATTGATTCATTCATAACTCTATTTGCATTCGATCTAAATCTTTGAACGAGTCTTTGGTATTGTACTAGGCTAGCACATGATGTTTGACTGATTAAGTTAGAGTTATAATATCCTAAGGAGTCTTTTGCATTTAGCCTTCACAGCTCACCTTATGAACCTCGACCTAAACTTGTAATATGTTTTTTTGGGGTGTCCACAAAAAGTGGCCAACAAACATGAAGCATAGAGGTTATTCAAATGACTCGCAAGAGTTGTTGCAAGCTAACGAGGTTTCTCCTCAAACATGAAACATGAGTTAGAAGCATACACATGAAAGAAAAGGAATGTTTGTTTTGTTACTAGGATATCTTCGCCAAAAACCTCTATATTTAATTGTATGTAGATGCAGTACCTAACTAGTTATTTACTTATATTTATACATGCATACAAACATATGTATGTGTATCCATTTACACGTGCATGCGTCCATATAAATAATTGGTGTCATAAAACAAGCAAGTGATTCAGTATTTGCAAAATTAAAATGTATTTCATAGTTGAATATCATACCTTCCAGGTTGTTGTAACCGAGATCAAGTACCTTAAGTTTAGTCAAGTTCCCAATGCCTCCTGGTATGTATCCAGTGAAACTATTACTACCCAAAAACAATACTTCGAGCTCACGACAAATATGCCATGGTATTGTTCCACTTAGATTGTTAGAACGAACATTGATTGCTTGCAACGTTGACATGTTGAAGATAACCGATGGTATAGTGCCCGAAATCTGGTTGTGTGCCAAGTATATGATCCTCAGGTAAGGAAGAGTACTAATCTCTTTAGGTAGGTGCCCTTGTATTTAAAAGGGAAAGAGGTTAATTACACTCATTTACATCGATCCCAATGTATATGCATATCAAAATACTTAACATTGGATGCTTAAACAAGTTTGTGACAAATTAATGAAAAGTTTTAGACCATAGAAAAATTAAGCTAGATACTTATGTATTTTAATTGTTTCAGTCTATAAAAGTTGTATTACTCTCCACTAAAGAAAATCCTTTTTATTGAAAATCATTTAGTGGATGCGAACAGATACTGTTTCCTAAATGTAAGTCTACTTGCTAGCCAAAGCTGAACTAAATACAATTCACAATGGGGAGAATTCATAGAATGTTCAATATGATGTTAATAAGCTGAACTAAATACAGTTCACAATAGGGAGAATTCATAGAATGTTCAATATGATGTTAATAGTAAAGCAGACTTACATTTAGGAAACAGTATCTATCCACTTAAGTTTGAGGTTGGACTAAAAGTTCACTATTTTTAGTTTTTTTTTCTGGGTTCAACCCCGTTGGGAATATTATAGAAAAGTAGCAGCAAAACCATCATGACGACCAAGCAGAACAAAATCTTTATGCCCACTTTGATTTATCTTCCTTTGCAAAACCTCTCTTGATTTCTTAATCTAATTTCTTTGTCTTTCTGTTTTCTGGGATTTGTAGGCCATGTTATTCATGATTGTACAAAGAAAAAAAAGTGGAAAGGTAATATCATTTATGAATATCAGAATTTTACACACCGTGTTCAACAAATCTCTATTGCTAATTTCGCTTTGAGTTTAGTTCCTTATCTATTATTGCCATAGTGTCACAATTCAAGCTTGTCCAGTATATGTCGCACATGACCACTTGTTTTGTGATAAATACCATTGTAAGTTAGCTTGACATAGGATTTTTTTGGTAGCATCTTCATGTGCTACCAAAGTCAGCTTGTGACATGCACACATAGGTGAGTTTAGTTCCCTACGTGCTTTTAAGCTTTTTATTATATTATATGCTTCCATTTTGAACTAGATTAAAAAAAAAAAGAAGGTATTATTTTACATATTTTAAGCTTTTTCTTCTCTCCATTGAAAGGAAAATGAACAAAATAATAGATGGAGGTGAGTTGATTTGATAACGATATATGTCAATCCAAAATGGGTCAAGTAATAGCCTAACCACATGTTGACAAAGTAAAAATATATAAACCATATTCAAGTTTTATTTTCCCTTGTTTTTATATTAAATTTTAGGTAGTGAGGTTGTTTAGTAATTCTGCTCACATTCCTCTAATAAGTCTCTAAGCGCTAATGTTACATGTATTATTATACAAATTAGCTCCCTCTATCTAGTTTCCACACACACAAAATGTCCTTCGGTTTATCATTATCTATAATTGATAATTTACACATTTTTTTCTAAACTTTGTGATTTGTCTCGTGATTTTAATATTTTTTTGCTAAGAATTTTATATTGAAAATATTAATCAATTAATTACAATGATTCAAATTACAAAAAAGAATCTATTTGAACACTATCAGTAATTGAATCATTATACTCTGCAAAATTTATATTTTTATTTATTATATAGAGTGCGCATGTTGATTGATTAAATTGTACTACTGTAATTTTTATTATACTCTGCAAAATTTATTATTTTTATTTAACATATCAAGGGATTATTATTAACTTGGGAGTTATTATTTTTGGATTTATCTTGATTTTGTCTGAATATTTATTCATAAGGTAAATAATTTTTCTATTTGTCAAGAAATAGGTAGTAAGATTATTAAGTATACTATTTCTATTTTGTTGTAAAACTTGTGAGTTATTTCTTTTATTTTATGTGTATAATTAATTGTAAGTTTTTTCTTTTACATTTTCTTATATATTAAAAATATGTTATAGTCTCATTCTTTTATCAACTGAATTAACAATTAATCAACATCTATAGTTAACATTTAACAACCGAATTAAAAATATGGTTTGGGTCTCTATAGTGAAAATTTTCAACTACTTTGTGCTTTTTGTGCTATAAAAAAAAGGGGTAAATTCAATTTAACTTTTTTCTTTACCTTTATGTAGGTCAATAATATTAAATTGTTTATAGTGATTTTTTATCTTTATTACTTTAGGCACATCTGCTAATTTTCTAATTTTCAGTTCATCTATATCTCAGTAGGTACTTAGCCCAAAAATTACTTGATGGGGTACCTTGTCACATTTGAACTCTCATATTCTAAAATCAACCATTCTTTATTAAATATTTTTCATCAATATGCAAAATGAAAAAAAGGTTAACAAATTGATTCGTATATATAGAGATAGTCCAAGTGATAAATTAATATTGACTAGTTAAGGCAAAATTGATAACAGAGAAAGCCACATATGCGTATTTTTTCATCAATACACAAAAAGAAAGTTAAAAAATTTATTTGTATATATAGACATAGTCCAAGTGATAAATTAATATTTACTAGTTAAGGCAAAATTGATAACAGATCTAGAGAAAGCCACATACGGGTAAAATAATGCAAAATAACAGGTGGGTAGAGTAAAAATTGGTCAAAGCACAAATAGGTAAAGACATATTTACTAGGTCATTTGATATTGCAAAAATAATAGGTGGATGGAGTGAAAATTAGTCGAAACATACACAGGTGAAGACATATTTAACTGAATCTAAAATCAAAACCATTATATTCCTAAACACTTTTTTTTTCTTTTCTTTTTTCTATAGCAACTTATACGCAAATAATTCAAAGAGACACTAATGGCCTCACATATAATTAAAACACTAGTTGAACAAATAATAAATAAACAAAAAAAATTTAATCATAGATGTTATGCATATATATATATATATCAAAAGAATGAAGGTTTAGAGTGGTAGAAAATAAATAATGCCGATAAATAATATAAGACAATAGAATATATACGTACCAGATAAGGAATTACTAGCGAAACTGATTGATTCCAGAGTAGAGATGTTTGAAATTGTTGAAGGAATGCTTCCCAAAAGCCTATTATCAGTAATGCTTAAAATCTTCAAATTGGGAATTCTTCCAATCTCAAGAGGAATATATCCCTCAATCAAATTATCATTCCAATTCAAGGTTTCCAATTTTGACATGTTGGATAAGGAAAGAGGAATTGCACCACTGAAATTGTTGTTTTTGAGAATCAAATGTTGAAGTTCATGCAAGTTCCCTATACATGGTGGAATATATCCACTTAACAGGTTGTAGCCAAAGTTGAGGAGCTTCAGCCTACGCAATGAGCCCAACTGTTTTGGTAGATTTCCATGGAAATTATTGTTGCTGAGGTCAAGTTCAACTAGGAAAGAAAGGTTTCCTAGTTGTGGGGGTATGATACCGCTAAGACCCATGTTTATAAGATTTAACGCCCTAACCCTTTGATGGCGGACACCGCAACTGATCCCAATCCAGTTGCAGAGGGAAGTAGTGGTAGACCAATTTGTGGCCAATATGTTGTGAGGGTCTAAAGTGATGATAGAGGTTCGCAAGGAAAAAAGTGCAGATTGATCAGTGGTGAAGTTGGTCTTGCTCATAGCTAGTGCAAAATGCCATCAAGCAGCAACACTGCAGTGAAAAGGCAAAAATAGAAAAACTTGAGTAGTATAGTTTCTGCATATCTAGTTGGTAAAATGTATATGAGAAATGAGGTATTTAAGGAGCACTATATAATTTGGAGACGAATGACTTGATATAAATAGCTTACTTTAAAGAAAGGTAGCTATAATATAGACACAACATGTAGTCGTCAATAATGGTTTGGCCACATAATAGAGTTTGGCATCCAGAAGTTTAAAGACAGACACAAAAATGCCATATGCCATTTTTTTAAAATGTATTTGATTTTTATGTACGTCTATAAAAGGCAGATGCATATGGTAAAAATAATTTTATTAATTTTTATTTCATTTTTAATTTTATACATGTAAATACTTGTATAAAATCATATTTTATATTAAATTTCAAAATTTTATATAAAAAAAAAAAAAATTTATACAAAAATCATCATAACAATGTTTACAATAAATGAAAAAAATTACATAAAACTAATAATCATCATATAATCGTAAGTCTTCGTTATCTCAACCTTTCTTGTCATTTTGTTAGTCTAAGGTGTGAAGGCCCAAATATATGAGGTGCAAGTTGAAATAATTAAAATAAATAAGTTATAAGTTATACTTAACTTATATGCATATAAGTTAAAACTCTAACTTTGACATAGCCAAATTTATAAAGATTTTGCCTTGAAATTCTAGTTTGAGCATAAAATTTAACCGTTAATTCAAATGGCATATAGTTTTTTCCTATTGCAAGTCTTATTCGTCCCCATGATCATATCGAAACTTCTAGAATCTGAAAGAACTCATACTTGACATTATTGCAATAAGTTTATAATAGAAATGGTTTCTAGTAGTAATCAAATTCTTTTTTTTAATAAGTTTTAATTGTTTTCCTAATTTTTATAGACATATATACATGTTATACATATTTTACAACATTTTTCTTGCTTCTTCGTTTTTTAAGCCCTATTGATTTTTCTTCTATGTCTCCATATCGTGGTGTTTCTATGTTTTAACTTTTTTCTTGCTTCTTCTTCATTTTTTTAAGCTCTACTGATTTTTCTTCTCTGTCTTCATAGCCTGGTATTCTATGTAATGTCATTGACTCCAATCAATTACTACTAGAAAATCGTCCATCTCCTCCATTTCCATCAATAAACAAACACAAAGTTAAAAAATTTATTCGTATAGACATAATCCACGTAGTAAAATAACTAGCTAAAGCAAGATTGATAACAGAGAAGACCGATATAGGTAAAACATTGCAAAATAATAGGTGGTAGAGTGAAAATTAATCAAAGCACAAGTAGGTAAAGACATATCTATTAGGTAATTTGATACTGCAAAAATAATAGGAGGATGAAATGAAAATTAGTCAAAACACACGTCCATGAACACATATTTACCTGAATTTAAAATCAAAATCATTATATTGCTAAACACCTCAATGAGACGCTAATGGCCACCTAAATAAACACGAAGTCATCCATATATCTCTGTCACAATTATTGAATGCGCTTGCAATTGATATCTCATTTAGATGCATCTTATCTCTGACGTGGGTCTTTCTCATGTATCTAAATCCTTCGCAATTAGCTCTGTATTATTGATTTTGCAATTGTCTGTTTCTTCCATTTTCAAAGTCATCCATGTCTATCACTTTCTCAAGTTCAGAAACGAAAGTCATCCATATATCTGTATGCGTCGTGTGTGTAGGGCTTGAAGGCTTATAAGTTTCTTCTTGTTGGTGAGAAATTCAATGACTATGAAAATTTTTCAAGTTGTGACTTGTGACCACAGCAACAACTTGGAGTGATAATTACGGCCAAAGTTATTGAGGTTTACCATATGAGATTTAATATTTTTTTTAAAAGTCAAATTTCTAAATAATTCAAAGAATTTTATGATTTATAATATTTGAAAATTGAGAAAATGAAAATTGTCTAATGATTGAATTAATATTCATTTGATTTTTTTTCTTTATATATTAATATTTATTTTTCATATTTAAAAAAAAATTATGTTAACTAATTTTGTTAGATTTTATCTTAATTAATTTTATAATATCAATTTGATTAAGAAGTCAACTATAAAAAAAAATTAAATAAAAGGGATAAAATAATATAATTTTCAAAATTTTCAATTTAGGATGACTATTCCATCTTTACATGGCAACCTTTGTGCCACGTACATACAAAAGATAGCAGTTGCCACATGAAACTTCTTGCTTTGTTTATTCCAAGACTTGAGGGGTAAATAATATATATAACATTGGCTCAGTATCTGACTAATTATTACAAGTATACAAAGCATTAGTCATATTAAATAATTAAAATTTTCTTTAAAATGTTTAAACAAATTGGATAGCCATTGTTGCTGTTTCGGTATATTTCCATGGAAATTGTTGCCGCTTGCGTCAAGTGCAACCATGAAAGAGAGGTTTCCTACTAGTTAGCATTTGGTTAGAATTCGATTTGCTTTCTTGACAACCAAGCTCTAAAGCTCATATTTTATTATAATTCTTGTTCAATAAACAAATTGTACTCAAACTTGACTTGCATATATTCCAATCTTGACTCATCAAATATAATTTAATTATTTAATTATAATAATATTTTCTTAATAGTACTAGATCAAATTTTTAATATTTTATATCTACAATAAATAGATTTATATGCAAAAAAAAAAGAAAAAAAAGAAATAAAAATTATTAGATATATTGTTTGTAATCTGAAGTCTCACATTGAAGAGCCTAAAGGCTTTAAAGTGCCTTGTAAGTGAAAGTCCTACTTACCTATAATTAATTTCATGATGAGTTTACCTAATAAACAATTTCATTAATGGATCACCACAAAATTAAATATAAAATATAATATTAGACATGAGAAGCACTTATATCGGAGAGAATTTTCAAAAGTCATTGATGTGTGTCATTTTTCCATGGTCACAATTTAAGTTGTCCTTGTATGTTTAATACATAATTTTGAAATTATGTGTTTGAGTAATATTACACATTTTACAAAATAATTTGAGAGAAAGTATTAAAAATTCTTTCTTGTATTTTCAAAGTACTAAAAGAATTTTTTTAATTTTTTTTCTTATTAATAATATTATCTTAACCTAATTTTTATAATTTGAATATATTATTTCTCATAAAAATAAAAATAAATATTTTCTGTACATATAAGTAAAATTGAATTTTTTTTTTTTTTTTTTAACGATAGCCCAAAGAAAAAAATTGAATTCATAATTACTACTAAGAATATATTCAAATTTGAAAATGGGAAAAGAGAATGAACGTCTTGACTACATTTTGGTGCTTGTACAATTCAATAACCCATGGAAAGGGCAAGAATTTAAGACAAGAAAGACTCAAAAAGTAGAAAAAGCATCCAAGAATTTTCATAATATGGAAGTCCTCAATTAATGAGTCAATGATGAAATGGAAAACTCACCACTAAATTTGATATAACAAAATTTGTTCTAACCAATCATAGAATGACACATGACATAACAGTCTCATTAGAACTATAACTGTCACTATAATTACCTAGTCGCTTGCAAAATACTTTAATGGAGATTAGCCAAGTCAAATCAGCTAACTTCACAATTTTTGATTCCCACGTTCAAGCAATAAGCTAAGAAAGGGACTCTGTTTTCTTAGACAATAGGTTCCTAAGATACTAAAGAAAGTTCCTAGTGAATTGGTTCGATTGAAATGAAATTACTGGGCATGAATTTGTAAAAGAAAATGATAAATAAATGCAATAAAGAAAGCATGTCAAGAAATGCTATAAATAAAACAATAATGGCTGAATGTAAAATAGAAATATAATTAAATTGATAAGTTTGTGTTTTGACGTTGGAGTGTTGTCGTGTCTTATAATTGATAACTATTGTCCTATTCTGTTACACTCCTCGCGAATGCATGACTAACCGAAATATTGGATAACTAAATCTCTGTAACCCTAACTTCAAGACAAAGTAATAAACATGACTCTTGACCTAACTAAAGAATAAAAATAACTTTTATAAAACAAAAGTTCACTGTAAGTTTATTTACTGAAACAAATTATAATTTATTAAAAATTTCAGCATAGGTTCCCTATATGAAATATGTCTTAAAATACAAACACATATGTTTCTGATTTCAGATAACAACATAAAGACAACAAAGAGCTTCACTCAATTCACATCATAAATAAGACAACTAACTAAACTATTACATCATACAAAATTAGACACTCCACAGTTCTAGTGTGATTGCAAACTTTCATCCTTGATTTCAAGTTTAAGATCCTAGAAAAATACCTTGCAGTACTTGGTCGAAAAGTCAAAAGCTTGGCGACGCCATGTACTGAACTACTGTTACTAAAAAAAAAATCACAAGAGAGGGGTAAGTCCTACGAACTCTGTGAGTGGAAAATAGTACCTGAAGGGTACTAGCACTCAACAAAAGTGTATAACATATGTAGTAACATCATGTAACAATGTTCATGTCTTAATAAACTATACATGTATACATTGTAAATTGTCATAAATTCACAATTTACATGATTCATAGAATTACAAATTCAGAGCAATAATAGCATACAAAAAAACCAAAAGGTTAACAAGTAACTTAGCCCCGCATAACAGTATCACCCTCTACCAGGCATTTACACTCCTGCATAACAAATTAATCTTCATACATAATCCATCCCACTATGGTTAAGTAAAAAAAAAACATTTATCTGAACCAGAATATCTCAGAATTTTAAATTAGAATATTATAAGTGCACTTGGAACTTAATTTCAGAAATAAAAATCATTTCTCAGAAAAATTTCAATTTGTTGGCCCTTATCAACCACAAACAATTTCAAACAAGCATAATTTAAATAACTCACTAAAACATTGCACTTGTATATTTATTTAAATACACATACAATTACTTATAATAATCTAGCCCCCAAAGGCAATAATTAACCACTCACCTTTAATTGATTTCATTCGTCACTTGCACTTGCATTCACGCATCTCATCAGGTCTATATTAGGATCCGGAACTAAAATTCATATTTCCAAATAATACTTAGTTCATAAATATTATTGTTATAACCTTTTAATCACTAAGCTTATATATCAACTTATATAGGTTTCTTTATGAAAGTTTTCTATTAATCTATTACATGTCATGTAGTATAAATTGTATTTTATGTGATAAGGTTGATAATGAAAAGACATTTTAAATGTCTTGATAATGCATAGGGTAGAAAGAAACTATTAGAAAAGTTAGAAAACCTGAGTGAGTTAAATATGTTTTAAAACTATCCAAACTTAGAGTTTGGACCAGTGTTCTCTTTAACAATCATATCTTCTTTTAGGAAATTCCAAATCCAGTTTCCTAAAATTTATTAAATACTAGGCACTACGTAGAGGATATATCATTTGTAATTTTTAGATTTGTAGATCAATTACAGTTTATTCTTTGAAGTTGTATCAAATTGTACAAAACACGGGATTTTGGCAACTCTGACATTATCTTAGTTAATTGAATACAACTTTCTCTAAGGAAAAAAGGAAATTCACTTCCATTTATTAGATTTATTAATATACAAGTATATCTTTCTAGATATGTATCATGTGTATTATTTGGATGTGGATATTAGTACAGTTAATTAATTAAAATTTATTCCTTTAGGCATTTCACCACCTCCTTTGATATATGTTTATTTTCACTTACATATTTGATCAAAGTTAATAAAACCAAGATGAAGCATTAAATTTAGGATATTATATAGCTTTCTTATTTAGAAACTTTTCCTAAAATCAGCCTTAAATTCATTTGATTCTTCACATACACAAAAACAGAGCACTTGTAAAATTCTTGGTTGCCAACCTTTGATTCTGATATTTATAAAATTCCTATACTCGGAAATTAAATTATAAAAATCTCCATCCTAGTGCTTCAAGATGTGAGAAACAACTTTCATTCAGAGGTCCTAAGTGAATTCTATCTATAACCCCCGACGAAGTCCTCTAGATTGATTGAGGTTCACTAAAAATCTTAAATGACCTAGCAGTAGTCTAACAGCTCTAACTAACAATATACTAGGAAATAAATTACGGAATTTTGTAGACAACATCGTAAGATCCTAAGCTACACTTTCTCTTTTGAAATTTGTCCTTCACCCCCTTCAATAAATATTCAACTCTCACTCTTAACACTTCACCTCATGATTAAACATCCTTTGCCCATACGTCACTACCCACTATCATCAATTTCCTCAATTTACTACATTAATCAACTATTCTTTATTCTTATTTAAGAACTTTTTATTCAAATTCCAACTCTTAATTTATGTCTTTAGCCTTCTTTCTTTCATTCATTATACTATAACTAGTTTTATTTAAGCATTTTATCAAACATCTTGAGTGTATGATTTATGCTAGTTCATATATAGATGCATGCATGTATATATATATATATATATATATATTCACATAGCATCAACACTCTTACATATGACTTATGTTTCAACCATAAATTAATCAAATTAACTAAAACTTGAATCTTAAAACATCCATACCAATTCCTTAAATGCTTAGCCATGATTCATTCTCATCAAACTTGAATTAACCATTCTAACATCAGCATACTTTAATTTCATGGCTTACTTTTCCACTACTCATATATTCCTTTATTGTCACTCAATATTTCCTTTTAGTAAACCTATTGTTTTACATTAATCAAAGTTTTTAAAATTGTAGAAATTTTTGTTCAAAGCAAACAAGGATTAGAGACTAACCCATCAAAACTTCTAGTTGGATGACCAAGAAAGGAGGAGGACAAAAACTTGGTAGCTGCCATAGTTGAAAGGCTACATAACAAGAATGGAAGATGGCTGAAATAGGGCACCCTCACCATACCAAATACAACTGCCCAAAGTTAAGGTTTTGGCTTCCAAAACCTCCACATCAACCTACACAAACAAGCCACAAGAAAGGAAGGAAGGTTAGCTCTCAAGTTAGCTGCCACATGCCTAAAATAGGGCTGATACTGCTTGGCTACAAGGTAGAACAAGAAAGGATGGCCACGGTCACAAACAAGGCTGATTTCCTCACCAACTACTCAGCTGGACAGCCACAAAGAAGAAACTTCAAAGCTGCAGTAGGGCACACACCACATAGCTAGCAAGAAAAAGAATATAAGGCATAAGAAAAATTGACCTCATGACTAGGTAAAAGAAACTAACATCCTCGGTTACAAGGCCTACAAGAGCAGAACTTGCAAGATTTATAAGGATAAAGCAACGAGCAAAAAGGAAAGGAAAAACTGTGGCTGCTGTGAAAGATAATAAAGAAGAACAAAACAAGTTGCAAGAAAGAAACCATACAACCAAGAACAGGGAGGGAATTCTTATGGCTGGAAGGAAACAAAGCAATGTTGAAATAACACCCAAACAATTTGCCAACTAAGCTGGCGTGGAGTTGCTACAAGAAGAGAAATAAATCAAGTTGATTGCTTCCAAAACAAGGGAAATCATTGGCTGCCATGGCTAAGCTATTTAACGAGATTCACAATTAGGACAAGGAAGGAAAACATAGCATAAGGGGCAAAACTAGACTCACCACAAAGCAAGAAGAAATATGCTACTATCTCATGAATGCTGCTGTCCAAGAGAAAGCTATAGAGCTTGGACAGGAAAATAAACGATGAAAGCAAAAGCAGGGGAAGAAAGAGCTAAAAGAATCGTGAAATAGAGAGAATAAGATAAAAAGCCATGTAGTTTTATGGTCAGCCAGGAGTAAACAAGAAAGAAAGAAAAGAAAGAAAAATAAAATAAAGGATAAGGTGGTCAAAGTTAAAGTTGTATAGTAGTGGTTTATATTTTTAGTCTTAGTTTATATATACATTAAAAAAAAATTTGGTTTATTTTATTTACACACTTATTGTACTCCTCCATAAAGTTACATAAGTTAATTTCAAGTTCCAAATTAACTAATAATGTGGTGAAAAATAATTCTTCATATCTATATAGGTAACAATTATTCAATTATTTTAAATTACTTGATCAAAGTTTTATTTACTTTACAATAATAAATTATATTTGAAAAAATTTAAAACATATATACTAAGGTTATACTAAAATATCAAATTATAACATATTTAACTATACTATTATTTAATTATTTTGTTTATTTCATAACGTAAATTTTACACATTGTGTCTAATACTTGATTTTACAATATTGGATTATTAGGGTTATAACATATTTATACAAGAAAATCTAGTAAATAACCTACTAAGTTTATCCGCCACATTCCCCTTAACTTTCTTACCATGTTTCCACTAACACAGGATTATGGCTTATAACCAAATGAGTTATAGCCCCCTATCAGTTGACCTATCCAAAAATTCAGCAACCTATTTTTGCCTCAACTAATCTAAGTAATGATTTTTTGATACCCATATCACAATGATCCCTTAAAAAAAGGAACTAACATTTAAAGTGGTCTAAGTGCACCAGGCTGCTTTTGACTTGGTCCAACTTAACAGATCTAATAGCTCTAGTCAGCTGATTGAACCAATTTCATTTTAATGAGTCCATTAGCCTAACAAGTGTCCAAGCTTGTTGAAAGACCAAATTTGAACCAACTGACATAGCTAGCCGATCTCGAGGCTAGAAATAGCACTTTTCAGACTCAGTTTGAAGCTATTAGGAGGGATCGGCAAGAAAATCCTCTTGTCAAACCTAAGATTACAAGAAAATTGGAAGATATGAACAAAAAAGTTGGCTCGGATTTAAACTGAAATAGCTTCTCTTCAACCTCAGCTTAAATCAGTATCGACTAAGCTTAAAACCAGCACAAATGTCAGAATTGACTTATACAACAAAAGCACTTCCCTGGATTCTTAGATTTCTTATTTGATGCAAAAAAAATACCCTATTGGAAAGCGATCTAAGTGTTGAAAGTAGCTGGTTTAGTTGAAGCCAAAAAGTCAGGTGCTCAACTGAAAGAATTGTTAGCTTGAGGCGAAGAAGGAACAAACTGTTGCTCATTCTGATCTTGTTACCATTTCCCTACGCTAAGCTGATACTGTACCACCTACTACGGAAGATCCTTCAATTATTGAAGATTCCACTACCAAAGTAAAAACCCCAGCACTTCCTTAGAAAAACTTTGAAATTGTCTTATTTTCCAAAGGCTAAACTTGATTTTGTTCAACTACATTAGGCGGCATTTTCTTTTCAAGCTAAGTAACTGGCTTATGATTACTTTTAGGACTCTTTTAAAGTGCCCTTTCCCAGATGGAAGAATAATAATACTTTAAGTATTTTCCATTGATGCTTCTGTTTAATTATTTTCCTTGCATGTTAACTAACCAATAAGCACCACCTGGAATAACTTAACTAATAATAAATGGTCTTTCCCAATTTGGTGACCATTTACCAAACTTATGATCTTTAGATCCAATTGGTGAAAAGGTTTTCCAAATAAGGTTACCTTCTATAAACCTTTTTGCCATGACATGCTTATTGTAGTTCCTGACCACCTTAGCTTTGTTAAGCCGAATATTATCAAGTACTATTAACCGATCTTCATCAGTTGAATCTAACTCCTATAAATAATGCTTGTAAATACTCCTTAGGTTCTAAGCTATTTTGCTTTGCTACCCTTAAAGACTTAAATGTATTTCTAAAGGTAACATAGCTTCTTAGGCCATACGTTAGCCGATATGGAGTAAGACTGGTTGTTGTGCACTTAGCATTTCTGTATGCTCAAAAAACTTTTGATAATACTTCATGCCATTTTTTAGGCTTGCCTTCTAATGATCTTTTAATCATATTAATTATGGTTCGGTTAGTAGCCTCTACTTGCCCATTAGCTTGAGTATAATACGACGTTGAATGAATCATCTTAATACCAAACTCTTGTGTAAAGGCCACCACCTTATCTCAAGTGAAAACTGTACCTTGATTAACTGTTATTGTTTGAAGAATACCTAAATTGATGAATAATTTGGTTTTTGATGAAACTAATCATATTATCCTGTGTCACATTTACCATCGGCCGAGTTTCCACCTACTTGGTGAAATAATCCGCTGATACAATGATAAAAGAATGCTTCTTGGATTAAGAGGGATAGATCTTACCAATCAAGTCCATAGTCCTAACCTCTGAAAGGCCAAGGTTTATAATAGGATGAAGTTCCTCAACTGGCACTCTCTGAATTGGACCATCTAGTTGACATGCTTCACACCCTTTTAGCATATGTTTAGCAATCAGACATAATGGTTAGCCAATAGTAACTACGCCTGTGAATTAACCATCGCATTTTACACCCAGATTTATATATTTCACAAACTTCTTCATGGACCTCTCCCATAACCTTCAAAGCTTCACCTTTATTTAAGCATTTCATTAGAAAACCTTCATGACCTCTTTTGAACAATTCATCATCTACTAAGACATATCTTAAGGCGTTCTGTTTGATCTTGAAGTCCACAAAAATGGATGAATTTCTTAAATAGTTGATTAACTCTGATCTCCAATCATCGGACTATCATTTATTAATCAATTGCTACCATGTTGGGAAGATGAAAGGTAATACCTTCAAAATTAGTCTTAAACTCAGAAGCATATTAGGCCAAATTATTGGCATCTTCATTTTCTCCCTTTGGTATATGCATTATTACTACATCAGCCAAACTGCTAAAGTAAAGTGCTAGCCGGTTTCGTAATAACTTATCAACTCTAACACAAAGATACCTTGTCTGTATGCATAAAATAAAAGAGGGAGGACATATAATCTACAAGAGCTTTCAAATCTAACACAAAGTCCTCATTATCTAAAAAAAACATGATATAAGGGTTTAACTGAACAATAAGTGACATGAAGACAAGTTATCATATGTTACAAGATTAGAGCAATGAAGGCCACCAATGCAAGTTTTTGTTTTGTGATCCAGGTGGCCATAGAACTAAAAAAGAGTGAAAGAAAATGCAAGACACAACTCATTGTGCTGGGTTCTTACAGACAGAAATAGATGCTTTTCCCTCAACATAAATTTGACACGGCCTTTAACACATGCGCTTAATTTTTATATATCCATACTAAATTTATATTGATATGAACTTTTAAAGTTCAATAGGATTTTTCATCAACTTGATCAAGTACTTCCCAATTTTTAGGAATACACAACAGAGGTACAAAGAGGAAAAAGAATGTGAAAAAACTTTAGATACTTACAGCAACCCGTTGTTGATTAAGACCGCCATTTGCACTAACTAAGATGTAGCCATTACTTTTCTCTGAATTCCCTGTCTCAGAAATATACAACATCCAGTGAGATTAACAGGATGGAAAGCTAGAATCCGGAAACTTTAACTGTTGCTACTGCTTATGTAGCACTATAATCACTACCATAACTTGTACATATTAAAAGTATTCTTTTCATAACATCGTCTACGGTAAAAGAAAGGTTAATATACCAAGATTTCTTGTATCCTTTCTGTCAGCACATGGTTTCCACAAAGTGGCCTGCTGATATGGCACCTCCCAGAAATTTGATGACTCTTGTTTGAACTCTTTCCAGGATGTTAAGAAGATTCAGTTGTAAGGATTAAGGGGGGGGGGAATACATCTAACAAGATGATCCAAAATAATGATCTGATCTAAAGTTCATGAAGCAAAGTTTAAGAGCACTGGCGGCCAAGTTTAAGAGCCGATCATACATCTGAACTGGAGATTGTTTTCCATCAACAAAGGCATCTCTGTCCTGGTCATGGAAATAACTGTACTTTCCGTTACATGTATCAATGTGGAGCATCACCAGAATTTTAGAAGTAATAGCTAACTACTAATTCTACATTATTACGGAAAATAGTACGACAAAATTAACAAAATTTTTAAATTAAAACATTCACAAGGTTCATGTCCAAAATGTATACTGATTATGGCCAGGCAACAAAAATACTGAATAAGGACGAATTCAGTATGCATCATGAAACCAATGTCCGGATGGCACATGGGTGAGTTCACTTCACAAAAGCATTAGGAGAAGTGTGTCAATATCAGATGCATTTGTTGACCCTGACCAGAATGGGGGTGCCCCTTTCCTTTCAATTACAACTTCACATGTTTAGTTGGAAAAAAAACCAAAAGATGCAGATGCATTACTTACCATCAACTTGGAAGGAAATATTGTTCAACACTGATAACAAATTGTCTGACTGTACTATTCACCAAGATGGGAAAGAATAGCGTAGTTAAGTTCAAACAACTAAGGGCTTTAGAGTAACTCAAACATCTCCACAAACCTATAAGCAGCGAAAAGGATAAAATTCTAACTACTCGGTACATAATGGATGCATGAATATCAAAAAACAAATCATATGCTTGTTTCTCTCCTTGAGCCAGATACCTATAGTCAGACTGACTCAATTTCCAATCACTATGGCCTGAAATGATTTTCACGGTCAAGGGGTTTGAATTCAAGAGCTAATTTGAGATTGCTATATAATAATATTGACTAAAGAAATGTGTTAAGAAACATCATTGTCCCACCTGAAACTCACTTGAATTTTCATGTGTTGTACTGTGCTGAAGAAACGTGTAATCAAATATGGAAACCATAAGAGAATCAAGCAGGAAAAGGAGACCCATTAATTGAAACATGAAAGCAATGGACCTCATATGCTTTCTGAACCACAAATTCCTTTTCCCTCCATGGAGTCCCTTACCAGCACTGTATTTTGAACAATCACTCTTCAATCCATGAATCAATAAAGTTTTAGAATTCCAACGATAATCACTCCCTATCATCCTCCTCCCAGTAGCAGGATCACTTCCACCTAGTAAAATATCTTGATATCTAATCTGATAATCTTTCATCCCTTACTTTAAATTAGGCCTCAACAAGCTAGAAGTATCCGTTGCACATCATATTTCCTAATATCTTACTTCAATATGATAAAAAGTCTATCTCAAATTATTAAGAGAAGAATAGAAAATGATACAGGAAACTCAATAGCATATCTATTTCTATACTTTTCCTATTTCTCATCTGTCTTTTACCCACCAACCCATTAGACCATGAATGGGAAAAAGTTGGTGATGATAAAATAAAGAAAAGTTGATGAAATGAGTGAAATGCAAGCGAAAGATGAAACCTCAACAATACTGTAGAAAGTTGAAACTAACCTTGTACAACAAGAATCACATCCGGAACAACAACTTCCCACCAAACGGTTCAGGCACTAGGATACTGCTATTCGAGCCTTCTGGGTTTGCATTTTTCAAAATCGAAGCTTTTAAAAGGAGGAAATGAAACTGATTTATATTTACTTATTTTCATTTGGCGCCAGGCCTTCCTGCCAAATCTTTTGTAGAAAACAGGTGGGCGTTACTTTTCGTTAACGAATTATTATTTATTTTCTTTTTGATAAGTAAATCTAATTTATTATAAATTGAAATGAAACCCATTACAATTTTTCACTTAAAAATTAAATCTGAATTAGTTACCTCAACTATTATTATTTAATATATTAAATATTAAAAACTACACACCAACAATAAATAAAATTATAATATATCTGTTAATTTGATTGAAATATCAAGAAATACATTAAATATTAATTTATAAAAACAATAGTACAAACATTAAATATTAACAATCAAGAAGGATTTTTTTCTTTCCAAAAAAAGGTTAAAAACCTCAAAGATTTCGTTTGTTGTCTCTTAACATTAGGATTAAATTTGTCCAATTTAATTACAGTCCTATTATAATTTCATAAAACCAATATATCTTATGTAAATGTTTCTATCTTAAATTAAAATGTTTTATGTCACTTTCATTATTGTCATTTTTGTTATATTTTAATTGTAAGCTTTTCGTAAATTAATATTTTTTTATATAACATGAATTAAAAAATTAATTTAATGGAATATTGCTTCATAATGAAAACGTTAAAAGCACAAAAATGTTCTCTTCATGTCATTTCATTTCATTTATTAAAAAAAAAAAAAAAAAATTCAAGCCAAAACTTGATTAAGAAGTTCATTCACTTTCAATCAATCAATAAATTTATAATTATTCCAAATGAGCTGAATATGAGGTAATGTTAACATATATGGTGCGTACGAATAAGACAACCATATGTTTGTATAGGTGTCATTGGAGATAGGGGTGAGTTCGGTTTGGTTATAAAGAGGTATGTTAACCGTTCCGAACATTCGGTTATGCCCAATTTTGGTTATTTTTAATTATCAACAAATGTTCCAATCGAACCGAACCAAATATACTTGGATCGATTTGGTTTTCGAATACTTCGGTTTTTGGGCTTGACAGTTGGGCCTAAATTATTTAGCCTAATTAGTTTTTTTTTTTAAATTTTTTTAATATATTTATTCAGCCTTAAAAGAAAGCCCAAATACTATCCATATATTTTTTCAGGCAAAAAAAAAATACGAAAATTATATTAAAACAAAGCCCAAAAGGGCCAAAACCTATTTTATCATAAAATTAAAAACCTGCTTCTATTGTCAGCTAAAAAAAGGAAAATTATATACATAAAGAAATGCTAAATAATAGCACAACTTGTTTGATCACAAAATCTAAGAGCATGCTTCTTTTTTCAGCCAAAAAAAAATTATATCAAAAAGGGCCCAAATACTATAAGAACCTATTTTACACAATGTAAGACCTGTTTTTTTTCACAAAATCTAAGAACATGTTTTGTGAGCAAGCTACATCACCACATAACACACACACCGCAGCACAAAATAATATCCATTCATGTTCTAATTACCAAAATAATCTACTTAAAAGTCTTAAATAAGACTCTTACAAACAAACTACTTAAATTGTAACTATCCACAAAAGAAACATTAGTTTGGCTCTAAAAAAATGCAACCAAAACCAGTCACTGATTGCATCATGCATTAAAATAAATATAAACACACACTACAGCAAACACCCAATACCTGTAAAGTTGCAAGCTGCAGCATAAAATAACACTCATTCATGTCCTAATTACTAAGATAATCTACTTAAATGTCTTAAATAAGACTCTTACATATGAACTACTTAAACTGTAAGTCAACAACAATATCTATTAAAGAATGCAGCCAAAACCAACCAGGCAGCCACCATTTGCATCTCTCACAAAACCAGCCATCTGTTCATATTAACAATCCTGAATGCTAAAAATCATTGGACAATTTAGTTATATAGCATATTAATGTATATAAAAATTGAAATCATATAAAAACTTAAAAGATATTAAACTTACATGCTTTAAAATTGCAACCACTAGTTAATAATCATGGAAGAACTCTCCTTGTTCGCTGAAGTTGAGGCATCTAACAATAAGAAGAAAATAGTAAGTAAGATATAATGATTAAAGTAAATAATAAAAGGAAAGTTTAATGAAATTATAGTTACCTTTCTTTGAATGAATAAGTTCTTCTAAGAGTTCTTTACTATTAATGGTTTGAGTGGTTAGGCCAAGCCAATTTTGCAAGCATATTAGGCATTCTGCAGCCTCCCAATGCAAAGAACTCCTAAAATCAGAGAGAACACGCCCCCCAGTGCTAAAAACCGATTCAGAAGCCACAGTAGAGACTGGAATTCCTAAAACATCATGAGCAATCATGCTTAGAACCCTAAACTTGCTAGCATTAGCCTTCCACCATAACAGAATATCAAAACCAGATTTTTCCCCAACGGTGTCCTCATCTAAATACAAATCTAGCTCTGATTTTGTCACTGAATCAACTCTATATTTCTTGTTTTCTTGGCTCATCCACATCTCTACCGCACTTGAAAAAACATCTCCATCATTAGAGTCTTCAACAACACCCGAACTACTTCTTCTACCTTCACCACCTTCATGATTTTTTGTTTCATCACTCCATAAAATGATTTCACAACAAACTTCATACAATCTCACCAAAGTTTCCTTAACTTTAAAACCCATATCATATGCAATATCAATCAAGTAAGAAGTTAAAAAATAAACCGTATGAATCCAAGCTTGTAGCGAGGATCAAGGATGACAACAATGAACATAAGAGGATTGATCTTCTCAAGATTTCCCCAATAGTTATCAATTTTCATTTTCATACTAGTTGCCATTTGTTTTAACTCCACATTGTTGCTTTTACACCATTTGCTCAATTCCATTTCCACTACTCCAATCCTATTGTAGCATTCATTGGAAGTCACATGCAAAGTCCCAGAAAAACTCAAAGTAACATCATGAAATACTTTGAGAAACTTAATAAAAAACTCCACATTTCTCCAATCTTTAGAAGAAGATGGTTCTTCTTTCCCCTTTTTCTTCACCATCATTGATACTTTATCATCATCTTCATTGTACTCATCTTGCTGATTTTCATCTTCATTATCAACCTTGAACCATTTTCTATATCCTAAATCTTCATCTCTCATGGAATCAAAAGCTTTTTCAAACTTAATGGCACATTCAAGCATTAAGTAGGTGGAGTTCCATCTTGTAGGAACATCAAGACACAACATCCCTTTGCTTTGCACTCTTTCACTTTCCACAAACTTACCAAAGGTAGCATGTCTAGAAGGAGATGATCTCACATAAGTTACAGCATTTCGAATGGCTGTCACTGAAGCTTGTAATTCTTTTATCCCATCAGAAACAACTAAATTCAATATATGCGCACAACACCTCAAGTGCATGAACTCACCTTCTAATATTGCACCCCCCACCTGCTTATCTTCTTCTTCAAGTAGCTTATTGCCAGTGCATTGGCACTAGCATTATCTACTATTATAGTGAATACCCTTTCAATCCCCCATTCTAGAAGGCATTTCTCAATTGCCTTACCAATATCCTCACCCTTATGACTATCAAAATTGCAAAAATTCAAGATTCTTTTATGCAAAGTCCATTCATCATCAATGAAATGTGCCGTTAGTGCCATATAATTGAAGTTTTGATTAGAAGTCCATGTGTCGGTTGTGAGACAAACCCTTTGTTTTTTTTTGAGACAACAACTTCTTTAGATTTGCTTTCTCATCAACATATTGTTTCCAAATGTCATTGGTAATAGTCTTTCTTGATGGACACTCAAACCATGGCACTACAACATTTAACAACCTACGGAAAGCAAATGACTCCACATGCTTAAAAGACAATTCACCTAGCACAAGGTATTCAACTATTGCATTCCTAATATCATCGGCACCATGTGTTGGGACAATATCTTTCTCATTGGATATTTTTTTCTTAAACATGTCATCAACACTTAACTGCCCTTTTTCTTTTTGTTTCATTAAGTACTTTTGGCAACTCTTAATATGATTAAGCATAGAACTTGTACCATGATTTATAGGATGACACAGATGAACACTACCACAATGATTACATGCAGCAGAATTATCCTCACCTTCTAATGACTCGGGAATAATTTCAAATTCATTCCATATCCAAGGTCTCTTTGTTTTCAGAAAAGATTCAACCTTAGTGGTTCTACCTGGTGGAGCAGGAGGTCTCAGGGGTTTAGGAGGTCTTGAAGTTCTTGCTAGTCTTAATGAACCAACATCAATGTTAGGAGGTAGCTCTTCATTTTCTGGATTCTTGTTTGCTTGTTCCATAACTTGCTGCAATATTGACACATATTACAAATTAAAATTAGAAAAAAAAAAAAAAAAAAAAAAAAAAAAAAAGATGAAAGGAAAGAAAGAAGCTAACATGTTACAAAAACATATATTTGCAGTTTATGTAAAAGCATTGTCATGCATGTTAATTATGTAAAATATGAAAATTGTGATAAGCCTATTAAGGTAAAACAGATTTGTAAGATAGTAGAACAATTTTCATAAGAGCAATTCATGTATAAGATAGCAGTACAACTTATAAAAACAAAATTCATGTAGAAGAAAAAAAAAAAGACAAGTAAATTATAAGGAAGCTAAATTATAATGATATTTGGAAAATGATGCTTGTATATACATAATTAATTCATGTACGTGATGCTTTCTATCTATATTTATAAGGAATTTGCACCTTATAATTTATTAATTTTCTATAGGTAAATTAATGTACCTGAAATAATCATTATCATAGCTTTCTATCTTTAGAGTTATCATTTTCATTATTTTAAGAAGTATATACATTTTAGTTTTTTGCTATAATTTTTTATGATGAAAATGATTCTCTTTTTATTGTTCTAGTCTTCTAGATAAAGATAGGAATGTTGGATTTTTAATTTCTCATATTAAATGCTGTAAATTATATAATGAAACCTACTAGCTAGTAAGTAATCACTTCTGAAAAGTAAAGATATTTGTCCTTATAACAATAAATGACATGAACCAAAGTCAAACTTTTTTCAACAATGTTTCTCACACACGTTTTCTACAAAAAGAAACACCATGTGATGTAAGCTTTTATGGCCAAACAAAAATGGCCATGTATGCCTATTTTCTTCTTATTTTATAATTTATATGACTATCTTTCATATCATGATCTAAGTTAGTATATGCAGTACATGATAAATTGACAGTAGTAAATGACTTGAGTCTTTAATGGACGGCATATACAAAACACAATGACAATATATACAAACTCTAGTTATAAGGTTTAAGGTTATATGCAACTCACCTTGTGTTCTTGTCTCAGAAGTCAGATCTGCTAGTGTAGATGACAAAGGACAAAATGTGGGATTTGTTGATTTGGAGCTTGAGGCTTGAGGCTTGAGGCTTGCGTGCTTGAGTGCTTAATGCTTGAAGCTTGAAGCTTGAGGCTTAAGGCTTGAGACTAAGCTCTGTTGAAGCTTCGATTAAAGGCAGCAAACTCCATAGCCAAGATAGTTTATGTATTAAAAGCGGAAGGCATAAGCAACAAGTGACATATGATGGTCAGATAGTAGATTTCAGAGGGGGAGAAAGAAGTCATAGGTGTGAGAGAGAGGGTTGAGATCAGTAGAAGAAAGACAAAAAGTGAAGCTCTGATTTACTTTGAAGGAAGCCCTAGGCTAATTCGAGAACGAACGAGGAAGGGAAAATTTTAAAAAACGGTCTCCCAGAATTGAAGGAAAGCTTAAAGCTTATTGGATTTTTGGAGATGGGCTTAAAATGGAGTGGGCTAGACGCTGGACGCTGGACACATTATTAATTGGTATTCGGCTTTAAGTTAGTTATAGGGCATATTTCGATTTCGGTTTCAGTTATAACAGAAATACATATAAAACCGAACCGAAAATTTGGTTATTGAAATTTACTATCCGAAAATTAACCGTTTTGTTTTTATAACCAAAACCAAACCCAAAAAAACTTCAATTCGGTTCGGTTTTTCGATTTCTACCAAAAATGCCCACCCCTAATTGGAGATAGCTAGACAGCCCTTTTTTTTTTCTTTTTTTCTTTTTTCGGCTAACCAGAATACATTCATTAAACAACTGACTTTAACGAAGAATCAAAAGATACAATACAATGATCAACAGTACCAAGTGTACCCAAAATAGAGGCCCTCCTAGCTAGATAATGGGCATAAACATTAGAACATCTAGGGATCCTTTTACACACCCAAAAGCTAAAGCAATCCAGAGCAGATATAATCTCAGACATATAAGAGGTGAAATAGTCCAATTACAAGATTCTCCCCTTAATTAATAATAGCTTCAATTACCACCTGGGAATCACTTTCAAGTATTACCCCTATCTTAGAGTCAACAGATTTTGCAAGTTGTGTTGCAAGAAGAGCTGCTTAGACTTCTTCAACCAACAGATCATTGGACAAAGGGAACTTGGTTCTGGCAGCCAATACCTGTCCTAAACTGCTAACAACAATTGTTGCTGCCCATGACCCAGTAGCTCAAACAGTAGCATCAAAATTAACTTTAATCCATTCTTCAGGTGGGAGATTCCAGTGAGGTCTTTCATTAGCTTTAAAGATAGGAAGGCAGGCCCTTGACATTTCATGGGAAGCACTATAAACTTGGAAAGCCCATTGATTGAAATTAGTAATTGGGAATTTATTTGAATGGATGATTTGATTTCTCAGCCACCAAATTCTATTTAAGACAATACAAGCTAAGAACACCTCTTTAGCTTCCAAACCCAAGACATCATTGATTTGTCTATCATCCAAAATAAATAGCAACCATTGAATAGGTGACAAATGAGCAAAGCTCTGAATGTGTAACTCCCAATTTGAAGCAAGCCAAAGATTTTGTGTAAAACAACACTCAAATAACAAATGAGATAATGATTCATTTGCAAGGTTGCAAAGAGGGCAAAAAAGATTTAGTAATTGAAATATTTCAGTAAGCCAACGTGCCACAATAGAATTTGTATCTTTCAGGAACCTTGGCATTCCAAAGGGAAAGCTATTGTTTCTTTGTCAACGGTCCTGTATCCTCCCATATCCAAGATTAATTAAGGTGATATGCAGACTTTACATTAAACTTCCCATTTGAACTTGGGCACCCTATCCATTTGTCCAATATGTTACTATTGGGCACTTTGATTGACAAGATTGCTTTTGCAGCTGCGTAGTCCAAATGATTAAGGATTTTATTGGCATCCCAAAGCTTTTTTCCTTCAATGAATAAATCAGATATAAGATTAAGCCCGAGATGTCTTTCAATCCTGGGAACAGGCCTATAATTAGGGAAAGTTGGAATCCAAGTGTCCTCTCAAATGTTTATGGAAGATCCATTACCAACTTGGAGACAGGCTCCTCTCATCACTAAAGATTTAGCTTGAGTTATGCCTTTCCAAATACAAGAATCTCCTTTACAATACATACCATGACTAAAACTATTATGCTTCAGATATTTACCTCTGATTATCTGGGTCTAAAGGCTATCATCACCAGCTAGGAGTTTTCAACCCAATTTGGCCATGAAAGATCTATTGTTGTTTGCAGATCTTCTTAGACCAAGGCCCCCACTTATTTTAGGAGTACAAATTCTATCCCATGATATTAAACTAAAAAAATGATTTTTATCAGGAGCAGTTCCCCACCAAAAACTTCGAAGTGCCTTGTCAATTTCTATACTAATTGAAATAGGAAAAGGGAGAGTATTTGATGTATACATGGGAATTGCTTGCCCAACTGATCCTATAAGGGTGGTTCTCCCTGCTTTAGAAAGAGAATTTAGCTTCCAAGAAGGAAGTCCGCTTTGAACTTTTTCACCCACATCAGCATATGCATCAGTTTTTGAATGCTTCATTTGAAGGGCTAAACCCAAATATTTAGCATTAAAATGACCAATCTTAAATTTAAAATGATTCTTGATGTCCCTCCTACGACCTTCACAAACATTAGAATTGAAGAACAATTGTGACTTATGGACATTAACCTTTTGCCCTGACCAAGAGCAATACAAATTCAGAAAATCATTTGAAGCTTGTGAATCATGCATTGAAGCCCTGGAAAAACAATATAAGATCATCTGCAAAAAGAAAATGTGTAATTGTTGGACATCTTATTGTTGCCTTTATACCTTTGAGAATCCTTTCTACTTCTTTGCTTCCTATCAGTCGAGATAAGACATCGTAGCACAAAATAAAAAGATAAGGGGAAATTTGGTCCCCTTGTTGTGGACCCATACTCGGGTTGATAGAACCATAAGGAGAACCATTAATGATGATCGACATACTTGTGGTTCTTATGCATTGGCTAATCCAATGAATGAATTGATTTGCAAATCCATGAAGTTTAAGAACCCTTGCTCAGAAAAGACCATTCAATGCAGATAAGCTTTTTCCATGTCAATCTTGACAGCCATCCATCCTTCTTTACCTCTTTTCCTCCTCATCAAATGAAAAAGCTCATGTGCAATTATTGAATTGTCTGAGGTTTGTCTTCCTAGGACAAAAGCAGGCTATTGAGGAGAAACAAGGTTGGGGAGTGAGGCTTAAGCATGTTAGCAAGAATTTTAGAGATGCACTTTTACACAATATTACACAAGCTAATAGGGCAAAAATGATTAACCGCATGAGGATTTTTATCTTTAGGAATTAGAACAATAAATGTTTTGTTCCACTCCTTCAAGATGTATCCATGTGTGAGTTGAACACCCTTAACAAAATCACCACATATAATATCCCAATAGTGTTTAAAGAAAAGCACTGAAAGTCCATCAAGACCTGTAGTCTTATTATTGGCCATTGCAAAGAGTGTTCTTTTAATTTCATCCTCCCTAGGAACAGAGCATAAGGAGATATTATCCACCTCACTAACAAAAGGCATAATCAGATCCATCATATTACGAGGAAAAGATGGATTATCAGAGGTAAATATGTTAGAGAATTTACTAACAAAACAATCACCAATGTGCTTTCTTCATGCTATACATTGTCCTTCTTCATTCTTAATGAAATCAATAGAATTTCTTCTTCTTCTAATAATTGTTGACAAATGAAAGAATCGAGTATTTATGTATTTCTGATTCACCCATTGTACTCGGGATTTTTGCTTCCATAGAGTTCTTCTCTCAATAACCACTCATTTAACTGACAACGAATATCTGCTTCCATTTGGAGATTAATGGAGGAAGGAGGTGCTTGTTGGACTTGGTCCAGAGCTTCTTTCAACCTCTTGGTTTTAAATTGTATATTGCCAAATTGGTCCCGGTTCCAAGATTTGAGTTTTCGCTTGCATTCTTTGAGTTTACAGTTCAAGGAAAAAGCTGGGAAACCTTTAGTCTCATATTTTCATGCATTCTCAATAACCAAACTACTCATACTATCACGGACCCAGAATTGTTCGAATTCAAAGGGTCTATGAAGGAAGCCTTCTTCACCTTCTATTTTGAGTAAAATGGGATTATGATTAGATTCAATGGTAGGAAGCACCGTAAGGGAAGCTCTAGGAAAAAGGAATCTCCACTTTGTACTTGCCATTGCTCTATCCAGTCTGATTTTAACATTCCCATTTCCTTCTCTTCCATTCTACAATGTAAGTTCGTTTGCAATTGCTCCAAGGTCAATCGCCCCAATTTGATTCATTGCTAAAAACATCTCTGTAGTTGATGTGCCCGATGTAGAAGACAAGACTTTCTCAGAGTCATACATATACCCATTAAAATCTCCAATTAGAAGAAACAGAATCTTAGTGTTGTTGCAAAGCCGTTGGAGCTTATCCCAGAATTCTGATTTCTCAGCATAGTGTGGAGGGCCATAAATGGCAAACAGTTGCCAAGGTGAGTGATAAGTATCAGAGCAAATTGTTCCAGTAATGATATTTATTGAAACAAAACTTGGATTAAAATCCACTCCTTGCATCCAAGCAATTGCATCCAAATCAATAGAATCAGTAGCCACAATAAAAGCAAAGCCTAATCCTTGAAGTTGCGTTCTCGTTTGATTCACATTAATTTTATATTTTATCTGACTTCTCCCACTTTCAGACCCACATGCCTTGGTGATCTCGAAATCCTTTGTTGCCCTCAAGCACGGACAGTGGGACTAGCTTCTCTAACTGGTTATTGATAACAGGTAATGGCTCCTCCACCTCCTGTGTTACTTTTGGTGGTCCTTGTTCTTCAGCCTGGGACAAGAATTTACAGCTGGAAAATATGTATGGAAACAAAATTTAATAAAACATTCACTCTTCATCCAAGGACCATAAAGCTGTGTTTCTTTGCCATTTGAATCCTTAATTTTAACCACTGCATTTTTCTTACACCACTTCATTTCTAGCCAAGTCTATCACATTTGAAGCAGAACTGGGCCATTCTCTCGTATTTGAATTGGATCCAAATAGCATTTAAAGGTGAGCAATGCGATTGGAAAAAACCAGCTTTCAAAGGATTAAAAACATCTAATTCAACCTTTACATTAAAGATTTAGTTTTGACTTATTGGTAATTTTATTATAAAACCATTAATTTGAATGAATTTCGTCTCAAAATAATTTAGTCGAATAATATAGGATGATTTGAAACCAAATAAACATTGTAGTGTTATTTTTTAAATTTTATTTTTTTTAAAATTTGATTTGTCTCTTTTATTTTGGGGAAAAAGATTGGAAAGTCGAAAATACCTACCATGTATGATGAGTGAAATTAGAAGACAATAAAGCAGGATCGTCCGATTAAAATCAATAACAGCGATAAGTAATCCTCGTCTGCCTTACAACAGGCAAAGCAACAAACTGCATCTCCAAGAGGGTAAGTACCTCAAGATCCCGAACCACTGATCCCTCTCTGGCCAATTTCTGAAAATCAATGTATTGGCTTTGTTTGTAACGTTCTTTTTTCTACTATTTTTCAGAAATCCGAGATAACAATGATAATGTCATATCTATAACTCAGTTTTGAAACAAACAAAAAGGGTAATTTTCTTTTGTAATTTTTGAAGACTAGGGTTCAACTTTCATACTGATGGTAGATTGTACAATGGGCGGCAGTAATTTTGTGGAAAGGCGTGGGCTATATTTTGTTCTATTGGGATATTTTTATGCAACTGCATCCATTACGCTTGAAGAAGTTTAGAATAGGCGGAACACAGGAACCGAAGGTAGATGAGTTAAGGAAGAGGGAAGACACAAGAATTAACTTGGGTCAGTCCTTAGGATAAACACCAAAAAGTTCAGCGAGCAATAATCACATAAATGGTTTGACTACTCAGTATTTTCAGTATGATTATTGATCCAAAATATGGATAAGTGATTCAGTCTAGAAAACTAAGAAAAAGATAAAACCCATATAGGCAGTCTTATAACGATAGGGAGGATGATACGTTTTGCTGATTATCACCTTTTACCAAATATAATGATATAAGTAAGTATGCAGGAATTGTTAGTCACATGATTGGTATTGTTTTTATAGAAGAAATCATGTCAAGCATGAGTAATACCCTTGCATATTTAAGAAGGCCTCCTAATTAGTTAGCCGCAAATTTGATGATTGACCTCGTTTGTGTTTCTCAGATGTAAACTTGTAAAACTGATGCCTCAGAAATTTATGATCTTGACCTCCAATCTCTGGTTAACTATATGATTTATATTGTAGAACTTTGGTGGTTTAATTTCAAAATCCCTTTTGTATTGCATTTTCTTTTTTGACATATGGGTTCCTGTTGAGTATATATGGCTCCTGTTGGTATGTGGTTAATTGTAGAGATCTGTAGTCTACCAATCTGGAATTGAAATTTGTGTTCCTAGTTGTTACAAAGAGTTACTTTTAGAAGTCCATAGCAGCATCCTACGTATGCTGGAAAAGGACATACTTTGTGGTTGTTAATTGTTTTTTATTTCATATTCTTTCATCTAAATTTATTGTAGAAATAATTTCATACCATGTGTAAGACTGCAAGTAGTCAATTCTTTTTTGAGCAGCAATGCGATTTTGGGAAGCTATAGTGTTTCAAAGTTTTTTTTTATTTTCTTTTCTTTCATTTGGTTTTCGTTTAGGTATGGTAGATTTACCTTTCTTTTCTTTTTCCCTCTGCTACAAAATATTTAATATTATTATACAGAAGGTGGAGAAATCCACCTACTTCAACAAAAAAAAATTGATCAACTGGGAGACAAGAAGCAGTGTGTCTGGAGCTGTTTTTAGAAGATGCTAAATGCTTAGAGGGAAAGAAGAAAATTTTCAAACGCAGGGTAGATTCAAGGAAAGCCAAAGGTCAAGAACCAAGATCATTAAGAGTTAAGAGAATAAAATAAAGAAATAGGTAAAAATCCATAACCTGCTTAGATTTGTTTGATGCAAAATATCTTGTTGATTGAAAATTCTTCTCTGTTGAAAATCATTCCTTAGATTTTTTTTGTTGTCTTGAATTGTTTGGTTGAAATAATTGCAAGCTTCAAATGTTTGGACTTGCAAATCTGATATATCCTGGCAGTAACATTGTAAGTTTCCTCGTTTAAAGGTCTTGATTTTCCTTTCTGTGGACAAAGTGTGATTGTCTTTTACCCGCTATCAAGAATTAATATGTGCAATGAGAGCATCTATTGTTTTTATTCAAATTATAGAATTTCAAGCTTCCAATATCATGTGCTTATAGTACTATAAAAATTTATTATTTTAGGTAAAAGAGGCTTAGTTGTCGATAACAGTACCCAATATCATATTAGAGATACCTAGAAACTCTATGAATCTCGTGCAAAATCTGTAGCATGAAAGTCATAAGACTCAATAATTACAAAAGAAAGATATGTTGTGTTTGTCTTGTATCTTGTTGGCCAAAGTTTAGTGGTGCGACCTGTTAGATAATTATGACTTGAGACCTACTCAAAAAATAAGTTTTCCATAGCAAGAGAACAAAACTGGGAGTTCGGGGGCAAGCCCCCAATGAAAAGTTTTTTGATTTTTTTTTGCTTGTAGCATATATATAAAGGCAGTTAGCTTTTAGGGTTTCATAAGTTTTTTCAAGTCAAACACTTGTATTTTTTCAAGAACAGAGTAATAAATTTTGATCTCTCTAGTGAGGATATAGGTTAGATTGAGCAGGACCTCGATACATTTTGCATTTTTTCTTTTGCGTTTTTTCTTTTGCTAATTTTAATTTTTTAGTTTTAGATTTCATCCAATTCTCATTTTTGTTTTTACAAGATATAAGGTTATAGTTCAAAAAATATATAAGTTATTTGATCTGGTAAATACTCATCCTAATAAATCATTAATTTAGCCAAATCACCTAAAAAAAATTGGAATTTTAGGTAGATACTAAATTTCTGATCTAGATATAATCGTGTACCATAATACTTAAAAAAAGCGATTGAAGGTATGTTCATGAACCCTCACATATTCTTAGAGTTAGTCCTACCTACTTCCGTCACCTGCAATTCTTTTGTGAATAACACTAACAGTAAACATCATCCCCAAATCATGCAAGCTAACCTTCCCTCATATTGCACGCCACTCCTCTCTATAGCTGATCTCCATCTACTGCAAACCTCCACAGTCACTTCGCCAACCAAGATTCATTGAAGAGCGCTTCATGTTTCTAAAACCCAAGCACCAACTTGGAAAGCCATACTGCAGATTTGACTAAATGAAGTTTAAACTCCCCATCTTTATCTTACCTAGGTAAATCCTGTAGGGGATTTATTAACTTTTCAAGTCTGATCCTTGAACATAATGTGAACATTTAGGAGTTTGTTTTCTTTATAATAATCTTAAAAATATAATCAGTGTCATCTCTAATAATATTGAATCATTGTGAGTGATCTTATCAAGAGAGAATATGTTGGATGTGCAACACTGATAAGTGATAAGTATCATGATCTTTGGAATCTCATGGCCATTTACGCAAAGTTGTGCAGGTAAGAATGAAAGAACATTGACTGAATTATGTCATGCAGCTCATGCCTATGTTATATTCTCAGGCAACTTTCCAGACAAATGTATGCATGGTATTGACCAACTGACTTACAAACATTTGTCTTCGCAAACCACTCACTTTAATTTATTAATCACACATTTTAAAATATTGCTATAATCCTTCACACGCGGTACACAACCAAACCCCTCCACCCCCAAAACAGAAGAAAGAGAAAAATTTCGTTCTTACCTATTATCTAAAAAACAAAGTGTAGCCAAGATGAGAACGACATCACTCCATGCTGACTTCGTTCAATAGTAACTTACTTTTAATCTTGTCGAGTACAACTAGGACATCTTTGACAGGTGTCCTTTCATCTGGTGACTCTGCTGTGCAAGCTAAAGCCAACCCAATGATAGATGATAAGCAATCCTTCATGATAGAAAAAATTTCTTCCTCTTCCTCTAACAAGTTGGCATCAAGAATTTCTTCTATTGCATGAGGAAATGATCTTTTCACCCAATGCCTTAGGCTCAATGATCTAAGCAACATTTCATCCGTGGGCTTCTTTCTTGTGAAGATTTCCATTAGCAAAATACCAGAACTATACAAATCACCTGGTCTAGAAATGATTCCTTCCAATCCATACTTCTGCTATTTCCGATAAGATATATTTCAATATGTGTGCATAATTTTTCCTCGATTTACCAGATGCAGCAGTTTTGCATTGTGGGACTTGAAAGCGTGGAGCACCACAAAGTGCTGCAATCTTCATGAAGAATTGAGCAGAGAAGTTTTTGAATGGTCCCTCATTAGGAATTTCACCTTGTAAATTATTGAAAGATACATTCAAATAATCAAGATGCACAAGTGCCTCTAAGGACTTTGGAATCTGATAGAAATATGGTAAGTACAACACACAAATTAAAGATGATGACTAAATTGGAATACTCAAACAATATCTACTTTCTTGATTTCAAATTGAAAACATACAATAGGTATTTATAAGACTCATAATAGTAACTCTAAAGTCACAACTAAATATACACTAATATGACTTTAACACCCATTACCTTAGACATTAAGGACTCCAACCCATTACTACAATTTTATTACACATTAACCAAAAAAAAAAAAACTTCCATTAGCATACAATAATTTATAGCCACCCATTATAAGAAATTATCTACCTATTAAAACCCATTACATCAAAATAACTCACACATTTTTAACTTCCACTAACAATTTATCATTAGAAAATAAAGTTTATTATTTTCAACACTTCCCCTTAAACTTAATTTTCCTTTCTAACTCCAAGCAATTCTCTCAATTCTTGAAAAACTTCAAATTTAAGTGGTTTTGTGAAAATATCAGCAACTTGATCAAGAGACTTCACAAATTTGACTTCCACTTCTTTCTTGGCAATACACTCACAGATGAAATGATACCTTATGTCTATATGTTTGCTTCTATCATGGAAGATGGAGTTCTTTGCCAAAGCTAGTGCAAACTTGTTGTCAACAAAAATTTGGGTTAGTTCTTTTTGTGGCTCTTGTAGCTCCTTCAACAATCTTCTTAACCAAATGGCATGACAAGTACAAGAGGTAGCAGCAACATATTTAACCTCACAAGTTGAAAGAGTAACAATTGGCTGCTTCTTTGAAACCCAAGAAATTGTATTATTTTCCATGAAAAATACAAAACCTGTTCTGCTTTTTCTATCATCCAAATCTCTAGGCAAAATCATTATCACAATATCCCATAAGATTAATAATATATGAAGAAGAATAAAATAGGCCATAGTCAAGTGAACCTCTTAGGTAGCGAAGAATTCTTTTAATCGTTTTCATGTGAGTAGAAGTAGGAGATTCCATATAACGACTCACTATTCCAACAACATAAAGAATGTTTGACTTTGTGCAAGTCAAGTATCTTAAACTTCCAACAAGACTTCTAAATAATGTGGGATCTACCTTCTCTCCAACATCATGCTTCGACAACTTCACTCCGCATTCCATGAGTGTATTAACAGAGTTGCTATCAAGTGGAATTTCTTAAAAACATCTTTTGCATAGCCTTCTTGTGAAATAAAAATTCAACTATCATTTTGCTTCACTTCAAAGCCCAAGTAATAAGACATTAGCCCCATGTTAGTCATCTCAAATTCGAGAGTCATTGCCTTCTTGAAGTCTTCAAACATGATTGGATTATTTCCTGTAAAAATTAGATCATCCACATAAAGGCAAACAAATAAAACATCACCATTTTCATGTGCCTTCATATAAAGTGCATATTCATGTGGACATCTAACAAACCCATTTTCTTGAAAATACTTGTCAATTCAATTATTCCACGCCCTTGGTGCTTGTTTTAGGCCATACAAAGCCTTTTTTAGCTTCAAAACTTTGTCTTCTTGCCCTTTAATTACATAATCCTCAGGTTGCTCAACATAAACCTATTCTTCAAGAAACACATGAAGGAAAGCAGATTTTACATCTAATTGATAAATCTTCCAATGCTTATGGCTGCAAAGGAGATTAACAATCGGAGTGTTTCTAAACGAGCAACAGGAGCAAATACCTTTTCATAATCAATCCCCTGCTTTTGTGCATAGCCTTTCGCAACTAGCCTCACTTTGTACTTCTCAACTTCTCCTTTTGCATTTTTCTTTGCCTTGTACACTCATTTCACACCAATAGCTTTATGATCTTTTGGAAGATTTGTCAACTCCCAAGTATCATTTTTTTCAATAGCTTTTATCTCCTCATCTATTACTTGTCTTCACTTCTTGTCATTTTCAGCTTCTTCAAAAAACAATTGTTCAGCTATCTGCAACAAGACAAAATAAATTAACATCTTCTATCACTTTTGTATTTTCATAAAGATCAAGAAGACTTCTTGTTTTTGGTGACCCTTCACTTGAACTTTTTTTTTATGAGGGAGTTGGTGATGGAGGTGGAGTAATGGCTTCCAATGATGCTTCTATATCTTGTTCTTTTTCAAAATAAGGAAAAATATTGTAACTTTCTTGTTCTTGAACATTCCAATCCTATGTTTCATCTTCATTGAACTCAACATCTCTACTAACTATGATTTTTCCATTCCTTGGGTTATAAGCTTGTACCCTTTGGAATTTGAATCATAGCCAATAAATACATACTTCACACTTCGATCATCAAGTTTAGATCTCTCTTGAGCCGGTACATGGGCATAGGTAATGCTTCCATAAATTCGCAAGTGAGAAACATTTGGCTTTTTTCCACTCCAAGCTTCTTGAGGTATTTGATTCTCCACACCTTTGGTTGGACATCTATTGGACAAATAAACTGCACAAGAAACAGCTTCTACCCAAAATTCTTTAGGCATATTCTTAGATTTCAACAAACATCTAGCCATATTAAGAATTGTTCTATTCTTCCTTTCTACTACACCATTTTGTTGTGGTGTCCTAGGAACCGTTAAAGGACGACGAATTCCTTGTGTTTCATAAAAGATATTGAATTCATTTGAAGTGAATTCACCTCCTCTATCGGACCTTAAAGATTTAATTACATGACCACTCTCTTTTTCAACAAGAGCTTTAAACTTTTTGAACACCTCAAAAGACTCTGATTTTTTCTTCAAAAAATTAAACCTATGTTTTGCGAGTATAATCATCAATGAAAAGCAAAAAATAATGATTTTCACAAAATGAACATGGCTTGATTGGTCAACACATATCGGTATGAATAAGTTGAAGTGGCTCGGTTGCACTTGTGGCTTCTTTAGGAAAACTCTTCCTTGCATGTTTTCCAAGGAGGCATGCTTCACACAATTGATTTGGGTGGTCAATGAATGGCAACCCAGACACCATCTTCTTCTCTCCCTAAATTCTTGAGTCCTCCAAAATTCAAATGACCGCATATAGTCAACGCCATGTTGAATCTTTTGAACACATCTTCAAACATTTGGCACCATCGGTTTGGAGATTCAAAATGAACATCCTGTTTCTTGTCATGGACACCTTAGCAATAAGATTAGCATCTTGGTCTCTAAGCCAAAGGTTTTTATCTTTCATATGGATTTCATAACTCTTCTCCAAAAGTTGTCCCTAAACTTAAAATGTTACTTTTTAATTTTAGAACATAATAAATATCATAAATGGGCTTATGACCACCATCTTCCAAAGAAATTAAAATGACACATTTTCCTTTTATTGGAATTTTGAAAGAGTCTCCAAAGGTCACAAATCCACTCACTTTTTCATTAATCTCCAAAAATTTGCTTTTGTCCCCAAACATATGGTTGTTTGCACTATTGTTAAGGTACCATGAATTCTTGATCACCTCCTTTTCATCTCCTTTGAATGCTAGTAACAAAGTTGGCTCTTCCACTTTTTCTTTATATTGAAGTAGATTAGCATTCTCTTTAACAACATTAGTATTGCGACATTTCGAAACAAAATGACCAAATTTATGACAATTATAGCATTCAACATTGCTCTTGTAATATTTCTTCTCATTTGGTCTTTCATAATTTCCTCTTCCTCTTCCACGGCATCTTGATGATTGTTGGCCTCTTCCTTCGTTATTATTCTCAAAATAATATCCTCCTCTTCCTCTTCCTCGTCCACGACCACGACCTCTTTGGTTTCTTTCTTGTGCATCATCTTTTTCTTTAAAAGAAACCTTGGCTTAGAGAGCTTGTTCAAGCGGCCTCTCTTCCTTCTTCTTAAATCTTTCTTCATGGGCTTGTAATGATCCCATGAGTTGCTCAATAGACATGGTCTCCAAGTCTTTTGATTCTTCAATTACAACAACAATGTAATCAAATTTTGGTTGCAAAGAGCGAATAATTTTCTCCATCACACTAACATCTTCTACTTTTTCTCCATATCTTTTCAATTGGTTGACGGTGGCTAGCATTCTTGAAAAATAATCCAAAATTGACTTGGATTCCTTCATGTGCAAGGCTTCAAGATCTCCTCTCAATGTTTGGAGTCAAATCTTCTTCACTTTTTCAACTCCTTGGAGAGAGCTTTGCAAAATCTCCCAAGCTTCCTTGGCAGTAGTTGTTAGTGCCACCTTCTCAAACATGGACTCATCCAACCCTTGACAGATGAGGGTGAGAGCTTGTTATCCTTCTTCATAGCCTTTTGTAAGGCATCTTTTTTAGCCGCAGATAAAGAAAGCAACTTCATATTGTGGTTGGTCATATCCTTTCTCTATGATCTCCCATGCATCTTGTCCACCAAGTAAAACTTTCATATTGAAATGAGAACATTCATGATCTAGTAGACATCTCTCAAACTCACCAAATTAGGAAACCTGGCTCTGATACCATTTCGATAGAAATATGGTAAGCACAACACACAAATTAAAGATGATAACCAAATTAGGAATACTCAAAAACAATTTCTACTTTCTTGATTTCAAATTGAAAACATACAATAGGTATTTATAAGACTCATAATAGCAACTCTAAAGTAACACAACTAAATGTGCACTAATATGACTTTAACACCCATTACCCTAGACATTAAGGACTCCAACCCATTACTACAATATTATTACACAATTAAAAAAAAAATAAATAAAAAAAAAACTTCCACTAGCTCACAATAATTTATAGCCACCCTATTATATGAAATTAACTACCTCTTAAAACCCATTACATCAAAATATCTTACACCTTTTTAACTTCCACTAACAATTTATCATAGAAAAATAAAGTTTATTATTTTCAACAAAATCACCCCATTCAGATTGTTATCCGATAAGTCAAGAGATTCTAAACTTAGCAAAGTGCCAAAAGATTCTGGGATAGATCCTTCAAATGCATTTCTTGCCAAGGAGAAAGTAACCAAGTCTTGTAGGCCACCAATGCTACTTGGGATGTTACCAGATATTTGATTATCTGATAAATAAAGTACTGTCAGAACCTTTAGATTTTTTACCTCTAAGGGGATGGATCCCTCCAGATCATTTGAAGACAGGTCTACGTTCAAGATATATGAAAGGCCCCACAAGGGGTATTGTAGAATTTAACCTGTTGGAATATAATAGAAGTGATCTTAAAGATGATGTTAGATTACCCAAGCAAAGCAGGTATGCTTCCAGGTAACTTATTGTCACCCAAGTTCAAAGCCGCCTAGTTCTCCACTTGACAGAGTTCATTTGGAATGGATCCTTCTAACTGATTGTTGGAAATGTATAAACCTTGCAGCTTTTGTAACTTTCTTGCTGTAGTTGGAATGATTCCGATCAACTGACTGTATGATAGGCCTAACTGAGTTAGCTTAGTGAAGCTGCCAATATCCGCTGGAATGCTACCCTTCAAGCTACTGTTCTGAATTCGGAAGTACTCAGGAGTAGTAGAGAGATTTCCAAGGGAATTTGGCAAGAAGGCATTCAGTGGATTGTCTGAAAAATCTAATTAGCGCAAATATTTGCAGTTTGTGAGGTATTTAATAATGCTAAGTTCAGAAGTTGAAGATTCAGCAGTGAAATCATTTTCAGCAAGGCTTAGTGATTCGAGATTTCTTAAACTACCCAGCTTTCTTGGAATGTAGCCAGAAAATGCATTTATACCGAAGTCCAGTTCAACCAGCTTGGAGGCATTGGATATTGAACTTGGTATTTTTCCACTAAGAAAATTACCACCTAAATATAACCTCTCAAGATTTGGAAGTCCAAGACCTATGCTTGATGGGAGACTACCTGTGAGCTGATTTGAGGGCAATGAAATTTCTGTTAGTGTTGACATATTAAAGATTGCAGGTGGGATGTTGCCTATGAGGTTGTCACCTTGGAGAGCCAGGAACTGTAGATTGGGTAAGTTACTAATCTCCTCTGGTATAGTACCTGCCATATCATAAACACTCAAAACTTAACTTTTTGGTTCAAGTGCTATCAGTTACTTTTAAACTTATATTCAGTTTAACCTTCTAGATATTTTGACAAAGGTACCCTAATTATATCCTAATTATACTAGGCAACAGCAATACCTGTAGGTATTAATTGGCATAATAACTCAGAAAATAGAGGCTTCTATGAATTTCATATTAAAGTATTTCCTTTGGTAACGCATAGTAGAAAGATGAAATGCAATTAATTTACGTTATAGATTTAAGTCTTATGTCTGTAGTTCTTTTAAGAGAAAAGTTTGTAAATTTTCATGACCAAAGAATAACAAAAACTTTTCTTAATAGAGTCGACTCCGAAGAGGGTACTACATACCTTCAAAGCTGTTTGCACCAAGAAGTAAACGTTTAAGCATGGTCAAATTCCCAATTTGTGCTGGTATCCTCCCTGTGAAATTATTGAAAGACATGGATAAATATTGCAACTGCCTGCAAGGGAGGCGGGGACCTAAGACATGGACTTCAAATTTAACCTTATTCAGTTTCTTCCAGAGGTGTTTGTTCTTTGTCTTATTTCATTTTTTTTCTCCAATCTTCTAAAGTCAAAGACTATAATAAGACACTGTTTTTTCTTGTCCTAGGCGTCTGCCTCTAATCCTGGTTTCATATGGATGATTGAACAATTTGTGTAGTCAATTAGAAAGATTCCTTCTCCATGTGCATATATAAAAAAGAAAACAGAGAAGACAATTCAAACAAATACAGTTAGGCAATGAGTCTGAGTTGAGGATGTTGCACCTTTGTTTTTATAATATTAGGGTGTTAGCATGTTACACCATTCTTAATTTTATAGTTGATACTGCTATTACTGCATGATTATCATCAACCAAACCAGAGACGTGCAATGCAAGCAATTATGATTGACTAATTGTTCAATATTTTCAGCTATTTTTTATTTTATGATTATCTAAGTTTACATTGACTTGGCAATTCCTAACAAACGGAAATATATAATTGACATAACATAGGCCAAAAAGACTTGATTCTGATGTCTTTTCTAATTTTTTATAGGAATTTGAGCCAGTACTAAAGAATAAATCAAAACTCAGATTTTGATATACTAGTTATATATGGGGTAAACCCATAAAACAACTTTAAATTTTAATTCTTCACACATTTCTTTTTGTGACATTTACATGCAAAATATGTCGATAAATCTTAACTTCATATGACAATTTCAAAACAAACAAATTTTAATATTTGATTATTGACAAGTGATTTGCTTTACTATTATGGTTTTAAGTTTTGATAATAGAACATAGATTTATTTTAAAATTTTAGTTTTCAAAACTTAAATTTTTTTTTAAAAAAATTTGGTCCCTAAAAAAATATTTTTCAATTAAGGTCACTCAAAGATTTTATTTATTTTTTAATCTAATTTTCAATCAATTTAAAACTATTAAATCAAAATTTGTAAAATACTTTTTTTTTTTCTTTTTTTCTGATGATCTAAGAAAAGAAAAGTTTTAATTTTAAATTTGAAGTTTAGAAAATAAATTTCGCTAATAACCGAGTCAATATTATTATGATAGTTTTTAGTTTTTTCTATTTATGTTTATTTTTTATTATTTCCTAAAGAAACATACCATCAAATTTTGTTGTATTTCATAGTGATTTAATGATTTAGAATTATTAGAATATATATTGAAAATTGAAATCTAGGAGGATCAATTTTATTTTTTTTCGTTTCTCACTAGCATACTTGCACATTTTGGGTGTGAGTCTAATCTCATTTGGGGTTCATAACTGCCCTTATCCACAAGTACTTTCTTGAAAGGATAAAAATTTTATGGAGAACTTGTTTAGGAAATTTTTTTTTTATTAAACATCAAAATAATAATGAAAAATGAAATATTATGGACTAAAATAATAAATAAATTTGTAAAAAGTTACAAATAACGTTTCACGGCAATAAAAGATGGAAAAAAAAAAAAAAAAAAAAAACCCCTTAATGGTGTTCAATTTTAAACAAAGTTTCAAGAGGGTATGTTTTAAAAACATAACCCTTAGATGGTGTAAAAATAAAATTAGTGAGTTCAACTCACAAACTAGATCCACTATGAGAAAGAAGAGAGATGAGAGAGGGAGCTCGTGTTTTGGAAAACATGAACTCACCTCTAAATTAATTTTGTAAAATAAATTATTTTTTTCCTTTTACAAAATTATTTTTTTATACTAATTTTCTATTTTTTATTTAAATTATTAAATTTTCAATTTTTTTTCCAGTTCTTAGTTTTCATTTTTGACTTAAATTTTTTTTTTCTAATTCAATTATTTAAGTTCTTTAGAAAATAAAATAATTACTCCGTATTTAAAAAATAAAAATATTTAGCATGGGTGTAAACGTTTGCATATGACTAATAATATTAATATTTGGAGCAAGCAATCCAAAATACTTTAATGTAAAATATTTTTATAAATATCACAATAATTGAATGGTTGTAAAAAAAATAATTTAAAGTAAATGGACAATAATAAATAAGTACTAGAAAATTAATAATTAAAGATTCAATAAGAGTAACTAATTAAAATATATATATATAGAAAAAAAAACCAAACAATCCTTTGAAGGTTTAGTTCGTGGCTCCGAAACACTGACTTCAAGACACGGCCTCACTTTAACCCGTCTCTATCTTTCTCCGCCAATACACAGGCGGTACTTCAAGCCAGCTGCAAAGATTCATGGACGTGGTCTCATCTACGGCTACTACCAGTAAAGCAGCAATTGCATCTTCAAAGGGTAACTGGGTAAGTGCTAGACACACTGATCACTATTTTCTCTTTTTCTCAAGTAATAAATGGATTTGATTTGGTAGATTGCACATTGCTTTGAAACTGTTTGATATGGAAATGTGTGAGCTTATGCTCTGCTGGAAATTTTGGTTTTATTCTACTACTGTCTACTGTATTACTTACATTATGCTTGAAATTCAAATGGGTAGCATAGAAGAGGGAGGAAAATGGCAAAGAAGACATAATGCAGTAACACTTATCATGAAATGACTTTATAGGCTTAAAAAAAAAACTTACTAGTTAAAAAACAATCATAATTGTAAATAAACTTAATCAAAATTTGTACAGATGACAATCTTGAGTTGACCATAAATATTTTCATTCTTCTAAATTTTGCTTTTCAGAATGTTGAATTCATTTACTAAATTCCTCACTTTTCAATTCTTTCAATTTGAGGTATTTCCTCTATGATTCTGTGGTTATTATGAAACCAAGATATTTACTCTACAACATTCAATCTGAAAGATATTTTTCTTAGTCATTCTTTATTGTTGCGGTTAGTCTATGAGAGTGCCTCTAACCTCTCCTGAATGACAGGATGCCAGAATAATTAAAAATATATACCATAGCAATGAGAATGAGTCTTTGAACCTAAAGTAGTTTCATTCATGTCTATCTAAAATATTCAGTAGCCATTTCATGTTGATCTCCATGAAGAAGACTACAGTAGGAGTTAGCCGTCTTTTGTGATTCTGGGCTCTGTTACAAAGAATACTCCACTGCTGCAAAGAATTCCTTCTCGGTTTCTGAAATAAAAACTCTATTTGCAGTGTCTTTGGTTTGATTCAAACTGTTAAATTGATAAATTAACAAGGGTTGACATTCAGTTACCATAATTATTACTCTCCTTTAGTTTTCTAGCTTAGACTTATTAATTGCCGTTCAGTATCATAATTTTGGTGATGTTTTAGCTAAGAGATGGAGGAAAACCTTATAAACTTAGCTACTATTATAATTAACAACTCCCACATTCAGCTTAAGACATGCAACATTACACCAATCTCACTAGGAAAATGCTAAAACAAAGAAGGATAACAAGGAGAAATTAGAAATGATCTGAAAACTAATATGTAGATACAGCTACATTCTGTAACTTCATCTTAATCTTGTTGAGTGCAACTAAGACATCCTTTATATCAGACCTTTCTTCTGGTGAACTTGCTGAACACTCCAAAGCTAACTCAATGATGGATAGTAAACAATCTTTCTTAATATCCAGATTTTCTTCCTCCTCCCTTACCAAGTAGTTATCCACAACATTAATTATTGAATGAGGACATGCCACTTTCACCCAAGTCTTCAAGCTTAATTCTCCTTGAAATATTTCATCACAGGGTTTCTTCCTTGTGAAAGTTTCCAGAAGCAAAATGCCATAACTATACACATGACCTCTCCTTGAAACATTTCCTTCCAACCCGTACTCTGCAAGAGTCATATATTGAAAGATTTTATAAGAGATATCAAATTAAACCCAAAATATAACATGACTTCCTGGAACATAGATCAAAGCAAAATGTAAAACATCACCTGGAGCCATATACCCAATAGTGGCTAGAGTAATGGTTTGTGTTATGGAATCTCCTCCACCCAAGAGTTTTGCCATGTCAAAATCAGTCACATGTGCAACCTTGTCTTCATCTAGTAGTATATTGCTGGGTTTTAAATCACAGTGCACAATTGGTGTTGGATTTCCATTTTGCAGATAATCCAATGCTGCTGCAACATCTATCATTATGTTTAACCTTTCAAGGATGCTCAGTACAATAATTGTAAGAGTACAACCACTTCTCAAGACTTCCATTAGGCATGTAGCTCAGTACCAATGCTTTGAAATCGTCATTGTTACTGCAACTGCTTATAATTTTGACAAGATTTCGGTGGCGGATATGTTGAAATATTTTACACTCAGCATCAAAACTCTGAAATGCCCCTTCTTGCAAATTGAAAACTTTTACTGCAATATCCATCTCATCTGAGAGTCTTCCTTTATACACCCTGCCAAAACTCCCTGTACCTAGTAAGTTGGTCTTAGTCAAAGTCATTGGTTGCTTGCTGAAGTTCATAGTACGAAATTCTTCTCCACGTCGCAAGTGAAATCTCTTCTTCTAATACTTGTCTAGTAGTTCCACTTCTCCTTTTTATTAACATAATTGCAAATGCCAATGCCACTACAAACAAGATGGGCGCTATTGGTGATAGGATATATTTCAAAAGTTTAGAAGTCCTTGAATTTACTAGGTTCAGCAGTTTGGCATTGTGGGATTTGAAACTGTGAAGCTCCACACAGTTCCACATTCCCAATGAAGGATTGACCAGTGAAGTTTCTGAAAGCTCCATCATTTGGAATTTCACCTTGTAACTTATTGAAGGACACGTTAAAATACTTGAGATTCACAAGAGCCTCTAAGGACTTGGGAATAACCCCGGACAACTTGTTTTGAGACAAGTCAAGATATTCTGAACTAACCAAACTGCCAATAGATTCAGGGATAGGTCCAGAAAATGCATTTCTTGCCAAGGAGAAAGTAACCAAGTCTTGTAGCTCTCCAATGCTTCTTGGGATGTTGCCTGATAATTTATTATCTCCTAAATAAAGCACTGTGACGACCCTTATGTTTTTTACATCTAATGGGGGAGAGCCTTCTAAGTTATTTGAAGACAAGTCTAGGTTCAGAATATCTGAAAGGCCCCACAAGCTAGAGGGTATTGTGGAATTCAACCTGTTGGAATATAATAAAAGCGATCTTAAAGATGAAGTAAGATTAACCAAGCATGTTGGTATGCTTCCAGATAATTTGTTATTACCCAAGTTTAAAGCAGCCAAGTTCTCTAGTTGACAGAGTTCATTTGGAATGGATCCTTCTAACTGATTGTCAAAAATGTATAGACCTTGTAGCTTTTGTAACTTACCTGCTGTAGCAGGAATTGTTCCAGTCAGTTGATTGTGTGATAGGTCAAATGAAATCATCAGACTGAAGTTTCCAATATCTTTTGGGATGCTACCCCTCATTCTGCTGTTCTTGATTCGAATGTACTCAAGAAAAATGAAGAGATTTCCAATGGAAGTTGGGAGGATGTCATTCAGTGGATTGTCTGACAAATCTAAATTTCTCAAAAATTTGCAGTTTGTAAAAAACTTGAGAATGCTAAGATCTGAAATGGAAGATTCGGTTGTTAAATTATTTTCAGAAACGTCAAGTGATTGAAGGCTTTCTTAAATAGCCAAGAGTGCTGGGAATATAACCAGAAAATGAATTGATAGGTAAGTCCAGCACAGAGAGCATGGAAGCATTGGATATTGAACTTGTTATTGTTCCGCTGAGATAATTATCTGATAAAAGTAGCTTCTCAAGATTTGGAAGTGCAACACCTATGTTTGTAGGGAGTCTACCTGAGAGCTGATTAGAGATCAATCCAATTTCTATTAGCGTGGACATGTTAAAGATTGTAGGTGGGATGCTGCCACTGAGGTTGTCATCTTGGAGTTCCAGAAATTGTAGATTGGGTAGATTACTGATCTCTTCTGGTATTATACCTGCCATAATGTAAATGCTCAAAACTTAACTTTATGTCTTCAGGTGCTTCTTCTATAAGTTAATTATAAAATTATTGTTCAATTTTAGTACGAGATATGGTTCTCCCTTTTAACCAATATAATCTAACTGAGAAACCTGTTGCTTACGTGGAATTGCAAGATCAAAACTAATACTTTAAAATAACACAACCATGAAAGGTGAACTAGAATCAAATTGTCATGGATTAAAGTCTTGCCTTTCTGAAAAGAAATGCTAGTATTAATAGACAATAGGTGAATGAAGTAATCTTTTCCAAAGCATAGATATAACATTTAAGAGAGTGGTTCATACCTTGCAATTTGTTTGAACCAAGAATCAGAATTCTAAGCATAGTTAAGTTCCCAATTTCTGAAGGTATCCTTCCTGTGAAATTATTCCAGGACAGTGATAGTATTTCCAGTAGCCTGCATTTGGACAAGCTGGACGGGATTTCTCCAGAGAACTGGTTCTTAGACAAGTGAAGCCCTTTCAGTTTTGGAAGTTGATAAAACATATGTTCTGGGAGTCCACCAGATAGGTTTTTGATAGTGAGGTCAATCACTTCCAAAGCTGAAATGTTCGCGATGGTGGATGGGATAGTACTTGACAGTTGATTTTCACTAAGATCTAAATATTGTAGAGAAGCCACATTGAAGATGTTGGATGGTAGTTTACCCTGAAGTTTGTTGCCACTTAGATCAAGTGCTTTCAAAGAAGATATGTTGTTACATAGAGATGGTGGGATAATACCAGCGAAACTGTTGTAACTCAGAATCATTTGTTGAAGTCTGGTAAAGAAACCAAGCCATGGAGGAATTTTGCCATCCAAATTGTTGAATTGTAAGTAAATAAATTTCATCCGATGTAGTTGAGCTAATTCATCAGGCAGGGGACCATGAAAGCTGTTGTTTTGAAGACTTAACTGAACAAGGAAGGACAAGTTTCCTATGTGAGGAGGAATGATGCCAACAAAACCCATGTAAGCTAGATTCAAGGCAGTGACTCTAAGGTGGCGTGCCCCACAAGTGATACCATGCCAGTTGCAGGCAGAGGTGTTTGTAGACCAGTTTCTTGTCAAGATGTTGTTAGGGTCAAGAGTGACATGGTCTTTGAGGGCAAGAAGAGCTATTCTATCTGTTTTGATATCGTGCAGTTCTGCTGCAGTGATTGAATTAACCATAAAACATTGTAGCAGCAGCACAACAATAGGACCAAAGAAGTGGATTCTCTCTATGGTTAGAGCTGAGCTTTTCATGACTTTGTGAAGTAGCATGGAGGAGTAAGTGAGTTAGAGGAAATGTCTCAGGCTTGATTCCTATTAATTTATAAGGGACCTTCAGTTCTAAGCTTTGGACATTAAATAAGCTTAACTTGTGTTCATTTGCCAATATAAACCTTAGGTTTAACCCATAATTCATGGTAGTATATTTTTTTAAGCTATTATTTAGGTGATGGGAAGATTCCAATGTCAATTATTTCTACCATTAGAGAGTGACATATTACTATATAATACAAAATACTATAAAATTTCTTAGTCATTCTTCTCCAAGACATTTACTCTGAAGTATTCAATCTGGAAACATACATTAGTCATTTCTTTTCTGCTGATGTTATTTTATTAGAGTGCCTCTAACCCTTCCCGTATGTGAGAGGATGCAAGAACAATAAAAACATACCATGAGAGTAAGTCTTTGACACTCAATTAAGGATGTTAGACTATTAAGACATGCTTAGTTTGTCATTTTTCGTACTTCAAGATAGTGATATCTAAAGTCAACCAACTCAGGCGATGTAGTCAATTATGTGGAGTATTATACAGTTGTCCCAAATTTAGCAGTAGACTTCTCTTTCATAGGAAATTTCTTCTCATTTTCTGAAACAAAAACTCTAATTGTAGTGTTTTTGATTGTCAAACATTCAGTAACATTAATTGGTTTGGAACTGAAGACTTGTTAATTTTATTATTTTTGTTGTCGTCATTTAGTTACATTCATTATACTTTCTTAAGTTTGCAACTTAGCCTTGTTAATTGCAGTTTGATATCATGATTTTGATGATGGTTTAGACAGAAATGGGTAAAAACCTAATAAATTTAGCTACTTATCACAATTAACAATTCCCACATTTTAAATATATGGAGAAACATGAAATTGGAGATAAGGTGACTTATTATTAGTTATTTATTTGTTTTTTTTTTTGGCCTGAAGAAATGTAGGAACAACGAAACAAGAAAAGGAGAAAAAAACACAGAACAAACCCAACTTAGAAAAGGGAAAGAAAAACGAAAGCAGCTAGGATGAGGCAGGAAGACCATCTTTGGAAAGGATATGGACAAGTGAGGGTGGTGGGGAGCAGACCCAATTAAGGGGGCACATCTTCTTCCTAGCAGTTGTTGCCAGCCAATTGGCAGTGGCATTAGCTGTTCTTGGGATGAAACAAAAAGAGCATTGATGAAAAACAGATAAGAGATGAACTAAGACATCCTTTATATCAGACCTTTCTTCTGGTGAACTTGCTGAACACTCCGAAGCTAACTCAATGATGGATAGTAAACAATCTTTCTTAATGTCCAGATTTTCTTCCTCCTCCCTTACCAAGTAGTTATCCACAACATTAATTATTGAATGAGGACATGACACTTTCACCCAAGTCTTCAAGCTTAATTCTCCTAGAAATATTTCATCACAGGGTTTCTTCCTTATGAAAGTTTCCAGAAGCAAAATGCCATAACTATACACATCACCTCGCCTAGAAACATTTCCTTCCAGCCCGTACTCTGCATGAGTTATATATTACAAGATTTTATTAGAGATATCATATTAAACCCAAATTATAACATGACTTCCTGGAAGATAGTTCAAAGCAAAATGTAAAACATCAACTGGAGCCATATACCCAATATTGGCTAGAGTAATGGTTTGAGTTACGGAATCTCCTTCGCCCAAGAGTTTTGCCATGCCCAAATCAGTCACGTGCAAACTTGTCATCATCTAGCAGTACATTACTAGGTTTTAAATAACAATGCACAATTGGTGTTGGATTTCCATGATGCAGATAATCTAGTGCTACTGCGGCATCTATCATTATGCCTACCCTTTCGAGGATGCTCAGACAATAGATGCAAGAGCACAACCAATTCTCAAGACTTCCTTTAGGCATGTAGCTCATTACCAATGCTTTGAAGTTGTCATTGTTACTGCAACTGCTTATAATATTGAAAAGATTTTGGTGGGGGATATGTTGAAATATTTCACACTCAGCATCAAAACTATGAAATGCCCCTTCTTGTTGCAACTTGAAAACTTTTATTGCAACATCCATCTCATCTGAGAGTCTTCCTTTATACAGCCTTCCAAAACTCCCTGTACCTAGTAAGTTGGTCTCATCAAAGTCATTGGTTGCCTTTTGAATTTCATAGTATGAGTTCTTCTCCATGTTCCTAGTGAAATTTCTTTTTCTGATGCCCGTCTCTTACTTCCTCTTTTCCTTTGTAGTATCAAAAATGCAATTATTACCAATAATAGCATGATGGTTGCTAGTGGTGGTAAGATATATTTCAAAAGTTTGGAACTCCTTGATTTACCAGATTTGGCAGTTTGGCATTGTGGGACTCGAAAGTGCGAAGGGCGACAGAGTCCCACATTCCCTATGAAGCATTGAGCAGTGAAGTTTTTGAAAGCTGCATCACTTGGAATTTCACCTTGTAATTTATTGAAGGACACGTTAAAATGCTTGAGACTCACAAGAGCCTCTAAGGATTTGGGAATAAAATCAGACAACTTGTTTTCAGACAAGTCAAGATATTCTGAACTAATCAAACTGCTAATAGATTCAGGTATAGTTCCAGAAAATGTATTTCTTGCAAAGGATAAATTAACCAAGTCTTGTAGGCCTCCAATGCTACTTGGCTGATAATTGATTATCTTCTAATGTAGCCCAATCACGACCCTTAGATTTTTGACCTCCAATGGGAGAGAACATTCTAAATCATTTGCCGACAAATCTATGTACAAGATATGTGAGAGGCCCCACAAGTTAGAGGGTATTGTAGAATTCAACCTGTTGGAATATAATAAAAGGCGATCTTAGAGATGAAGTAAGATTAACCAAGCATGTTGGTATGCTTCCAAATAACTTGTTATTACCCAAGTTTAAAGCAGCCAAGTTCTCCAGGTGACACAGTTCATTTGGAATGGATCCTTCTAATTGATTGTCAGAAATATACAGACATTGCAGATTTTGTAGCTTTCCTATTGAAGCTGGAATGGTTCCTAGTCAGTGGATTAAATGACAAGCTAAAGAAAGTCAATTCAGTGAAGTTGCCAATATCTGTTGGAATGCTACTCTTCATGCCACTACACTGAATTCGAAAGTACTCTAGAGAAGTAGAGAGATTTCCAAGGGAATTCGGAAGGAGGGCATTCAGTGGATTGTTTGATAAATCTATGTATCTAAAATATTTGCAGTTTGTCAAATCTTTGATAATGGCGAAGTTCTTAAGTGGAAAATTCAGTAAGCAAATTAATTTCAGCTAGGTTTAGCAATTAGAGGTTTCTTAAATTCCCAAGAGTGCTGGGGATATAACCAGAAAATGAATTGATAGGCAAGTCCAGAACAGAAAGCATGGAAGCATTGGATATTGCTGAGTTGATTTTCTCCTAAAACCAGTATCTTTAGGTTGGGAAGTCCAACGCCTATGTTTGGTGGGAGACTACCTGTGAGTTGGTTTGAGGCCAATGCAAGTATTGTTAGTGTGGACATATTAAAGATTGCAGGTGGGATGGTGCCTCTGAGGTTGTCTCCTTGCAGAGCCAGAATCTGCAGATTGGGTAGGTTGCCAATCTCTTCTGGTATTGTACCTGCCATAAGGTGGCAAGATTAAATTTTGTTTTTCTTTCAAAATTTATTATTTAAACTCACGGGATACAACATTAGCTTTTAACTAAGGTAGCCTAATTAGAGCAGCCATCAGAATTATATAGGTATTAGCATTTAGCAGGCATAATAATTGAAGTGACTGAGTTAGGGTTAGTAGAATAGAGCTTTTTTAAGTATGACGTTTATCCATACATAAGATGGTAGTTCATACCTTTAAAGTTGTTGGCACCGAGAACTAAATTTATAAGCATGGTAAAGTTCCCAAGTTCCGCTGGTATGCTTCCTGTGAAATTATTGAAAGACAGGGTTAGCGATTGAAGCTGCTTGCAATTGAATAAGCTGGATGGGATTTCCCCAGATATCTGATTCACAGACAAGTGAAGAAATTCCAATTCCGGAAGGTAATCAAACATGTGTTTTGGAAGGCCACCAGATAGGTTATTTTTGGTGAATTCAATCTTTTTAAGTGCTGAAATGTTAGAGATTGAAGGGATTGAACCTGATAGTTGATTGTCACTTAGATATATTTCTTGTAGAAAAGTAACATTGAATATGCCGGGTGGTAGTCTACCCGAAAGCCTGTTATCACTTAGATCAAGTGCTTGAAAAAAGATGCATTTTGTATGGATGCTGGGATAGTACTGGTGAAACTGTTGAAGCTGAGAATCAAATTCTCAAGCCTAGGCAAGAAGCCAATCCATTGTGGGATCTCCCCTTCCATGTTATTAAATTGTAACTGAATTTTTTCAAGGCGGCCGAGTTGAGCCAACTCATTTGGCATGGAACCTTGAAAACTATTGTTTTGAAAATGTAACTCAGAAAGGAAAGACAAGTTTCCTATCTCAGGAGGGATGGTGCCAACAAGATCCATGTAAGGTAATTCCAAGACCGTGACCCTAAGGTGGCCAGAACCGCAAGTGATGCCAAACCACAAACAGGATCATGGGTGATGTGGTTTTTGAGAACAAGCAGAGCCAATTGATCTGTTTCAATGTTGCCTGGTAATGTTGCAATGGCTGATTTAGCCATAAAACAGTAGTGCTTCAGAAACACCAGAACAAGTACAGAGAAGTGAGTTCCCTCTATAAGTGATATAGAGGAATATGTGGGATTGAGAGGACGTTTCATGTTGATTAATTGATGACAACAATAGGAAAATAGGACCAAAGAAGTGGATTCGCTCTATGATTAGACCTGAGCTTTTTATGACTTTGTGAAGTAGCATGAAGGAGCAAGTGAGTTTGAGCAAATGTCTCCGGCTTGATTTTTATAAATTTACGTACATAATATATTCAAGAAAAGTGAGTTTGGACCCTCAGATCTAAAATAAGCTTTAAACATTAAATAAGCTTCCATAATAATCTCAAGAAAAGTAACAGCTAGAGAAAAGTAATAAAGTGTTAGTGTGGACATTATTTGATTGTAGTTGCAATCAAAATGACTCAACGATAAAGACTTTATTGTTACTTTTTATGGTAATATAATAAAAGTAATGAAGAGTATGACCGATTGTTTGTAGTTTTAGTTACATTCAATTCAAATGGCGTTAAAATAATAGTCAATAAAAAGTAGTGTGTATTACTTGATAGTGATATCTAGAGTCAACCAACTCAGGCGTTGTAGTCAATTATGGGGAGCATTAAACAATTGTCCTAAATTTAGTAGTACACTTCTCTGTCTCAGGATATATCATCTCATTTTTTTGAAACAACAACTTTAATTGTAGTGTTTTTGATTGTTAGACATTCAATAACATTAATCAATTTGGAACTGAAAGACTTGTTACTATTGTTGTTGTTGTCATTCAGTTACATCTACTATTACTCTCTTATAGTTTGTAACTTGGCCCTGTTAATTGGAGTTTGATATCATGATTTTGGTGATGGTTTAGATAACAATTGGGTAAAAACTAAAGACAACTCCCACATTCAGCCTATATTTAAATACTAGATGAATTCGCGCAAGGGTTGTTTTCTTATTTTAGTATTTATTAATTTTTTAATTTTATATAAAAAAATTAAATACTAAAAAAGAAAGTAAAGTACTTCAACATTATTGTTGTTATTGTGATTTTTATAACAACCTTTTTTCAATTTATTTGAAGAGTTATAAATATCAGAGTGTAGAATATTATATTGAAGGCTTCAAAATTGTTACAATTTTTTTAGTTTTGTTTTCGTCGTAAAGATATTAAGTTTTTTGTCGACTTTTTATTAACCTTAATTTCAATGTATTTATTGATATGGTAATCCTATCAAGATACTAATAAATAGTTAAAAACACCTAAATTATGTCATGCTTCTTCTCTTTTTTGGGTCTGGAAATTCAAAAAAGTAGAAAAAAGAAAAAAAAAGAATTTGATAGCAATATCAATGTGCAAACAAATCATCAAATAACATTAAGATGGATTGCTTACTAAACAAAAAGTGTACTAAATTAAAAGCAATGATAATTCGCAAAAATCAAATATAACATTGAAAACAAATTATTTAATGAAAATATTATTGAAATCTTAAGTAATAAATTTAGAAAGATGTTTGTTCATTCTTCAATGTTAACTTTCTTGGTTCTCTGCAACTTCATCTACTATTATTTCATCTGATTATTCTTTGTCACGCAATTATGCTTTCTTCCTTAACCTGTCACCCAAAATTATTTAATGAAAATATTATTGAAATCTTAAGTAATAAATTTAGAAAGATGATTGTTCATTCTTCAATGTTAACTTTCTTGGTTCTCTGTAGCTTCATCTACTATTATTTCATCTGATTATTCTTTGTCACGCAACTATGCTTCCTTCCTTAATCTGTCACCCAAAATTATACAGAAATATGCTAAATTTTTGAATATATACCATACGTCTAAATATGAAGAGAGATTACAAAGAGATAACATTCTTTTGTTAGTCATCTTATCGCTTTTCAACGTAATATCAATGTCATCATTCTTATTTTCTTCTAATTCTCGCTTCATTTTTTTTTTTTTTCTGTTTTTATTAAACCAGTGGATGTAGTACCAGCACCATTTTGTTGATATTTGCTCCAGAAAATATTATCATCATCAATTAATGATTGGACACCATCATTATTAGCCTGTAATTTAATCAAACAACCAAATACAATTTTTGATTATTTTTCTTTCGAAAAATAAGTTTTTATTTTTATTTTTTTGTTTTATATATGTATATATATTGTTTAATGTGTTTTAGTATAGAATAAAATAACATATATAAAACTTACTGATGGAGGTTTAGGTAGTATTGTAGAAATTCCATAGGTGTGAGACCTGTGCCTTCAATGTCAGTTCATCATCATTGTTAAAAAGTTGCTGAATAGGTTGAGATTTTGCAGACATAGTGTGTAGGAAATTGCAAATACAAACTGAATAGTTCTCAATTTTAAACAAACTAATAGCAAATTAAGGAGATTAATTTTAAATAATAACAACCGTTCAAATTATGCTCTTAATCGTATGGTGAGATTAATTAAGAATTAAGTTCCAATAACAACAATCTTTCTAATTTCAATCGTAATAGCACTATTAATGAGAGAAATTAATAGCAAATTAAGGGGATTAATCTTAAATACCAACAACCGTTCAAATTATATTATTAATCGTATGATGAGATTAATTAGGAATTAAACTCGAATAACAAAAATACTTGATAATTTCAATCATAATAGGACTATCAAAGTGAGAAAGAATATAGAATGGGAAGAATGAAAAATGGTTGAGTTCTACAAATAAATCTTATGGGAAAAAAACTCTCACTTGATGAATGGATCGTTTGATGGTTGAAAGATTGCATATGTAAAGGTAAAGGAATGACCTGACCAAAAAAAAAAAAAAGAAGGTAAATGTATGACATGATGGACTGTCTATATTTTCAGAGGAAATCAATTATAGAATTAATAGGGTGTGGGGAGAAGATAAGGGAAAAAGGAAGTTGTTTTTTGTTTGTGCCAATTGATATGTAAAATTAATGGCCGTGGGGAGAAGAAAGAGTGAAGAGACAGTGGTGCGTTTGTATTAGGTAACTGATGTTGTAAAATAATAGGGCAGGGAAGAAAGGGGAAAGGAGTTAGCTGTTAATTATTTTATGGGTAACTAATGTTTTAAAATAATAAGGTGGAGAGAAGAAAAAGAAAAGAAGTCACCATGTTAATTATTTTTTCAAAAGCTGATGTGACCAAAAAAAAAATAATTAAAATCCTATGTGGTATAAAATTAATAGGGTGGGGCTGGGAAAATGAGTCAGATGTTTTTAATTTCCTTAAAAGCTGACATGACAAAAAATTATAATTTTATATATTAGAATTATATTTTCTCAATTTTCAAGTATCAATTTTATTATATACTATAGATAAGGATAAACATGAAATTGGAGATTAAGTGACTTATTGTTGGTTTGAACATAAAACAATTACACTAATCTCACTCAGAAAATTATAATGTGAAGAAAGATACCAATGAGAAATTACAAATTATATCTCAAATTAAAATTATGCAGATACAACTATATATTCTATAACTTCATCTTAATCTCGTTGATTGCAACTAAGACATTCTTTATATCAGACCTTTCTTTTGGTGAATCTGCTAAACACTCCAAAGCTAACTCAATGATGGATAATAAACAATCTTTCTTAATGTCCCGATGTTCTTCCTCCTCCCTTAACAAGTGGCTATCCACAACATCAATTATTGAATGAGGACATGACTCTTTCACCCAAGTCTTCACACTTAATTCTCCTTGAAATATTTCATCACAGGGTTTTTCTTCCATGTGAAAGTTTCCAGAAGCAAAATTCAATAACTACACACATCAACTCTCCTAGAAACATTTCCTTCTAGCCTGTACTCAACATGATTTTATAAGAGATATCATATTAAACCCTAAATATAACATGACTTCTTGGAGCATAGATCAAAGCAAAATATAAAACATCACCTGGAGCCAGATACCCAATAGTGGCAAGAGTAATGGTTTGTGTTATGGAATCCACCCAAGTGTTTTGCCATGCCAAAATCAGTCACTTGTGCAACCATGTCTTCATCTAGCAGTACATTGCTAGGTTTTAAATCACAATGCACAATTGGTGTAGGATTTCCATTATGCAGATAATCCAATGCTGCTGCAACATCTATCATTATGTTTAACCTTTTGAGGATGCTCAGACAATAGTTGTAAGAGTACAACCCCTTCTCAAGACTTCCTTTAGGAATGTAGCTAAGTAGCAATGCTTTGAAGTCGTAGTTGTTACTGCAACTGCTTATAATTTTGACAAGATTTTGGTGCCGGATATGTTGAAATATTTCACACTCAACATCAAAACTCTGAAATGCATCTTCTTGTTGCAAATTGAAAACTTTTACTGCAATATCCATCTCATCTGAGAGCCATCCTTTATACACCCTGCCAAAACTCCCCGTACCTAGTAAGTTGGTCTCGGCCAAGTCATTGGTTGCTTGCTGAAGTTCATAGTACTAAATTCTTCTCCACGTCACTAGTGAAATTTCTTCTTCTTATGCTGGTCCTGTAGATCCTTTTTTCCTTCTTACTAACACAATTGCAAATGCCAATGCCGCTACAAACATGATGGCAGCTATTGGTGATAGGATAAATTTCAAAAGTTTAGAAGTCCTTGATTTACCAGGTTCAACAGTTTGACATTGTGGGACTCGAAAGTGTGAAGGGCTACAAAGTCCCACATTCCCAATGAAGGATTGAGCAGTGACGTTTCTGAAAGCTCCATTACTTGGAATTTCACTGTGTAACTTATTGAAGGACATAATAAAATACTTGAGATTCACAAGAGCCTCTAAGGACTTGGGAATAACACCGGACAACTTGTTTTCAAACAAGTCAAGATATTCTGAACTAATCAAACTGCTAATAGATTCAGGGATAGGTCCAGAAAATGAATTTCTTGCCAAGGATAAATTAACCAACTTGGTATGTTACCTGATAATTGATTATCTTCTAAGTGTAGCTCTGCCCCCACCTTTAGATTTTTGACCTCTAATGGGAGAGAACCTTCTAAATCATTTGCAGACAAATCTAGGTACAAGATATATGAGAGGCCCCACAAGCTAGAGGGTATTGTAGAATTCAACCTGTTGGAATATAATAAAAGTGATCTCCTAGATGAAGTAAGATTAACCAAGCATGTTGGTATGTTATTACCCAAGTTTAAAGCAGCCAAGTTCTTCCGGTGAAAGAGTTCACTTGGAATGGATCCTTCTAACTGATTGTCAGAAATGTACAGAACTCGTAGATTTTGTAGCTTTCCTATTGAAGCTGGAATGGTTCTAGCCAATGGATTGAATGACAAGCTAAACAAAGTCAATTCAGTGAAGTTGCCAATATCTGTTGGAATGCTACCCTTCATGCCACTACTCTGAATTCGAAAGTACTCGAGAGAAGTAGAGAGATTTCCGAGGGAATTCAGAAGGAAGGCATTCATTGGATTGCTTGACAAATCTATGTATCTAAAATATTTGCAGTTTGTCAAATCTTTGATAATGTCAAGTTCTGAAGTGGAAGATTCAGTAATCAAATCATTTTCAGCAAGGTTTAATGATTGGAGGTTTCTTAAATTCCCAGGAGTGCAAGGTATATAACCAGAAAATGAATTGACAGGTAAGTCCAGAACAGAGAGCATGGAAGCATTGGATATTGAACTTGGTATTATCCCACTGTGTTAATTTCCTCCTAAAGCTAGTATCTCTAGATTCAGAAGTCCAAGGCCTATATTTGGTGGTAGACCAACCGTGAGTTGATTTGAGGCCAATTGTTAGTGTGGACATATAAAGTTGCAGGTGGGATGGTGCCTCTAAGGTTGTCTCCGTACAGAGCCAGAATCTGCAGATTGGGTATGTTGCCAAACTCTTCTGGTATTGTACCTACCATAAGGTGGCAAGATTAAGTTTTTTTTTTTTTTTTTTTTTCTTTTTCAAAATTTATAATTTAAACTTATGGGATACAATATTAGCTTTTAACTAAGGCAGCCTAATTAGAGTAGCCATCAAGATTATATAGGTATTAGCATTTTGCAGGCATAATAACTGAAGTAACTGAGTTAGATTCGAGCCTTATTCAGTAAAATTGTATCTAATGAGGCTAATAGGATAGAGCTTTTCTAAGTATGATGTGTATTCAGACATAAGATAGGAGTTTCCAACCTTGAAAGTTGTTAGCACCGAGAACTAAACTTATAAGCGTGGTAACGTTCTCAAGTGCCGCTAGTATGCTTCCTGCAAAATTATTTAAAGACAGTGATAGAGATTGAAGCTACTTGCAATTGAATAAGCTGGATGGGATTTCCCTGGTTATCTGATTCACAGACAAAAGAAGAAATTCCAGTTCCGGAAGGTAATCAAACATGCAGTCTGGTTGGAGATTGAAAGGATAGAACCTGATAGTTGATTGTCACTAAGATATACTTATTCTAGAGAAGCAACATTGAATATGCCGGGTGGTAGTCCACCCAGAAGCCTGTTATCACTTTAAATCAAGTGCTTGTGAAAAAGATGCATTTTGTATGGTTGCCGGGGTACTACCGGTGAAGCTGTTGAAACCGAGAATCAAATTCTCAAGTCTAGGCTAGAAGCCAATCCATTGTGCGATCTCCCCTTACATGTTATTAAATTGTAACTGCATGGTTTCAAGGAGGCCTAGTAGTTGAGCCAACTCATTATGGAGGGAACCTGAAAAATTATTGTTTTGAAGATATTACACAGAAAGGAAAGACAAGTTTCCCAGCTCAGGAGGGATGGTTCCAACAAGACACATGTAAGGTAGTTACAAGACAGTGACCCTAAGGGGGCTAGCTAGAACTGCAAGTGACGCCAAACCAGTCACAAACAGGGGCCCTTGTCGACCAGTTGGTTGCCAAGATGTCACTAGGATCATGAGTGATGTGGTTTTTAAGAGCAAGCAGAGCCAACTGATCTGTTGTAATGATGCCTAATACTGCTGCAATGGCTGATTTAGCCACAAAACAATGTACCAGAAACAGAAGAAGGGGTACAAAGAAGTGAGTTCCCTCTATATAAGTGACATGGAGGAATATATGCGTTTGAGAAAATGCTTCATGCTTATTAATTGAGGAAAAAGGACCTTAGTCCTAACATTTGGATTTTTTGAAGCCAAAAAGAATAAATAAACACATGGTTATAAGGATTTTATCCCCCCTTGTTGAACTAACGTGGCGATGAAGGCAATGCTTCTTCGTTTGGTGCAAGCAAAATCGTTGCTGGTCTGCTTTATAGGCCTTCTTACTTTGACTTGTATCTTAAACTAATATGGATGTAGCCTTTGTATTTGTCCTTTGGGAGATTGTTGTGTCACTCTACATATATATCCTCAGAAACATTAACTGTTTTAGTGTGAAATCTCCAGGAAATGCTCATTGTCACTCTACACAAATATCTCTTGGGAGAGTTTTATAGTATACCAATCAGGATATTTAATCGGCCAATGTTGACTCTTTTTCTTGTTTAGATCAACTGAGGTAATGCTCATTGTCGACTTTATAAGTGATTTATCTAAGCTTTTCTTTGAATCAATATAAGTTGATTCTCTTATATTTGTTAAGCGTCTTAAAATGATTTTTTTGTTTGAAATTCCATAATTATATATTTTCTCAAAAACCAAGTTCTTATACTGTTAGAAGACTGGGGTAAGATCAAAAAAGAAAAAACATACAAAATTATAATTCAGAACAGTAAGGCTCAGTTTGAGTAAGACAACTTTTCATTTATCTCTACATAATTGTTTTACGTTTAATACACTCCTTAACTGAAAGAGAATCGCAAATAGAAGGGTTTTTGTTATATAAATAAGTGGACAATTGACTAAAATAGAAAAGCGCAAAAAAAGAGCCTCTAAGGACTTGGGAATAACACCGGTCAAAATGTTTTCAGATAACTCATGATATTCTGAACTTATCAAATTGCTGATAGATTCAGGGATAGGTCCAGAAAAACCATTTCTTGCCAAGGATAAAGTAACCATGTCTTGTAGGCCTCCAATGCTACTTGATATGTTACCTGATAATTGATTATCTTCTAAATGTAGCTCTGTCATGACCCTTAGATTTTTGACCTCTAATGGTATAGAACCTTCTAATTCATTGCAGGCAAATCTAGGAACCAGATATATGAGAGGAGCCACAGGCTAGAGGGCATTGTAGAATTCAACCTGTTGGAATATAATAAAAGCTATCTTAAAGATGAAGTCAGATTAACCAAGCATGTTGGTATGCTTCCAGATAACTTGCTATTAAATAAGTTTAAAGCAGCCAAGTTCTGCAGGTGACAGAGTTCATTTGGAATGGATCCTTCTAAGTTATTGTCAGAAATATACAGACCTTGTAGATTTTGTAGCTTTCCTATTGAAGCTGGAATGGTTCCAGTTAGTGGATTGAATGACAAGCGAAACAAAGTCAATTCAGTTAAGTTACCAATATCTATTGGAATGCTACCCTTCATGCCACTACTTTGAATTCGAAAGTACTCTAGAAAAGTGGAGAGATTTCCGAGGGAATTCGGAAGGAAGGCATTAAGTAGATTGCCTGACAAATCTATGTAATTTAAATTTTTGTAGTTTGTCAAACCTTTGATTATGCAAAGTCTTGAAGTGGAAGATTCAGTAATCAAATCATTTTCAGCAATGTTTAGCGTTTGTCGAGGCTTCTTAAATTCCCAAGAGTTCTGGGTATATAACCAGAAAATGAATTGATAGGTAAGTCCAGAACATATAGCATGGAAGCATTGGATATTGAACTTGGTATTATTCCACTGAATTGATTTCCTCCTAAAACTAGTATCTCTAGATTCGAAGTCCAAGGCCCTATGTTTGGTGGGAGACTACCCGTGAGTTGGTTTGAGGCTCATGCAAGTATTGTTAGTGTGGACATAATAAAGATTGCTGGTGGGATGGTGCCTCTGAGGTTGTCTCCTTGCAGAGCCAGAATCTGTAGATTGGGTAGGTTGCCAATCTCTTTTGGTATTGTACCAACCATAAGGTGGCAAGATTGAGTTTTTATTTTCAAAATTTATAATTTAAACTTAGGGGATACAGTATTACCTTTTAACTTAGGCAGCCTAATGAGTAGCCATCAAAATTATGTAGGTACTAGCATTTAGCAGGCATAATAACTGAAGTAACTGAGTTAGATTCTAGTCTTATTCTATAAAATTGTATCCAATGAGTCAATGCAATAGAGCTTTTCTAAGTATGATGTGTAATCATACATAAGATGGTAGTTCATAACTTGAAAGTTGTTAGCACCGAGAACTAAATTTATAAGCATGGTGAAGTTCCCAAGTTCTGCTGGTATTCTTCCTGTGAAATTATTGAAAGACAGGGATAGAGATTAAAGCTGCTTCCAAATGAATAAGCTGGATGGGATTTCCCCAAATATATGATTCGCATATAAATGAAGGAATTCCAGTTCTGGAAGGTAATCAAACATGTTTTCTGGAAGGGCACCAGATAGTTTTTTGTTAGTGAATTCAATTTGTTAGTGAATTCAATAATTTCAAGTGCTGAAATGTTGGAGATTGAAGGGATAGAACCTAATAGTTGATTGTCACTAATATGTATTTCTTGTAGAGAAGCAACGTTGAATATGCCGGGTGGCAGTCCACTCGAAAGCCTGTTATCACTTAGATCAAGTGCTTGTAAAAAAGATGCATTTTGTATGGATGCTGGGATAGTACCGACTAAGCTGTTGAAACTCAGAATCAAATTCTCAAATCTAGGCAAGAAGCCAATCCAATGTGGGATCTCCCTTCCATGTTATTGAATTGTAACTGCATTGTTTCAAGGAGGCCTAGTTCAGCCAACTCATTTGGCAGGGAACCTTGAAAACTATTGTTTTGAAGATATAACTCAGAAAGGAGTTCAGGAGGGATGGTGCCAACAAGATCCATGCAAGGCAGTTCCAAGACAGTGACTCTAAGGGGGCAAGAACTGGATGTGACGCCAAACCAGTCACAAATAGGGAGCCTCAACGACCAACTAATTGCCAGAATGTTATTAGGATCATGAGTGATGTGGTTTTTGAGAGCAAGCAGAGCCAATTAGTCTGTTTCATTGTTGCCTGATACTGCTGCAATGGCTGATTTTGCCACAAAACAGTGTACCAGAAACATCAGAATAGGTACAAAGAAGTGAGTTCTCTTTATAAGAGACATGGAGGAATATGTGAGTTTGAGAAAACGCTTCATGCTGATTAATTGATGGCAAAGAATTTTAGTCCTAATATTTAGATTTTATAAGCCAAAATGAATAAATAAATCATGGTTATAAGGATTTTATAAGCCAAAGTGAGTTCCCACCTTGTTGAGCTAATGTGACGATGAAGGCAATGCTTATTCTTTTCAAGTTTTGTGCAATCTTTGCCCTTCTTACTTTGACTTGTACCTCAAACTATTATGCATGTATCTTTTGGTTTTGTCCTTTGGGTGATTGCTTTCACTAAACACAAATATCCTCAGAAACATCGACTGTTAGTGTGAAATCTCCAGGAAACTTTCCTATAGTATAACAAGCAAGATATTCAGTTTGAGCAAGGCAACTTTTCATTTATCTTTAGGCGGTACTCTTGTTTCCTATAGAATTATTATGTTTCAATACACTCCTTCACTGAACGAGAATCAGGGATTTTTATTATATAAATAAAAGGACAAATGACAAATAGAAATTGCAAAAAAAGTGCTTTATTTTTTCTTGCTTTCTAAATTTTGCTTTCACTGTACCAAATGGCAATGCCATAATTTCAGCAAACAGATACCATACCAAACTGAAGACAACATCACTTGACTGTCAATAGAACGCCATGTAGCACATTAGAGTGAATTCAGCTGACCCATCCTTCTCTTGCTTGAACCCAATCTCCCAGTAACATTTCCATGAACTTGGTTCTGATTTTTTTTAAGGAAACTAATGCATCTTTCATGTTGATCCTCTCTTCAGGCAAATCTGCACAACAATTAAGAGCTAATTCCATGATTGATGATGTAGAAAGTTCTTTTGCAGAAAAGTTTTGTTCCTCCCTCTTCAGCAAATTGGAATCCAGTACTTGAATTGTTGAATGAGGCACAGACTCATTTACCCAACTCTTCAAGCTCAACTCCCCACCAAACATGTCATCTGTTGGCTTCATCCTAGTAAAGATCTCCATTAACATAATGCCAAAGCTATATACATCTCCTTTTGTGGATACAATTCCTTTTGCACCATACTCTGCATATCAAATAATAGCCAAGATACATCAATGGCATAATTTAGAGTGCAAGTTAACAAAGCAAAAGATATTTCCAAAAAAAAAAAAATTAAAATAATGGTAGATTAAAACATCCACCTGGTGCAATGTAGCCAAGAGTAGCCAAGGTATTAGTATGCGTTGTAGACTGTCCCTTATCCAAAAGTTTGGCAATTCCGAAATCAGCAACATGAGCAACCATATCTTCATCTAACAAAATATTGCTACGCTTCAAATCACAATGAACCACTGGAGTTGGAAAACCATGATGGAGATACTCCAAAGCAGATGCCACATCTATCATTATATCAAATCTTTGTTGGAAATCCAAGCTACAATTATGAGAATACAACCACTTCTCAAGGCTCCCGTTTGGCATGAACTCCATCACCAAAGCTTTGAAATCAACATTAGAACAACTGCTAATGATTTTGATGAGATTGCGATGACGAAGCATACGCATAGCATCACATTCTACATCAAAACTCCTTGGTCCTAATTCCAGATCCAAATCAAATACTTTGACTGCAATGAGCATTCCATTTGAAAGCCTCCCTTTGAATACAGAACCAAAACTGCCAATACCAAGTAAATTGCTATGATCAAATCTGTTTGTTGATTGTAGAAGTTCATAATAAGAAACCCTTCTTGGCACTCCCAATGTTGATATCTCATTTTCAGTTGTATCTCCAGTATTTTTCCTTCTACAATGTAAAAGCATCACACATGAACCTAAAAGAATGGCTGACACAATTATAGGCACTATGCATTCTAACAAAAGCAGCCTTGTCGTCCACCTTTTCTTGTCTCCTTTCTCGCATGGTGGGACTTGCAGGTCGGGTCTACCACAGAGTGCATCATTCATCATGAAAGATTGAGCAGTGAAATTTACAAACGACTCACCATCAGGAATCTCTCCTTGTAATTTATTGTAAGACACATTGAAATATTCCATGTAGATAAGTAACTCCAGTGACGTTGGAATCAGCCCAGATAGAATTTTGTGTGACATGTCCAAGAATCTTATGCTCAGCATACCGCCAATTGACTCAGGAATACAACCTTGTAAATGATTATGTTCTAAATAGAGAAACTCCAAGCTCTGCAAGCCACCAATTTTGCTGGGAATAGTGCCTGAAAATCGATTCCATGACAGATCCAACCTCCTTACTACCGTCAAATTCTGTATCTCAAGAGGTAGATAACCATCAAAAGCATTCAAGGAAAAGTCTAGTTCCAGTATGTTCTCAAGAGCCCATAAAGTGGAAAGTATTTTAAAGGTGAAATTGTTAGAGTCTAAATAAAGAATTCGCAGAGAAGTAAGCATCCCTACGCATGATGGAACCGGTCCAGAAAGCTTATTATTGCTTAGAGTTAACTCCACCAGATTTTCCAATTGGCATATCTCGTCAGGAATGCGGCCATCCAATTTGTTCTTTGTAAGATACAGTCCTTGCATATGGAGCAGATTCTTAATCGTAGTAGGAATTTGTCCTTCGAAATCATTCCCTCCCAATCCCAATACAAGCAAGCCACTTTAGTTTCCTATTTCTTGAGGAATATTTCCCTTCAATTTGCAAAACCCTGCATAGAAATATTGAAGAGAGCTAGAAAGATTTCCAACGGTACCTGGAAGTTTTCCATACAAAGGATTTGATGAAAAAGCCAGGCGTTTCAAACTTTTTGCAATTTGTCATAGAGTCAAGAAAGCTGATGTCGGTCAAATTATTTGTGTATATGTCGAGCCACCGGAGGTATCTTAAACTCCCTAGTGCATTTGGTATAACTCCCGTCAATGAATTTTCGGACAGAACCAGAATATTGAGGTTTGAAGCATTGCAAATACTGCTGGGAATTTTTCCAATTAAATTGATCTTACGAAGGTAAAGTCTTTTAAGGTTTGGAAGGGTATAGCCTATATCCGACGGGAGAAAGCCTGAGAGATGATTTTCTGACAGTTCTAAGGCTTTCATGGTTGAGACATTAAAAAGGTTTGAAGGAATGGATCCAGTTAGGTTGTTAAAATGTTTGGTCATTGGTCATATGTCCCCATTTGATGTGTAGTTAGGGTTAGGGTTACAGGAGTTTGAGTATCCATTTACCTAGCCATTATGCTTTTGTACGAGGGTGTGACAGTCTAAAGTGATGATATATAGAGAGTCTCAAAGAAAAAAGTGCAGACTGATCAGTGTTGAAGTTGGTGTTGCTCATAGCTATGCAGAATTCCATCAAGCAACAACACTACGATGAAAAGGGAAAAATTGAAAAACTTGAGTAGTATAGTCTCTGCATGTCTAGCTAGCTATATAATTTGGAGATGATTGACTTGACATAAATATCTTACTTTAAGAAAATGGGGGTTAATAAATGTGTTAGTTGGATGAATAACTTTTATGATTTACTCAACATAATTTCTTTCAAGATTTAAATTCAAAAAAGAGCACCAATTTAAAGAAAATTTCTTTTAACAATTATTTAATAAATTTATATATCTCATAAGAATTCAAGCTTATTTTATTTAATATTACTTATGTATGTATAAGATATTTTATTAAAATAATATATTAAAAATAAATAAATTGAGGTTAAAATATTATTTTACAATTAAAAAGAATAAATATAAAAAATATAAGCACTTAAAACATAAAAGATATTAAAAAGAGTTCAAAAATGAAAACTCGAGCGATTGCAGACGCAGATACTTTTTTCCTAAATTAAAACTCTAGCCCGCATTTTTCTTCTCTTTCTTCCCTCATTTCTCTCTAACCTCTAAAAACTCAAACTCCTTTCTCTCACCCTTTACCAGCCTCGCCAATGTTCAAACCTCCTTCACCACAATTCATATTTCCTCGATGCCGTTTGGTCCCCACAGTCGTTCATACCCAACTGTAAATCTGATACAAGCTATTGAGTATGAACAAATCAAAATGAAAGACCCCTTTCCTCTGACCCTCCTAAAAACCTATTAACCCATGTAGATTAATTCAAATGCCAAGAGTCCAATTTAGTTTTAGAGGCAAATAACATAAAAGCCTTAAGCCAAAAGGAGAAGAAAGAGAAAGATAGGTAGCAAAGAACTTGGAAAGGAACTAAGAGAAAAAAGACTGCAAAAGATTTTTCTTTTGATAACCATTCCCTATTCTGATTATCAAAGGTTAAACCCGGCCTCTTATAGATGTTTAAATTTTTTGTCTGAAGTTATTGTCTTTTCAATTAATTTTGTGAATACAACTTTTCTAGCCTGAAACAATTAAAATATGTAAGTATATAACCTAATTTTTCTGTTGTCCAAAACTTTTCATTAATTTATCACAAACTTCTTTAAGCCTCCAACATTCAAGGAATGTAATAAATGAATATTAAGTATTTTGATATGCATATATTGGGATCGATGTAAATGAGTGTAACTGACCTCTTTCCCTTTTAAATGTAAGGGCACCTACCAAAAGAGATTAGTGCTCTTCCATGCCTGAGGATCATATACTTGGGACAAAACCAGATTTCAGGCACCATACCATCGGCTTTCTTCAACATGTCAACATTGCAAGAGAATCGATTTTGGAATTATTTAGTGGATGCGAAGAGTTACTGTTTAATATTTCCTAAATGTATAAAGCTGAACTGGAGAATTCATAGAATGTTCAATATGATGTCAATAGTAAAGCAGACATACATTTAGGAAATAGTATCTATCCACAAAGTTTGAGGTTAGGGAAACTAAAAGTTCACTAATTTTTTTATTTTTTTCTGGGTTTAACCCATTGGGAACAACAGAGAAAGGTAGCGGCAAAATCATCACGGTGACAAAGCAGAACAAAGTCTTTATGCCCACTTTGATTTTTCTTCCTTTGCAAAACAACTCTTGATTTCTCAATCTAATTTCTTATTGTCTTTTTGTTTTCTGGGATTTGTAGGCTATATTATGCGAGTTTGTACAAAGAAGAAAAAGTGGAAAATAATATCATTTATGAAAATCTGAATTCTATTCCCCATGTTATGGTGGCTTGACATAAGTTTTTTTTGTTTTTTTTGGTTTGAAGGGTGGGGGGAAAAGTCTTAGGCTCTGGTTTCATGCTACTTGAGCTATGCTAAAATCAATCATTCTTTATTAAATATATATAATATTATCTCAATAGTTAAATTATTATTATTTTAAATTTTTCTTCTTCGTTTTTTTAAGCTCTATTGATTTTTCTTCTATGTCTCCATATCATGGTGTTCTATGTTTTACTTACAACGTTTTTCTTGCTTTTTCTTCTTTCTTCAAGCTCTATTAATTTTTCTTTTATGTCATTGTAGCCTGGTGTTCTATGTAATTTCATTGACTCCCATCAAATAATTTTACTATTAGAAAATTGTCCATCGCCTCAATTTAAGGGTTCAATTTTCATCAATACACAAAAAGAAAATTAAAAAAAATTATTCGTATAAACATAATCAAAGTGATAAATTAACTAGTTAAAGCAAAATTGATAACAAAGAAAATCACATATAGATAAAATATTGCAAAATAATAGGTGACTAGAGTGAAAATTAGTCAAGGTCCCATGTGGGTAAAGACATATTTACTAGGTAATTTGATATTACAAAAATAATAGGTGGATGGAGTGAAAATTAGTCAAAGCACAAAAACGTAAATGCATATTTACCTGAATTTAAATTCGAAACCATTTTATTTCTTAGCACCTTTTCTTTTCTTTTCTTTTTTTCTTCATAGCAACTTATAAGCAAATAATTCAAAGTGACCCTAATGGCCACAAATATAATTAACACCCTAGTTAAACAAATAATAAATAAATATGAATTTTATAATCATAGATGTTATGCATCATATATATATATATATTTCAAAAGAATGAAGGTTTAGAGCGGTAAAAAATAAATAATGCCTACAACTAGGAGCAAGAAGATAAGACAATAGAATAGATACGTACTAGATAAGGAATTATAAGATAAACTGAATTAATTCTAGAGTAGAGATGTTTGAAATTGTTAAAAGAATTCTTCCGAAAAGCCTATTATGTGAAATGCTTAAAATCTTCAACTTGGGAATTCTTCCAATCTCAAGAGGAATATTCAAATGTTGAAGTTCATGCAAGTTCCCTATCCATGGTGGAATATCTCCACTTAACTGGTTGTAGCCAAAGTTGAGAAGCTTCAGCCGATGCAAATAGCCCAACTGTTTTGGTAGATTTCCATGGAAACTATTGTTGCTGAGGTCCAGTTCAACTAGGAAAGAGAGGTTTCCTAGTTGTGCGGGTATAGTACCGCTAAGACTCATATTAGAAAGATTCGAGGCCATAACCCTTTGATGGCGGACACCACAAGTGATCCCAAACCAATTGCAGAAAGAAGTATTGGTTGACCAATTTTTAGGCCAATATGTTCTGAGAGTCTAAAGTGATGGAGGTTGAACAAAATAAATAAATATAAAAACTGCAAAATTGCCATAGCTATGCAAATAAATATAAAAACAAGTTTTTAATGAGATTGCGATGACGAAGCTTGCGCATAGCTTCACATTCTACATCAAAACTCCTTGGTCCTGTTTCCAGATCCAAATCAAATACTTTGACTGCAATGAGCATTCCATTTGAAAGCCTCCCTTTGAATACAGAACAATTATTATCAGTGGTGAAGTTGGACTTGTTCATAGCTATGCAAATTGCCATCAAGAAGCAGCACTGCAATAAAAAGGCGAAAATATAAAAACTTGAGGAGTATAGTCTTTGCATGTCTAGTTGGTAACATGTATTTGAGAAATGAGATGTTGGAAAGTTAACAGAAGCACCATATAATTTGGAGACGATTGACTTTATATAAATAACTTACTTTAAAAAAGGGGATTTATAACTAAGTTTGTTGGTGAATAACTTTGATGATTTACTCGGCACATTTTTTTACAAGAAGATTTAAATTCAAAAAGCGACTGCCAAGTTGATGTTTTTATCTTTTAAACAATTAAATTTATTCTTTTAATATATATATCTCATAAGAAATTCAAGCTTATTTTATTTAATATTACTTATGTATTATAAGATATTAAAAAAAAAGTCCTAAAATGATTTTCTGCATTATATTTTGAACAAGTGGATAATACAAGGTAATGGAGGTTGAATATGGTTGGAAGCAAATACATGATGTGAACATTAATTTGTATCCACTAGCTCCTTAATATATAAATCCCAACAAGTGTCAATCAGAATTAAAGTAAGCTAGAGTTTGTCAATACCTTGCACAAAATTAGAGAACAAAACAGAGGAAAGTGTCAATGGTCATGATCTCGAAAGAGATTTGGTCCCCTAAAACTAACAGCTAATATGATTTTCTATAGAGGACCTACTATTTCTATATAAAATTTATTAGCAGCCAAATTGGTACATGTTTGAGCTAATGCAATTGGGTTAGGTAGTAGGGGTAGAGGACCATCTAATTATACATTCCTTGTCAAGTGACACGTGCGACATAGCCACATGGTAATGGATGAAAAGTAGGGATGACAATGGGCTGAGCTAGCTCGTGAATAGTTCGTGAGCTACTCGTTAAGGGCTCGGATCAAGGTCGACTCATTTTTTAAACAATTCGATCTAGAGCTTTATTTTAAGCTCGTTTAGTAAAACGAGCCGAGCTCAATCTTTACAAAGCTCAGCTCGTGAGCTGGCTCATTTAATATTATTTAATAAATTTATTATTATTTATATTTACATTTATAATAAATCTATTTATATACAAAAAATCTAACATAAATTGTTACTTGGTTTAGTGGTAATTTGCACCAATACTTACTAAGTGATCTTGAGTTTAACTCTCCTTGCCTACAAAACTTTTTTAGAATTTTCAAAAAATCTTCTCGAGCCCTTAACGAGTTGAGCTGAGCTTGAATATTTGATCACGAGCTAATTAAGGGAATAGTTTGATATATAAGAATAATTTTTACAGAATTGAAATAGGAAAGAGAATGAAAATAAAACACAAATGGAATGAAATGATCATTCTATTCTATTGTTTGGTAGCGTCAGTGAAAAATAATTATTTCATTTTATTTATTAACTTTCTATGTAGTTTTTAGACATGAAATAATATCAAAGTCATGTTAAAATGACAAAGATACCCCTCTATAGATAAAGTAATAAAAATTATATTATTTCAAAATGACAAAAATATCTCTCTATAGATAAAGTAATAAAAATTAAAAATAATTTATGAAAAATATATATTCTTCCTTTTAAAAAAAAATTATATTATTTATTATTAATTATATTTATTTTATTTTTTCTTATTTTTATTATTTATTAATATTAATATTTTAATTTGAAATTACTTAACTAATTTATTTATTTATAATTATATTATTTACAATGATATAAAGGGTATTTTTTTCATTTGACTAAAATGAATTAGTTTATTATTATTTTTATATATAATTTTATATTTTTTAATGTCATATGAAGGGTATTTTTGTCCTTTCACTAAATTAGATAATAAATTTTTATTTATTTATGAATAATAATATTATTTTATTAATATTCAACTTTTTATTTTATGTGATAAAGTGGTTTTTTTTTTTTTTTTTTTTGTCATTTAACTAAACTAAACCAATTCCATAGAAATAGAAATGAGCAATCTCACCCCCTAGGTAGATTTGGGGATTCCTACTTCTATCAAATAAATTGGCTGGAATGGAATGAGTATTCTGAGACTAAAAACGCACCAAACAATAAGAATGTTTATTCAATGGAATCATACATGAAATAGAATAGTCATTCCCACATACTAAACTAGCCCTAATAGAATTACTTTTTAAAGCACAGAATGAGAGAGATTCTTATATGATCATCGATTATAAATTAAATAATTTATAATTGCACCAATTACGATAATAATTTATGTAATGGTTAACACAATTATTGAATGCGCTTGTAACTAATATCTCATTTTAGATACATCTATCTCTGACTTGGCCTTCCTCATCATCTAAATCCACCTTAATTAGTTCAGTATTATTGATTTTACAGTTGTTTGTTTCTTCCATTTTCAAAGTCATCCATCTAAATCCTCCTTAATTAATTATAACTTAAAGTTTCTTCTTGTGGGTGAGAAATTCAATATAACTTTGAAATTGAGCTCCTTTTTTTAATATCAATTTCAAGTTGTGATTTTTTATCACAGTGATAATTACGGCCAAAGTTATTGAGGTTTACCATATGAGATTTAATTCTTTTAAAATCAACTTTGTAACCAATTTAAAAAAAATAAAAAAAATAAAAAAAATTGATGATTTATAAAAACAATTTCAAGTGTATTTTATAAAATTGAGAAAATAAAATTATCTAATGATTGAATTAAACTTTATTTGAATTAATATTTATTTTATTTTTTCCCTTTATGAATTGATATTTAATTTTTTATCATTTAAAAAAAAATATGTTAACTAATTTTGTTAGATGTTATCTTAATTTAATAATTCTAAATTGATTAAATCAATTAAAAAATAATAATTTAAGAGGGCCAAAAAAATATAATTTTTAATAACGAAAATAAAAATATAATATGATTCTCACAAGCCCTTGTATTTCAAATTTAGGATGACTACTCGATCTTACATGGCAACCTTTGTGCCATGTACATGCAAAAGATTGCAGTTGCCATGGCCATGACTGGAAGGGTAATATATATAAGTATCTTATTAATTATTACAAGCATACAAATCAATATTATTGTTAATAATATTATACACATTTTAAAAAGTATATAAATTTTAAAAGCTTTAAAATAAAAAAAAAAAATCTTTTAAATAACTATTTAAATTTTTACAATAAAATATTTTATTTACAAATTTAAATGCATCATTAAAGTAAAAAAAAATATAAAAAATAAACAAATCATTACCAAAACGATGACTTTGATCAATGCAAATTACAAAAAAAAGATTCATATTGCCGATTTTAACTAATTTAGAATTTAAGACTTACTTAAGTTGAGTTATAAAATTTTATATTTATAATTTAATCTCTGCTTACTATTTGAAATCAAAATAAATAAATAAATTGAAATATCTTTTTTTGTTTATATAGTAATTCAAATAAAATAGAATATTATATAGGTTTCTTACAAAAATATAGAAATAAAATAATAAAAATAATAGTATTATTTTTAAAAAAACATAAATTTTGAAAATCTAAAAATAAAAATAAGAGATTAGTAACTACTTAGAAAAACTATGTAGTTTTAAAATTAAGTCAACAGAAATATGTTTAAAATATATTAAATATTTATTGAAATTTAAAATTTTACAGATTTGATTACTTAATTACAAATTTCCTTAAAATGTTTAAACAAATTGCATAGCCGTTGTTATTGCTTTAGAAGATTTCCATGGAAATTGTTGCTGCTGACTTCAAGTTCAACTAGGAAAGAGAGGTTTCAGGTATGTTCAATTAACACCAAGATTAAGGCCATGACACCGGTGATACCAAGCCAGAGTGGCAGAGAGTAGTGGTAGACCAATTTGTGGCGGTGCGAGGACCGTTGAATTGATATGAATAGCTCACTTGAAAGAAGGAGGGTCAATAGATAACGTAGGTGAATAACTTTATGATTACTCAGCACAATTTATTATTGGTAGACCAATTTGTGGTGGTGTGAGGTCCGTTGACTTGATATAAATAGTTTACTTTAAAGAAAGTAGTCAATAAAAAAAAGTTGGTGAATAATTTTTTTATTATTTAGCACAGTTTATTAGAAAGAAGTTTTAAATTTAAAAAATAAATTTTTTTAATGGGTGTTTATAAAATATTTATTAAAATAATAAATATAAAAATTTTATATTATTAATTGTAATAATTGATTATAATTTTACTATTTAATCAATAATTTTTATTTTTAAAATATTTTAAATTCTACAAGTTATATTTATTACACTTATAAACCTTATAAGTGTCCTTTACATTTAAAAAAAAAACCCTAAAAAAATTTCAACCAAGCTCATATTTTTATCTGTAAACAAATAGGATGACTATTCGATCTTTACATGGCAACCTTTGTGCCACGTACATGAACAAGATAGCAGTTGTCACATGAAACTTCTGGCCATGACTTGGAACTTGGAAGGGTAATATATATAACATTGTCTCAGTATTTTATTAATTATTACAAGTATACAAATCAATATTATTGTTAATGATATTATACTCTCACACACTGAAAATAAAATTTAAAATTTAAAAACTTTAATATAAAAAAAATAATAACTTTTTTAGTTATTTAAGTAACTAACCATTTATATATTTACACATAAAACCTTTTTATTTAAAAATTTAAATGCATCATTAAGGTAAAAATAAAAAATAATCATCACTGAAAATGAAGCTAACTCCAACTAATTTAGAATTTAAGGTTTTGTTGAATTAAAGTTATAAAATTTTGTATTTATAATTTGATCTCTTCTCACTATTTGAAATCAAATAAATAAATAATTTGGAGTAATTTTTTTTATTTCTTATTACAATAATTCAATTACAATAGAATATATAGGCTTCATACAAAAAGTATAAATATAAATAATAAAACTAATAATATTATATATAAAAAAAAAACCTTTCAATTTTGAAAATCTTAACATAAAACTAAGAGATTAGTAACTCCTTAGACAAACTATGTAGTTTTTAAATTAAGTCAACAGAAATATGTTTAACATATATTAAATATTTATTGAAATTTAAAATTTTAATAGACTTAATTATTTAAGTAATTAAAAATTTCTTTAAATTGTTTAAACAAATTTCATAGCAATTGCTACTATTTTGGAAGATTTCCATGGCAATTGTTGCTGCTGATCACGTGAAGTTCAACTAGAAAGAGAAGTTTACTAGTCGTGGGGTATGATACCAATTAACACCCATGTAGAAGATTCAAGGCCCTGACTCTTTTGTGGCATGTGATATCAACCCAATTGCAGAGAGAAGCACACATATGCTCGTCAATAATTGATGTGCATAGAAAGAAATTAAAATTAAAAAAAAATACTTTTATATTAATTAATATATGAAACAAATATATCAATTCAATAAAAAATTTTAATTCATAATATAATTTTTTTAATATTCTAAGCATAGAAAAAAAAAACACAATTATATTATAATCATCAAAATATAATCTTAATATTGTTTTTAATTTTTTTAATTTTTATATTATAATAATTTGTAACTTAAAAAATAAAAAAAATTGAGAAATTCAGTCTTAAACACTATTGATATATTGTTATTGACAAATTATATATTTATAAATATGAAAAGAATTAAGACAAAAAGAAAACTAACCCTAATTACGGTACCCTAAGCCCACCCCTAATAATAAATATGGTCCACACAAATTAAATATAAATATTAGACATATTAAAATAACTAGGACTTGGACTTAGATTTTTACAAAAAATACATAAGAAACACTTATGTAAACATGCAAAATTTTAACACTTAGAGAGAGAATTTTCAAAGCCATTGATGTGTGTAACTTTCCCATGGCCACAATTTATGTCGTCCATATATGTTCAATACATAATTTTGAAATTTATTGTTTGAGTAAATTATACATTTTACAAAATAATTTGGGAGAAAGTATTAAAAAATATTTCTTGTATTTTCAAAGTACTAAAAGAATTCATTTTTAATTTTTTTTTCTTATTAATAATATTATGTTAACCTAATCTTTTTAATTTAAATATATTATTTCTCATAAAAATAAAAATAAAAATTTTCTATATATATAAGTAAAATTGAATATTTTTTTAATGATATCCCAAAAAAAAAAAAATTGAATTCATAATTACGATTAAGAATATATTCAAATTTAAAAATGTGAAAAGGGAATGAACGTTGTGACTAAGTTTTGGTGCTTGTGCAATTCGGTAACCCATGGAAAGGGAAAGGGAAAGGGCAAGAATTTAAGACAAGAAAGTAGAAAAAGCATAAAATAATTTTCATAGTATGGAAAGGAATGGTAAATTCACCCAAATCCTTTATGTATTCACACAAATGGCATGAATCTTTCATTTATTTATGCAAAGGTCAAATATTTTCATTTAAGCTCCAAAATTTTATATTTTCATATAGCAGCTTAAATATTTATGATTATTTACAAATATGCCTTAATATCATTTTAATCACCTAAATCCACATTAGATTGACCTAACTGCTATATGTATAAATTACTTTCTTTTCTACTTTATTAGAAAAATAAATTTAACATAATGAATTGCTATTAAGAAAAATAGTAATAAATAGAGGCTAATATAGAAAAAGTAAGTATTTAGGACTTATTTGAAAATGATAAAATTTAAAAATTGAGAGTTTTTAAAATTTGCAGAAATTATTTTTTAGCATTGTTAGTTTTTCATCAATTCAAGACCAGGGTCATATTCCGCAAATTATGGTCATTTCCATAAATCAAAAGGGAGGAAAGTTTAATTTACTCTAATTAATATTTACAATTCAAAGAAGAAGACAACACAAATTAACAAATATAGGGTGTGGTCTATCATGTGTGTGGAATATATAATACTAGGTTCGAACAACAAAAATAGGGGGTTTAACTTAACTCCAACAGTTTGAGTCTGGTTAATAATTAACAGTCGTACTATCCCTCTATCTTTTTCCAACATGTCAAAACTAGAAACATTGGATTTGAGCTTTAATTTTGTTAAAGGAAACATTCCACTTGAGGTTGGTGGACTTCACAGCTTGAAGGTTTTAAGGATGATGGGTAACAAGCTTTCAGGCAACATACCTTCAGCAATCTTCAACATCTTCCTCACTCCAGCTCATCCATTCTAGTGGTAATCCCTTACATGCATGGTAATCCCACTTTTGACTTTCGTGATTAGCAGTAAGAGTTTCAAAGAATTTATATTATGTATGTACATATATTTGTTATACCAGATGAGATGACACAACCACATACTTTGTTTCAATATTGATAGCGTTTCATGATCATTATAGCTTTTAACAATGCGTATTAATACAACTTTTCCTTCTAAATGCAAGGCAACATTCCACAAAAGATTAACTAATTGGGTTCCATACCATTACCATTACCTATTTTCAACATCTCCGTGTTACAAGAGATTAACTAATTGGGTGGCAATAATCTGTAAGGCAGTGTACTTGCAGGGAATAATTTCTATGATCACATTCTTAGAAATAACGACTTCGAGCCAAACAACAAGGAGAGTTCATTAATATATTTCAACAGGTCTTCCTATAGATCAAATTTCCTATATTTCTAGTTCTTTCTTCCATGTATACCAAACAGGATATTCAATCGGCCAGTGTTGGTTTTCTTGTTTAGACCAACTTCTTCTGCTGTTTAATTTTGTATAATGAGATAATATAGAGGCAAGAGCAACTAAATTACATTGCATAAGCAACTTTTAAGAATTTCTATTTATACACTGAGATCCATTCCTTCACAATTATGAAATTAAAGAAAATTTATCACAGTAAGTACATAAAACAAAAAATAAATAAAAATCATAAAAAATAAAAAAGACAAAGAACAACATGGCTGCAGTTTAAGCAAGGCAATTTTTCATTTATTTATATTTAATACGCATTACCTGACTCTCAATATGACACCATGTAACGCGTAAGAGTGACTTCATCTGAACCATCTTTCTCTTGTTTGAACTCAATCTCCCAGCAACATTTCCATGAACTTGGTTCTGATTTTGTTTAAGGAAACTAATGCATCTTTCATGTTGATCCTCTCTTCGGCCAAATCTGCACAACAATTTAGAGCTAATTGCATGATTGATGATGTAGACAGTTCTTTTGCAGATGTGTTTTGTTCCTCCCCATTCAGCAAATTGGAATCCATAACTTGAATTGTTGAATGAGGCATGGACTCATTTACCCAACTCTTCAAGCTCAACTCCCCTCCAAACATGTCGTCTGTTGGCCTCATCCTAGTAAATATCTCCATTAACATAATGCCAAAGCTATATACATCTCCTTTTGTGGATACAACTCCTTTCGCGCCATACTCTGCATATCAAAATAATAGTCATGATACATCTATGGCATAATTTAGAGTGCAAGTTCACAAAGCAAAAGATATTTCCAAATAAAGAAAATTAAAATTAAAAAAAGTGATAGATTAAATCACCCACCTGGTGCAATGTAGCCAAGAGTAGCCAAGGTATTAGTATGCGTCCTGGACTGTCCTTCATCCAAAAGTTTGGCAATTCCGAAATCAGCAACATGAGCAACCATATCTTCATCTAACAAAATATTACTAGGCTTCAAATCACAATGAATCACCGGAGTTGGAAAACCAAGGTGGAGATACTCCAATGCAGATGCAACATCTATCATTATATCCAATCTTTGCTGGAAATCCAAGCTGCAGTTATGAGAATACAACCACTTCTCAAGGCTCCCGTTTGGCATGAACTCCATCACCAAAGCTTTGAAATCAACATTAGAACAACTGCTGATGATTTTAATGAGATTGCGATGACGAAGCTTGCGCATAGCTTCACATTCTACATCAAAACTCCTTGGTCCTGTTTCAAGATCCAAATCAAATACTTTGACTGCAATGAGCATTCCATTTGAAAGCCTCCCTTTGAATACAGAACCAAAACTGCCAATACCAAGTAAATTGCTATGATCAAATCTGTTTGTTGATTGTAGAAGTTCATAATAAGAAACTCTTCTTGGCACTCCCAATGTTGATATCTCATTTTCAGTTGTATCTCCAGTATTTTTCCTTCTACAATATACAAGCATCACACATGAACCTAAAAGAATGGCTGACACAATTATAGGCACTATGCATTCTAACAAAAGCAGCCTTGTCGTCCACCTTTTCTTGTCTCCTTTCTTGCATGGTGGGACTTGCAGGTCGGGTCTACCACAGAGTGCATCATTCATAATGAAAGACTGAGCAGTGAAATTTACAAACGGTCCACCATTAGGAATCTCTCCTTGTAACTTATTATAAGACACATTGAAATATTCCATGTAGATAAGTAACTCCAATGACGTTGGAATCAGCCCAGATAGAATATTGTGTGACATGTCCAAGAATTTTATGCTCAGCATACTTCCAATTGACTCAGGAATAGAACCTTGTAAATGATTATGTGCTAAAGAGAGAAACTCCAACCTCTGTAAGCCACCGATTGTGCTAGGAATGGTGCCTGAAATTCGATTCCATGACAGATTTAACTGCGTTACAACCTTCAAATTCTGTATCTCAGGAGGTAGATAACCATCAAAAGCATTCAAGGAAAAGTCTAGATCCAGTATGTTCTCAAGAGCCCATAAAGTGGAAGGTATTTTAGAGGTGAAATTGTTTGAGTCCAAATAAAGATATCGCAGAGAAGTAAGCATCCCTACGCATGATGGAACCGGTCCAGAAAGCTTATTATTGTTTAGATTCAACTCCACCAGATTTTCCATTTGGCATATCTCGTCAGGAATGGGGCCATCCAATTTGTTTTCTCCAAGATCCAGTCCTTGCATATGGAGCAGATCCTTAATCGTAGTAGGAATTTGTCCTTCGATATCATTCCCACTCAATCCCAATGAAATCAAGCCACTTAAGTTTCCTATTTCTTGAGGAATATTTCCCTTTAAATTGCAAAACCCTGCATTGAAAAATTGAAGAGAACTAGAAATATTTCCAACGGTACTCGGAAGTTTTTCAAACATAGGATTTGATGAAAAATCTAGATGTTGCAAATTTTTGCAATTTGTCATAAAGTCAAGAAAACTGATGTCGGTCAAATTATTTATTCCTATGTTGAGCCACTGGAGGTATCTTAAACTCCCAAGTGCATTTGGTATAACTCCCGTCAATGAATTCTCGGACAGTTCCAGAACATTGAGGTTTGTAGCATTGCAAATACTGTTGGGAATTTTTCCACTTAAACTCATCTTACGAAGGTAAAGTTCTTCAAGGTTAGGAAGGGTATAGCCTATATCTGACGGGAGAAAGCCTGAGAGAGGATTTACTGACAGGGACATGGTTATCATGGTTGAGACGTTAAAAAGGTTTGAAGGAATGGATCCAGTTAGGTTGTTAAATGACAAACCTAAATTCTCAAGGTTACTCAATTCACCTAACTCCACTGGTATGGGTCCTGCAACATAAATAAAATAAAATAAACTAAAGTTAATGAGACAATTAATCCAACCATAAATTATTTTGTTAGAAATTACACATGATATTTTTTTAGATTAATTAAGGGGAATATGTTTAACTAAATATGATACCAATAAACACGATTCGAAATACAATTTAGTCCTGCTTTTTAGAAAATAAATTTTTATTTTAGATAATCTTTTTTTCGTGAAATTTTTTCTTTTTGACCTTAAAGGACCTTTAAGGTAAGAATGGTATAGCTTATATCCGAAGGTAGAGAGCCCCCGCGAGGGTTTGCAGACAGATACAAGGTTTTCATGGTTGAGACATTGAAAAGGTTATAAAAATACATTTTTTAATATTTAGATTTTTCATTGTCGAAATGGAATTTTAGAATTGTAGATCAAATGATTGTGAATTGTCAGGAACAATTGATGATTGTAATGATTGTCAGTTCAAACCCAAGTACACAATACTCTCAGTTGAGTAATCTCATACCCAAAATAGGAGAAATATAAGAATCATAGTTTGTGGAGGTTTGGAAAGTTAACAATTCCTAATGCAGAATGTAATGAAAGATAAATGAAATACTCTCGTTGAGTTTTTGGTCTACGATTTTTGTTACATGATTTTCTGATGGTATTTATAATAATAGCAGTTTCCAACACAAAGCTTGAATTTGAATTAATAATTTTTCCTAAATTATCATGACGGTTTATTGAAAATTATGAGCATTAACTAATTATTAAGATAGCTCACCATCCAGTAAAATCTGGTAGAAGTTACTAACCGAAATGTATAGATCTCTACTTGATCATTAACATTTTATTTTACAATTTAAATGATCGATCAACCAAAGAAACAATTGATTCATTCATGACTCTATTTGCATTCGATCTAAATATTTGAAGAGTCTTCGGTATTGTATTAGGCTAGCACATGATGTTTGACTGATTAATTAAGTCAGAGTTATAATATTCTAAGGAGTCTTCAGCATTCACAGCTCCCCTCATGAACCTCGACCTAAACTTGTAATATGTTATTTTGGGGTGTCAATAAACATGAAGCGAGGAGATTATTCAAATCATTCACAAGTCTGTTGTAGGCTGACGACGGTTCTCCTCAAACGTGAAACATGAGTTAGAAGCATACACATAAAAGGAATGGAATCGTATACTTTGTTACTAGGATATCTTTGCCAAAAACCTCTATATTTATTTGTATGTAGATGCACCTAACTACTTATTTACTTACATTTATACATACATACAAACATAAATACGTGTATCGATGTTTGTGTGCATGTATCCACATAATTAATTGGTGTCATAAAACAAGCAAGTGATTCAAGATTGAAAAAATTAAAATGTATTTCATAGTTCAATATCATACCTTTCATGTTGTTTTCACTGAGATCAAGTCCAAAAAGTTTAGTCAAGTTCCCAATGCCTCCAGGTATGTACCCAGTGAAACTATTACGACTCAATACCAATTTTTTGAGCCCTTTGCATCCACGCCAACTTGATGGTATCTGACCAGTAAATCCATTTTCATCAAGGAAAAAAGATTCAAGCTTGGTAAGACCACGACAAATATCCAAGGGTACTGTTCCAGTTAGATTATTACTACCAAAATCTATCTCTTGTAACGTTGACATGTTGAAGATAACCGATGGTATGGTGCCTGAAATATGGTTGTGATCCAAGTATATGATCCTCAGGCAAGGAAGAGCACTAATCTCTTTTGGTAGGTGCCCTTAAATTTAAAAGGGAAAGAGGTTAATTACACTCATTTACATCGATCCCAATATATATGCATATCAAAATACTTAAAATTCATTTATTGCATCCTTGAAAGTTGGATGCTTAAAGAATTGTGACAAATTAATGAAAAGTTTTGGACCACAGAAAAATTAGGTTATATACTTATATATTTTAATTGTTTCAGGCTATAAAAGTTGTATTACTTCCACTAAAGAAAATATTTTCTATTGAAAATCATTTAGTGGATGCGAACATATACTATTTCCTAAGTGTATGTCTACTTGTCTTGCCAAAGCTGAACTAAATACAGTTCACAATGGGTAGAATTCATAAATGTTCAATACGATGTCAATAGGAAACCAGACATAGATTTAGGAAACAATATCTGCCCACTAAGTTTGAGGTTGGAAACTAAAACTTCATTATTATTTTTTTGGGAACAACGTAGAAAAATAGCAGCAAAATCATCACGTTAACAAAGCAGAACAGTCTTTATGCCCACTTTGATTTCTCTTCCTTTGCAAAACCTTTCTTGATTTCTCAATCTAATTTTTTATTGTCTTTCTGTTTTCTAGGATTTGTAGGCTATGTTATGCATGATTGTACAAAGGAAAAAAAAAGAAGTAGAAAAGTAAAATCATTTATGAAGATCTAAATTCTACGCCCCGTGCTCAACAAATCCCTATTGCTATTTGGCTTAAGTTTAGTTCCTTATCTATTATTGCTATAATGCCACAATCTAAACTTGTCTAGTGCATATCGCATATGATCGCTTGTCTTATGATGAACACTACTGTAGGGTAGCTTGACATAGAGTATTTATTTATTTATTTTGAGATGAAAGGCTCTAATATCATTCACTTGAACTATGCTCAGGCTAATGCTACATATACATCTTTGCGTGCTAGCAAAGCCGACAGGCAGCTCGTGACGTGTACATAGGTGAGGTTAGTTCCCTGCGTGTTTTTTAGGAGATGGAACGAAAACATATCTCTGCATCCTTTTTTCTAGGCAAGTATCACTTAATTTATCCATAAGTAATTTACATGATTTTCATTTTGGCAACATGTGATTTATGAGCTATCACTTTATCCACGCATTATTGATTTCATTATCAGATTCCTCCCACAAAAAAGTGTCCCTTAGCATTAATTGGTAATTTGATTTGTGCCATTGAGTGTTCAAATTATTATTTTTAATTCTTTAATTGATAATCACACATTTTTTTCCCTAAACTTTTTGATTTGTCTCGGTGTTTTTAATATCTTTTTTGATAAGGTTTTCATAATGAAAATATTAATCTATTAATTATAATGATTCAAATTTAAAAAAAGAATCTATTTGAATACTATCAGTTATTGAATCATTATACTATGCAAACTTTATATTTTTATTTATTATATAGATTTCACATGATGATAGATTAAATTGTACTAATATAATAATTAACATATCATGAGATTATTATTAATTTGGGAGTTAAATATTCTAAAATCAATCATTCTTTATTAAATAAATATATATATTTTTTTAATATTATCTCAATAGTTAAATTATTATTATTTTAAAATTTCCTCCATTTTAATAATAATAAGATTGCAATAAGTTTATAATAGTAATGAGTTCTAGAAGTAAACAAATTCTTTTTAGTTAATAAGTCTTAATTGTTTTCCTAATTTTTAAAGAAATATGTTATACATATTTCACAACGTTTTTCTTGTGTCTTCATTTTTTTAAGCTCCATTGATTTTTCTTCTATGTCTTCATATCATGGAATTCTATGTTTTACTTACATCGTTTTCCTTGCTTTTTCTTCTTTCTTCAAGCTCTATTAATTTTTCTTTTATGTCTGTTCTATGTAATGTCATTGACTCCAATCAAATAATTTAACTACTAGAAAATCGTCCATCGCCTCAATTTAAGGGTTTAATTTTCATCAATACACAAAAAGAAAGTTAAAAAATTTATTCGTATAAACATAATCCAAGTGATAAATTAACTAGTTAAAGCAAAATTGATAACAGAGAAAACCACATAGGTAAAATATTACAAAATAATAGGTAACTAGAGTGAAAATTAGTCAAAGCGCATGTAGGTAAAGACATATTTACTAGGTAATTTGATATTACAAAAATAATAGGTGGATGGAGAGAAAATTAGTCAAAGCACACATACCTAAATACATATTTACCTGAATTTAAAATCGAAACCATTATATTTCTTAACACTTTTTTTTTCTTTTCTTTTTTCTTATAGCAGCTTATAAACAAATAATTCAAAGTGACCCTAATGGCCAAACATACAATTAACACCCTAGTTAAAGAAATAATAAATAAACACGAATTTTATAATCATAGATGTTATGTATCATATATATATATATATGTGTGTGTGTTTGTATATTTCAAAAAAATAAGACTAAGACTAGGACCAAGAAAATGAGACAATAGTATATGTCATATACATACCAGAAAAGGAATTCTGAAATAGACTGATTTCTTCCAGAGTAGAGATGTTTGAAATTGTTAAAGGAATGCTTCCCAAAAGCCTATTACCTCCAATGCGTAATATCTTCAACTTGGGAATTCTTCCTATCTGAAGAGGAATATATCCCTCAATCAAATTTTCATTCCAATTCAAGGTTTCCAATTTTGACATGTTGCATAAGGAAAGAGGAATTGAACCACTGAAATTGTTGTTTTTGAGAATTAAATGTTGAAGTTCATGCAAGTTCCCTATCCCTGGTGGAATATCTCCACTTAACTGGTTGTAGCCAAAGTTGAGATGCTTCAGCCTACGCAAAGAGCCCAATTGTTTTGGTAGATTTCCATGGAAACTATTGTTGCTGAGGTCAAGTTCAACTAGGAAAGAGAGGTTTCCTAGTTGTGGGGGTATGGTACCGCTAAGACCCATGTTAGTAAGAATTAAGGCCCTAACTCTTTGATGGCGGACACCACAAGTGATCCCAATCCAGTTGCAGAGAGAAGTGTTGGTAGACCAATTTGTGGCCAATATGTTGTGAGGGTCTAAAGTGATGATAGAGGTTCTCAAGGAAAAAAGTGCAGACTGATCAGTGGTGAAGTTGGTCTTGCTCATAGCTATGCAGAATGCCACCAAGCAGCAGCACTGTAGTGAAAAGGCAAAAATAGAAAAACTTGAGTAGTTTAGTCTCTGCATGTCTAGCTGGTAACATGTATTTGAGAAATGAGGTATTGAAAAATTAACAAGAGCACTCTATAATTTGGAAACGATTGATTTGAAATAAATAGATTATTTTGAAGAAAGGGGGTCAATAAAAGAGTTGGTTGGTGAATAACTTTTATGATCACTCAAAATAATTTCTTACAAGAAAATTTAAATTCAAAAAGCAACCACCAAGTTAATATTTTTATCTTTGAAAGAATTAACTTAATTTTTTTTAGAATTTATATATCTCATAAGAAACTCAAGCTTATTTATTTAAAATTCAATATTACTTATGTATGTATAAGATATTTTATTAAAATTAAAAATAAATAAATTGAGATTAAAAATTATTTTACAATTAAGGAAAAAAATAAAAAAAGAATAAATAAAAAAAATATAAGTACTTAAAACATGAAAGATATAAAAAATAAAAAAAGTTCGAAAATAATTTTCTGCATTATATTTTTAACAAATGGATAATATAAACAAATTGCATAGCCATTGTTACTGTTTTGAAAGATTTCCATGGAAATTGTTGCTGCTAACGTCAAGTTCAACCAGGAAAGAGAGGTTTCCTTGGGGGGGTATGTTACCAATTAACACCGAGATTCAAGGCCATGACACCGAGTGATACCAACCCAGAGTTGCAGAGAGTAGTGGTAGACCAATGTGGGGACAAGATAGCAGTTGCCACATGAAACTTCTGGCCATGACTTGAAGTCAACAGAAATATGTTTAACATATATTAAATAATTCAATTAAAATAGAATATAGAAGCTTCATAAAAAATATATAAATATAAATAAATAAATAAAACTAATAATTTTATTAAAAAAAAAAAACTTTAAATTTTGAAAATCTTAACATAAAACTAAGAGATTAGTAAATCCTTAGACAAACTATGCAGCAGTTTTTAAATTAATTCAACAGAAATGTTTAACATATATTAAATATTTATTGAAATTTAAAGTTTCAATAGATTTAACTATTTAAGCAATTAAAATTTTCTTTAAAATGTTGAAACAAATTTCATAGCCATTGTTACTGTTTTGGAAGATTTCCATGGAAATTGTTGCTGCTGACCACGCCAAGTTCAACCAGAAAGAGAGGTTTCCTAGTTGTAGGGTATGTTACCTATTAACACCCATGTAGAAGATTCAAGACCCTGACCCTTTTATGGCGAACACTGCATGTGATACCAACCCAATTGCAGAGGAAATAGTATATATATACATACGCTAATCAATAATTGATGTGAACAGAAAGAAATTAAAATTATATAAAAAAAATAGTTCATATTAATTAATACATTAAACAAATAAATCAATTCAATTAAAAGTTTAATTCATAATAATAATTTTTTTTTAAAATTCTAAGGATAGAAAAAGAATAAACACAATAAGATTATAATCTTAATATTGTTTTTAATTTTTAAATTATAATTTGTAACTTATTAAATAAAAAAATTTAAGAAATTCAGTCTTAAACACTATTGATATATAGTTATTGACAAATTACAAATTTATTAATATGAAAAGAATTAAAAAAAAAAATTACAGTACCCTAACTCTATCCTTAATTATGGTATCCTATCCCTAATTACGGTACCTTAATACTAATTATGATACCCTAACTCTAATTACGGTACCCAAACCTTAGTTATGGTACCCTAACTCTAGTTACTAAACCCTATCCTAGTTATGGTACCCTAATCCTAGTTACGGTACCTTGACTCTAACCCTAATCCTAACTACGGTACCCTAACTCTAACCCTAATTACAATACCCTAATCCTAGTTAAGAAACCCTAACCCTAGTTACATAACCCAAACTATAGTTACAAAACCCTAACCCTAGTTATGGTATCCTAATTTTAGTCACCGTACCCTAACCCTAATTATGGTTGCCTAACCCTAGTTACAAAGCAACAGTAAAAATTAATAAGTTACTTGTTAGCATTTGGTTTGAATTCGATTTGTTTTCTAAACAAGCAAGCTCAAATTTTATTATAATTCCTATTCAATAAACAAAGTGTACTAAATTTTTTCCATATTTGACTTGCATATACTGCAACCCCGACTTATTCAATATGATTTAATTATTTAATTATTACTTAATATGATAATATTTTCTTAATAGAACTAGAACAAATTTTTAATATTTTATATATGTAATAAATAGATTTATATGAAAAAAAAAATATTAGATATATAGTTTGTAATTTGAAGTCTCACATTGAAAAGACTAAGCCTAAAGGCTTTTTTTTTTTTTTTTTTAATTGAAAAAGCCTAATGGCTTTAAAGTCCTCGTAAGTGAAAGTCCGATTTATCTATAATTAATTTCATGATGAGTTTACCTAATAATCAATTTCATTATGGTCCACACAAAATTAAATATAAAATATAAATATTAGACATATTTATATAACTTGGACTTGGACTTAGATTCTTAAAAAAAATACATAAGAAGCACTTATGTAAACATCCAAAATTTTAGCCTTTAGGGAGAATTTTCAAAGTCATCAATGTGTGTTAGTTTCCCATGGCGACAATTTAAGCCGTCCCTTGTTCAATACATAAAATTATTTGTTTGAGTAAATTACACATTTTACAAAATAATTTGGGAGAAGTATTAAAAATTCTTTCTTGTACTTTTGAAAGTACTAAAATAATTAAATTTTTTTTTTCTTATTAATAACATTATGTTAACATAAGTTTTTTAATTTGAATATATTATTTCTCAAAAAAAAAAAATATATAAATAAATATTTTTTGTATATATAAGTAAAATTGAATTTTCTTTATTGATATCCGAAAGAAGAAAATTGAATTCATAATTACCACTAAGAATATATTCAAACTTGAAAATGGGAAAAGGGAATGAACGTCTTGACTAAGTTTTGGTGCTTGTACAATTCAGTAACGCATGGAAAGGGCAAGAATTTAAGACAAGAAAGACTCAGAAAGTAGAAAAAGCCATAATTTGATGATTTACAAATGTACCATAATTTCATATTAATCGCCTAAATTTACATTAGATTGACGTAATTGTTATATGCATAAATTATTTTCTCTTTTGTTTATTAGAAAAATAAATTAAAAAGAAAAAAAGATATTTAACATAATGAATTGTTATTAAGAAAAATAAATAATAGAGGCTAATATAGAAAAAGTAAGTATTTAGGAATTCTTTGAAAAAGGATAAAACACCCTTCAGCAATCTTAAGGATGATAGGTAACAAGCTTTCAGGCAACATAATCTTCAGCAATCTTCAACATCTCCTCATAATTTGAACATATTATTTCTCATAAAAATAAAAATAAATATATAAGTAAAATTGAATTTTTTTTTTTAAGGACATCCCAAAGAAAATATTGAATTCATAATTACCACTAAGAATATATTCAAATTTAAAATGGGAAAAGGGAATGAATGTCTTGACTAAGCTTTGGTGCTTTCAATCAAAAAAGTTTTGGTGCTTGTACAATTCAGTAACCCATGGAAAGGGTAAGAATTTAAGACAAGGAAGACTTAGAAAGTAGAAGAGGCATTAAATAATTTTCATAATATGGAAGTCCTCAATTAATGAGTCAATGGCGAAATGAAAAACTTACTATTAGATTTGTTATAACAAAATTGGTTCTAAATAATTATAGAATGGCACGTGACATAACAGTATCATAAGAACAATAATTGCCACCGTAATTATTCTATTAATATTATAACAGTTGTCATCATATGAAATTATAACTGAAACATCTCCATAATTATCTAATTAATGTCATATCAATCCTATTTTATCACTATATAAAACAGGGGCAGACCCACCAGGGGCCAGGACCAGGCCCAAGCCCGAGTTACAACTGGTACTCATACTATATTTTTATATTTGGGAGCAATTTACATTAATGTATCTTACATTCATGATATCCCAAAGAGAAAAATTGAATTCATAATTACCACTAACAATATATTCAAATTTGAAAATGGGAAAAGGTAATGAACGTCTTGACTAAGTTTTGGTGCTTGTACAATTCAGTAACCTATGAAAAGGGCAGGAATCTAAGACAAGAATGACTTAGAAAGTAGAAAAAGCATCAAAGAATTTTCAATTAATAAGTCAATTATGAAATGGAAAACTCACCATCAGATTTGACATAATAAAGTTGGTTCTGACCAATTATAGAACGACACATGACATAACAGTTTCATCAAAACTATAACTGTCACCATAATTATCCTACTAATATTACAACAGATGTTATCAGATGATGATAATCTTCAACATCTCCTCACTCCTGCTCATCCATTTTGGTGGTAATTCCTTACATGCATGATAATCCCCATGATGATACATCACAATATTATGACTGCAAACACAATTTACTACAGAAAAGAGAAAGATATATATTTAGATTTCAGCTAATATTGGGAAGAGAATATACATATATATATATATATACACACACAAGCATAGCATATATATATATATATATATATATATATATATATATATATATATATATGTATATATATATATATATATACATATATATATATATACACACTCAAGTTTTGACTTCAGTGATTAGCAATAAGAGTTTCCAAGAATATATATTATGTGTGTGTACATATATTGGTTATACCAGATGAGATGACACAACCACATACTTAGTTTCAATACTAATAGCATGGTCTATGTGTAACAATGGGGGGTAATTGAATTGCGTGCATTTCCTCTAGCATTATAGCTTTTAACAATGCGTATTAATACAACTTCTCCTTCTAAATGCAAGGAAACATTCCACAAAAGACTGGTCATCTTCGGAAACTAAGAAGGTTGAATATGAACATAAGTCAACTTTCAGGTTCCATACCAAGACCTATTTTCAACATCTCCAAGTTGCAAGAGATAGGTTGCAATTATCTGTCAGGCTGTCTTTCACCAGATACATCTCAGGGTGTTCCGAAACTTGAAGTACTTATACTTGCAGGGAATAATTTCTATGATCACATTCTTAGAAATATCGACTTGGTGCCAAACAACCAGGAGAGTTCATTATATATTTCAATAGGTCTCCCTATCGAACAAATTTCCTATATTTTCAGTTCTTTCTTTCATGTATACCAAACAGGATATTCAATCGACCAGTGCTGGTTTTCTTGTTTAGACCAAGTTCTTCTGCTGTTTAATTTTGTATACTGAGATAACATAGATGGGCAAGAGCAACAACACTACATTGCAAATGCAATTTTTAAGAAGTTCTACTTATAGACTGAGATCCATTCCTTCCCAATTATGCAATTAACGAATATTTATTACAGTAAGTACATAAAACAAAAAAGAAAAATCATATTAAAATATAAATATTGATTAAGGAAAACATGGCTGCAGTTTAAGCAATGCAACTTTTCATTTATTTATGTGGTACTTTTATTTCCAGTAGAAATGTCTTATATTTAATACACATCACCTGACTCTCAATACGACACCATATAGAGTGTAAGAGTGACTTCAGCTGAACCATATTTCTCCTGTTTGAACTCAATTTTCCAGCAACATTTCCATGAACTTGGTTCTGATTTTGTTTAAGAAAACTAATGCATCTTTCATGTTGATCCTTTCTTTGGGCAAATCTACACGACAATTTATAGCTAATTGCATGATTGATGATGTAGACAGTTCTTTTGCAGATATGTTTTGTTCCTCCCCATTCAACAAATTGGAACCATAACTTGAATTGTTGAATGAGGCACAGACTCATTTACCCAACTCTTCAAGCTCAACTCCCCACCAAATATGTCATCTGTTGGCTTCATCCTAGGAAATGTCTCCATTAACATAATGCCAAAGCTATATACATCTCCTTTTGTGGATACAATTCCTTTTGCACGTACTCTGCATTTCAAAATAATAGTCAAGTTACATTTATGGCACAATTTACAGTGCAAGTTGACAAAACAAAAAATATTTCCAAACAATAAAGAAAATTAAAAAAAAAAAAAAAGTGATAGATTAAACACTACCTATATGTAGTAGAGTAGCCATGTATTAGTATGCATCCTAGACCGTCCTTCGTCCAAAAGTTTGGCAATTTCGAAATCAGCAACACGAGCAACCATATTTTCATCTAATTAAATATTGCTAGGCTTCAAATCACAATGAACCACTGGAGTTGGAAAACCATTTTAGAGATACTCTAGCAGATGTGACATCTATCATTATATCCAATCTTTGCTGGAAATCGAAGCTACAGTTATGAGAATACAACCAATTCTCAAAGCTAGCGTTTGGCATGAACTCTACCACCAAAGCTTTGAAATCAACAATAGAACAACTAGTGATGTTTTTAATGAGGTTACGATGACAAAGCTTATGCATAGCATCACATTCTACATCAAAACTCCTAGGTCCTGCTTCAAGATCCAAATCAAATACTTTGACTGCAATGAGCATTCCATTGTAAAGCCTCCCTTTGAATACAAAACCAAAACTGCCACTACGAAGGAAATTGCTATGATCAAATCTGTTGGTTGCCTGTAGAAGTTCACAATAAGAAACCCTTCTTGGCACTCCCAATATTGATATATCATTTTCAGTTGTATCTCCAGTGTTTTTCCTCTTATATTATAAAAGCATCACACGTGACCCTAAAAGAATGGCTAACACAATTACAGACACGATGTATTCTAAAAAAAGCAGCCTTCTTGTCCACCTTTTCTTGTCTCCTTTCTTGCATGGTGGGACTTGCAAGTTGGGTCTACCACAGAGTGCATCATTCATCATAATTGAACAATGAAATTTACTAATGCTCCACCATCAGGAATATCTTCTTATAACTTATTGTAAGACACATTGAAATATTACATATCGATAAATAACTCTAGTGACGTTAGAATCAGCCCAGATAGAATATTGTGTAACATGTCCAAGAATTTTAAGCTCAGAATACTGCCAATTGACTCAGGAATAGAACCTTGTAAGTAATTATGTGCTAAAGAGAGAATCTCCAACCTTTGCAAGCCACCGATTGTGCTTGAAATAGTGCGTGAAATTTGATTCCATGACAGATCCAACTGCACTTCAACCTTCAAATTCTTTATCTCAGGTGGTAGATAACCATCAAAAGCATTCAAAGGAAAGTTTAAAGCCAATTTGTTCTAAGAGCCCATAAAGTGGAAGGTTTTTTAAAGGTGAAATTGTTAGAGTCTAAATAAAGACTTGGCAGAGAAGTAAACATCCCTATGCATGATGGAACCAATCCAGAAAGCTTATTATTGCTTAGAATTAACTTCGCCAGATTTTCCAATTGGCATGTCTCCTCAGGAATGGGGCCTATCCAATTTGTTTTCTCCAAGATTAAGTCCTTGAATATGGAGCAGATCCTTAATCGTAGTAGGACTTTGTCCTTTAAAATCATTCCCACTGAATTCCAATCTAAGCAAGCCACTTAAGTTTCTTATTTCTTGAGGAATATTTCCCTTGAATTTGCAAAACCCTGCATAGAAATTTTGAAGAGACCTAAAAAGATTTCCAATGGTACTCGAAAGTTTTCCATACAAAGGATTTGATGAAAAAGCCAAATATTGGAAATTTTTGCAATTTTTCATAGAAGCAAGAAAGCTGATGTCTATCAACCCATTAGACCATGAAAGGGAAATTCCAGTTTGGTGGGCAAAAATTAACATAGAATAAGAAAATTTGATGAAATGAGTGAAATGCAAGCGAAAGATAAAACCTCAGCAATACTGTAGAAAGTAGAAACTAACCTTGTATAACAAGAATCACATCTGGAACAGCAACTTCCTACCAAACAGTTCAGGCACTGTCCGAGCCTTCTGGGTTTCCATTTTTCAAAATCGAAGCTTTTAAACTGAGGAAAACGAAACTGATTTATAGAAAACCGTTGCGTCGTACTTTTCGTTAACGAATTATTATTTATTTTCATTTTAAAAAGAAAATCTAATTTATTATAAAAGGAAACGAAACCTATTATTATTTTTGAGTTAAAAAAATCTGAATTAGTTAACTCGATTATTATTATATAATGAATTTAAGTATTAAAATCTGCTTAATATCACACAATTAATAAATAAAATTATAATATATCAGTTAATTTGATTAAGATATCAAGGAGTACATTAAATATTAATAATTGATTAGGATTTTTCCTTCCCAAAAAAAAAAAAAAAAAAAAAAAGAAAGTTAAAACCTTAAGGATTTCGTTTGTTTCCTCTTAAGATTAGGATTAAATTTGTCCAATAAGAATTTAGGAGACTTACAGTCCTATTATAATTTTATAAAGCCAATAAATGTTAGGATGAGTTACACAGTACCCAACTTTGTTTGGTGGTACTAAATACCCAACTGATGTATACATTTGAGACACCGTTAAATATATTTAATTGGATCAAAACCATTGATTCTGTTAACCTATTACTGAAACTATTCAATAATACAATAATTATGTTTTCTCCTCATAATGTGCATTGATTTTTCATCCACAACCAAATTATAGAAAATTGAAAAAATGGAATTCCAGCACAAATATATTTGATTCAGATCTGAAATATGATCTCTAAGAACAATATCTAATTAATCCTAAGTTATATAGATTCCTTCTTACTAAGCTCCCAAGGGACAACAACACTGCCCCTCCAACCCCAACTGCTTCATCTTCCTATACACACCCATTTCTGAATGTCATCGTTTTGTTATGTTTCTGTAGTTTCCATTTTCTGTATTTCAATCAAACGGCAACATTTGTGCTGTAGTAGACTTTAAGTGTCCTTTTAGTGATTGGGGGAGAAGCTGTGTCAAGAAGGTTGTTATCCTGGCCCGCTGTTCCAAAATTCTAATAGAAACCAGTGATTGTTGTTGATATATTATAGCAGCTTTGTATTATCCAAGAATTTGAAATGAATTAGTATTCCTTTAGCTAGTTTTCTCTCTAGTTTAGATACCTTTAGTGTTTATTTTTCAACAAAACTCCATTTTCCTGGAAAGGGTTCTATCATTTGGTATCAGAGCTTTGCTCCGAACAAATGGGAGATTCAAGAAATCAGCATGCTTATACTGGATTTCAATAGTTAGATGCTAGACTTGAAGGAATCCATGAAGAGATAGGAGCTCATAACAGAAAATGGATGAAATGATGGATGATTTAAGGAAAATGAGAAGCTTGTTTTAAGAAGACCACCTGATGCAGTCAACATATGGATGCAAGGGGATTTTGGCCAAGAAGCTGCTATGCCAGCGACTTTGGAAAACCCATACCAAACAGTAAGGCCTCCTAAATCCTATTATTCATCGTCCTTAATTTCACCTCCTACATCCTATTATTTATCTTCCTTACTTTTACCCAAACATGACTCTAGTCTTTATGTCTATCATCCTAACCATGGAGGCAATGGTAGTTATCAAGCCTATCAGAATTCATATAGCTTAACTTTTACTTCAAATTTATGGCATCAAACTTCTTATTACTCAAATCTAGTTTACAGTCCTTGTTACTAGTCACACCAAAACCTGCTTTACATGTCTCTATATACAAGTCCCTCTATTCACAATGCTCAAATTCAATGTTCTTCTTGGATTGCCCACGTTCATACTCTGTGCTGCCCCAAAACCAAACCCGAACCCAATCTGTCAATTGTTGGCATCATCAGGTGATGAGTAAATTTTGAATTGAAGAACAATGATGATGGACTTACTAGCCATTTGAGCAAGACTGGAGTTCCTAACTCTATTAGTAATGAAGGAGTGGCACGAGATTTTCCTGGTGACCCTGCAAGTGTTGATTCAGTTTATGATAAAGGGAAAAATATGGTTCTAACTCAGATTTTGCAATCACAGGATGAAATGTTATGGAAGGGGAGAACAAATGAATGGGATTTTAAACAAGTAAACGAAAAGATGTTGGTTGCACACCAATGCTTGATGTAAGTTCTTTCAAAGCTGCAAATATGAAGGTAAATGATGAGGTAGGAGATGAAGGATTTTGGAAACATGCTCAGAAAATTGGAGATGGATTGCAAGGAGATTATGAATCCATAATCTTAAATGTCAATTTAGAGCACAATGGATTCAATGTTGTTGCCAAAGTCAGTTTCATCAAGGAAATTGAATGTCAACTACTAAAATGGGTAGATTGCACCATATGTTGGTGCTAAAAGAATGATAGCAGGAGTCACTCCGTGCAGGGAAGCCATTTGTAGGAACCTAAGCAACAGTAGCATCACCTTCATCCTTGAGGACAAGAATGATCTTCTAATTTAGGTGGTATTGATACGTATCCATTTCTGAACGTTATCGTTTTGTTATATTTCTGTAGTTTCCATTTCCTGTATTTTAATCAAATGATAGAGTCTGTGTTGTAGTAGAGTTTAGGTGTCGTTTTAGTGATTCGAAGAAGCTATGTCAACAAGGTTGTTATTACGAAATTATAGGAGAAATCGGTGACTGTTGTAGATATATTCCTGCAGCTGTGTATTGGGTTTTATCCAAGAATTTGAAATGAATTAATATTCCTTTGGCTAGTTTTCTCTCTAGTTTAGGCAGCTTTAGTGTTTGTTTCTCAGCAAAACTCCATTTTCCTGGAAAGGGTTCTATCATCTTCCCTCTCTACCTTCTTATGACAAATCGAGGGCAATTCTAATTGCCCATTCCAAAGCCACAATTGTCAGGGCTGACAAGTGAGGACAATTGACTGAGTGCTTAATCATTAATGGGAAGTCAGAGATTTGCTCTTGTTGGGCTTGCGTACTACGATCAGACTGAGGAATAGGTTGATGGATTTGGTCCTCAATGTCATCATCACTGATTCAATGATATGTTACATAGAAAACATTTAGAGCCATGTCAAATGGGTATGAAGGGATTGGGGACGAGGATTTTGAGATTCAATACCAAGAGCCTCCTGAAAGCTAGTTTGGTAAGTTCAAGAGGAGTTAGGCTCTTCATTTTGGCTTTGAGATTCAATACGAAGAGCCTACTAAAAGCAGAAAAATGTTCTCTTCATTTCCTTTCAATTCATTTATTAAAACAAAAGAAAATAAATATATATTTTCAGAACTAATTTTATATACTTTTAATGAGAGCATTAATTAATGAAAAATACACGAGTTTGTAATTGATAAATAATTTATTATAGCAAGCATGCTTGCTTCTAGTGAATTTATAGTTTTAATTAATATGAGATCCTGCCAAAATTATGCATCATAATATGAAATGATTATTTTATCGCTTATAACAACTATGGATAATGGAAGCCCTAAATGCACATGAATCTGAATGAGTTTCCATTGTTGAACTGATGAGTGCTTGATACTTGTTTCATGGCTTTAATTGGCTTTCAGACACAATTTGAAATACCATAACTTTAAATTATTTTTATCTTATAACAATAATTAAATAAGAATATTGAAATTTATCAATTAAAATTTAGTATTTTGTAATAAAATATGGCTAAAGATTTTAATTAAGAATTTCTAATTTCAAATACTGTATTTAATTTTATTCAAATTATAAATTCATTATTTTTAAATTAAAAATAAAACTATTTAATTGAAGGCATGAACATATATTTTAGTTCATGCTAATTTAGCGTCTAAAAGGCACATTATCTCTTCGGAATAACCCTAAATTTTGGCCAACATAGGTGCAGTGAGATTTACTGCTGGAAAGTATAGAATACCCTAAGTACCTTTCCATTTCATTGATAAAAAAGAGTTATTGTCGACTATTAGTCTATTACTTTCATTTAAGAGGGTCAAATCATTTTACTCACATGTAAATTTTTTTATTTTTTTCTAAATGATGACATAGCAACAATTTAGGTTGGGTCCAATAAAAAAATAAGTGGGCAAACGAACAATCGAATTGGATCAAATTCAAATCCAATATGAAAAACCGATTACAGGTTGAGTCAAATAAAAAAAAAAGGTCAAAATTGAACCGAGTCAAATAAAAAAATTGGCAAAATCGGACAATCGATTAGGATATCAAATTCAAGAGACTTTGTTAAAAGCCGAGCCAAGTCGAGTCAAATACGATTAACAGTTGTATTTGATTAGGTCGGATTGTAGGCTTATATTATGTTGATTAATTGTGGTTCATTAGAGTGGATTTGAAATAATACCTCCTGGCTGATATTTTAAATCTACTTAATTAGGTGCCGAAACCCATCTAAGAATTTGGTTTAAATACAAATACATTGAAATTAAAAGCGAACAATCTGAACGTTCAAAATAACTAGTCCCAAATCTAAATTCATAGGTACAACAAATATATATATATATATATATATATATATATGACTTGAATGATACCATCAAGAGCAAGGGTACAAATATATATAATGTGTAGATGTGGCTATCTAAGCTTGGAAATCAATCATGGCATTGTATATTCCAATATGACTTGGAAGGGTAATATAACATTAGCCTCAGTATCCTACTAATTATTACAAGTTTACAAATCAATAGTCGTATTGTACATTGGGCAAAAGTAGTTGACTTGGGAATTAAAGAATTAGAAATAGTATACCAAATTATGCCTATCTTGTTTTGCTCTTCTTTTGTGCCGCAATTAGTATGCTTCCTATTTATGTAGATCAACTGATTTTGAGCCTGAAACTTAAAAGGACAAAAATAGTGCATAAATAATAGTTGTGTTGATTTGTGAAATAAGGATATAAGCTCTGAATGATTCCTTACAAAATAAAAGAATTGAATCCTTTGATTTGATCTTCAAAAGAATTTGATTCAGTTCGAAGGTTATGAAGCATGATTTTCAATGTAATGATGTTTGATTTGGCTTGCTTCAAATCTCTGATTTGAAAGACAGCAAAGCAAGCGAGTTTAAAGAATTTTGTGTCTTGAATTGTCTGTGTCCTCATTTTCCATTGTCTATGTGTGAATCTATTTATTGAAAATTTTTAATGTAATTGAAGATGAAGTTATAACGATGGAAATACTAATTATCTTGGTGATTGAGGTTGATTTTCTCAATCAATATACAATCAATAATGTATTCTTCTAATAATTATTCTAATTAAATTAATTGTGAATTGACTAATTAGTGTCGAATTTATTAATTTGTATTTTAACTAATTGACTCTTCATTTAGCCAATTATTTCAATAGACAATAACTCCAAAATTTCAGTTCCTACAAATATCTCCACTTTGAAACTTAATTGTATATACATGCTTATCATTCAATAAATTTTGAGACTTGTAGTATCTTGTAATTTGTTACTTGAATTCTTTAGCCATCAAATGTCATGCACACACTCATGTATTGTCACATTTGGCGATTTAAAAGAATCCCCAAATCTTTCTTTCTTTCTTTCTTTTTTGGTGCAAGAAAGAATTAGATTAAATCAAAAGCAAAAACATTGTTTTACAAATAGCCATTACTAACATATCTTGGGAAACATATCCCAGTCAAGTCAGCTTGGAAACTAGCTGAAACAAACAAGGTACATCATCATAATACAAAAAAGGTTGTGGGATATTCATTGAAGACCCCTTCTTTAATTTTGCAAGAAGATTAGCATAACTATTCCATTCCTTGAAAATATTCTTGATTTTAAAATGCTCCAGTGTTGCACCTACAATCATGAATAATGATAATATACACATTAGTCTCATTAATATTTAGGTGGTTTCCAAGAAGAATAAGACGTAGGAGGTGAACACAATGCAAAATATTCAGAAAAAAACCACCTTAACTGCTTATGAGCTAGAAACACTTAAGTGTGCATGCATGTATCAGTATGAAAATTAGGTTATGCCTTTAATAACATGATAATTGAGTTACTGTATAGAGAAATTAGAAGTCTTAGTGAAACTTAATTTGGAAATAATGAAATTTAAGAACTAATTTAGAAGCTGACGACATAATTAGACACTAAGACTAATAATCTAGGTTAATGTAAACTTTGCATGCTTAATTAGCTACTTTTGTTAAGTAGGATCAATGAGTAATCTAATGCAATAAGAAGTTGATAATCCTAAAATCTTGGTATTAACTTGAATTTATATACCTATATGTTGTTGATTTTATCATGCAAGTACATATATCGTTACAAGTAAATAGAGTAGAATAGAGTATTGATTATACGATGAATTACTACAAAAAGTTTACTAGTTACTAAAACTAAAACAATCCTAAAATTTTATCCAAACAAACAAATTTTAGTTATAAACTGAATTTAAACTAATGACAAATTAAACTTTAGAATATAATGGAGAAAAACTTAGAATCACAATTTCCCTTAACATTTCACTTTAATCATTCTTATGCTTTCATGCTTATTAATTGGACCAATTGAATTATCAACTTAGGATTCTAATTCAATTATAAGTATCTTTCGAATTGCTTCTAATAATAACTCACTTAACCAATTCACTATATGTCTATGAAAATTAAATTAAGCACTATTCATTAAGATTAGACCTAATTTGGCTACCCAATGTATGCATGTATATTCCTATTCTATATACAAAACAATTCATTTAGTCTAGGTGAATGATCAAACAAGTGTTATTTCATCAAAGGCTAACTCTAAATTCTCTTTCCCAAATTCCTCTAGTTTAACAATTTAATCTAATTAGTAACTAATTAAAAAGAAGCAATAATCATAGAATGAAATAAACAAGTCAAATACTAAATCCTAAGCTATGAATAAATAAATTTAATTCAAGCTACATATTGTGTTCCATTGCAATCTTAGAAAGTAAATTAGTTCATGCTACCAAATAAGTTCAATATCAAACAAATACAAGAAACCAAAAAACGATGTTAAATAAGAGAAATCTAGAAGAATGTCGATCTTCAAGATTCAATTATCCAAGCTCCTCTTGCTTACTTACATTATTGATAGCCTCTTAATCTCCAAAATTTCTTAGTTCAATTGTCTGAGTTGAATCCCCAAGCCTTTCCTCTTTTACAGGCTTCAAAACCCTAAATTTGAATTTAATATAGAATAGGTTTCTTGAGTCAGCGTTGCAACACAACCTTTCTAGTGTTGCAGCGCTAAATCGAAGTGATTTCTGGCCAACACTGGCGGCTGGCAAAGCTTTTCCAGCATTGGGGTGCTGCCTTGGCTGCCTCTAGTTGCTATGGTGCCCAAAATTCCAGTGTTAGGGTGCCCGACGAACTGCACTACCTATTTCTTTGCAATTTGACTTTAAATAAGACTCTTTTATTGCATTATACCTTCAAAACACACAAACTAAGTTAATAATGAGTAGAATTATTATTCAAATCCTAAATCCTAGCTATAATCAATATCCTAATATGATAAGGACTAAATTAGGAAGGAAACTAAAAACTAAGCAATTATAAAGTAAAATTCAAGAACATAACCAATTTTTAAATGGTCAAAAGGAAGTAAAATAAGCCTAATTCATACACTTGTCACTATATAGAGATTTGGTGACATGCTAGATATAAGCTATAGTGCGAGGAGCTCATGTAAGAAATTCACAAACACTTAGAAGATAGAAGTGTTCTAGAGCTTGAGAGGAGTGTCTTAATGTTGTTTTGCAGTTCTAGGTAGGTTGAGTTTCTAAACTTTAGAAGGTTCAATTCTTGGAATTCAGAGACTCACCACAAGTCTTCGAAGGTCTTGAAGAGAGTTGCAGTTGCTGGAAATCAAGAGGAGGACAAAACAGCTAAAGGAACAAGATATTGTGTGTGCTGGTTATTTGAACTGCAATTCAGGCTTGTGCACTGTTTGGTTCCAAAATGTTTTGTTGTAGATTTTAGGTTCAAATATCTGCTTTTATTCTATAAATACTCTTCTTGGAAATGTGTTTAAGTTTGTGGAATATGCATTGGTTTCTGCCTAAAGTTTTACAAACAGATTATGCGTGTTAAACGAAAAATGATGTTGCTTTTGTGCATTACTTGTACTTGCTGCATAAAGGATAACAAGACTTATGTATTTTCTGTTTGAGACGCCAAATAATAATGACTAGAAAGGTAAATTCATAGAGAAACCAGTTGGTGTCTCTGGTCAGAACTGAATTCTAAGCAGCTTATGTACTTGTGTTTGTGTCATGTTTTGAACTATGTTCTGTTTTCAAAGAGAAATGCCTGAATTACACATGAAACCTGGTATTTTTTATCTCGTTATATTTGTTTTAACTTTGCATTTCATAGGGAACTTACTTATATGCAGCAGGGCAGAGAGCATATCATGGCAGGCGATTTGACATTTGTTTTGTAGGCTAGATTTGCTATGGCAAGCGATTTGACATTTGTTTTGCAGATTATTAATCAAGATCCATCACAATGTTTACAAAGATCCAAATGTTTCTAGAGCACTAAATTTCCCGACAGGTTGAGGTAAATAATGTGGTCCAAGGTATGACACACCAAGGCTAAATTCACAGTCAAGTTTTTGGTTACAATAAGAAGAAAGCCAAATATGAGCTTGAAGGCCTCAAATCTAAGTTCAAGAACGATCATCATCAACTATGTCTTCCAAATCTGAGTTCAATTGCATTTTACCCCATTAACCGTTTGGCAATAATCTCATGAACTATTAAATTAGGCCATAACTTTATTTGAGTCATAATTAGCAAATAACTCCTAATCATCCAAATTAATCATAAAATCTAACAAATTAACTTGGAAAGACTAAACTATCCTTATTATAAGTTTTTTTTTTTTAAATGTCTTTCACTTTCTATCTCTTGTTTCTTCTTAGATTTTTTTTTTCTTTCACTAGCAATTAAAATCTTTATATTTATCCAATTTAGTATATTCTTTAATATATAATACAATAACAAGAAATTAAAAGTTTTAATAAAAATATTGTCATAAAAATGCAAATTAAAACAATAACTTGTATAAAATTGCTAGTTATGACTCAAATAAAGGTGTTATGTGATTAATTCGATAGTTTATGGGAGTTATCACAAAATAGGTGGTAGTTCATGAAAGTAAAATGCAATTGACCCCTAAAAAAATAAAGTTTAACATTATAGTTTGCATTATTAAGGAAAAAAAAGAAGAAGTAAAAATAGAGGGCAATCACATTATTTTCTTTTGACATTATATTTGATGAATTGGAAGGGATAGTTAGAATTTTTGAGCAATCACATGATCTGACATTCTCATGGAAAAAAAAAGCAAAATTTTTGAAAGTATCTGTATTTTTTTTTTTTCTCACTTGGCAGTTAGATGGCATCTGGAAGATAATTTACGCGCTCTTCGACTAATTTATCTCTAGTGTTTAATTAAAGATCATCAATGTGCGAAACTAAAAAATTTATGAAAATTCTATTCCTCATATCTCCCTAAAAAAATTTAAATTCATGAATTCAATAAAAATAATACACCTAGGCTCTATTCTTAAAACTCTTCAAGTATTTTTTTGCAGTTGATAAATATAAATAGTTTATATGTAAATTATAAATATAGTTCTTTCTTTTTACCAGCGCTTATTTTTTTTTTGCAGTTGATAAATTAAAATAGTTTATATGTAAATTATAAATGTAGTTATGTTTTTATACCAGCGCTTATTTTGTTTTTGATGATCTTATCATATTTACCGATTTTTATCTAACATAAAACATAACCAATATATGCCTTAGAATAAAACTTTAAATTTTTTTTTTATTAAGTAGACAATCAGAATTTTAATGCTTTTTAAGAGAAAAAAAAAAAAAAAAAAACTTTTTTATCAATGCATAACATATACACCAATTACCCAACAAAGTTCAAATATGAATGTTATGACTTTTCATGCCTAATTTATCTTTTGAAGATGAGAAAGAAGGAAAAAACGAATTTAATAGACACATAAAAAAGGATAATAATATTGGGTCGATAAAAAATTTGGAAATTATAAATGCGATAAGTAGTAATTTGATAAAATAAAATAAATGAAAAAAAAGTGCATTTGACCAACCAAAATTCACATTTAAGTAAAAATACACCCAGACGTTCAATATTATTCTAGTCATTAAATATATTTTCTTAAATCCAAATTTGTCATATTTTTCATAATCATTATATATGATTATTCTCTTAGCATATACCTCCCTCCCTAAATTCAACACCTGGATCCAACAGTGCATGGCTAAGTTAGTCATCTCCTACAAAACTTGTTTAGTGTGGGTTATCGAAAAATGTCTTATCTTTCCATTTTTAATAGTAACAATTAATTAAACAATAATTTTTTGACTAAGACATAAATTTCACGCCTAAATTTTATTTAGAAGCCAAGACACGACTTGTAGAAGTATCAAATTTACAGAGTATTCAAACACACTTCCTCTTTATAATGAACTTAATTCCAAGGACACCTCTTGTTAGTGTTAAATTTATTTTACGAACACATTACAAAGTACAACGATTGATGAACCTACAAACTTCTTCAATATTTAACTAGAAATATCTAAGATTAAACATTTAGTACAAATTTCGTCAAATATTTATTTATAGAGATCGGTACCTAGTGACCAAGTTCAAAGTTAAGCTTGTTAAGTCGCCTATAACTTTTGAGAGATCACCTTGGCTAATCTCATCGAGAATCACAATAAGTGTGACTATGAATACATAATCAATATTTGGATACACAGTGACCGTGAAAGCGTCCTTCCCCTGCAAATGACTTCCAAGACTAGCATTCTGTTTCATCTGCAAGTATATATGCAAAGACTAACTTAAAGTTGATATCGTTAGATCGTATAGTATTCGAAATCCTCTTATGTAAAATCATATCAATTAGGTATATACTTACATAGGCAACAACCGTGGAAGATTCACCGGCATAAATAACATTATCTTTTACTATGAAGTCACATCTTTCTTGGGCTGTGTCGTTAGCCAAGAACACCTGTAATTCAGCATTCCATTGGACTGCTGATGATCTCTTGACAGTAAAGATTAGATCATCAGGTTCTGTACTTATACCCTTGAAAATTTCCCATCTATCATGCATGGACATTATCTATGAAAGGAAAAAAAAAATAATATACATACACATAGAAAAATTCCAAAGCCGAATCAACCATTTTGAGTAATTCAACAACTTTCAGGTATTGCTAGTTTGAGTAATTTCCAAAAGGTTTAAGGGTATGTTTGATAGTGAGCAAACCTTCTTATACAGTGTGACTTAAAAGATTCCTGGCAGAGTCGAGTATTACACGACGATCATGAAGGATGAAGAATGAACCTTTCACTGTGAAAATAGTTTTACCGTTGGCGTCGGAGACAACAAAATTGCCATCAGTTACCTTCGTCACCTTTCTAACAATGTCAATATTCCGAGCGTGAGGAGAACAGTAGGAAGAATTGATAACTGGGGTGGGACTAGCAGCCATGATTTGCAAGAGGAATTGAGAGAACGTACGGCAGATGTTCTTATGGTCGTTTTTTCTTTGAGGGACAACTTCTAAATATTGATGAAGCTCGTGCTTTCTTATATAAGGTATTGGAATTATTAGTTGTTATATCAATTGTAAGAGATCATGTTTATAGTCAAAACATATATATATATATATATACACACACATTTGGAGGAATTCAGGTGGGTTGATTATTATTTAATACAAAAATTGTTCAATACTTCGTTAGCAATAATAAATTAACTATAATACAAAATATATTTTTTTCCATGTAATATTCAACTTTTTTTTAAATAATTTTTTAATATAAAATAATAATATTATTTATTAAAATATAAAAGATATTTCTACTAGAACTAGAATGATAAGCTTAATAAATAAATAGTTACTTTAGTTTAACTTATGTATTATGTATGGATAAAATGATAGATATATAAGCTTGATTAAGATCATAAGAAAAACAAATATACAAAAAAAGAATATAATGATGTCACATTCAAACTTATCTATAATAAGTATTACATAAAAATAAAACATAAAATAAAATAAAAATAAATAATATAATACTACGTTCAAACATGTCAAATATGTAGACAACAAAAATATTATGAGTTTATCCTTTTTTTCTTTTTACTTTACTTAGGTTTTCAAGCAATTTCAACCCCATAAAATCTTTTCAAAATTTATATTATATAAGAGTCATATTATAAAATTAAAATTCTGTGAAGATCAAAATGATTAAAGTATAACTTCTTAAGAGTCAAAATACAATTTGTCTAAAATCTTATAGGAATAAAAATAAAATATATGTAAACTTTTAAAGTTCAAAATAAATTTCTCCAAAATTGGGTCAAGTTTATAAAGGATATCAAATTTTGGAAGGATCAATGGTTAAAATAAAACCTTTAAGAATCAAAATATACTCTACTTAAAATCTTGTAGGGGCAAAATAATAAAAGAAGCACGCTTTATATATGACCTAATCCAATTCTTTTCGAGTTTAAATTTAAGGAAAAGTAATGATAGGGCTTTTTTATTTTAGATTCTGAAAAGCTTACATGATGAATAAATTTTATTTTTATTTTTTTCTTCAAAATAAATTTATTTATTAATAACATCGTATATAGTCCCAATTCTAACTTTAATTATCAAGCCTCCAAATTTTAGTTTTTCTCGAAAAAATAAAGCTCATTTTTCAAAAATGGAAAGTTTACTTCTCTTAATAAAATATTATTTTTCTTAAATTAATTCTGAATAAAAATATATATATATATATACTATTTTCTAAAAGTAATAATAAGAATCATTTGAAATTGAATAACAAAAGCTGATACATATGGCTGTCAAAGTAATTGAATTATACCTGATAGCTGACAAATGACCAGCAATTTGAGTGAATCACTAAAATTATTTATTGTACTGAATTCAACTAATAGGAATAAACCCATGTCTAATAGATAACCTATATTTCCAAAGCTATGAGAAATATGTGGTTGTGTTATAGTCATACATCCATCGATGCAGATTCGAATCATAACATGTATTGGTTTCCAGGCAGAGATGATTTGATCAAGAGCAAGATTTCTTTCTTCTAGATATATCTAATTACTAGTAACTTGTTTGAAATAATTATAAATTTATTGATTGGCTAAAAGCAAAACGTGAATGAACGTCTTAATCAAAGTTTTGGTACAATTCAATAATATATGGAAAAGAAATATTTTTGACATAAGCATGTATTTTTGATGGCTGATACTATACACATGTTAAGTATTATGCTTGTTTTTCAGATAGTGTTTGATGGAATAAGAACAAACAGATATCGATTTTGTAGAATGATACGTGTCTAACTATTAATTTATCAATTTAATTAAAAAAACACAGAAGACAACCAAGCAGTACTTTTTTTTTTTTTATATATATATATATTTTTCAAAAGGAGTCGATGTTATGAGAGCTGCAAAACTGTTTACGCTGTTGGGATTTATTTTTATGTTGAAAGCCATTGGTTTCCTTGAAATTTTTTTATGGGTCTGTAACTTCTAAACAATGGAAAAAGAAAATGCTTTGCCTATTGTCTTTATTCACCATGTGTTTGTGATTAATGCGCATGGATAAATAGAATCTATTATGATTGAGGTGTTTGATTTATGGTACAGGCTTATCATATTCCAGCATGATCCTACAGAATCCCTCGTCTCACCTCACTCACACTGGTCCGAGCGGCGGGAAATCCTACTCTCTAAACATTCACTTCTTCGGATCCTTCTCCTGCAGTAGTCTATTCAGTAATTTGACCTAGACAAGCCAAGATAAGCATGGATCTGTCAAAGATAAACAAAATGGGGCCACAAAAAAAAAAAAAATAGATTTTAGTTATAATTAAGTTCATATCTTGTGGAATTGTCCAATGTTTTTATCCTCGTTATTCCAATCATATTATCAAACTCGTGGCTCTCCCAACTGACTTGGAAAAATCAACTCAATATCAAGTCAATTAGGAGAGCTACCAGTTTGATGCTATGTATTTTGGAAATATGAACGCAGTAGAAACATTGTTGAATGTTGAGTGACTCAAACACTTGTTCATGTATGTACAGAAAGCATATGACAGCCGTTGATATTTTGAATGGTCTAGATTTGAATTACATTTAAATCGAATGAGGGGTGAGTTTATAAAAAATAAGAGGTCTGGGCACCATTGTATAGATAAATGTTTAATATTTATGTCTTTTCAAAAATAAAAAAATAAATTTATTATAAGCAAAATAAACTAAAATAAAAAATGCTACCCATGAAAGTGTCCTATTAAATAGACTGAATTCTTTATTTAAGGGAGGAATGTGTAAGTTGCAATTTTATTTTATTTTTCCTAATATTCAATTATAAAATAATAAGTTAATTCTATTTTGTTTTTAAACAATAATAAATATTAGAGTATAATCTAAGGAAATTGGCCTGATATTCAAGAAAATATGATACATTCATTAATGTTCGGGTTTGAATCTCTTTAGGGGAGGTTGTAAAGAGTTAAACTCTTATAAATATTTCTATTTCGGCATGAATGCTATGTATTTGATATATATATATATATTATTATTTATAGATAGAGAATGAAGAGAGAGCGATACAGGGATTAGTTAATTTATATACAATATAAAAAGAAATCCCATGACGTGAACCACGTGGTGGATTGTTCGAAGGAGCCAAAGATTTTAGGTGATATATATAATTCCATTTTGTTTTACGGCAATCATCATTTAAGACTTAGGGTGTATTTAATAGAATAAAAAAAGGAATAAAGAAAAAAAGGGAGATAAGTTTTTTTGACATCATTCTAAAGATAGATCCTCCGCTTTCACCAAGGAATGAAGAAACGACTGATATATGACTATACGGGCTGTTTAGAACTGCATTTGAGGCATTGCTAGGTCGTCAAGGTTGTTGCACATGTCAACATATATGACTCCCTCATATTTCTATTATAGCCTTAGGAAATATAGGAAATAGCTAGATAACTATTAGTGTATTCGCAAAATATATTTGTATCTAGAGTTATAAATAAATTATAATTCACTTATCGATATTCAAATGTATCCATCAATATTAATTAGTATTGGATTATATCTAAAGATATAGTATGATATTTTTCACTTATCGATATATCTTACAAACTCAAATTAAGGCTATTTCCTACAGTCGAAAGTAGCTTTCCACAGTTACCTTGGCAATAATAATCTAATAAATTAAGGCTATTTGGTGCAAAATTATTATTGATAACAATTATATTATTGTCAAGTGGATTTTGCTATCTGCAATATATGTAAAAAGATTTTGCTACTGCCAACAGCATACAGATTACTTCCAATAGTATTTTGTTGTCGATAGTAATGAGCCCTAAATTAAAAACACAACTTTCTCCATCGTTCCCTTTGCTTCCCTCTTCTTCGACCCAAGAAAACAAAATCCTTGGTTCCTACTGATCATAATCCTCGGTTTAGATTACATAAGTGGGTCTTCTTCTTTCCTTTATGGGTTTTCACTGAAGCAGCTACATACGACACTGGGTTTTAAGGTTTCTTCATTTTGAAAGTTAGATCAGGTATGTTTCACCATATCTTGTGGGTTCTGTTTCTGGGTTCCTTCATTATTTCATGGTGTTGTTTGGTTTGAATTAAGTGGGAGACTCTGAGAGAAGCATATTGTCTATTTAGTTTGAAATATTGTGAGAAGTCCTACTTGAAGCTCTTACAATACCTTCTGCTTCTATAGTGATTTTAAATCCCTAAAAAGCAACATGTTTTTTTAACCAATTCTTGCATGATCTTTTCAGGCCCTAATTTCGAATCCTTCAAGCTCCCTTTGTATCTCTTATCGAGCTTCCAAAAAATTTAACATGTTAAGTCTAGATTTGATCAGGCTGAGGTGTACTCTACGTGACTTTGATCTGACCTGTGAGGGACTAGTTTTAGGACATGTGAAAGTCCGCCAATCAAGTCTGTAAGCTTGAGAGAATAATATGTAAAGTAGTAAAAGAGTAAAGTGTCAAAGGACAACTTGTCTTATCTTAGGGTTTGAGTCCCTTTATAAATGAGTTTAGTTGGAGTATTAATCGTGATAGTAATGACGTTCGTTATAATAATAATGACATATGTTATAATAATAATAGACTATAATGGTGTATGTTATGAAAATAATGAACTATAATGATGACAATTACAATCATAAAGAGATATGGTGGGGTCAGTTACATTTTGAATTATACTGTTATAGCAAGAGTCCTATTTTGATTAGATTTGTATAAGAGTATTATCACTAGTCTCCCCAAAATGAGTTTAAGGAGCATAGAGACTTCAATTAAATGTTGTGGACTATATACCTGGGTCATGTTCCTCATTTGTAGGGTGCCATTATGGTGTGAAAAAATCTAGTGTTATCATTGATGTGATGTTCTACTAGGTATTATCACTGATGGCATAGCATTTTGGGTTAAACCCAATATTTGTTGATGTTGTATTGGTTTCCCAGCCACTTGAATTGTCTGGGTGCTTTGCCGAGGCATCGGTTTCCTAACCTATGCTGCCCAACCCTAGTGTGATTATAGGTGTTCTAGCCGCACCTCATCTCCTCGGCCTCTGTTTTTAGATCAATTGAAAACCTAATACCTTTGGCAATTTAATATCTGAGTGTTTTGCCTCGCTTTAGGGTCAAGTTTTTTTACCCTAGCCTTTATAGTTGCAAGGGGGAATATATTTGATGTCACTCCTCCTAAGAATTGTTAGCTGAAAAGCTGTATATGAGCTCATGGAGCTTGTTTGTTGGCGTTGTGGGCAATAGCCTCTTCCATTTTTGAAAGGCGAAGAGCTTATCTTATTTAGCGACTTCGTATACGAAAATTTTCCTATAATATATATATATATATATTTTACAATTGTAGTTGAAAAGGCAAGCTCAATAGGAAATTCATTAAATTTGCATATGTGAAAATATTCAATGTAATCTTGCTGAAAAAAATAAGCAATAATATATATATATATATATGTAGTAGAGAAATATTTTTCTTTTGCGGTTATTATTTGACCTCTAGAATCTTTATTTTTCTTTGTTGAGTTATATGCTAAACCACTTGAAACATTTATCATGTACTATTAAATTATAAGCATGTGACTCAGCTGTTAGTTCACTCTAGTTTGCAAATATATAATAAGTATTTTTTATTGGACATAGTCAAAGCCACAAATTCATTTAAATAAAATCAATGGAGATAACAATCAAATACCAGCTGTTAAACACCAAATCACCAAACTACCCTCCTAACACCAATTATCACAAATTTGTAATATTATCCCATGGAAATAATTAGTTGTAAGTACCGGTTGTAAGGCAATAAATTGATAAGGGCAAAGTCATGCATATTATCAATGAACTATTATAAGAAATCAATCCCCTTACTGAAATAATAATGTCATGTTGTGCAATTAAATTATTGTCTTGTGTAAAAGTGATACACTAGCCAATCCGAGAATGTCATTATGCTCTAAATATAGGTATCACTAGATTAGCCTTTACTAATATGGACAATTATTTATGAATGTATGTATGAAGCAATTCAGCAATTAGGTTGCCTAATTCTAATAAGGTCAAACCGAATATAAATATAACATTCAATAATGTCTAAATGTGCTATATGCACCAAATCCAAATATAAATTTATGTACATACTTATTCTTGCATCGATAAGCAAAAGATTACAATCAACAAGCATTTAAATGTTATTTCAAAATGTTGGACGTAAAGCTATAAATTTACACAATAAAAATCCTAGCACGCCATGAAGAGACAAGTTATTACAATCAAGTCTTTCGAATGAGTACTAAACAAATTATACATGATGCTACATCATGGCTGCTTATTATGCATATTGAACAAGTACTTGATATTTAATATGTGTTATACCATAGATCAAATACGTTCAAATAAAATAAGTTGAAACCAATATTTTAACGTGCTTGAGCTTGGACTTGAGAAGTCCATTAAACAAGTTCATACTTTCATGCCCTTAAATTATAAAATGAACACACAAGAAATCTGCCTCTACCTCCGCCTTCTTTTTCTTTGTATGATCATCATTGGACAGCCAACAATTTTTTCAAACCCAGAATTAATCAACCCAATTAACTAAAAACAAAAGACAAAGAAAAAAAAAATGAAAATATTTCAAATACCCACCAACAAATTTCTATTAAAAACACAAATATCCTTGTAGGTTGAAATAAATAGATAGGATAAACTTAAAGAATTGTATCAAAACTCCAAAAAAAACAAATTTTTAAACGAAAAAAATAAAAATAAAGATGACGACGTATAAGGAGAACATACCAAGAGAGTATAGTTGAAAAAAGGGAATATAAAGTGACAGCAGGAGAGAGAATTAACTTCGAAATATAAAGTGACAGTAGGAGATGGCAAGGAGTTTTGGTTGATCACCTGCACGACCGATGAAAAAGAACAATGAGTGAAAAAGATGGAAAGATAGTGGCCACAAGGACTGAGATGAGAGAACGGGGTATCCAATGAAAGTAGGGTGTTGTAGACAACTAGGGTTAGAATGGTCTTTTGGGTGTATAATTGTTTATACGATTGTGTTATCCTTCCCCATTCCATAGGATAGTGTATTACGATCAGGAATCTTATAAGGGATAGTCAATAGTATAAGCTTATATTATCATGCTATTGCTAAACAGTGTATTAGAGCCAACAGGATATTCTTAGACTATCATATTATTTTTATATAATGCACCAAATGAGCTTTTCCTCTTTAAGTAAAAGCTTACAATTAGTATCAATGCTTTCTTGATCTTTGAAAAAAAAATTAAAAAAATATGTGGCTTTAACTGATTTCTCTACTACTCTACCATATTGCCTTTGTAGGTGAAAACTATCCTATATGGTATATAAAAATGAAGACTTATTTGAAGTCTTATGTTTTGTGGGGATCTGTAGATGTGAGAGGAGATCCTGCACCTTTAAGTGCAAATACCACTGTAGCATAACTAAGACAATATAGTAAAGAAGTTGCAAAGAGAATTAAAGCTCTGTCCTACATATAAACAATAGTCTCTCATGTTATTTTCACAAGGATTATGACTTGTGAAACAGTGAAGGAAGCTTATGACAAACTTAAGGAGGAGTTCCAAGGCACTGATAAAACAAGACAAATGCAAGCCTTGAACCTTAGGAGAGACATGAAGAAGCTTCTGAAAAAGCATTTCTAGCAAACTAGAGAACAATAGGCCAATCATCAAGTGGATGAAAGAAGCAAGGATTTGAAAAATGAGCTGAAATAAAGACAAGGAAAAGAAGTTTTTACAACATAAGAAAAGCAGTAAGAAATGAGGCAAATATCTTCCATGTCCTTTTCTGGTTTAAGCCTTGAGTTCAAGGAAGATCTTTATCTGAGCCTAGACTTACTGTGTCTGCTTATCTGTTTCTGTGTGTGCATACCTAGGTAACTATGTCTGTATTGTGATCTTCTACGTTTGCATTTCGCAGACACAAATAACACCTTTTCTTATAGTGGATACACAGTGCTTGCACCAAGCACATGACAATAAACTTGAAGTTTTTCAAAGATATTGATAGAACTTTCCACTCAAAAATCACATTTGGTGAAGGAAAATCAGTTGAGGCATAATGAAAATGAGTTGTCACAGTGGAAACTTCAATAAGTATTGAGTGCATTTATGATGATCTTTATGTTCCTCAATTAAGTTAGAGCTTGCTCAGTGTAGGAGAAATGTTAGGAAAAAAATATACCTACATTTTGACAATAAATTTTATGTTATTCTTGATCATACTGGCTCTGAACTTATGATTATGCTTATGAAAAACAAAATTTTTTATACAAAGTTAAAGGAACTGAAGAGCATATTTTATCTTCAGTAACTGACTAGTTCTTCTTGTTGAATAGAAGACTTGGACATTGTAGTTACTTTATCTTGAAGCACATGTAAGATAAAGATTGGTCAGAAATATGCCTGCTGTGAGTGAATGTGACGATGTATGTGTTGTTTATCAATATGAAAAGTAATCAATCCATTTCCTATGAACAAAGCTTGGAGAGCTTCAGAAAAGATTGAATTGATGCACACTGGTATATGTGGACCAATGAAAACATTGTCACTTAATGTGAGCAGATTTTTGTATTATTAATTGATGATTTTACCAGACTTTGCTAGGTTTATTTTCTGAAGAAAAAAAAATCAAATGTAACAAAAGTGTTTTAGTGTTTCAAAGCTTAAGCTGAAAATTAGTCAAGCTTCTTAATAAAAACATCTAGGTTTGACAATGAAACTAAGTATATTTCTAACAAGTTGATGACTTATGTAGAAAATGAGGCATTGAACACCATTTAACTATTCCTTACACACCATAACAAAAAAGAGTGAGTTAAGAAAGAACATAATAGTAATGGAGATGGCTAGATGCCTACTTTATGAAAAGAAAAAACTTCTAAATAATTTATGTTGTAGATGCAGTAAATACCTCTGTCTATTTACAAAATAGGCTTTCAACGAAGCTTTAAAAAATCAGACTCCTTATGAAACATGGTATAGAGTCAAACCAAGTTTGGATCATATAAAAGATTTTGGCAGTTTATGCTATTTTGGAGTTTCAAAAGTAAAAGAAACAAGCTAGATCAAAAGTCCAAACCAGGAGTATTTCTTGGTTACAACTGTGGTTCCAAAGGCTACATAATATTTTATCTTGAAGCAAGCAAGATTCAAGAGAGAAAAAAATGTGAAGTTTGATAAGTATGGTGTATGGAGCAGGGAGAAATCTCAACTTAAGATATCTTTTCCAAGATCCAACATACTAGAAACCCAATTGGAGCACAATGATAATGATGATTCAAATTCAGACACTAAAGTTCTTGTTAGAGGAACTAGGATACTAGCTATTGTTTATGAAAGGTGCAATGTAATTGTGTCTAAACCTTCAAACTTTTATGATGCAGTAGAATTAGAAGATTGGATGGCTGCAATGGAGGAGGACATAAGGTTAATCAAAAAGAATGAAACCTGCCATCTTGTTAATAGACCTTATGATAAGATTGTAATTGGTGTTAAATGGGTTTATAAAGCCAAGCTTAACTCTGATGGTTCTGTGAACAAGCTGAAGGCAAGACTACTTATGAAGGGATATTATCAAGAATTCAAGATTCATTTCAGTGACACTTTTGTACCTGTTGCAAAACATGACACCATCAAGCTATTGATGACTATTGCTGCACAATAAGATTGAAAAATTTTCTAACGTGATATGAAATCAGATTTTCTGAATGGTTTCCTAGAAGAGGAAATATTCATTGAACAGCCAGAAAGATCTGTTCAGGCTGAAACTAAAAATCAGGTGTATTTGTTAAGGAAAGCTTTGTATGGCTTGAAGCAAGCACATAGAGCCTGATACAGCTAAATTGATAGTCACCTATTAAGTCTTGGATTCATTATGAGCTTCAATGAGCCTACTTTATATGTGAAGCAAGTTGAAGGTGATATATTAATTGTTTCCTTACATGTTAATGATCTTCTTATTACTGGCAGTAACTCACTACAAGAAAAGGATTTATCTGTGACAGTACTTACCAGTCTTAAATAAACCCGTCGTAGATGACTTATCTATGATGGGCAAGTAGTTATCAAATATGGGATGCACCGTCTTGAGTAATAAACACCAAAAATTTCAAATTTGATATTTTTATTATTTTCTGAGACTGTACTATACTTATCTACGATGGGATCCAAGTTTTAACTTTTGCTTTTATCAAAGACAGGTCAATATTATTTAGGATGGGATTTTACCCGTCTTAGATATTAATTATTTTTTACATTATATCACATATCCACTACGGGCTTTTTTTTATTTTTCCCATCTTAGATAGCTTTTGATAGCTTTTCCCCTATATCAAAATCACAAAATTGAACCCAAATTTCAGATGATCCTTCTTGTGTCTTCAAGCCTTAAGAGTGTATGTCTGATGCATCTGAGTATTTCCGGTGAGTTGTTCAACCTTGCTAGGGATTTCTGGTGAGTCAATTTTTCTCTTAACCCTAACTCTCTAATTCTTTTAATTTCATTTTCTCCTTGCCCTGTTTGTCACTGCTCATCTGTTTGCCAGCCTGTATTGTCGCTGCTCAGTTTCTGGTGAGTCTTTCTCTCTTACTATCTCTTTCTTTCTTTCTCTCCCTATCTTCCTCTTCCTTTTTCATTCTATCTTTGTCTCTCATTGCTAAAACTTTCTTTTTTTTCATCGATTCTGTTTGCAAATAGGTTGGTTAAGAAATCTCATGAAATCTCTGTACTATGTGATGCTCAGGTAGCTTTGATTATGTTATCTACCAAATGAAATTTATTGGAATATTCCACAAATTCCAGGTTCATTTATATTACTGTCTCTTCTTCTTTATATGAAATGTTTAATTTCTAGAAATTATTTTTCTGTTCTTCTTGTAGCTAACTAGAAAATATTGGTTTTTTTTCATATTTCTGATTTCTATTTTTGTCATATGGGTATTTTTCTTCTTGATTTTGCTAATACCTTTCATTTATAGAAGAGTGAGATATACCATGGAAATGTATAGCTCATAGGGAATTAGAAAGCCTTGAAATTTACAGCCAGTTGTAAGTGGCATTAGTGTCATCTATCCTGTTACTGCTGTTATGCAAGCAGAATGAGTAGTACACAAGCCTTATGTTAAACTTTCAAATTCATTATGTTAAACTTTCACACTCAATCCTTTTTCTAAGCTCACTATCATTGGGTAGTCATGTTCCTACTCATTCCTTTCGTCTACGTCTCAAGCTCGCTAAAGGGTTCACGGGAATCTTAAGCACTATATTCAGAATTATGCATCTCTCTTCATCCTTTTCTTTGTCTGCACTCTGTATGATCTCTCATTCATCTTTATTGATAGGAATTTTTTGTCTCTGATATTATGGGAATTACTTTATGCTATGTTCATCTGAAACAAGAGGACCCAATTCATAGAAGTTTCATTTTTGGGCTTCAAATATTTCAAGTTTCGTTTTTATACTCTAAGTTGCTTATAATTCCAAAATTAACTTGTCTATCATAATAACTAAGCATGTTGCATCCATATTAGGCTGATTGTTCTGCTAGTTATACTTATATTTTTCTTAGGTTCTAAAGCATGATGAATGTGATGTTTGATGTTATTTGTTATATAATATCAAAACTCTAGATTTTATTTTTACATGGGATTGGTAGTGCTGTATTAATTTCTTTCTTTTTTCTTTTTGTGATTTTTGTCTATTTCTATTTGTGTGATTTTATAGAATTAAATATCTCCTATAAGATTTCATCAATACAAGTACAAGAAGCAACAATAATACTTACTGGAACAATAAAACATAGTATTATTATTATTATGCTATATTGGTGTTCACATATATATGACCTACTTATAATATATTAAGGTAATAGTAACTCTCAAATATTCAAAGTTAACATCTTAGGAGTGAGAGTATAGTAACTAAGCATGGTATCACGGTTAAGACTTTCATTCTACCCCTAAGTCGTGGGTTTGATTTCCGATTTCCCTTCAAACTAAAAATATTGAATTAACATCTCATTAAAATTATAAATTTATAAAATAATATATTTTTAATCATTTATGTATTTTAACAATATTTCAAATATATATATATATATAATTAACTCTTCTAAATAAACCTCTAATTAAACATCTATTTGTTTTATTTTATTTTATATAACAACTGTCTAGTATCTACTTTGTATGTGTGCCAATAAGATCCCATCTTATTTGTCTTCATGCATAATTACATTGAATGATTGAAGTAACTTTACATTTAGACTAACAGATATTAAAAACTGGTGACAAGTAGTCGTCCTTCTTTGATGTAGGCAAATTTTAGTTTTTTATGCACACAGATTAGAGAAAGCATATTCTTTTGATCTTAAGCAAATGTCCTACTCATACTCATTTTGCTAAACCTTTACTTCATATATACTTTCTATAGATAATTAGATATTGTGCAGTAGCAACAAAATTATATGAAAGGAAAAAATTAATTACAGAATATTGACTGCATGTTTCATCAAATTTAAGAATCCTGTACTTTCCAAACTCTGTGAATAGAAAAGTGTATAGCAAAAGCCACTTGAGGCTTTTTTATTTCATTTTTTCTAAATATTAATAGGACCCTTTTTGAAGAGTTGCCCTTGCCTATCCTCAGTTAAACGTGGGGCACAATAACAATTATGTGTCTATATCATTAATCATTATATTAGGACCCCACACTTTGGTGACTTCTTTAGCAATGCAATGTTATTCTTTTATATAAAGTCATAGAGACTTAAAAGGTAGCCCTAACATTGTTTTTTGTTTTTTAATTTGTAAGAAAAGAAAGTTACTGATACTCATATAATAGTGGAATACCTAAATTGTTTTTTGTCATTGCCCATTTATTTTATTTGAAATCTTTAGATTATATTCTAACTTTTTTTTTTTAACCCAAACTTTACTAGGACTTGGGTTAGGCCTTTAGATTTTATTAATTTTCAAGAAAAAACAAAGCCATAATATATTCTTACTTTGTGGTATAATTTTGAGTGAATACTGTCTATGTATGTGATTTGTGTTGCCAATGATGTTGGGTTTTCTTTTGTTTTAAGGGTTATAAGCATTGATGCTTAACAATGTGTTGTACCTGTTTATGGCTTTACACTTAATTTGTTTGTTCTTCTTCATATGATGTTTATGATTAAGAGCTTGATGTTCTTTTCTACAAGGAATTCATGGCTGCTTTAGTTGTTTGCTATATAGGAATTGATGTCAGCTTTCAACTTTATTACTAACCATTGGTAGAAGTTGGGAATCTCATCATTGGTAACTAGCGTTCTCCTTTTTAAGGTCAAATCTTACCATTAATGTGCAGAAACATGGATCTTGATCGTAGTTGGATGGATCGCCCACAAGCTGTTCATGGGATATTAACAATTGAATTTAAGTCTGGAGTTCAAGCTTTTCTCGACTTTGCATTTCGTCATCTGATATGTGTCTATTCTGGAAAAATTAGATGTCCATGCCTGGTTTGTTATCATACGAAATTTCTAGATCAAGATGATGTTACTGTTCACTAATACAAAAAGGGCTTTGTTAAGAATTACAAGAACTGGACCTTTCATGGCGAGGGTTAGATTGATCAACCTTCTGTAGATGATGTAATATTTGATGATTTTGGAGAAACTAATCAAATGGAAGACATGTAATGGATGTTGCTAGGCCATATTCAATTTTTTTTTTTGAAGATTCAAATCCTGATGCTGCCAAGATTATAAGAATTTTATTAGACACAAATGAGCCATTGTGGGAGGGTTGCAAGACACACACTAAACTATTTGCAATCACACAACTTTTGAATTGTAAATCTAAATTCAATGTGTCTGAGAGTTGTTATGATCAGTTTATGACAGTATTTAAATCTATGTTGCCAGATAGGAATAAACTACCACTAAACTTTTATAAAGTGAAGAAGGTAGTAAAAGTTTTGGATCTCGAGTATGAAAAGATAGATGCATGTCCAAATGACTGTTTATTGTACTACGACGATAATAAATCTAAGACAGAATGTTATATTTATGGTTGTCCCCGATATAAACCAAAACAAAATAAGAATTAGTCTAATGTACCTAAAAAAGTGGCATGTTATCTACCAATAATACCAAGACTCAAAGACTTTATATGGTAGAATGCACCGCTAGACATATGAGATGGCATAAGTTCGGCATTCGTGAAAAAGAAAACATGATTGTCCATCCGTCAAATGTAGAGGCTTAGAAACACTTTGACAATACTTTGCTTGAGTTTGCAGAAGAATTCAGGAATATTCGTTTGGGTTTATCCTCACATGGTTTCACTCCATTTGGTAATTCATCATCTCCTTATTCTTGCTGGCTAGTTTTCGTTACACCGTATAACTTGCTGGCAGGATTATACATGAAAAAGCAATATTTGTTCTTAACATTAATAATTCCTAGTCCACTTCATCCTAGAAGAATATAGACATTTATTTAAGGCCATTGGTTGATGACTTGAAGAAGTTGTGGGTGAATGGTGTGACAACTTATGACGCATCATTTAAGCAAAATTTTATCATGAAAGTTGCATTGTTATGGACGATTAGTGACTTTCCCTCATATGCAATACTTTTTACGTGAAGTTCATTTGCAAAATTTAACATTTGTTTATGTTTAAGACCCGCTATCTATTTAGATCAGATGAGGAGTTGGAGGCAGCTCTGCCTATATTTACTAGTGTTTGCAAGGAACTATTTTGACAAGCACTTAATAGGTTGAAGGACGATGTAAGACACGATAATGGAGATGATACAGAAAAATCGAAGTCCCTTAAAAAGAATAATTGGGTCATGGAATACATTTGGAAAGATATGTGTGATATTTTAAAAAATTATCTGAGGCCAAAAAGAAGAATAGATTGGCTAATGAAGAAACAATTAATCATGTGGGTGGATCTAGACCGATACCTATGCATGCTAAGGACTTGGTACGAATATGTGAATTTTAGTTTTTTACCATGTTATTTGAATTAGATTCTAAACTCATACTTATTTATAGTTACTAATATGCTAAATGCTTAAGAGGAAACACTTGGAAGACCAGTGAAAGATATTGAGGTTTCTAATAAAACTCATATGTATAAGGGAAAATATGTGATTCTAGGTCAAAGTGAACATCGGTATAAATATAATAATTTGTTATACTTCTTATTCATTAAATGCTTGTGTATAACTTTATTTATTGATGCTATATGTAGGAGGGTGTTGAGCAAGAGATGGTGGATAAATATGGCCCAGATCCTTCTACCCAACCGACTTCTGATGATACTTTATGGTTTAATGTTGTTAAGCTAGATGAGAAAAGGAATCATGGAATAGTGTATAAGAAGGGTAAGCATGAAAAAATATCTGCTAAGAGTGGACAAATATAGAGCAGTCAACCATTAGTATCAACATCTTCTGGCAATGTCTTATTTCCTTCTCATATTGATCCAGTATCGCAGTGATCCGAGAGAGATTGAAAAGCAATGCAAGATATATTTGCCACGTTTTGTTCAACTATCCTTCAAGTCTCTCAATCCAATATAAGTACATACATTCTAATCATAGGCTGTGTTATTTATATACATTCTATTCATATAGTTAGATAATTATGGGTTGTGTTATTTACAGTTCAATTTTTATTTAAAATTATCAAGCTGGTGATGATGTTCAGGCCGATGATGATGATCAACATGATGATGATGTGGATATTGATGATAACTAATCAGATTGCAACCTTTTTTCTTAAATGACTTTACTTTTATTATGTAGTTTGAATTGTTAATTACTTTGATATTGTTGTTTTGGTACTATCTGCTGTTATGACTAAACAAATGTCTTTAAGAATTCTTTTTATTTCTCTATTATGTCATAACTAATTAGGTTGTGTTATTTAATAATGATTGGAGTATTAATACCCAAACAAAAATCTCATGTTCTTATAGTATTGAATTGTTTTTTTTATATTGTGGTATTAGATTGTTCTTTTTTATATTGTGGTATTGGATTTTGGATTTTGGTTTTGTATGGATGAATGTATATTTACAAGTGAAAAATATTTTGGCATGATCATCTTTTTTTACTTATGTAATAAAAATAAAAAAAACTTGGACTATCTACGATGTGCAACCTGTCTTCTATGACTATTTACGATGGGTAGGACATTTCATTATCTACAATAGACACTTACTATCTGCGATGGGAAATGCCCGTCTTAGATAATTTGGCGCCATTTTAAGCTAAAACTTATCCAAGACCCTTATATTATCTAAGATGGGATACCCGTCGTGGATATATTTTGATGCAAAATGGTGCCAAATTATTTGAGACTGGCATTTCCTGTAGTAGATAATAAGTGTCCATTGTAGATAATGGATTATCCACAATGGGTTTATTATCGTTATAGATGCCCATTATTAGTGACAGCGTTTTCTACATCCGGTCTATCTACGACGCTTGCCCATCGCGGATGTTTCTACGACGGTAGTTTTGACTATCTAAGACGATTTTTGCCTGTCTCAGATAACTCATTTTTTGGTAGTGACTTGAATCATGTGAATGAATTCAAGATGATATGCAACAGGCTTTTGAAATGGCAGACTTGGGTATAATGTCATACTTTCTGGGTATAGAGAATGATCAAACTCAGGAAGGTATATTCATCTTCCAAAAGAAATATGCAACTGATCTTCTAAGTAAGTCATGGAAAACAGTAGGCCTATGAGTACTTCTTTGGCTTAAATGTGAAGTTATGCAAGGATAATCATGTTGTGAAGATAGGTGGTAGATTGTATAGAAGTTTAAATGGGAGTTTGTTGTATTAACAACAACCAGGCTTGACATTATGTTTGCTACAAGTTTGCTTTCCAGATTCATGCAAAGTCCAAGTAATTTACATTTCAAGGTTGCAAAAAGGGTTCTATGATATGTGAAGGGAATTGCTGAGCTTGGAAGATGGTTAAATAAAAATGGATTGCCTAAATCTGGGTTACAATGACAGTGAGAGGACAGGATCATTAGATGATATGAAAAAAACATCTGGATATGCTTTTTCAATTGGCTCAAGTTTCTTTAGCTGGAACTTAAAAGAAGTAGAGCATTATGGCTCAATCAACAGCAGAAGCTAAGTATGTTACTGCTGCTGGTGCTATAAATCAAGCCATTTGGCTTAGGAAGTTGTTGGTTGATTTGAATCAAGGACCAATTGAAGTCACAACTTTGTTTTGTGATAGCCAATCAGCTGTCTCAATTGTCAGAAATCATATCATGCATGGAAAAACCAAGCATATCAGGATCAAGTTCCACTCAATTAGAGAAGCTGAAAAGCAAGGTGAAGTGAAGTTAGTTCACTGTAGTTCTAATGAACAGCTTACTGATATATTGACAAAATCCTTAACTAAAACTAAGTTTGAAACACTTAGGAAGGAACTCGATGTTTCAAGCAAAATTGTCAAGGAGGAGTGTTAAAGCTGTCAAAGCTCCATTAACTGTCAAGTTTATTTATGTTAAAGCTGCCAACTTTATTTTAAAAAGTTGATGTGTATGACAATTTAACTATTGATGTAATGATTAGTCTGTATAAGGTGTAGTTATGGGAAAGCAACTCATACTTTAGTGGTTGGATTAAACAAATGGTACGAGCTGTAATTATATTATGTATATTTCAACTTAATGCTAAGTGCTATGTATGTTTTCAGCATTTCTTCCTTCTCTTCCTCTTTGAGTAAAAGCTTACAGAAATCCACCAATCTCAAGTGGAATGTTTCATTTAACAAAATTAAAGTTTGAATCCAATGTTTCTAGTTTTGACATGTTAATTGGACAAAGATAGAGAGATGATACCATTTAAACTGTTATCAACGAGACTCAGCTATTGGAGTTCAGTTAAATCCCCTATGGTTATTGGAATTTCTCCAATAAATTCGTTGTAGCCCAAGTTAAGGAGCTCCAACCTAGGCAACAAGACTAACTCTTTTGGGCTTTGGCAGACTGCCATGGAACTTGTTGCTGCTAAGGTCAAGATCAACAAGGGATGAGATGTTACCAATATGTGGGGGGAATGGAACCTACAAGAGCCATGTTAGTAAGATTTAATGCCATGATCATTCCATGGCTGTTTCCACAAGTGACACCAACGTCCCAGTTGCAAACTGAGGTTAACTCAGACTAGTTTGTGGACAACACATCTGTAGGGTCCACAGTGATATGGGATTTGAAGGCAATAAGCGCGTATTGATCTAAGTTGGTGTTTCTCATAGCTAAGCACGCCATAAAGCAATGATGAAATGACAATGTCGAAATTACAAAAAGGTTAGAGTAAAATTTCTCCACGGATTTGTTGGTGGTTTGGATAATGATCAAGGAAAGACGAACCTAGCTAGTATTATACACTCCACACACAATAGACCACACTCTATTTGTTAATTTGTCTTGTCTATTTCTTGGAATTGTATAGAAATTTGAATAAATTATATTTCCCTCCTAAAGTTTACTAAAACAACCAAAAACCTAAAGGTATTATAAAATAATTTCAAAACAATACTAAAAATTCTCAATTTTTTCTTCAAACAATCAAAATTCCTTATTTTAAATTTTATAATTTTTAAATAAGTCTTAAATATTTACCTTTTTTATATTGGCCTCTATTTCTCTATTTTTTCTTAATAGCAATTTATTATGTTTATTTTTTTAATTTAATTATTATTTTTAGTAAAATTATAAAGAAAATAATTTACATATATATATGTAAACTAGTATTTTTTTTATTTTTTTTTTAATGATCATATCTTCAAGAGAAAAATAAATAAGTAATATCAAATCTAAAATTTAAATTTTAATGTTGTTTAACTAAATCTCAAACAAGGAGACTGTATTCTATTAATTTTTGCTATTAGTCAAACAAATCCTAGGTATTAGTGAGGAAAAGATTGTACTGATAATTGGCTAAGCAGGTTTGCGAAGAGAATTGGTATGAGCACCTTTATATGTTAGTTGTTAAGCAATTCTTCATGCTTGGACAAAACTATAAAGTTTCAATGCAAAAGTTTTGCAAAATGAGGTTGGGAGCAAAACGGTCAAATACAAGTCATTTTGGGATTCTAAGAGAACAAGCATGATCGTGGGGCAAAATAAGTCCTGTAAGAAGAAATGGAATAGAATTTGGATCAACGGTTAAAATTTTATGCCCAAGTTATAGATTCAAGCAAAACCTTTGCAAAATGAGGTTTGCAGGTCAAAACAATCAAGTACAAGTCCTTTCGAGATTTTAGGAGTACTAAAATGACCATAGAGACGAGTAAAACTTGTTAGAAGAAATGGTATACCATTTGGAACATTACTTAGAATTATATGCCCGAATTAGAGTTTTAAGACAAAAGTTTTGCAAAATAGAGTTCAGCATGCAAAACAGTCTAGTTAATTAAAGTTATTTTAATTATTAATTTATATGCATATCAAGTTAAGTATAACTTATAACATATTTATTTTATTATTTCAGGTTGCATCTCTTACATCTAACTCTTCACACCTCAGTTAACAAGATGACGAGTAAGATCAAGATTACAAAGATCTCGGGTTAAGAGATGATTTTTAGACTGATGTACTATACATTTGATATATTATAAATATTATTAAGATAATATTTTATAAAATAATATTTTATTTATATAAAAATTTGATTCTAAATAGAAAATATGCTTTTGAACAGGTATTTACAAGTATAAACTATATAATTAAATAAATATAAGATTATTTAAAAATAATAATTTTTTTCCAACTACTTATGCCTTTTAAGTATATGAGTCTACAATTAGCAGATACAAATAAATAATATATATATATAATGACCACTTTAAGGCAGCATTTTGCAAACATAAATAACTATCAAATATTAACGTCTGCATCTTTTGCGTCTACAAAACAAAAAGAGATACTATTGTGTCTGCTTATCGACGCTTGCACTTCAGACACCAATATTTTGTCAATAGTTATTGACGTCTAGAATCAGTGTCTGGTTATCATATGCAAAAAGGCAAATGAAGATAATACTGTCTAAGTTTAAGGTATCTACGTCTGATAAAGATGGCAATGGGCTAAGTTTGGCAAGGCCTAGACTAGACCCGTTATTTACACGTATTCATTATGGACCCAAAAATAGGACCTCTATGAAATCCATCACTTACTGGGTATACCAAGACTCATGGTTTTGGCCATCGATCCATTTTTTTCTTCTTCCTTTTTTTTTTTAAAAAAAAAGAAAAAAAAACTATATTCTTCTAATTTTAAAATAAAAATTTATTATTCTTTTTTTCTCCCTTTACTTTGCCATAGAAGTCTTTTTTAGTGGAAGAAGAATAATAATACTGATATTGGAATATGATATCTCATTCTTCCTGGCTTGCTGAGATATTTTTATAGTTTGTCATATGTGCAATTTATGTACCTTGTTTTCAAGAGCATATATTATAATGCTTGTATTTTAATCATTTTTTTTTTTTTTGTGGATGAAATAAAAAGAAAAAGAAAAAGGAATTATGTTTAGACCGATATTTTTATGGCTATGTCTAGATTCAGACCCGGTTCATAAACTTGTCTATATATATATATATATGCTGTCCCAATTTTTTCTTATTTTTTTTTATTGTTACTTATTGACATGTAATTAAAATCTTGATTAACCATAGAAAAAATAATGTAAAAGTAATTGATTAGAAGGAATGAAGGAAATGATTGAGGAATACAAAGTTGATTTCAAAGCAATATTCAAACAAGATGTTCATTGAATAACAATATCAACTAGGAATTTCAATTAAAAAAAAATGAAAAATTGGTAACAAAAATAAATTATTTGTAGGGTGAATATACATTTTAAAATTTAACTCATGTGGCATGCATGCGCATATAGGAATTACTAAGTTTAACCATACATTTTAACATTTTGAATAAATTATAAATCATGCTTAATTATACCAGGTGTAATATGTAGATTCGATAAAATTATTGACATTAGAAACTGAGTGGTAGTTTGATGGGTGAAAAATTAATCATAGACCCAGTGGGACTTCAAATTTTGTCCATACCTAATAGGTTTCCTAATTTTGTCTAGACCTAACGAGTAAAAAATTAAATACCCAAACCCACTTAGGACTCATTCAAGACTTAAATATAGACCTTTTAAGGTCAGGTTGGGATGGCCCAACATGGACCCAGCTTAATTGCCATCCTCAGCATCTGGTTAGCAGTGTTTAGAAGTAGATGCAGATACTTACAAGTTAAAAGCAGACATCGAGGTTTGTTTTTGCTTAGAGAAATGTTACGAGGTTTAGTGCACAATAACTATAGTACCAAATAAAATAAAATGTATTGATAAGATGCAAGCTCAGTTTGTGAGAGAATCAACACGAGTATTACTTTTCGACAAACGTAAAATCTCTTCAATACTAAATATCAGGCTTAGTTTCCCACGTGTTTTTAAGGAGATGGAACAAAAACACATCTCCATCCTTTTGCTGGGCAGGTATCACTTTATCCACAAGTAATCTACATGATTTTCATTTTGGCAACATGTGATTTATGAACTATCACTTTATCCACATGTAATTGATTTCATTATCAGTTAATCCCATATTTATCTATTTTTTATTCATTTTTATTAAAAAAAAGAATTATATTATATGCTTCCATACAAACATATGTACGTGTATCGATCTACACATGCATGAGTCCATATAATTAACTGGCGTGATAAAATAAGCAAGTGATTCAGGATTGGCAAAATTAAACTGTATTTCATCGATGAATATCACACCTTTCAAGTTGTTCTGATCGAGATCAAGTTCCCAATGCCTCTTGGTATATATCCAGTGAAACAATTGTGACCCAAAAACAATCTTTTGAGCCCTTTGCATCCATACCAACTTGATGGAATTTGACCTATAATCCCATTTTCATCAATAGAAAAATATTCATATTTGGTAAGATCACAACAAATATCCCAGGATATTGTTCCTGTTAGATTATTATAATGAAAATAGATCTCTTGCAACGTAGACGTGTTGAAGATAATTGATGGTATGGTACCTGAAATCTAGTTGTTTTCCAAATATATGATCCTCAAGCAAGGAAGAGCACAAATGTCTTTTGGTAGGTGCCCTTATTTTTAAATGTGAAAGAGGTTAACTACAGTCGTTTATATTGATCCCAAAATATATGCATATCAAAATACTTAACATTCATTTATTATATACATTTCTTCAAAGTTGGATGCTTAAAGAAGTTTGTGATAAATTAATGAAAGGTTTTGGACTACATAAAAATTAGGTTATATACTTATATTTTAATTGTTTCAAGCTATGTAAGTTGTGTTACTTGCACTAAAGAAAATATTTTCCACTGAAAATCATTTAGTGGATGCAAACAGATATTATTTAACTAAATACAGTTCACAATGGGGAGAATTCATAGAATGTTCAATATGATGTCAATTGTAAAGCAGACATACATTTAGGAAACAATATCTGTCCACTAAGTTTGAGGTTGGAACTAAAAGTTCACTAATTTTTTTTTGGGTTCAACTCGTTGGGAACAACATAAAAAAGTAGCAGCAAAATCGTCACTGTGACAAACCAGAACAGAAAGTCTTTATGCCCACTCTGAATTCTCTTTCTTTGCAAAACCTCTCTTGAATTCTCAACCTAATTTCTTATTGTCTTTCTGTTTTCTGGGATTTGTTGGCTATGTTATGCATGAGTGTACAAAGAAAGAAAGTGGAAAAGTTATATCATTTATAAAGATTTGAATTCTACGACCGTGTTCAACAAATCCCTATTGCTAATTTGGCTTAGTTTAGGTCCTTATCTATTATTGCCATATTGACACCATTATAGGGTAGCTTGACGTAAGGTTTTCTTGTTTTTTTTTTTTTTTTTTTTAATTTGGGGGTAGGAGGAGAGCCTTAAACTCTAGTATCATGCCACTTGAGATAAACTCGGGCTAATGCTACATAAGCATCTTTGCATGCTAGCAAAGTCAGCTGGTGACATGCACATAGGGGAAGTTAGTTCCCCTCATGTTTTTAAGGAGATGGAACAAAAACACATCTCTCCATTCATTTTTCTGGGCAAGTATCACTTTATCCATGAATAATTTTTATTCTGGCAACATGCTTGTGATTTATGAACTATCACTTTATCCATGTGTGATTAATTTCATTATCAGTTAACTTATCTTTATTTATTTTCAATTCATTTTTAGTGAAGAAAAAAATTATATTATATGCTTCCATTTTGAACCAAAAAAAAGAAATTAAGTTAATTTACATATTTTAAGCTTTTTATTATCTCAATTGAAAGGAAAATGAATGAAAAAAATAAACAGATGGTGAGTTTATTGATAATGATAAATGTACACCTAACCCTAACCCATATTCAAGTTTTATTTTCGCTTGTTTTTATATTAAATTTTAGGTAGAGGGTAGTTTAATATTTCCGCTCATATTCCTCTAAGTCTCTAAGTGCTAATGTTGCATGTATTATACAAGTCCCTCTCAACAGATTCCACACACAAAAAGTGCCCCTTAACGTTAATTGGTAATTTGATTTGTGCCATTGAGTATTCAAATTTTTATTTTTATTTCTTTAATTTATCAATCAGACATTTTTTTCTAAACTTTTTGATTTGTCTCGGTGATTTTAATGTTTTTTTACTAAGATTTTTATAATGAAATATTATTCAATTAATTACAATGATTCAAATTACAAAAAAGAATCTACTTGAATACTATCAGTAATTGAATCATTATACCCTAAAATTTATATTTTTATTTACTATACAGATTGCACATGTTGAGAGATTAAACTGTACTAGTATAATAATTAAAATATCGTGGGATTATTATTAATTTGGGAGTTATTATTTTTGGATTTATATATCTTGAGTACTTTTGTCACAATTTTTATACGTAAGGTGAATAAATTTTCCATTGTTAAGAAATACTTAGTAAAATTATTTTTAAAGTATGTCATTTCTATTTTTGTTGTAAATTTTTGAAGAGTCATGCTTAGTGTTTTTTTTTTTTTTGGTGCTCGAACTTGGCACTGAAGGGTGGGGAGATAAAAACCGACCACTTGAGCTAAGCTCTCAGTAGTAGACCGCTTAGTGTTTTAGGCACAGTAGTGCATTACATAAGGAGTATACTGCTCCAAGATTTCTACACATGGAGAAAAGCAAGGAACAAAATTTCGTTTCGAGAGACCGTTTTGACAAGCCTAGAAACGGAAACGATTCGGGAAACATTGTGGAAACGCTATTTTTTTTAAAACATGGAAACATATAATAAAATACATATTGTAGTAATTTTAAGGATCTAAATAGAATGCTAATAAATTAAATTGATAGAAAAAAGATAATAATTAAAAATTAAAAATATATTTTTAATTAATTTATATTTATTGATATTATAGGTTAATGAACATAAATTTTATTTTCTAACTAATTTTTATCTACTAATGTTCTAGGTTAATGAAAAGATATAAATAATTTATAATTATTAATTTTCTTCCTCTATTTAAAAATTAAACTAACTTAAAAATAAAAAACTACTTTTGTTTGTGTTATCTATAAGTTATATATATAAATTCACTAAAATAATAGGAAAAAGAAACATGGGTCAACAATTTACAAAGCCCATATATATAATCCTCTAAATATATACATTAGTAAGCCCAAGCCCACAAGATGCTAAAAGGAGAAAAAAAAATAAAATCTAAAACCTATGACTTCACCCAGACCCAGTTGATCGAGGAAAGGAGTATATCTCTGCAACTCTTCTTCTTCCACTTTTCTACCCCTACGCATGCAGTTACACCTCCAAGAGCCATTAGGAGATGATAGAAGAATGAGACCGAGATGGAGATAAGAGAAAACGAACTTGAAGATGGATTGCTCTGTCATCATCAACCTGAAGACTTTTCCTCCTTCTCTTCTTCAAAATCTCAGATAAGCATTCTTTGTATTTTTTTTTTTTTTTTGCCTTTAATAATCAACAATGTTTTCAAATTTTCTGCTTTGCTTTTAATTTTTCTCTCACGTTTTGATCTGTTTTGGTTGGAAAATGTGAAATCGACTCTGTTTTCACCGAAACATTCAGGTTTCGTTTCCATATTTGTGGAAACCGAATCGATTCGCCCGAAACGAACGAATTGACACGAATTTTGAATCCTTGGAGAAAAGAGTATATTTGGAAAATCAGTTCACATACTAGCTATTCCCTAAAGCATAAAAAGAAATATAAGTGTATCAACATACAATAAAGTTAGTATATATATATATATATAATTCTACTCGTGTTCAAGAACTTTTTTTCTAAATAAAAATATTATAATTGTTGTATAAAATGGAGAGTTTTCAAAGAGGTTTATGTTTTATTAAAAAATAATTGATTAATTGAATTTAACAATACGTGATTTTTTTTGTTTCTTGTTAATTTTTTCTCCTTAATTGTAAGAGAAAATGTTGGTATTTTAGTTTAAAAAGAGGTCAAAATTCAGGAGGACACTATCATTACTTTTAATATGGTATTAAATTAAAACTATATTAAAAAATCAGAAGACATCATAAGAGTGTTATGGCTTTTAGTATAGAAGAAGAAGACAATACGTGAGTTTTTTTGTTTCTTGTTAATTTTTTTCTCCTTAATTGTAGGAGAAAGTGTTGGTATTTTAGTTTAAAAAGATGTCAAAATTCAGGAGGACATTATCATTACTTTTATTGTGGTATTAAATTAATAATATATTAAAAAATCATAAGACACTATAAGGGTGTTCTGGCTTTTAGTGTAGAAGATAGATAGATAGAAGTATAGATATAGATATAGATATATATATATATATATATATAGATAATTGTTCACGCACATGTTCAATAACTTTTTTTTTAATAAAAAATATTATAATTGTTATATAAAATGGAGAGTTTTAGAAGAAGTTTTTTTTTTATAAAAAGAAAAAATAAAAATTTTTGATTAATTGAATTTAACAATAAGTGAGTTTTTTTGTTCCTTGCTAATTTTTTTCCTTAATTGTAGAAGAAAATGAATAGTTCTAATAAATGATGGTATTTTAGTTTAAAAAGATATTACAATTTAGGAGGACATTATGGTATTATATTAAAAAGTCGGACACTATAAGGGTATTCTAGCTTTTAGTATAACTAGACCCATCACACGTAAGGTGTTTTTTTTTTTTTTTTTTTAAGAAATAATGTAAAAAATATTATAATTGTTGTATAAAATGAAGGGAAGGAGATAAGATTTAGACGAGGTTAAATTTTTTTAGAAAATAATTGATTAATTGAAGCTAATAATACGTGAGTTTTTTGTTTGAGTTAATAATTTTTTACTTAATTATTGGAGAAAGTAAGTAGTTTCTAATAAATGATGAAGTTTTAGTTTAAAAATAGGTCAAAATTTAGTAGGACATTATGGTAGTAAATTAAAAATTATATTAAAAAGTCGGATACTATAAGGGTGTTATGGCTTTTAGTATAACTAGAACCATTACTTGTGCTTATAAACGTGTTCAAGTTTTTTTTTTTTAAGAAATAATATAAAAGATATTATAATTGTTATATAAAATAGAGGGAAGGAGATAAATTTTAGAAGAGGTTGATTTTTTTTTTTAATAATTGATTAATTGAAGTTAATAGTACGTGAGTTTTTTGTTTATGTTAATTATTTTCCTTAATTATAAGGGTAAGTCAGTAGTTTCTAATAAATGATAAAATTTTAGTTTGAAAATAAGTCAAAACTTAGGAGAAAACTATCTTTCTTTTTAGTATAGTATTTTGAAATTAAAAACTATATTAAAAATCAATGAACACCATAAGGTATTCTGGCTTTTATAATAGCTTTTAACATTAGCATATGCTCTCAAGTTAAAATTTATCATTGATAAATAAGTCGATATTTTCTTATAAATAGTTAACATTTAACAACCGTATTGTTGGGTCTCTATGGTAAAAACTCTTTATTACTTTGTGCTTTTTGTCCTATAAAAAAAAAGGTAAATTATTATTATCATTATTTTACTTTACTCTCATTTAAGTCAATAATATTAAATTGTTCACACTGATTTTTTATATTTATCACTTTACCCACATCTACTAATTTTCTAATCTTCACCCATCTCAGCACATACTTAGCCCAAAAATTATTTGATGGGTACGCCATCACATTTAAACTCTCATATTCTAAATCAATCTCTATTAATTACTTCTTCTTTCTCAATATTATCTCAATAGTTAAAATTTTTTATTTTTTATTTTTTTTCATTTTAATAATAACTAGCCTTATCACACGTGCTTATGCCCATGTTCATAGTTTTTTTAGAAAAATATTTTTCAAATAATTAAATATCAATTATTTTAATTTGTAGTACATGTTTGAACAATTTATTATATTGAATGAATAAATTTCTAATTAGTTAATTTTAAAATCTTTTAAAATTGATGTGGATAGACATGGGTTTCTTATTTTAAATAAAAATAAAAATAGATAAGAATTAATAACTTATTGGAATAGTTTTTTTAATTAGTTTTTTTTTTCTTTTAAATAGACTAAATTGAAAAAAAAACTTAAAATAGTAAGAAATTATAAATATAGGGTATTGTAAAAAAATTTATGATAAAATAGTTAGTTAAAACCAGAGAATATCATAAGGGTATCCTAACTTTTAGACTAGTATAGATAGATTGATAAAAAGATATAAAAGTATAAATAAGATTGCAACAAGTTTATAAAAGTAATGATTTCTAGTAGTAATCAAATTCTTTTTTGTTAATAAGTTTTCATTGTTTTTCTAATTTTTATAGATTTATATGTTATACATATTTTATAACGTTCTTCTTGCTTCTTCTTTGTTCTTTTAAGCTCTATTGATTTTTCGTTTATGTGTCCATACCATAGTTTTCTATCTAATGCCATTGACTCCAATCAATTACTATTAGAAATAGTCCATCACCTCTATTTAAGAGTTCAATTTTCATCAATACATGAAAACAAAGTCAATTCTCATAGACATAATCTACGTGATAAAATAACTAGTTAAGGCAAAATTGATAACAGATAAAACCACATTGAAAAATAATAAGCACTAGAGTGAAATTAGTCAAAGCATATGTAGGTAAAGACATATTTACTAGGTAATTTGAAGTTGCAAAAATAATAGGTTAATGGAGTGAAAATTTGTCAAAGCACATGTACGGGAAGAAATATTTACCTGTATTTAAGATCAAAACCATTATATTCCCAAACACCTTTAATCTTTTCTTCTTCTTTTTTTTTTTTTTTTTTTTTTTACTATAGCAACTTAAAAGCAAGTAATTCCAAGGGACGCTAATGGCCACACATATAATTAACACACTAGTTAAACAAATAATAAATAAACACGAATTTTCAGCGAAACTTGTTAATTCCAGAGTGGAGATGTTTGAAATTGAAAAAGGAATTGTGCCCAAAAGCGTATTAAATGCAATACGTAAGATCTTCAACTTGGGAATCCTTCCAATCTAAAGAGGAATATATCCCTCAATCAAATTATCATTCCAATCCAAGGTTTCTAATTTTGACATGTTGGGTAAGAAAAAAGGAATGACACCATTGAAATTGTTGTTTTTGAGAATCAAATGTTGAAGTTCATGCAATTCCCTATCCATGGTGGAATATCACCACTTAAAAGGTTGTAGCCAAAGTTGAGGAGCTTCAACCTACGTAATGAGCCCAACTGCCTTGGTAGATTTCATAGAAACTATTGTCGCTGAGGTTAAGTTCAACTAGGAAAGAGAGGTTTCCTAGTTCTGGGGGTATGGTACCGCTAAGACCCATATTAGTAAGATTCAAGGACCTGACCTTTTGAAGGCGAACACCACAAGTGATACCAATCCAGTTGCAGAGAGAAGTAGTGGTAGACCAATTTGTGGCCAATATGTTGTGAGGGTCTAAAGTGCTAAAGTTGGTCTTGCTCATAGCTATGTAAAATGCCATCAAGCAGCAGCACTGCAGTGAAAAGGAGAAAATAGAAAAACATGAGTAGTAGCTTTTGCATGTCTAGTTAGTAACATGTATTTTGAGAAATGATGTATTCGAATATTAATAGGAGTACTCTATAATTTGGGGACTGATTGACTTGAGATAAATAGCTCACTTTGTCAATTAATGAGTTGGTTGGTGAATAACTTTTATGATTTACTTGCATCATTTTTTTAAGAAGATTTAAATTCAAAAAGAGAAAGTACATCTTTCTACTAGTAAATTAATATTTTTATTTTTTTAAATAAATAGATTTACTTTTTAAAATTTATATATAATTAGAAATTTAAGTTTATTTTTCCAATAATGAAATTTAATATTACTTATGTTTGTATAAGATATTTTATTTTATATTTATTAAAACAATCTATCTTTCTATATCTATCTATATTATAATATACTAAAAGACAAAACACCCTTTTGGTATTTTCTGACTTTTTAATATAGTTTTTAATTTAAATAATATACTAAAAAGGGCGGAAAAGTGTCTTCCTAAATTTTAATCTCTTTTAAATTAAAATTCTATTATTTATTAGAAAGCACCCACTTTCCCTTATTATGAAGGAAAAAAAATTTGTGTATTATTAACTTAAATTAATCAATTATTATTATAATATATATATATATATTCTAAAGCTTAAATCATTATCTCCATTTTATACAACAATTATAATTTTTTTTTTTTACATTATTTGAACATGTGCTTAAATGGATGTGATTGGGCTAGTATATAAAAATTAAATAAATTGAGGTTAAAATATTATTTTACAATTAAGGAAAAAATAAAAAAGAGAAAGAAAGAAAGATTACATGTAAAAAATATATAAGTACTTTAAACAAAAAGATATAAAAAAAGTCCAAAAATTATTTTCTCCTTTATATATTTAAAATAAAGTCAAGATTTTAAAAAATATTTTATTATTATTATTTGTAAAATAAAGAGTCTAAAAGAATTTTAATTAAATTGGATCATGTAAATAATTAGAAAAAAAGAAAAAGAAAAAAGTGCATGAATCGTCTTGACCAAGTGTTGGTGCTTGATTTTCCTAATTAAACTAATAATTCTATCTGTTGTGTTGTAGACTGTAGTCTACTCTGCCATCTCTTTCTATTTTCTTCCATAAGTGCTTAAATGGTCATTATACAGGTAATGGGGTGGATAAGTATTACAATTAAGTAACCCATGGAAAGTGCAAGAATTTAAGACAAGAAAGAATGACAAAGTAGAATAAATCATGGAAGTCTTTCTACTTTGCGTTTAATTATATTTGGATTTTTGGTTATTAAAATTAAATATATAACAATACTAACCATAAAATCTTCATAAATATCATCTTTTTACTAACACTTTGTACTTATTTCCAAAAGTTGGCAACTTCACTGCCCTTATGTCATGATCTTGGAAAATTCCAATGCTTCTGTGCGACACTTAGACTCTCAAGTCTCGTGCTAGAATGCTAAGTCAGTCCTAAACTTCATTCAAACTCAAGAGAAGGAAAGCACGAAAGAGAACCTCTAAGAAAGGAACTCTCTTTATTGAACATTGAAAGGCTCTTACAATAGTTTTCTTGCTTTCAATGCTTGGATCTCTTGGATTGCTTGATGGTTACAAATGTCTCCCTATCTCTATTTATACTACTCCACCTACTTAATTAACGGTGGAAATTGATTTCATCTAATAGCTCACATTAGCCATCTAGAACTCTTCTATAAAATATCTAAATATTTATACATTTTATAGAAATATCTAGGCCTCCTATAACTATGTACATTGTTCTAGAGCATTACACACATTCTTGCAACTTCCAAAATCTTCTAGGATGTTCTACAACCTTGTAGAATCTTCTAGAGTGTTTTAGAGTCTTCTGTATCCTTTTGGACCCTTCCAAAACTTTCTTGTATCTTCTAGAACCTTCTAGAGCTTTCTAAAACTTTTAGAACCTTCTCGAATTTTCTGGAACTTTTCGGAACCTTATGGAACCCTCTTGGTTCTAGAACCATTCAGACTCTTCTAAAATGATTCTATAACTTTCTGAAATCTCTTCGATTCTTTTAGAATGCTCCAAGAACTCATATAAGTGCACCATGCAGACCTCCTAATTGTTGCCCATGTGGCACCAAGTAAACAACGAGTTAGCGGGGCGTGCCACTTAGCACACTAATATCAAGAGTATGAAGATGTAAGTTGTTCAATCAGTAAACTCTCTTAACATCGCATGTATGATCTGTGATTAAAAACTACTATTGGCATGATAAAATAACCATCACAAGTTAGCAAAGGCTAAATATTCGGGTTGATTACACGATTCAGTTGGCAAAATAAAATAAAGACACGTGAAGGATACTAAACGTTATTAAAATTCAAAACAATAGATCGAATTCGATCAGTAGAAACTCATTAAACAATTGTGGTCATGCAGCGTGATATGATTGATCATTGTGGATTGTGGTCATGCAGCTTGATATGATTGATCATTGTGGAAGACAAATAAGATAGCTTAAACTGATAGTTTCGCGTTTAAGTTAGTAGGCTAAACTGCGGTTTCCAAAAGTTAATTTCCTAGGCCAAAGAGTCGTATATATATATGTCAAATTAATGCTTTTTATTAGACTCACAAACATGTCCACATAAAATATAAATCGCTATAAATAAAGAAATAAGTTAGGTTTATAATTACCTTTGAATTGAATAAAAACCTGAGAGTTTTGTTGGTATAAGTTAGGAGCAATTGTAATTTAGATTTACTGTCCTATTTTTACAACTCGTCTTGTACCAGTAATGCCTTCTGTCGAAGTGTACAAGGTATTCTGTTTACTTTTTCATTTATTAAAAAAAAAAAAAGAAAAAAGAAATGTGTACCTCTAGTATTTCAAGTATATTATATTCTTTTCACATTAGTGGTAACATTTTATTGGTATCTATGATAGTACTTTTATTGAAAATCAAAGAAAATATTTTCATCCATGTCTAAATTATTTGTACGTAGGAGGACCAAAAAGAAAAAAAAAGTATTTTGATATGTAGATAATTTGCCTTTCCCCTCCCCTTTGGCCGAGGCTTCTTTGTTCTTCCCCTTTCCCTTCCACTTCCACTTCAACTTCCACAACCCCTCAACGGCCACCACATTAGACTCCCATCATTCAATAGCTTAATTTTTGTACATTGTGCAAATTGATTCTAGCTGCTAGTTAAAAGGTTTAGCTTGGTAAGACTTTAATTATTACGTTTTATTTAATATTGGTTATTTTCTCATAATTACCAATTACATCAAATAATTTATTTATAAGTAAAGTGCAGGTAAAATAAAAAATCGTTTTTTTTATTTTATATTTAGATAAAATAACATATAAACTTTATTCCTCAAAAATTTAGCTGAGAGGGTAACTATTTATGCTTCTAATGGGTTAGGTAATTAATTGAGATGATAAACGTAAGTTGTTATTAAATTTGCTATCTTATTTTTCAGATCACTAGGGTTAGTACTAGAAAGTTCTATGGGTTTGGGAATTTAGCGATTTCATTATTTCTCTTTTGGATGAAATTGAATTATTACTTATAGGTGACTTGGTGTTTTTGGATTTTGTTATTTTTGTTGCGAGATATAAATTAATGAGAGTGAGGTTTTGGTAAAAACTCACAATCTTCTTTATTGGTTTGATATATTGTAACTTCCAATTTGGGATAAAAATTAAAAGTAACTTTATCTCATCATATTTTCTTAGTAGGCTCCTTGAAAGCTCACTGCAGTTGTTTACTTGATTAGCTATTGTATGATCTTGGAATTGGAATTATGAATTTTACTATGAGTGGATAATGCATAGTATAGCGTTTGTTTTGTCCACTCTCCTGCATCCCTATATTACCATATAAAAATTAACTTTTTTTTTTCTTCACATTGTTTCTTGTCCACTTGATTTAAGTTATTTATGAATATTTTCAAGTAAGTTTTACCAAATTAAATATATTTTTTTTAGAAAAATCAGTTGACTAATAAATATTTTTAAACAAATTTTTTTTTCCCAAACCCAAACTTGATTCCAGTTCAGTAAATATTTTCAAACAATTAAATAACTTTAAAAATTTCTCTATATACTAAAATAACATTTGTTAATAAATACTTTATATAGTTGTACGTAAATTCTAGAGATAAACACCTTTAATTATTTATTTATTTTTTTTCCTTATCAACTTGTTTCGATAGAATTGTGAAATATGGACGCATGGACTTGGAATAGTATAATATTATTCATATGGCATAAATTTGACTACAAATGGAATTGACTTGTTGGTTTATACTATTTAGTTTGTTGTTACTGCTGATACTGGGAGCATGAATGTTGGAAATCGTTTTGATCATTGGAAAAGATTGAAGAGAATGACTATGGATGGTTATTTGTGCTCCATATATTTTACGAACTATTTGTCTGTACATGATTATTTTTAAACAAAATGTTTTAGGAGACAGGTTTTTCCAGAACATTTTAACTAGTGAGGAATGGTTAGTTAGGGAGAGATATCCTAACTCTATGTGTGGGCTAACACATGAAAATATATGACATTGATGAATATGATACACTAGTTAGCGGGGATTTTTAAATTGACTCGTTCTGACATATGGGTACAATGGTTTGATTTAGAATTGACAGAAGATATCATAGTTAGCCAAGACTTGTCGCTGACTTGTTGTAACCTAAGGGCACAATGAATTGAAATTGACACATTTGATACTATAGTTAGTGACGGTAACTCATTGTAACCTACGAGTACACGGTTGTTGTAGGTTATGAGATTGTAATATCTCCAACTTAGTTTTCATTAAACGAGTGTTAACAAGTTCTTTATATCAAATTTATTTTAAACTTCTACTAGATCATTGCATGTTTAAGTACATGAGTTATTTTGAACTACTCGAGTGCTAGCTTGACCTCCTGCTATATTTCATATTATCCACTCTAACCCAAACCATTGTTAGTTTAAATGTTTTTCGTTAGTGGAGCCATATCAGTTATATGACCGTCATTGTAAGGAATTGTTTGATCTTTTTGCTTTTGGTAGGCTCAACTTTTTGATCAGCTTGAATTTTGAAAACTTGTTTGTATCGTTATTCTTGAGTTCTTTTATGAGTTTTTGTACACTTAGACTCCACTAGTACTAGATCATGGATCTGTTGTTGTGATCATCATTATTTTTACTAAAAATTTTATGGCTGTATGGTTAACCCATTATGCCACCATTGCTTCTATTGCTATTGTTATTATTATTCTCTTATAATTATGTTTCCTATATAGTATTGTTAGTTCGTTAGAGTTAAGGTAGGTCTTGGTCTACCTTATTTCTGTCCTCTGTTTGGGTCATGACAATTTAAATAAGCTTTTTCTTATTTTTATGTTTGTTTATTTTGTAAAATCACTTGGTTTCATCTCTAGAACTCAGAATTAGGGTTTAAGGGAAGGGAAGAGCTATCCCCATTGAAGTTCATTTGCTTAACATGCATCCTCCAACAAAATAGAAAATAAAAATAAAGTGAAGCAGCATAATGCAGAAATACAGAGAAAAAGCATTTATAATTTATGTAGACTTTAGGATTCATGGAGCATCAAGACAGAAGCAACCAAGAGAAAAAAGTAAGCCTTAGCATCAAGACAAAAGCGAGAAAAAGAAAAAAATCATGTCATAAGGTTTGAGGTTTTTGTATTTTCTATTTTATTAGAAGTTACTATTTTATTATTCTAATATTTCTTATGAATTAGGAATTACTATATTTTTAAGACATACTATCATATTTTCCTATTAATTAAGAGTTGCATTTTATTATGAATATTTTCTTGTTGAGTGAGTATCGGTATTCTCGTAGGGTTTCTCCTAACCTATTACAAATGATAGACTTTGCTAACTTGTAATAATCATTTTCTGTCAGTAAAGTTTAAACCTAAGGGTGTTTGATTATTTTGCTGGTGGATTCTTGTTTTATTCTTAAAGATTTAGTTTTGCGCTAATGTTTTCTAAACTTAGTTTTATGATAGCTTTAGTTTCATGATTGCTTTAGTTCCTTTCATATTCTACTATGTCAGTTAGTATCAGAGTAGGTTTTCTCATTGAATAGCCGACAAAAACAGGGACCATCTATTGGAGAACATTTGACAAGTAATCACTAAAACCCAAGTGCAGAATAGGGAGCAATTGAGATTATTGAAGGGGAAATAAATTAGATTTTGGGAGCTTTAGAATGGTTGATGGTTGATGGTTGATTTTAATGGAGGAAGAACAACAATTAATAGTGAGCAAGGAAGGAGAGTGTCCCTGCCATGGAGCAAACTAATAATAGTCGTACGCTGAACTTGTGTTCATTTACCTTTCCTATAAACCTTGAGTTTGACACAAAACTCATGGAAAGATTCCAGTGTAATTATGTTTATCATTAAGAGTCAAATCATCAAGAAATTCCAAATGATGATTTCCTTTGTAAAAGATCATTCACACACATACTGGAAATCCATTTAACAATGATGCTTGCTCTTGAGTTTAACATGAGCATGAATGATGACGCTGAGTGAAGATTTGATGAAATTTTTGAGGATATCATTATGTTGTGTAATGCATTTTTAACTATGTTTGTTTATTTGTTTATTTGTGTATTTGTTTTTTTCTTTTGCTCGACTACTGGTAAAATATGAAGTTTGGGGATGTGATAAGTTCTCAAAATAACTTATATTATATCTTATTATGCATTCATTTTAGCTATGTTTCTAAGCTTTGCATTGCAATTTAGTTAGTTTTAGTTTAGATTGTAAGTTATTGTGTTTTGTATTGAGTTTTTGTGTTTTAATTGTTTTTGTTCGTCTTTAGCTTTCAAATAAATGCTTCAATCCTAATTGGTTTTGGTTATGTATTTTGAAGGTTTAAGGCTTCAAAGAGTCAATTTTGAAGACCAAAAATACAAGGGATGCAATTCTAGCTCATAGGACACTGTTTGTAACTATTTGGCATTGTTTGGCACTGTTCATGTTACTGTTGAAATAGTGGCGCCACAGCACCAAAGAACTAGCACCTAGGCGCCATTTGAATATGTCTTCAATGTTAGAGAGTCCAGCTCCAAGGCGCTAGTTTGATACTACCAACCCTATTTTGGCCCGAATTCACTAAACTCTAATTTTTTTAAGGGTATTTAAAGGATAGAAGCTAGGGTTTGGGACATTTTTCTGCAACTTGAGAGAATGTTGAGAGGCAAAGGAGGCACAGGAGGCAAGAGGAGAAAGAGGAGCAAGAAGCTTGAAGATTGGTGGCAACCTTCATGAGTTTTCTCCATTTCCTTCTTCTTTCTTTATTTCTTGTGTTGTATTGATGATTTGTTTAGCTCCAACCATGCTTAATTTATATGGAATGAACTAATTCTTTTGTTCTAGGATTGTAATTGAACTCACAAGTAACATGATTTCGTTTTTCCTATGAATTGATTTTGAGTTGTGGTATTCATGTTATGTGTATCATTCTAAGTTTAATGCTTCTAATCGCTTGATCTCTAATTAAATTGTTGTGGCAATTTAGAAGAACCTTGACAAAGGAAATCTAAATTAGCCTTGAATGATATAATACATGTTTGGATTCATTCAGATGGATGGTTGGATTTAATTTGTATATAGGATAGACATATAGCTATATGCCATGCATAACCAAATGAGATTCTCTCTTAATGAATCTTGTTTAATTCAATTCTCATAGGCATATAGTGAATTGGTTAAATGAGGTATGATTATAAACAATTCAAAATATACTTATAATTAAATTAGAATTCTTCGTTAATACCATGATACAATGAGCATAAGCAAGATAGGATAAATGCAAGTTAATTCAAGTGTCAGGGAAATTGTGATCCTTGGCTCATCTTAATATATATATATATTTTTTCATGTTCTTTTGTTTAGATAGTTTAATTATCATTTCAAAGTTCATTGTTTAGATAAAGATAGGATTGATACAATTTTATCACTTCACATTGTTACATAATTCCTTGTGGAACAATGCTCTACTCATCACTTTATTACTTGTTAACGATATGTACACTTACTTGATTTATCCGACAACAACCCTCTAAATCATTTGCTTACAAATCTAAGTACAAGCTAGGGCATGCTTGGAATTCCAAATTAAAGATTTTGAATAAATTATGTCGAATGAGTAATTCATTTGGGAATGGATCCTTCTAACTGACTGTCAAGAAATATACAGACCTTGTAGATTTTGTAACTCTCCCATTGAGGATGGAATGGTTCCAGTTAGTGGATTGAATGACAAGCTAAACAAAGTCAATTCAGTGAAGTTGCCAATATCTGTTGGAATGCTACCCTTCATGCCACTAAGTACTGTAGAGAAGTAGAGAGATTTCTGAGGGTATTCGGAAGGGAGGCATTCAGTGGATTGCTTGACTATGTAATTTAAATTTTTGCGGTTTGTAAATCTTTGAGAGTGCCAAGTTCTAAAGTGGAAGATTCAGTTATCAAATCATTTTTAGCAAGGTCTAGCGATTGGAGGTTTCTTAAATTCCCAAGAGTGCTGGGGATATAACCTGAAAATGAATTGACTAGTAAGTCCAGAATAGATAGCGTGGAAGCACTGGATATTGAACTTATGTTTGGTGGGAGATTACCCGTGAGTTTGTTTGAGGCCAATGCGAGTACTGATAGTGTGGACATATTAGAGATTGCAGGTGTGATGAGGCTTCTGAGGTTGTCTCCTTGAAGAGCCAGAATCTGTAGATTGGGTACGTTGCCAATTTCTTATGGTATTGCACCTGCCATAATGTAAATGCCGAAATCTTAGACTTTTTAGCTCAAGTTAGCAACATTAATTTTTTATTTTCAAAATTGATAATTTAAACAAGGCAGACAACAAACTTATATAGCTATTAGCAGGCATTATAACTGAGGTAACTGAGTTAGATTCTAGCCTTATTCAGTAAAATTTTATCCATACATAAGATGGTAGTTCATACCTTGAAAGTTGTTAGCAACAAAACTAAATTTATAAGCACGGTAAAGTTCTCAAATTCTGCAGGTATGCTTCCTGTGAAATTACTGAAAGACATGGATAGAGACTGAAGATGCTTGCAATTGAATAAGCTGAATGGGATTTCCCCAGAGATCTGATTCACAGATAATTAAAGGATTTCCAGCTCTGGAAGGTAATAAAACATGTCTTCTGGAAGGTCACCAAATAGGTTATTGTTGGTGAATATAATTATTTCAAGTGCTGAAATATTGGAGATTGAAGGAATAGAATCTGATAGTTGATTCTCACTAATATATATTTATTATAGAGAAGCAACATTGAATATGTCTGGTGGCAGTCCACCCAAAAGCTTGTTATCACTTAGATCAAGTGCTTGTTAAAAAAAAATCAAATGCGGTTTCTATGGATGGTGGGATAGTACCAGTGAAGTTGTAGAAATCAAATTCTCAAGTCTAGGCAAGAAGCCAATCCATTATGGGATCTCCCCTTCCATTTTATTAAATTAACTGAATTTTTTCAAGGTAGCCGAGTTGAGCCAACTCATTTGGCATGGAACTTTGGAAACTATTGTTTTGAAGATATAACTCAGAAAGCAAAAGGCAAGTTTCCTAGCTCAGGAGGGATGGTGCCAACAAGATCCGTGTAAGGCAGTTCCAAGACAGTGACCCGAAGGGGGCTATAACTGGAAGTGACGCCAAACCAGTAACAAACAGGGGCCCTCATCGACCAGTTGGTTGCCAGGATGTTACTAGGATCATGAGTGATGTGGTTTTTAAGAGCAAGCACAGCCAATTAATCTGTTTCAATGTTGCCTGATACTGCTGAAATGGCTGATTTAGCCACAAAACAGTGTACCAGAAACACTAGAACAGGCAAAAAGAAGTGAGTTCCCTCTATAAGTGACATGGAGGAATTTGTGAGTTTGAGAAAAAGCTTCATGCTGATTAATTGATGACAAAGGACCTTAGTCCTAACATTTGGATTTTATAAGCCAAAATGAATAAATAAAATCATTGTTATAAGGATTTCTCCCACCTTGTTGAACTAATGTAACGATGAAAGCAAAGCTTTTTCGTTTGGTGCAAGCAAAAATCGTTGCTGGCCTTTTTTCTGTTGCCCTTCTTACTTTGACTTGTATCTTAAACTATTTCCATTTGTTTGTTTCATAGTACACCAAGCAGAATATTCAATCGACCAATTTTGTTGGTTTTTTTTTTAGACCATTTGAGGTAATGCTCATGGTCGACTTTCTAAGTAATTTATATAAGCTTTTTCTTTGTATTACTATGAATGCAGCATAATGTAGAAAACACTCGATAAATTAGTAGAAAGAAAAAATAAATAAATAGAAATAAATTCTATGACAGTAATGCTCAGTTTGATCAAGACAACTTCTAATTTATCTCTATGACTGTGGTATTTTTGTTTCCTACAGAAATGTTTTATGTTTAATACACTCCTTCACAAAAAGAGAATCTGGGATTTTTTTTATTTTATTTTTTATATATAAATAAATGAACTAATGGGCAAATGACAAAAAGAAATTGCAAAAGAATTGTTTTATTTTTTTAAACTTTCCAACTTTTGATTTCATTGTACCAAATGGCAATGCCATAAATTCAGCAAACAGATACCATACTAATCTAAAGACAACATCACCTGACTCTCAATAGGACACCATGTAGCGCATTGGAGTGAATTCAGCTTACTTATCTTTCTCCTACTTGAACTCAATCTACCACTAACATTCCCATGAACTTGGTTCTAATTTTGTTTAAGGAAACTAAAGCATCTTTCATGCTGTTCCTCTCCAGGCAAATCTGCACAACAAATAAGAGCTAATTCCATGATGGATGATGTAGAAAGTTCTTTTGCAGAAAAGTTTTGTTCCTTCCCATTCAACAAATTGGAATCCATTACTTGAATTGTTGAATGAGGCACAGAATCATTTACCCAACTCTTCAAGCTCAACTCCCCGCCAAACATGTCATCTATTGGCTTCATCCTAGTAAAGATCTCCATTAACATAATGCCAAAGCTATACACATCTGCTTTTGTAGATACAATTCCTTTTGCACCATACTCTGCATATCAAAATAATAGTCAAGATACATCTATGGTATAATTTAGAGTTCAAGTTGACCGAAGCAAAAGATATTTCCAAAAAATAAAGAAAATTAAAATTTTAAAAAGTGACAGATTAAAACATCCACCTGGTGCAATGTAGCCAAGAGTAGCCAAGGTATTAGTATGCGTCATAGATTGTCCCCTATCCAAAAGTTCAGCAATTCCGAAATCAGCGACATGAGCAACCATATCTTCATCTAACAAAATATTGCTAGGCTTCAAATCACAATGAACCACTGGAATAGGAAAGCCATGATGGAGATACTCCAATGCAGATGCGACATCTATCATTATATCCAATCTTTGCTGGAAATCCAAGCTACATTTATGAGAATATAAGCACTTCTCAAGGCTCCCGTTCGGCATGAACTTCATCACCAAAGCTTTGAATTCTACGTTAGAACAACTGCTGATTATTTTAATGAGATTGCGATGACGAAGCTTACGCATAGCATTACATTCTACATCAAAACTCCTAGGTCCTGCTTCAAGATTCAAATCAAATACTTTAACTGCAATGAGCATTCCATCTGAAAGCCTCCCTTTGTATACAGAACCAAAACTGCCAATACCAAGGAAATTGCTCTGATCAAATCTATTTGTCGCCTGTAGAAGTTCGTAATAAGAAACCCTTCTTGGCACTCCCAGTGTTGATATCTCATTTTCAGTTGTATGTCCAGCACTTTTCCTTCTATAACGTAAAAGCATCACACATGACCCTAAAAGAATGGCAAACACAATAACAGGCACTATGCATTCTAACAAAAGCAGCCTTGTCGTCCACCTTTTCTTGTCATCTTTCTTGCATGGTGTGACTTGCAGCTCGGGTCTACCACAAAGTGCATCATTCATCATGAAAGATTGAGCAGTGAAATTTACAAATGGTCCACCATCAGGAATCTCTCCTTGTAATTTATTGTCAGACACATTGAAATATTTCAAATAGATAAGTAACTCCAATGACGTTGGAATCAGCCCAGATAGAATATTGTGTGACATGTCCAAGAATTCTAAGCTTAGCATACCACTAATTGACTCAGGAATAGAACCTTGTAAATGATTATGTGCTAAAGAGAGCATCTCCAACCTCTGCAAGCCACCGATTGTGCTAGGAATAGTGCCTGAAATCCGATTCCATGACAGATCCAAATGTGTTACAACCTTCAAATTTTGTATCTCAGGAAGTAGATAACCATCAAAAGCATTCAAGGAAAAGTTTAGAACCAATATGTTCTCAAGAGCCAATAAAGTGGAAGGTATTTTAGAGGTGAAGTTGTTAGAATCTAAATAAAGCTTTCTCAGAGAAGTAAGCATCCCTAAGCATGATGGAACGGGTCCAGAAAGCTTATTATTGCTTAGAATTAACTCCGCCAGATTTTCCAATTGGCATATCTCGTCAGGAATGGGGCCATCCAATTTGTTTCCTCCAAGATATAGTCCTTGAATATGGAGCAGATCCTTAATCGTAGTAGGAATTTGTCCTTCAAAATCATTCCCCTTCAATCCTAATACAAGCAAGCCACTTAAGTTTCCTATTTCTTGAGGAATATTTCCCATCAATTTGCAAAACCCTGCATAGAAATATTGAAGAGAACTAGAAAGATTTCCAACGGAACTCGGAAGTTTTCCATACAAAGGATTTGATGAAAAATCCAGAATTCGTAATTTTTTGCAATTTGTCATAGAGTCAAGAAAGTTGATGTCGGTCAAATAATTTCCTCGTATCTGGAGCTCCTGAAGGTATCTTAAACTCCCAAGTGCATTTGGTATAACTCCAGTCAATGAATTGTAGGGCAGTTGCAGATAATTGAGGTTTGAAGCATTGCAAATATTGCTGGGAATTTTCCCACTTAAATTGATATTAGAAAGGTAAAGTCCTTCAAGGTTAGGAAGGGTACAGCCTATATCTGACGGGAGAAAGCCTGAGAGAGGATTTTCTGACAGGTACAAGGATTTCATGGTTGAGACATTAAAAAGGTTTGAAGGAATTGATCCAATTAGGTTGTTAAATGACAAGCCTAAATTCTCAAGTTTACTCAATTCTCCTAACTCCACTGGTATAGGTCCTGTTACATGAAAAAAGAATTAATCCAATCATAAATTATTTTTTTAGAAATTACAATTGATTTTTTTAGATTATTTAAGGTGATTATGTTTCAAGGAATATGTTCTCAATAAAAGCAGTCCCGAATACAATTTAATCGTCCTTGTTAGAAAATAAATTTTTATTCCACATAAATTTTTTTCCCATGAAATATTTTTGCCTTAATGGTTAGGAAGGGTATAACATATGTCCGAAGGTAAGAGAGCCCCCGAGAGGGTTTGCAGACAGATACAAGGTTTTCATGGTTGAGACATTGAAAAGGTTTGAGGTAATGGATCCAGTTAGGTTGTTATATAACAAGCATAAGTTTTCAAGGTTATTCAATTCACCTATCACCTATGGTATAGGTCCTGTAACAAAAAAACAAAATAATATTTAGGACAAATTAACCCAACCATAGAGCTATATGGTATTAGAAATTACACCTGTTGTTTCTTATATTAATGATAATATGAAAACTCCACCTATGAATCATTGTGTATGTGTGTGAGCTTCAGGTAAGCCTAAAAATTTTTGATATCATAATTAAAGGCAATTGCTTAATTAGATGATGCAATTTTCAACTACATAAGGTTAATAAAGAAAATTGTGAAAATTGTATTGTCCAAGTAATGACATAAATATAGTGTAGATGAGAATATCATACCTTGCAGGTTTTTGTGACTGAGATGAAGTACCTGAAGTTTAGTCAAGTTCCCAATGCCTCCTGGTATGTATCCAGTGAAACTATTACGACCCAAAAACAACATTTTAAGCCCTTTGCATCCATGCCAACTTGATGGAATTTGACCAGTAAATCCATTTTCAGCAAGAGAAAAAGATTGAAGTTCGGTAAGATCACGACAAATATCCCAGGGTACTGTTCCAGTTAAATTATTATAACCAAAATTGATCTCTTGCAACGTTGACATGTTAAAGATAACCGATGGTATGGTGCCTGAAATATGGTTGTGATCCAAGTATATGATCCTCAGGTAAGGAAGAGCACTAATCTCTTTTGGTAGGTGCCCTTCTATTTAAAAGGGAAAGAGGTTAATTACACTCGTTTACATTGATCCAAATACATATGCATATCAAAATACTTAACATTCATTTATTACATACATTCCTTGAAAGTTGGATGCTTAAGGAAGTTTCTGACAAATTAAGACCACAAAAAATTTAGCTTATATATTTATTTATTTTGATTGTTTCAGGCTATAAAAGTTGTATTACTTCCACTAAAGAAAATCTTTTCTATTAAAATCATTTAGTGGATGCGAAATGATACTATTGTGCTACAGAAGGATCTTTTTTTTGGTTTGAAGGGAGACTGATGATCGAGTACATGACCTGGGGGTGGGAGAATTTTAGGCTCTAGTGTCATACCACTTGAGATAAGTTTGGGCTAATACTACACAAGCATCTTTGCATGCTAGCAAAGTCGGCTAGTGACATGTACATAGGTGAGTTTAGTTCCCTGCGTGTTTTTAAGGAAATGGAGCGAAAACACATCTCTCCATCTTTTTTTTTTAGGCTAAGTATCACTTTATCCATACATAATTTAAATGATTTTTATTTTGGCAACAAGTGTTTTAGGAACTATCACTTTACCCACGTGCAATTGATTTCATTATAGCAATCCATCTCTACCTATTTTCTATTCTTTTTTATTTTTTAATGAAAAATAATAATTCATTATATTAGTTTACTCGGAATCACTGCATGGGCAGATGACACAGATGATGAATTGATTTCTTAACTATATCACTATATTTTTGTTCGTCTATAATGATTGATTGATGAATCATAAAATTTCAGGTGTTCCATTTTGAACTAAATTAAAAAAAAAAAAATAGTTAATTTGCATTTTATAAGCTTTTTATAATATCAATTGAAAGAAAAATGAATGGAAAAAAAAAGATGGAGATGGGTTGATTAACAGTAATACATATCAACTGGGGGTGGCAACGAGTTGAGTTTTGATAAAGCTTAGCTCGGCTCGTGTTCGTTAAAAAAAGTTGAACCCAAGACCTATTAAAAAATTATTTAAGTATCTTCACTCGAAGCCAAATTACAACTTTTTTAAGTTTTTGTACATAAATATATTTATTATAAATTTATATATAAATAATAAAAAAATATTAAATAGTCTGCTCACGAACTTTACAGGCCGAACTTTGAAAATATTGAACTTGACTAGTTTTACTAAACAATTTCAAAATAAAGTTCAAGATCTACCCGTTTTCTAACTCAATCTGAACTTGAACCCTTAACAAGTAGTTCAGAACTAACTCGACTTATTGCCACCTCTAATATTAACCTAAGATGGGTCAAGTGATAGTTTGAAAATCACATGTTGACAAAGTAAAAACATCTAAACCAGATGGGAATAGTACAACATTTACCCATATTCAAGTTTTAAATTAAATTTTAGGTAGTGAGGTAGTTTAGTATTTGCTCTCGCATTCCTCTAAGTCTCTGAGCACTAATGATGCATGTATTATAATACAAATTAACTCCCTACTGCCAGATGAAATTGTACTAATATAATAACTAACATATAATGGGATTATTATTAATTTGGGAATTATTATTTTTAGATTTATCTCGATTTTTGTCACAAATTTTATACGTAAGGTAAATAAATTTTCTATTTGTTAAGAAATAGTTAGTAAAATTACTTTTAAAGTATATTATTTCTATTTTTGTTGTAAATTTTTTGAATCATGCTTAGTATTTTAGACACAATAGTGCATTACACAAGGAGTATACAGCTTCAAAATTTATACACACAGAGAAAAAGAGCATATTTTGAAAATAAATTGACACACTATTCCCTAAAAAATAAAAAGTGTCAATGTGTAAACTCCTACATTGTTGAGGCTATAATCCTTCACATTTCTTTTAAGTATATGAGCCTATTATCTTATCATCTATTTATTGGTTTTCAAAAATAAGACTCCAAAATCCTATCAAAGTTAGGTCCTGACAGGCTGGGTTGTGGCCGCAGCTCACATTAATCAGCCCACGCCTTAGGCTCCAGATCTCCATGTTCTAGGAAATGTTTAACTATTTTGTGCTTTATGCCCTATAAAAAAGAGGGTAGATTTTATTTTATTTTTGACTTTACCCTCATTTAGGTTAATAATATTAAATCGTTCACAGTGATTATTTATATTTATTACTTTACGCTGCTAAATTTCTAATCTTCACCCATCTGAGTACGTAATTAGCCCCAAAAATACTTGATGGGCTACGTTGTCACATTTAAACGCTCGTATTCTAAAATCAATCCTTCTTTATTGATTTGTTTATCTTTTTTTAATATTATCTCAATAGTTAAACTATTTCTTTTTCTAATTTTTTCTCTATTTTAATAATAATAAGATTGCAATAAATTTTTAATTGTAATGATTTCTAGTAGTAATCAAATTCTTTTAGTTAATAAGTTTTAATTGTTTTCTTAATTAATGTTATAGATATACATGTTATACATATTTTACAATATGTTTCTTGCTTCCTCTTCGTTTTTAAGCTCTATTGATTTTTCTTCTATGTCTCCATAGCCTGCTATTCTGTTTTACAACATTTTTCTTGCTTCTTCTTCTGTTTTTTAAGCTCTATTGATTTTTCTTCTCTGTCTCTATAGCCTGGTGTTCTATGTAATGTCATTGACTCCAATCAATTACTATTAGAAAATTGTTCATCGCCTCAATTTAAGAGTTCAATTTTCATCAATTAAAAAAAAAAAAAAAAGTTAAAAACAATTATTCATGTAGACATAATCTATGTGATAAAATAACCCAATAAGGTATATGTAAGCATGTAAAATTGATAACAGAGAAAACCTCATATCGGTAAGGTATTGCAAATAATAGGTGACTAGAGTAAAAATTAGTCAAAGCACATGTATGTTGAAGACATATTGACCTAAATTTAAAATTAAAACCATTATATATCTAAACATTTTTTTTTCTTTTTTTTTCTTTTTTTTCTATAGCAACTTATAAGCAAATAATTCAAAGAGACCCTAATGCATGGCGTCCCATATAATTAACACACTAGTTAAACAAATAATAAATAAACATGAAATTTTATAATCAATAGATGTTATGCATCATATATATATTAGCTTTCGTCGCACATACATTACGCGTAAATTGTGTTTATAATATTTATATATATATTCATCAATAATTGATATACATATCAAAAAAATTTAGTTAATAAACAATAGTACTCCATGTTATTGACATTAAACAAATAGTCAAATCTATTAAAATATTTAATTAATAATATAAAAATACAATTGTTTAAAAAAATAAATAAATAAAGATGGAAGAACTAATAACAACAATATTCTAATCATAAAACTATAATCTTAATGTTTCTTTTAGTTCATAATATTTTTTTCACATTTTAATTTATAATATTAGTAATTTCTAAATAAAATAAAAAAAATAAGAAATTTAGTCTTAATTACTATTGATATATAGTTATCAAAAATTATAAATTTATTAAAATTGAAAAGAATTAGGAGGAAAAAAAAATCGAAAGTCATAAAACAATCACAATGTTATTGATATTAAAAGGAAGAAGAATCATGAAAGAACGAAAAGCTAAAAATAAAATAAATAGTCTATTTAAAAAAAATAAAAAACCAAAAGAAAAATATTTATGTAATAGTAAAAACTCTTCAGGGTATTTAAGAAAATAAGGTTTTTTTTTTTTCACTAAACCACTTAATATTCATAATTAAATAGATAAATTTAACAAAAGAAAAATTAAATTCATAAATTTATAATTTTTTTTGTTTAATTCTTAATATGAAAAGAAGAATTAAAAATTAAACCAACAATACTATAATTATAGAAACTATACTCTTACTATTTTTTAATTCATAGTATTTTTAAAAAAAAATTAATATATAAATCTGAGAATAACTAAAAAACATTATAATTATTAAGAACTTATTAAACAAAAAAAATTGAGAAATTCAATTTTAACTACTATTGACATATAATTATTTAAAAACTATAAAAAAAATTATGAATCAAAATGTAAACAATACTACTATAAACATGAAAATTATACTCTTCAATTTTTATTCAATTCATAGTATTTTTTTAAAGTTTTAATACATAAATTTGAGAAAGCTTAGAAAAATTATGATTATCAGAAACTTATTCAAAAAAAAAAATTAGAGAAATTCAATCTTATTTATAATTGATAGATAATTATTTAAAAATTATAAAATTATTAATATTGAGAAGAATTAGTAAAGAAATCAATAGTCCTAAAACAATTACAATCACATTGACATTAAAATGGAGAAGAATTAGAAAAAAAAAAAGAGTATAAATAATAATAATAATAATAATCTATTTGAAGCAAAATAATAACTAAAGGTAACTATGTAATAATAAAAATTCATAAGGGTATTGAAGGAAATCAAAAGATTCTACTTTTATATATAGTATAGATATATATATGTATGTAAATCTCAAAAGAAAGAAGGTTTAAAGCAATAGAAAATAAATAATGCCCAAGATTAGGATCAAGAAGATGAGAAACGTACCAGATAAGGAATTGCCAGTGAAATTGATTAATTCCAGAGTAGAGATGTTTGAAATTATTGAATGAATGTTTCCCCAAAGCCTATTACGAGCAATGCGTAAAATCTTCAACTTGAGAATTCTTCCAATCTGAAGAGGAATATATCCCTCAATCAAATTATTATTCCAATCCAAGGTTTCCAATTTTGACATGTTAGGTAACGAAAGAGGCATTAAACCACTGAAATTATTATTTTTGAGAATCAAATGTTGAAGTTCATGCAAGTTCCCTATCCATGGTGGAATATCTCCACTTAACTGGTTGTAGCTAAAGTTGAGGAGTTTCAGCCTATGCAACCAGCCCAACTGTTTTGGTAGATTTCCATGGAAACTATTGTTGCTGAGGTCAAGTATAACTAGGAAAGAAAGGTTTCCTAGTTGTGGTGGTATGGTACCTCTAAGACCCATATTTGTAAGATTCAAGGCCCTGACCCTTTGATGGCGGACTCCACAAGTGATACCAATCCAGTTACAGAGACAAGTAGTGGTAGACCAATTTATGGCTAATATGTTGTGAGGGTTTAAAGTGATGATAAAGGTTTTCAAGGAAAAAAGTGCAATCTTATCAGTGGTGAAATTGGTGTTGCTGAAAGCTAAGCAGAATGCCATCAAGCAACAGCATTGCAGTGAAAAGGCAAAAATTGAAAAACGTGAGCAGTTTAGTTTCTGCATGTCTAGTTGATAACATGTATTGGAGAAATTATGCATTGGAAAATTAATAGGAGTATTATATAATTTGGAGACGATTGACTTGATATAAATAGCTTACTTTGTCACTAAATGAGTTGGTTGGTGAATAATTTTTATGATTTACTCACATAATTTCTTTTAAGAACATTTAAATTCAAAAAGCGCAAGTACATATTTTTTACTAGTAAATTAATATTTTTCTTTTTAAATAAATAAATTTACTTTCTTGAAATTTATACATATAATGAGAAATTCAAGTTTATTTATTTCATAACTAATTTAATATTACATGTTATGTCTAGATATTTAATTTTCTATTTTATTAAATAATATACTATAAATAAATAAATTGAAATTAAAATATTATTTTACAATTAAAAAAACTAAAAAATAATAAATATAAAAAATATAAGTACTAAAAACATAAAAGGTATAAAAAAGTCCAAAAATTATTTTCTCCATTATATATTTAAAATAAAATCATGATTTTTAAATATTATTATTATTATTATTATTATTATTATTATTTTGGTTAAAATTAAGAGTCTAAAAGAATCTTAATTCAAATTGTATCATGTAAATAATTGGAAAAAGAAGTTGAAAAAAGACAAGAGAAAAAAAAAAGGAAATAGTGAATGAATCGTCTTGACCAAGTGTTGCTGCTTGACTTTCATAATTAAACTAATAATTCCATTCGCTGTGTTGTCGACTCTTTATTTTCATAATTAAATTAATAATTCTATTCGCTGTGTTGTCGACTCTTTATTTTCTTCCAGAAGTGCTTAAATGGTCATTGTCCGGGTGAAGGGTAGACTGGGTTACTAGTATTACAATTAAATAACCCAATAAAGTAACCCATGGAAAGGGGCAAGAATTTAAGACAAAAGAATAACAAAGTAGAATAAATTTTGTGTATAATTATATTTGAATTTTGGTTTATTAAAATAAAATAAATATAACAATTTAAATATATACCAACACTAATCACAAATTCTTCATAAATATCACATTTTTACAAACACCGTGTACTTATTTCCAAAAGTTGGAAACTGCACGCCCCTAAGCTTAACACACTAATATTAAATGTAAGAAGGTTCAATCAGTAAATTCTCTTGATATTGTATCAATGATCTGTGATTGAACTCGTATTAGCACGATAAATAATCATCATAAGGCGACAGAGGTTAAATATTCAGATCGATTACATATTCAATTGGCATAATAAAATAATGACAAGTGGAGAACACTACACTTTATTAAAATTGAAAACAATAAATCGAATTTGGCCGGTCAAAACTCATTAAACAATTGTGGTTAGGCAGCTTGATATGATTGTTCGTTGTGGGAAATTAGACAAAGAAGATAGCTTAAACCGATTTGTACGCATTTATGTTAGTGGGCAAAAATTGTGGTTTCCAAAGGTTAATCATCTAGGCCAAAGAGATATATATATATATATATATATACACGCCAAATTAAGGCTTTGCATTAGAAAAACAAACATTTCCACGTAAAATACCAATGGCTACCTTTTCATTTCTTTAAATAAAAAAAAAAGAAAAGAAAACATGTACCTCTAGTATTTCAAGTATATTATATTCTTTTTACGTTAGTGGTAACATTTTATTGATATCCATGATGGTATTTTTATTGCAAATCAAAGAAAATATTTTCATTAATGTCTAAATTATTTGTACGTAGTAGGACCAAAAAGAAAAAAAGTATTTAAATATCCGAATAATTTACCTTTCCTCTGCCCTTTAGCCGAGACTTCTTTGTTCTTCCCCTTTCCTTTCTCTTCCAGTTCCACTTCCACAACCCCCTCAATGCATGGTCGCCACTTTAGACTCCCATTATTCAATACTACGGGACTTCAAAGTCCATTGGATTGGAAATTCGTCTTCTTCCCTCTTTTCTCTCTCTCTCTCTTATTTTTTTTTTTTCCTCTTTAGTCATTGTGTTTATTGACATAAGGACCCATTTGCGTCTGGTATGATTTGGCGTGGATTGCAAAAATCAAACACTGCTTTTCACTTGTTTCGTTACTTTATGTAAGTATCACTGTTCCATTCTTTTCAGTTGCTTAATTTTTGTAAATTGTGGAAATTGATTCTAGCTGCTAGTTAAAAGGTTTAGCTTGGTAAAGATTTAAATTATTACATTTTATTTTATATTAGTTATTTTTATCAATTACATCAAATAATTTATTAGCGATTTTATTATTTATCTTGTGGATGAAATTGAATTATGACTTATAGGTGACTTGGTGTTTTCGGATTTTGTTACTTTGGTTGCGACTTTACTCGATTTATTATAAATTAATTAGGATGAGGTTTTGGTAGAAATTGACAATTTTCATAATTGGTTTAATATATTCTAACTTCCAATTTTATATAAAATTTGAAAGTAACTTTAACTCATCATATTTTTCTTAAATAGGCTCCTTAAAAGCTCATTATTGACTTGATTAGTTGTATTATTATCTTGGAATGGGGCTTATGGATTATATTGTGAGTTTCAAATGCATAGTATAGTGTTTTGTTTTGTCCACTCTCCTGCATCGCTATGTTACCATATAAAAATTAAATTTTTATTGTGCACATGGTTTCTTGCCCACTTGATTTAAGTTATTTTTGAATATTTCCAAGTAAGTTCTACCAAATTAAATATATATTTTTTTTAGAAAAATCACTTGACTAATAAATATATTCAAACAATTTTATTTTTTTTTCCTCAAACCCAAACTTAATTCCAATTCAATAAATATTTTCAAACAATTAAATGACTTATAAAATTTCACACCTATATATACTAAAATAACATTTGTTAATAAATACTCTATATAGTTGTACGTAAATTCTAGAGATAAACATTTTAACTTTTTTTTTTTTCTTATCAAATTGTTTCGATGGAATTGTGATACATGGACGCATGGACTTGGTATAGTATAATATTACTGATGGCATAAATTTGACTACTATTGGAATTGACTTGTTCGGTTGTTGAAACTTATTGTTGGTTTATACTATTTGGTTTTGTTTATACTGTTGATGTTGGGAGCATGAATGTTGGAAATCGTTTTGATCATTAGAAAAGATTGAAGAGAATAACTATGGGTGGTTATTTGTGCTTCAAATATTTTACGAACTATTTTTCTGTACATGATTATTTTTAAACAAATTGTTTTAGGAAATAGGTTTTTTAACTTATATGCATATAAATAAGCATTTAGATATGATTACTAGTAAGGGGGAGATATCCTAACTCTGTGTGTGGGCCAACACATATGAAAACTATATAAGATTGATAAATATGATATGCTAGTTAGCGAGGGTTTTAAACTGATTTGTTGTGACCTACATGTATAATAGTTTGAATTAGAATTGACATATTTGATATCAAAATTAGCCGGGACTTGATGCTAACTTGTTGTATCCTAAGGGCACAATGAATTGAAATTGACAGATTTGATATCATAGTGACGGTAACTCGTTGTGGCCTACAAATACACGGTTGTTAAGAATATGACATTGTAATGTCTCCAACGTAATTTTTCATTAAACGAGTGCAACAAATTATTTATATAAAATTTATTTTAAACTTCTACTAGATCATTGCATGTTTAAGTACATGAGTTATTTTAAACTACTCATGTGCTATCTTGCCCCTCCAGCTATATTTCATATTATCCACTCTAACCCCAACATTGTTAGTTTAAATGTTTTTCGTTAGTGGAGCTATCTCAATTATATGACCGTCATTGTGAGGAATTGTTAGATCGTTTTGCTTTTGGTAGACTTAACTTTTTTCTTAGCTTGAATTTTGAAAACTTGTTTATATGGTTATTCTTGAATTCTTTTATGAGTTTTTGCACACTTCGACTTCACTAGTACTAGATGTTGGATCTGTTGTTGTGGTCATCGTTAGCTTCATTAAAAATTTTATTGTTGTATGGTTAACCCATTTTGCCACTATTGCTTCTGTTGATATTGTTATTATTATTCTCTTATACTTATGTTTCCTATATAGTATTGTTAGTTCATGAGAGTTAGGGTAAGTCTTGGTCTACTTTAATTTGTCAGTCACAATCCTCAAGTTTAGGTCGTGACAATTTATATAAGTTTTTCTTATTTATATGTTGGTTTAAGTGATAAAATCACTTGGTTTCATCTCAAGAACTCAGAATGAGGGTTTAAGGGAAGGGAAGAGCTACCTCCCATTGTAGTTCATTTGCTTAACATGCATCCTCCAACAAAATATAAAATAAAAATAAAATGAAGCAGCAAAATGCGGCAATACAATGAAAAAGAGCATTGTATAATTGATGCAGACTTTAAGATTCATGGAGCATTAAGACAGAAGCAAGCAGAAGAAAAAAGCAAGCTGGCCTTAGCATCAAGACAAAAGCAAGAAGAAGAAAAAATCAAGTCATAAGGTTTGAGGTTTTAATATTTCCTATTTTATCACGACTTACCATTTTATTATTCTAATATTTCTTATGAATTATGAATTACTATATTTTTAATAGATACTATTTTATTTTTTCCTACTAATTAAGAGTTACATTTTATTAGGATTTTTTTCTTGCTGAGTAACGTTAGTCTCGCAGGATTTCTCCTAACCTATTGTAAACTATAGACTTCACTAACTTGTAATAATTATTTTCTATCAATAAAGTTTAAATCTAAGGGTGTTTAATTACTTTGCTGGTAGATTCTTTTTTTATTCCTAGAGATTTAGTTTTGTGCTAATCTTTTTTAAACTTAGTTTTATTATAGCTTAAGTTTGTTTCATACTTTTGTTGTGTCAGTGTGTATCAGAGTAAGTTTTCTGATTGAATAGCCAGTGAAAACAGGGACCTAATATTTTACAAGTAATCACCAAAACCCGAGATGCAAAAAAGGAAGCAATTGAGATTATTGTCTTGGAAATTCAGATTTTGGAAGCTCTACAATGGTTGATAGTTGATTTTAATGGAGGAAGAGCAACAATAATAGTGAGCAAGGAAGGAGAGTGTTCCAAAATCAATGGTTGATTTTGGAAGCTCTACAATGGTTGTGTTCATTTACCTTTCCTATATACCATGGGTTTAACAAAAAACTCATGGAAAGATTCCAATGTCAATTATGTCCATCATTAATTGATGACAATGGACCTTAGTCCTAACATTTGGATTTTGTAATCCAAAATGAATAAATAGACTCATGGTTATAAGGAATTTCGCCCACCTTGTTGAACTAATGTGACGATGAAGGCAATGCTTATTCTTTTGAAGTTTGGTGCAAGCAAAAATCGTTGATGGCCTGCTTTATAGCCCTTGTTCCTTTGACTTGTATCTTAGACTATTGTTTTAGTATATTATTCTACACTAAATACTGTGTCACTAGTTGCCTCCACTCCTGGATCCGTGCAACTGCAATACGACAATTTTATCTCAATTTAATGTCGAATTGCGTCGACAAATTCCTCGATTTTCTCGCTATACAAGTTTACGCTCTGATTTTGTCTGAATGGTCAGACACGTATATTCTCTTTGAGCACGATGTAAGTAATTACGTTTGCAAATGGTGCTAAAAAATTAGTTTCCAACAGCACACAAATTTTTTATAGAATTCTCTTTTTCTCTATTTCCAATTTTCCTACTTAGTATAAATAATTGAGGGCTGTGTCGTGCCTCCTAAAACGACATACAGTGTGTGTAATACCGAAGGCATGAAGAGACTGAGAGTTCTGAGAATTGATTCAGAGATATATACATATAGAGAGAGAGAGAGAGAGAGAGAGAGAGATGAGCAGCAAAAATCTTTTGTATTTGTCCTTTGGAGATTGCTTTGTCTCTCTACAAAAATATCCTCAGAAACATTGACTGTTTTAGAGTGAAATCTCCAAGAAACTTTCATATATTTCCAGTTGTTTATTTCATAGTATTCCAAGCAGGATATTTAATCGGTCAATGTTGTTTGTTTTATGTTTAGACCAATTGAGGTAATGCTCATGGTCGACTTTATAAGTGATGTACATAATTAAGCTTTTTCTTTAAATTAGTAGGAAATCAGCATATTGCAGAAAATGCTCGAGAAATTAACATAAAATAAAAAAGTTGATAATCTTCCAATTATTGAGTGTCATAAAATGATTTTTTTTATATTTTAAATTCTATAATTATTTTCTCAAAAACCAAGTTCGTATCCTGTTAGATCTGTTCCTTCACAATAGCAAAGTAAGCCAAATGCAATTTTATGGAATTCTAGAAGATTGAGGTAAGTACATAAACGAAAAAACATACAAAAAATATAACTAAGAACAGTAAGGCTCAGTTTGAGCAAGACAACTTTTCATTTATCTCTCTCTGTTACTTTTGTTTTCTACAGAAATGTTTTATGTTTAATACACTTCTTAACTGAAGGAGAATATGTGATTTTTGTTATATAAATAAATGGACAAATGACAAATAGAAATAGCAAAAAGAAGTGGTTTATTTTTTCTTGCTTTCACTTTACACAATGGTAGTGCCGTAATTTCAGCAAACAGATGCCATACCAAACCAAAGAGAATATAAGAGTAAAATTTCCATGCTCCTGTTTGAACTCAATCTCCGAGTAACATTTCCATGAACTTGGTTTTGATTTTGTGTAAGGTAACTAATGCATCTTTCATGCTGATCCTCTCTTCGGGCAAATCTGCACAACAATTCAAAGCTAATTGCATGATTGATGAGGTGCAAAGTTCTTTTGTAGAAAAGTTTTCTTCCTCCCCCTTCAGCAAATTGGAATCCATTACTTGAATTGTTGAATGAGGCACACACTCATTTACCCAACTCTTCAAGCTCAGCTCCCCACCAAACATGTCATCTGTAGGCTTCATCCTAGTAAATATCTCCATTAACATAATGCCAAAGCTATATACATCTCCTTTTGTGGATACAATTCCTTTTGCACCATACTCTGCATATCAAAATAATAGTCAAGATATATCTATGGCATAATTTACAGTGCACGCTGAAAAAGAAAAGATATTTCCAAAAAATAAAGAAAATTAAAATTAAAAAAAGTGATAGATAAAAACACCCACCTGGTGCTATGTAGCCAAGAGTAGCCAAGGTATTAGTATGTGTCCGGGACTGTCCTTCATCCAAAACTTTGGTAATTCCGAAATCAGCAACATGAGCAACCATATCTTCATCTAACAAAATATTGCTAGGCTTCAAATCACAATGAACCACTGGAGTTGGAAAACCATGATGGAGATACTCCAATGCAGATGCAACATCTATCATTATATCCAATCTTTGCGTGAAATCCAAGCTACAGTTATGAGAATATAACCACTTCTCAAGGCTCCCGTTTGGCATGAATTCCATCACCAAAGCTTTGAAATCAACATTGGAACAACTACTTATTATTTTAATGAGATTGCGATGACGAAGTTTACGTAGAGCATCACACTCTACATCAAAACTCCTAGGTCCTGCTTCAAGATCCAAATCAAATACTTTGACTGCAATGAGCATTCCATCTGAAAGCCTCCCTTTGAAGACAGAACCAAAACTGCCAACACCAATGAAATTGCTCTGATCAAATCTGTTTGTTGCCTGTAGAAGTTCATAATAAGAAACCCTTCTTGGCACTCCCAATGTTGATATCTCATTTTCAGTTGTATCTCCAGTACTTTTCCTTCTATAACGTAAAAGCATAACACATGACCCTAAAAGAATGATTGACACGATTACAGGCACTATGCATACTAACAAAAGCAGTTTTGTCGTCCACCTTTTCTTGGCTCCTTTCTTGCATGGTGGGACTTGCAGGTTGGGTCTACCACAAAGTGCATTATTCATCATGAAAGACTGAGCAGTGAAATTTACAAACGGTCCACCATTAGGAATCTCTCCTTGTAACTTATTGTAAGACACATTGATATATTTCAGATTGTTAAGTAACTCAAGTGACATTGGAATCAACCCAGATAGAACATTATCTGACATGTCCAAGAATTCCAAGCTCAGCAAGTTGCCAATTGACTCAGGAATAGAACCTTGTAACTGATTATGTGCTAAAGAGAGAATCACCAAGCTCTGTAAGCTACCAATTGTGCTAGGAATAGTACCCGAAATTCGATTCCATGACAGATCCAACTGCATTACAACCTTCAAGTTCTGTATCTCTGGTGGTAGATAACCATCAAAAGCATTCGAGGAAAAGTTTAGAGCTAGTATATTCTCAAGAGTCCATAAAGTAGGAGGTATTTTAGAGATTAAATTGTTTGAGTCCAAATAAAGATATCGAAGAGAAGTAAGCATCCCCAAGCAAGATGGAACTTGTCCAGAAAGCTTATTGTTGCTTACAATTAACTGCCCCAAATTTTCCATTTGGCACACCTCATCTGGAATGGAGCCATCCAATTTGTTTTCTCCAAGATTCAATTGTTGCATATGTAGTAGATCCTTAATCGTAGTAGGAATTTGTCCTTTAAAATCATTGCCATTCAATTCCAATCTAAGCAAGCCACTTAAATTTCCAATTTCTTCAGGAACATTTCCGTTAATTTTGCAAAACCCAGCATTGAAATATTGAAGAGAACTAGAAAGATTTCCAACGGAATTTGGAAATTTTCCATACAAAGGATTTGATGCAAAATCTAGATATTGCAAATTTTTGCAATTTGTCATAGAGGCAAGAAACTTGATGTCGGTCAAATTATTATCTGCTATGTGGAGCCCCTGGAGGTATCTTAAACTCCCAAGTGTATTAGGTATAACTCCTGTCAATGAATTGTAGGATAATTCCAGATAATTGAGGTTTGAAGCATTGCAAATACTGCTGGGAATTTTTCCACTTAAATTGATTTTAGCAAGGTAAAGTCCTTTAAGGTTAGGAAGGGTATAGCCTATATCCGACGGGAGAAAGCCTGAGAGAGGATTTACTGACAAGTATAAGGTTTTCATGGTTGAGACATTAAAAAGGTTTGAAGGAATGGATCCGGTTAGGTCGTTATATAACAAGCTTAAGTTCTCAAGGTTACTCAATGTACCTAACTCCACTGGTATAGGTCCTGTGACATGAAAAAAGAATTAACGAGACAATTAATCTGATGAAAATATTGTATTTTCTTAGAAACTACACCTGATGTGTTTTAGATTAAAACATAATACTAAAAAATCCATATTGTTAACTATCTGCGTAAGTGTGTGTCAGCTTTTTGTATGTTTAAGCCTACATACTGACAGAGTGGCATGAAGGCACTGTTAATGAGATGCCATTTTCAACTATCACAGCCCCGAGATGAAACATCTTTTGTCTACAAATCAAGAGGAATCCCAACAAAAGATTCATAACAAAGTTGAACAAGCACTAATTTTCATTCATTATGGTGTAGAAGAAAGTTGCAAACAAACTGTGAAGAAAGTATGGAGATCCTTCAAAAGTCTCACATTGGTTTTGTAGATGAACAAACACTAATTTTCATCCATTATGGTGTAGATGAGAATACGTTGAAGTGGAAAATAAACATGAAGTAATCATGGAGACTCATTAAAACTCTCACATCTGAGAGAATTCTCCTTCAAGCAGGAAACATGAGTTAGAAGCCATATACACACACGAAAGAATTGGAATCAGTTTCATACTATTTTATTATGCTAGGACATCTTCACCAACCAACTCAATATTTAGTTAAATGTAGAAGCGCCTATCTACCTACTACTTACATTTATACTTACATACAAACATATGTATGTGCATCTACTAAGTCTCCATGTAATTAATTGGATGTCTCATAAGACAAGCAAGTGATTTATGATTCGAAAAAATGTATTATAGTTGAACATCATACCTTCCAGGTTGTTATGCCCAAGATAAAGTAACTGAAGCTTAGTCAAGTTCCCAAAATCTCTTGGTATGTATCCAGTGAAACTATTACGTTGTAAAGACAATATTCTGAGCCCTCTGCATCCATGCCAAATTGTTGGGATCTGACCTGTAAATCCATTTCTTTCAATAGAAAATAATTCAAGCTCGGTAAGACCATGACACATATCCCAGGGGACTGTTCCGGTTAGATTATTATGACCAAAATCAATCTCTTGCAGCATTGACATGTTGAAGATAACCGATGGTATGGTGCCTGAAAGCTGGTTATTCGCCAAGTATATGATCCTCAGGCGAGGAAGAGCACTTATCTCTTTTGGTATGTGTCCTTGCATTTAAAAGGAAAAGACTTGACTAGGATAATAAGTAATAGACAAGCTCTATAACACAAGACTACAAATTTATAAAATCAGAAAGAGATTATCTCTAAAAAGTGCATTCCCATCAGTCAAAGTTCAATATTTAGATATAATAACAATTAAGCATACAAGTTCTAACATATATTGTTTCCTAAATGTACTTGTACTTCTCTAGCCAAAGCTAAATCAAACACAATTAACAATGGGGAGAAATCAATTCAGAGGCAAGACTACATAGGCCAGGTGGGCAACTGTTAACTAAAATGTGAAGAACGTATCTTGGGGTAGCTTGAGGTTGGAAACTAAAAATTCAGAGACAAGAGTACACAGTGTTATCTCCGTCGCCAGAAGAAGCCGCGTTCAGAGGAGACTTCGAACCCACCACCAAGAGTCGGAGCCGGACCAGAGAAGAGCTTTCCTACCATAACAATTCAGGCAGAGCAAAACTCTTCGTTATCAACAATCGCGTAATTTTTATCGGGGGTTCACTGCACCTTTTACTCTTCTATTCGAGGAAGAAGAGGAGGTCATTTAATTTCGTAGGACAACTTTCTCATATTTTGTTGTTCTAGTACACCATAAAATAATGGAGGTTATTTTTGCTTGAAATTTAATCAATTTTCACTTTAATCACATGTTGTTTTTTAGATATCCAATTGTATGTATATGATTTTTGTATTTATTTATCTTCACACTTTTGTTATTAATTTGTTCATTTTCATACCTAATAAAAAATAAAATCACTTCAAATATTTTTATTCCGAAGCCAATCTCAATTTTAGATAACGTAAATTTTTATTTTTATTAGTATCAACATCAAGTAATTTTATGAGTTGAACTGAATCTCTAATTTAAATAATGTAAATGAGCATTTCTATCCATGCAAAAGATATGACCCAATCAAATTATATGAAAACTGAAATTGAGTTATTAAAAATAATTATTAGAGAAAAATATGGCCACTTTGTGAACTAAAATAGCTAGTATTAGAGTGACAAGTGTGTCAATTCACAGAATTTCTCTATAATTAAGACGAATAGATATAGCAACAAAAATTACATTTAAGTAATTTGATATTACAAAATTCAAGCAAAAATTTGTCATACAGTTGAATGAAGAGATGTTTGCCTTAAAAGATCTAATCCATAGAAGGTAATATATATTTTTTCTATAGCTACTTACGAACATATAATTCAAACAAATTAACCCTTACTTACTAGTCACATATATAATACACCAAAACAAATAAATGAATACGAATATTATAATTTGCAGATGACATCATACTAAAAAAAAAAAAATTAAAAAAACAAAAGAAAGGTAGAAATAAATATTGTTCAAGATGACCAAGGAAAGAAGAGAAATATACCAGATAAGGAATTATCAGTAAAACTGATAAATTTCAGAGTAGAGATGTTTGAAATTGTTAAAGGAATTGTGCCCAAAAGTCTATTAGACGCCATGCGTAAAATCTTCAAATTGGGAATTCTGCCAATCTCAACAGGAATATGGCCCTCAATCAAATTATCATTCCAATCTAAGGTTTCTAATTTTGACATGTTGGTTAAGAAAAGAGGAATGAAGCCACTGAAATTATTGTTTTTGAGAATCAAATGTTGAAGTTCATGCAAGTCCCCAATCCATGTTGGAATATCTCCACTTAACTTGTTGTAGCCAAAATTGAGGAGCTTAAGCCTACGCAATGAGCCCAACTGTTGTGGTAGATTTCCATGGAAACTATTGTTGCTAAGGTCAAGTTCAACTAGGAAAGAGAGATTTCCTAATTGTGGGGATACGATACCGCTAAGACCTATATTACTAAGATTCAAGGTCTTGACCCTTTGATGGCGAACACTGCAAGTGATCCCAATCCAGTTGCAGAGAGAAGTGGTGGTAGACCAATTTGTGGCCAAGATGTTGTGAGGGTCCAAAGTAATGACAGAGGTTCTCAAGGCAAGAAGTGCAAACTGATCAGTGGTGAAGTTGGTCATAGAAATTGCCATGAAGCAGCAGCACTGCAGTGAAAAGGCAAAAATTGAAAAACGTGAGTAGCATAGTTTCTGCATCTCTAGTTGTTAAAATGTATTTGAGAATTAGGAAATAGAAAATTAATTGAAATACTTCTTAAAACACAGGATGAGAGAGATTCTTACATCACTGACTATCTATAGTCGCACTAATTACTGAATGCGCTTGCACTTGATATCTCATTTTAGATACATCTGTCTCTGCTTGGTCTTTCTCTGTATTTTAATCCTCCTCAATTAGCCCGATATTATTATTGATTTTTCAATTGTCTGTGACTTGGTCTTTCCCTGTATCTAAATCCTCCTTAATTAGCTCAGTATTATTGATTTTGCAATTGTCTGTTTCTTCCATTTTCAAAGTCATCCATGTCTATCACTTTCGGAAGTTCAGAAACGAAAGTCATCCATATATCTGTATTTGTCGTTTTTGTAGGGCCTGAAGGTTTTAAGTTTCTTCTTGTTGGTGAGAAATTCAATGACTTTGAAAAGTTTTCAAGTTGTGACTTGTGACCACAGCAACAACTTGGAGTGATAATCACGACCAAAGTTATTGAGGTTTACCATATGAGATTTATTTTTTTTTTAAAATCAAATTTCTAACCAATTCAAAGATTTAATTTGACATTGCAAAAATAATAGGTAGATAACGTGAAAATTAGTCAAAACACACGTTTATGAACACATATTTACCTGAATTTAAAATCAAAAACATTATACTGCTAAACACCTCTTCTTCTTTTTTTCCCTTTTTTTTTTCGTTTTTTTCTTTTTTCTATAGCAACTTACAAGTAAATAATTCAATGAGACGCTAATGGCCACACATATAATTAACACACTAATTAAACAAATAATTAAATAAACACAAAGTCATCCATATATATCTCTCTCACAATTACTGAATGTACTTGCAATTGATATCTCATTTTAGATACATCTATCTCTGACTGGGTCTTTCTCTATATCTAAATCCTCCTTAATTAGCTCTGTATTGTTGATTTTGCAACTGTCTGTTTCTTCCATTTTCAAAGTCATCCATGTCTATCACTTTCTTAAGTTCAGAACGAAAGTCTTCCGTATATCTGTATGTGTCGTGTGTAGGGCCTGAAGGTTACAAGTATCTTCTTGTTGGTGAGATTCAATATAACTTTGAAATTGAGTTCCTTTCTTATATGTTAATCTCAAGTTGTGACGCACAGCAACGACTTGGATGGATAATCATGGCCAAAGTTATGATTTATTAAAAAATTTAGACTCCAATATTTAAAATTGAGAAAATAAAATTGTCTAATGATTAAATTAATATTTATTTGATTTTATTTTTCTTTTATACATTAAAATTTATTTATTTTTATATATTTTTTAAAAATATATTATCGAATTTTCTTAGATTTTACCTTAATTTAATAATTTCAATTTGATTAAGAAGTCAATAAAAAAAATTAAATAAAAAAGGATAAAAAAATAAAAAAATTAATGTTTCTTAAGAAGTTGATTAAAAAAACATAATTTTTTAATAAATAAAATAAAAAGTAATATAATTTTCAAAATTAAATTAGTAAAAAACCCTTGTATTTCAAATTTAGAATGATTATTCGATCTTTAATTACATGGCAACCTTTGTACCACGTACATACTAAAGATATAACATAACATTGTCTCCGTATCTTACGCAAAGCATTAGACATATTATATAATCCGGTTCCTAGAATTTCTAAGGAAATTCTCTTCAATCTTAATCATTCATACTATTTTTTGTAAAAATTTCAACCAATCAAATAATTTACTTTCTAATTTTTTTATTTTATTTAATTATTATATTAAAAATATGTCCTATTTTTATTCTAAATCTCAACCCTAAGTTTAAACATAATCTTAATCCTAACTCTAAGTCTAAGCTTAAATCTAATGCAAAACCTAATTCTAATTTTAATTCTAATCCTAATTCTAACCCTAATCTAATGTTAACTCTAATCCTTATTCTAATCATAATCATAATTTTATTAAAATTTATTTTTAAAAAATGTTGTTAAATTCTTGAGAATCCAAATTCCATATTGTACATTGGGCATAATTAACTATATAGTTGACTTTGTGAAAGGATGAGTAAAATTATACTAGATTATGCCTATTTTGCTCTTCTTTTGGAGGGCTAAATGGTCCCGAATCAAGGAAAAACAAAAAACAAAAACAAAAACTAACAAAGAAAATGAGCTAATTATTCAATTAATATTTTGACACATAATTTGATACGTCATCTAATATTTAAAACTTGATATCATGTGAGCTAATATGTCATCATTTTTAACAAAAAGAAAATGAGTTAAAGAGAACTGAACCTTGTAAATTTCTATTGAAATAACAAAATAATTATCACTTTGACAACTCAATTATTTTTAAGTGTATCCAAACAAAACATAATCATATATTAAAATCTTAACTAATTTTTTTTTTTCTTTTGTATTTCAACACAAAAGGTTTTTTGTTTTAATAATTCAAATGCACATTAAAGAAAAAAAGAAAAACCCTTATACATTTATATTTTGATCTTACATTCACTATTGTAGGTCAAAATAAATAAATAATTTGACATACTTTTTTTGCGGTAATTTATACATTTATATTTTGATCTTACACTCACTGTTGTAGGTCAAAATAAATAAATAATTTGACATACTTTTTTTGCGGTAATTTAATCAAAATAGAGTATATAGGGCTCATAAAAAATAATTAAATAATGAAATTAAAAACAAAAGTTTTGTTGATAATACTATACTCACACACTTAAAAAAGATAGATAAATTTTAAAAACTTTAAAATAAAAAATAATAACTTTTTATTTATTTAAGTAACTAACTATTTATATTTGTACACATAAAACTTTTTTTTATTTAAATGCATCATTAAAGTAAAAAAATAAATAAAATAACCATTATAAATTAAATTTATATTTATAATTTAATCTTTACTCACTATTTAAAATCAAAATAATTTGAATTTTTTTAACATAATTCAATTAAAATAGAATATATAGGTTCATATAAAAAAAATATAAATATAAATAATAAAAATAAATTAATAATATTACCAAAAAAAACATAAAATAAAAATAAGAGATTAGTAAACTCCTAGATTGTCATACCCTATAAGGAGGCATGACTGGCCAGAGAATTAGGTAATCAACCTTCCGAACCCTGATTTCAAAACAAAGAAACAAATATGACTATTGACTAAACAAAATAATAAAAGTCAATTTTAGAGAATACAAATTAACTACGAATGTTTATTTATTGAATACATCACAATTTACTAAAAATTTCGACAGAGATTCCCTGCAGTATGGAACATGCCTAAAAATACAAATATATAATCTTAGTTACATAAAACCAGTTTACGCAACATCAACATGCACATGGAGCTCTGCTCCAATTCTCACCACAACAATAATAACTAAATCATTACACAATACAAAACCAGACACCTATAGTCCTAATGTGATTGCAAACTTTTATCCTTAACTTCAAATATGAGATTCCAAAGAAATACCTTGTCACATGCTATCGACAAGTCATGAGCTCATCAATGATGTATACCAAAATCATGTTACTAAAAAAAAAATATCAACAGAAAAGTGGTGAGACCCACAAACTCAGTGAGTGAAAAAAAAATATACCCAAAGGATACTAGCATCACTTAACACATGGATATAATATATAGGTCAGCTAATATTAACATAAAATGAATTTCAAAACAATTAAGTGTTACATGTACGCAATTATGGAAAACATAAAATCAAACATGCACAGTTTAAGTAATACACTATATAATCAAATTAAATCAATCAAAATATACAAAGGGCCAATAAACTAACTCAGCCCCATATACTATATGTCCTTCCATCGGGAAGTTTTTGTGCCCGTACACTAAATATATTTTTCCCGTACATAATCTATCCTACCAAGATTGAGTACTCAAACATTTTTAAACACTTATCAAAAGAAGAATATCCCATAATATCCTAGGTGCACTCGAATTCTATTTAGGAAGTAAAAAATCATTTCGGAAAGAAAATACTTTTATTAGCCCTTATCAAAGATAAACAAAGTCACAAGTCAAGCACAATTCAAATAACTCAATTAACATTACATATGCTTATGCTTCCATAGAAACGTATCTAATCAATTATACATAACAAATACACATATTAATCTAGCAACCAAAAGGTAGCATATATCCACTCACCGTTTACCCATCTTGCTCGTTACTCCCTCTTTCATTCACGCGTGTTGTTCGCTTAGCCATAAGTTCCAAAACTACAATTGGATTTTCTAAGTATTACTTAGTTTGTTAATTTTATAGGTTGTAACCTTTCAATAATGAAAATTTATAGATAATAAGTTTCAAGTATTTATTTAAAATTTACTCCTTTTAGGCATTTTCACAATCATTTCGAAGATGTGTTTGTTTTCAACTTACAAACTTAACCAAACTCAACAAAACCAAGTTCAAATATTATTTTTAAGCTATCTTTCTTATTTAGAAACTTCTCCTACAATCATTCTTGAACTCACTCAATTCCTCACATGAACACAAATAGGGCACTCGTACAATTTCTAGTTACTAACATTGAATTTAAGTGCTTATAGAATTCTTATACTTGGGAATTAATTATGAAACTTTCTAGTATAGATTATAAAGATGTAAGGAACAATTCATCTTAAGTACCCTACTCCTAATTCATCCTTTAAGACTTTTCAAAACTAGTCACACCAAAACAGGTTTAGTCAGGATCCGAAAATCACAACCATTACTTCCAACACCTCCAAAATACACATAACATGAAATTAAAAACTATAAAGCTCCATATTTGTCCTTTAATATGTTAGAAATAATTCTTATATGGGTCCTAAGCTATTCCAACCACAACCCTCGACAAAGTCCTCCGGACTGACTGAAGCTTACCTAAAATCCTACACAAACCCAGCTGCAGTCCAACAGCTCTACTGATAACTATACTTCAAATCAAATTATGAAACTTTGCAACTATTACCTCAAGACCATAAGCTACACTTTACCTTTAGAACTCCTAAATTAATTCAGTCCATAAGACACCTGAAATACCCTATTTCTCTAGCATATATAATCTAACCTTGTTTTTTTTTTCCCCCCCTTTTCAATAACCACTCAAATCCATATCAATTAGTTGCAAGCACAAGGCTTACGGGAAGGGAAAGAATTGAAAACGTAAGGGAGTTATCTGCTGTAACACCCTAACTTCCTAATCCTATACTTAAGTAAATTATTATTTTGATACTTAATTTAATTGGTAATTACTCTTTAATTATTCAAGAGGCTAAAACTTTTCTTTAATACTTGAACTACCCTTGACTATTTCCTCACCTAATTTTTTCTTTTTCATATTACATCAATTTCCTTCTTCAGGACCAAAATTAATTCTTATTCCTAATTCCTTATTAACTCATAGCCTTATATTTTATCTTCCGCGACCACCTAGTACTCTTACCATTTAACCAATCCTTCCTATCTTATTTTTTACCATTTGTTTCATTTGTCCTATGTTATTAGTCATATTCTTTATTTACCTTAGCCTAATTAGACTTTAACCTTACTTAGACATTACCAAGCTGAATTAGACACTTCTTTTCCTAGAAATTCTACTTGGCCGGTTTTACGAAGTGGACAATTTAAGAATTACAAAGAGACATAGTCTCCCGTTTCATTAATTTACAAGACACTTATTATTATATAGACTTTACATCAAGTTTGGACCAAAAGAGAAACACTACAACTATTTTGCAAGTTTCTCCTAAACTCCTAAGTTAAGTCCAAACCATATATATAAAATTATCATTATGATCATCACTAAATACTCACTTAGGAGCCATTGACCATAACACAAAATATTTATCCATCATCCACTTAGGTGGTAAGTAGAACTACACATACAGCTATAAGAGGCTATTTTCATCTCCCTCATTGTACCACCAATCCACTACTTGCCAGCCCTCAGTAACATATACGGTACTGTCCTCCTAGCTACAAACAAATATAAGTAAAGTCTGCATAATAAACACTTCCATAGAAAACTAATTATCCATACATCAAGATGAATGAAAAGTGAGTCGAACCTTAATAAGTATTCACACATAATAAAGAGGAATATCTTGATGGCAGTTTTAAAATATTGGAATATGTAAATGCAAACTTTATTCTTTTCTTTTTCTTATCCACTACTTAGTAACCATTCTTGACCATTCATGCAAACCTGAGGCTGCCTTACAAGTACTTTGATATACCATGGATACCACCTCTCTTATACATGGTACCACCTCTCAATAGTAGGATCCATACTATGGTTTGAGTATACTTTCTTTGGGATACGTGGCCACCTTTGTCCAACATGAACTTAAAATAATTTACTAAAATTATTAGTCTTTCTCTTTAAACTTTCCACGAAGGGAATCATTTTCATCACTTTCATTTCATATGCATGAAGGATCATGAGAATATCATGAGGAATATGAAGGAATCAATGAAGTAAGTATGAAACAAGATGAGAAAGATAAGGATATGTGTAAATACTTGCTTAATACCTTTAGCTTATTTATTTTTCTTCCCTCTTTTCCTACGCCTCCTCTTTCTTCTTGTTTTGGTTTTCCTTTTCTTTCCTGCTTCCTTCGGTTTGGCTTTCTCCTCCTCTAGCTCACATTTTTCCTTTTCTTTCTTTATCCTACAGTTTTGTTTTTCTTTTCTTGAAGGTTACGATTTTTTTTACCTCTTTTGGTGTATGTCTAGGTTTAAGGTTTCTTTCTTCTTTTAGTATGGATTTAAGGAAGTGTGTTTGTGGGATTGAAGGAGACATGGCCGGTTTATACAGAAGTTCCATTCCCTTAGCTTTTTCTTCATTATTATGTGATAATCATTCCTACTTTTTCATTTTCCAATAGGTTTCTTCTAAGTTGTCTACTTCCTTTACACATGTCTTCTCCCTCCTAGTTTCTTCCTAATTTTCTAACACTTGGCATACCATATATTGTTACATGTCTCTACACTTCATTATTTCCTTCACACGTCTTCCTTTTCTTGGTTTTCTCCTACTTTTCTAACACTTGGCTTGCCACCTATTGTCACATGTCTTTACACCTGGTTCTTGCATTAATTGAAACTTTACACTTATTGTCACATGTTTTACAACTCACCCCCTTGCATTTATTGAAGCTTTACAACTCACCCCTTGCACTTATTGAAACTTTACACCTATTATCACATGTTTTACAACTCACCCCCTTGCATTTATTAAAGCTTTACACCTATGTAGATTTAATTATTGCATTCACACTCTCCTAATTTCTTCTCTATAGTTTTGAAGTCCTAATCTTTCATATTTTAGTTCTTTTCTTGTTCCACCCTAACTACTTTTTAACTACCTAGTTCCATTGTACTATGTTTCCATAATTAGAATTGGTGATGTCATGGTGATGTCATCCTAATAATGTCTCCATCCTTAAATCTTAACTAACTTAACTAAATGATGATGTCATCAAACTAGATGATGTCATGATGATGTCACTATTTCCATATTTAAAATTTCATCTTAAAATTTCCTAAATTAAATGCTTAGAATGAATGCATGAAAATTCCTATTGAAATGTATGACTTAGGATAATTATATGCTTTACCGTAATTAATACCTATTTAGTCTAACTTAAACTAGATTAAGTTTTTAGGAGAGTTATATTACTCCCCCTCTTAAAAATGAATTTTTTTCCCCAAAATTCGCACTGACCTCATTAAACAATTTGCGGGTAAGTTTATCTCACTTCGTTCTCATCCACCCACATTGTATCCTTTTCTAAGTTTCCTTTCCATGCTACCTTTACCAACGAAATCATTTCCCCTTTCTTGAACTTGGTTCTCCTAGCCACTATTCTCAAGGATTCAGCTCTAGCTTGGAGATTGCTTTCTATTCCTATAGGTTCATATTCTAAAACATGATCGGAACTCGGTTTGTATTTCCTAAGCTATGAAACATGGAAAATGTCATGCACATTGTCCATGCTTTGTGGTAATGCCACTCCCCAATCTTTTCTAATATCTCATAGGGTCCTATGTACCTTGATCCAAGCTTTCTTGTTTTTCTAGTCCTTCCAAATTCAGTTGAAGGTGTAATCTTTACGAATACATGTTCCCCTTCTTGTACTCTAACGGTCTTCTTCTCTTATCTGCATATTTCTTTTGCCTATCCTGAGCTACCTTTAACTTTTGTCTAATCTTCCTAATGGCTTCAGTGGTTTGTTGGATTAGATCAGGTCTTAACAACTGTTTCTCTCTTACTTCATACTAATATAATGGATACCTACATTTCCTACCTTATAATGTCTCATAAGGTGCCATTTGAGGACTTCGGTAGAAAGAATTGTTATAGATGAACTCTACTAAAGGTAAATGACTATCCCAATTTTCCTTAAACTCTAAAATACAAGCTCTAAGCATATCCTCAAGAGTTTGGATTGTCCATCTGTCAGTGCTAAACTTAAGTTTAGTTCCTAAGGCTTGCCAAATTTTTTGACGTGAATCTAAAATCCTTATATGAAAGAATACTTCTAGGAATACCCTGAAGTCTCACAATCTCCCTAACATTAATTTGCACTAATTTCTCAAGAGAATAATTCAACCTAACAGGAAGGAAATATGCCGACTTAGTAAGTTGATCTACGATCACACAAATGGCATCATTTTGAATAGTAGTCCTCCATAATCCCACTAGAAAATCCATGGTCACTTCATCCCATTTCCAAATTGGTAACTCTATGGGTTGTAATAATCTTGTAGGCTTTTGGTATTCTATTTTTACTCTTTGACACATTAGACACTTAGACATATATTCTGCAACATCTCTTTTCATCCCATGCCACTAAAATTGAGTCTTAAAATCCTTATACATCTTTTAACTTTCGAGATGAATAGAATACCTAGACTTATGAATTTTATCTAAGATCAATTTCTTAAGACTACTATCCACAAGTATGCAAAGTCTATTTCTATACTCGAGTAACCCCTCACCATTCACCCTAAGATCTCTCAACTCTTCAGTTTGTATCTTATGCCTAATTTCCTTTAAATAACCATCCTGATCTTGTCCTTCTTTTATCCTTTATTTCAAATCAGATTGCCACCTAAACCCTCGAATAGCCATACATTTTGACTCCAATTTAATTAAGTCACAAGCATCTCTAAAATCTTCTAATAATTTATACTCTTGGATTATCAACCTAGACATGTGCCCAGACTTTCTACTTAAAGCATCATCCACTACATTAGCCTTACTAGGATAGTACTTCAATTCACACTCATAATCCTTTAGAAACTCTAACCATCTCCTTTATCTCATATTCAACTCCTTTTGATCAAACAAATACTTTAAACTCTTATGATCAGTAAAAACCTCAAATTTCTTAACAAATAGGTAATGTCTCCAAATTTTCAAATCAAACACCACAGCAGCAAGTTCAAGATCATGGGTAAGGTAGTGTTCTTCATTTGGTCTTAATTGTCCAGAAGTATAAGCTACTACTCTACCTTGTTGCATTAAGACATAACCTAATCCTTTCTTAGACGCATCACTGTATATGGTATATCTTTCCTTAGAATTGGGTATAATTAGTACAGGAGCAGTAGTTAATCTTTTATTTAATTCCTCAAAACTCCTTTGACAACTCTTAGTCTACACCCATTTCACTCCCTTACAGGTTAACCTAGTTAATGGCATAGCTATTTGGGAAAATCCTTGAATAAACCTTCGATAATAGCTTACCAATCCTAGAAAACTCCTAACCTAAGTGACCATTGTTGGTACTTCCTACTTCAACACTGCTTCAACCTTCTTAGGATCTACAACAACTCCCTCACCACTAATCACATGTCCTAAGAACCTTACATCGTCTAACCAAAAATTACATTTACTAAACTTAGCGTATAATCGTTCATTCTTAAGGGTTTACAATACTATCCTCAAATGTTCCTCATGCTCTTACCTATTCTTCGAATATATCAAAATATCATCTATAAACACTATCACAAACCTATCAAGATAAGGTCTCAACACCTTATTCATCAAATCCATAAATACCGCAGGTGCATTTGTAACTCCAAAAGGCATAACTACAAACTCAAAATGACCATATTTTGTCTTAAAGGCTATTTTGGGACTATTCTCAGACTTAACTCTCCTGACCTTAAATTAATCTTAGTAAACGCTGCGGCTCCTTGTAATTGATCTAAAAAATCATCTATCCTAGGTAAAGGATATTTATTCTTAATGGTAACCTTATTAATTTTATTATGATAGTATTTTCTTAATAGTTAATAAAATTAATAAGGTTACCATTAAGAATAAATATCCTTTACCTAGGATAGATGATTTTATTATGATAGTATTTTCTTAATAGTACTAGTACAAACTTTTAATATATTATATCTACAATAAATAAATTTATATGAAAAGGGCAAGAATTTAAAACAAAGAAGATCAGAAAGTAGAAAAAGCATCATAGAATTTTCATAATATAAAAGTTCTCAATTAATGAGTCAATGGTGAAATGAAAAACTCACTATTAGATTGGGTATAACAAATTGTAATGAACCAATCATAGAATGACATGTGACATAAAAGTCTCATAAGAACAATAACTGTCACCACAATTATCCTACTAATATTATAACAAATGTCATCATGTCTAATTATAATTGTAACATGTTCATAATTATCTAATTAATATCATATCAATCATATTTTATCATTATATAAAGCAGAAGCAGACCTACCAGGCCAGCTAGGTCTGGACTCGGATAACACTACAAAAAATTAACACATCTGCGTCTGCCATAATGCAGACTTAGAAAATACAGATACAAATAATGACTATCCATATCTGAAATTTGATTATCATAGTTTGTGTATTTGTAGAAGCAAATATTCCAAGAAAAAAAAATTTAGATATTGATATTTAAAAATAGAAGCAGAAAATGATGACTTTTGGCGCCATATTCCTTAAACATATTTGCATATGTGTTTTTCTTATCAGTGTCCACTTTTGTAGACACAATTATCTAATATTGGTGCCATTATCTGTGAATGTTTCTGCGTCTGCATTTTACTTATTTGCATCTGCAAAATACAGATACAATTACTTTAATAATATTAAAAAAAAATAATTTATGTCCGAGTCTGCCACTTAATGTACTTGTGTCTATTAGGACAGACACAAATACTCCACTATAAGAAATTATAGCATCTATGTCTAGTTTTTGACATACTCAAATATGTAAACGTAAATAACCATTATCTATGTCTATCTGCTCATACAAAAGTAGATGTAGGTATGAAATATTATTTTTTTTAAACTTTATGTATCTAAGTCTGTCATTTAATGTATCAGTGTCTACAATGATAAACTCAGATACATTAAATCTATAGCTTGACAACTTTTGGCTTCCTAAGTGCAAGTTGCCATTAACTGTAACTGTTTGTTTTCCTTTCAATGGGTTTTCAATTATAATCATTTTTTGGTATTCTATACAATAAATCATCTCAATTTTTTTTTCTCTTTTTCTTTTCTTTATATTGTGATTAACTTAGAAAGGAGATGCACTGTTCTAGCATGTTTGCTTAATTTTCTGAAACATTCCTCTTTTACTTAATTACTTTAAAATGGATTGAATGACAAGCAATCTATAGTCAAGTCCCTGAAAAACTGGCTAGGTTAGTTACATAATGATATTAAGTTTAAGTTTACTTTGAATTTTCAATACCAGTTTAATAATTTGTTTGAAGATGCTATTTGCTTGGCATATTTTGAAATTTTTTTTTTTTTTCCTTTTGGTTTAGTTGATCTCTGGAGCTAAACAATCATTAAGATATTCAGTTTCTTTGTGAATCTAATTAACACACACAAAGACATAGAAGCTAAAATAGTACAATTATACAAATTGATAACTGAAATAGTAAATTGGATTTTCCAAAATGTGCTAGTGGTTTTTGTCATTATTGTGCTAGGTTTTCATCAATATAAAATAGTTATAAATTCTAGTAACTCCTTGCACTGTATTATTGGTTCGTGCTAGACACATGTCTTTTTTCTTTCTTTAAATTATCTTATCATTCTTTGATATTTTTGTTAATGTCAGATTTATCCGAGCTGGAGACCCTACGAACTGGTCTCCTTCTATGCCTTTTCCTTAACCTATTCTTTGGTAGACCTGCAGAGGTGATCCTCGAGACTTGTTAGCACTCTGAAGCTCAAGTCAGTCTAGAAAGATAAGTAGAGAGCTTAACAAATATAAGTATAGAGAGAAGGAATTCAAGAGAGAGTGAAGTAAAGTATGAAGGCTTGTATTTATAGGAGCTTGTTGGGCTTGTTGGACTTATTGGGCCTTGTTGGGCTTGAGTCAATATTTGTATTAACATCAGTCCCCTAAAAATGAGTTAGAGGAGCGAAGTGATTCAGACTTAAAGTCATCTGGGGGAAAAAATCATATTGCAATTACCTGACCAGGGTGCATAAGGCGTTCTCACTACTATTGGATAAGGTGAAAACCTATATTAAATGATATGTTTAGAGTTTATGTATTGTCTGTCATGTTCTCGAATTGTTAAAATGGCGAGGGTAAAATTGAAAGCTCTTTGTGCCATGAGAATGGCTAGGATGAGGTCGAAGTCGTCGAGTTATAAGTTAGGTTTTATCTTTGATCAAGTGAGAACTCCTATTAGTCTTAAAACAAATTTAAAATTTAAAATAATAAAACATGTGTGTGTGTTATGTAGTCAAACCCTTTCGAGTATGAACTTTGAAAAGTTTAGGTTTATACCTTTGAAGATTTCTTGTTCGTGTAGCTCCGGTCAGTAGCCCGTTTTGTATACCTTCAACCTGTCTCATCTTATTGAAACGTTAGATTTTTCATATAATATGACTATGACAAATGATAATAGTGTAGGGGTGAGCTATGTACTCAGAGTACCTTTTGTCATGTTTTATAAATGTTTGTAATTTTTGTACTTACCATACTCAGTTAGTGTGAAGATGGAAGACTTGGCTTGAAGTAGTGTTACCCAAAGTGGAGCCCTTTGGCTCTCAGTGTCAATAAAAAGACCTGCACTTGCAAATATATGCAGCTTATAAGTAATTAATCATAATTTAGTTAAAAGGTTTAGCTTGGTAAAGACTTTAATTATTACGTTTTATTTAATATTGGTTATTTTCTCATAATTATCAATTACATCAAATAATTTATTTATAAATAAAGTGCAGGTAAAATAAAAAATCGTTTTTTATTTTATATTTAGATAAAATAACATATAAACTTTATTCCTCAAAAATTTAGTTGAGAGGGTAACTATTTATGTTTCTAATGGGTTAGGTAATTAATTGAGATGATAAATGTAAGTTGTTATTAAATTTGCTATCTTATTTTTCAGCTCACTAGGGTTAGTACTAGAAAGTTCTATGGGTTTGGGAATTTAGCGATTTCATTATTTCTCTTTTGGATGAAATTGAATTATTACTTATAGGTGACTTGGTGTTTTTGGATTTTGTTATTATTGTTGCGAGATATAAATTAATGAGAGTGAGGTTTTGGTAAAAACTCACAATCTTCTTTATTGTTTTGATATATTGTAACTTCCAATTTGGGATAAAAATTGAAAGTATCTTTATCTCATCATATTTTCTTAATAGGCTCCTTGAAAGCTCACTGCAGTTGTTGACTTGATTAGCTATTGTATGATCTTGGAATTGGAATTATGAACTGTACTATGAGTGGATAATGCGTAGTGTAGCGTTTTGTTTTGTCCACTCTCCTGCATCTCTATATAACCATATAAAAATTAACTTTTTTTTTTCTTCACATTGTTTCTTGTCCACTTGATTTAAGTTATTTCTGAATATTTTCAAGTAAGTTTTACCAAATTAAATATATTTTTTTTAGAAAAATCAGTTGACTAATAAATATTTTTAAACAAATTTTTTTTCTCAAACCCAAACTTGATTCCAGTTCAGTAAATATTCTCAAACAATTAAATAACTTTAAAAATTTCTCTATATACTAAAATAACATTTGTTAATAAATACTTTATATTGTTGTACGTAAATTCTAGAGATAAACACCTTTATTTTTTTATTTTTATTTTTTTCCTTATCAACTTGTTTCGATAGAATTGTGAAATATGGACGCATGGACTTGGAATAGTATAATATAATTCATATGGCATAAATTTGACTACAATTGGAATTGACTTGTTGGATTGTTGAAACTTATTGTTGGTTTATACTATTTAGTTTGTTGTTACTGCTGATCACTGGGAGGCATGAATGTTGGAAATCGTTTTGATCATTGGAAAAGATTGAAGAGAATGACTATGGATGGTTATTTGTGCTTCATATATTTTACGAACTATTTGTCTGTACATGATTATTTTTAAACAAAATGTTTTAGGAGACAGGTTTTTCCAGAACATTTTAACTAGTGAGGAATGGTTAGTTAGGGAGAGATATCCTAATTCTGTGTGTGGGCTAACACATGAAAATATATGACATGGATGAATATGATACACTAGTTAGCAGGGATTTTTAAATTGACTCATTCTGACATATGGGTACAATGGTTTGACTTAGAATTGACAGAAGATATCATAGTTAGCCAAGACTTGTCGCTGACTTGTTGTAACCTGAGGGCACAATGAATTGAAATTGACACATTTGATACTATAGTTAGTGACGGTAACTCATTGTAACCTACGAGTACACGGTTGTTATAGGTTATGAGATTGTAATATCTCCAACTTAGTTTTCATTAAACGAGTGTTAACAAGTTATTTATATCAAATTTATTTTAAACTTCTACTAGATCATTGCATGTTTAAGTAAATGAGTTATTTTGAACTACTCGAGTGCTAGCTTGACCTCCTGCTATATTTCATATTATCCACTCTAACCCAAACCATTGTTAGTTTAAATGTTTTTCGTTAGTGGAGCCATATCAGTTATATGACCGTCATTGTAAGGAATTGTTTGATCTTTTTGTTTTTGGTAGACTCAACTTTTTGATCAGCTTGAATTTTGAAAACTTGTTTGTATCGTTATTCTTGAGTTCTTTTATGAGTTTTTGTACACTTAGACTCCACTAGTACTAGATCATGGATCTGTTGTTGTGATCATAATTATTTTTACTAAAAATTTTATGGCTGTATGGTTAACCCATTACGCCACCATTGCTTATATTGCTATTGTTATTATTATTCTCTTATAATTATGTTTCCTATATAGTATTGTTAGTTCGTTAGAGTTAAGGTAGGTCTTGGTCTACCTTATTTCTTATGTTAGTCATTGTCCTCTGTTTGGGTCATGACAATTTAAATAAGCTTTTTCTTATTTTTATGTTTGTTTATTTTGTAAAATCACTTGGTTTCATCTCTAGAACTCAGATATAGGGTTTAAGGGAAGGGAAGAGCTACCCCATTGTAGTTCATTTGCTTAACATGCATCCTCCAACAAAATAGAAAATAAAAATAAAGTGAAGCAGCATAATGCAGAAATACAGAGAAAAAGCATTTATAATTTATGTAGACTTTAGGATTCATGGAGCATCAAGACAGAAGCAACCAAGAGAAAAAAAGTAAGCCTTAGCATCAAGACAAAAGCGAGAAAAAGAAAAAAATCATGTCATAATGTATTTTCTATTTTATTAGAAGTTACTATTTTATTATTCTAATATTTCTTATGAATTAGGAATTACTATATTTTTAAGACATACTATCATATTTTTTCCTATTAATTAAGAGTTGCATTTTATTATGAATTTTTCTTGTTGAGTGAGTATCGCTATTCTCATAGGGTTTCTCCTAACCTATTACAAATGATAGACTTTGATAACTTGTAATAATCATTTTCTGTCAGTGAAGTTTAAACCTAAGGGTGTTTGATTATTTTGCTGGTGGATTCTTGTTTTATTCTTAAAGATTTAGTTTTGCGCTAATGTTTTCTAAACTTAGTTTTATGATAGCTTTAGTTTCATGATTGCTTTAGTTCCTTTCATATTCTACTATGTCAGTTAGTATCAGAGTAGGTTTTCTCATTGAATAGCCGACAAAAACAGGGACCATCTATTGGAGAACATTTGACAAGTAATCACTAAAACCCAAGTGCAGAATAGGGGGCAATTGAGATTATTGAAGGGGAAATGAATCAGATTTTGGGAGCTTTAGAATGGTTGATGGTTGATTTTAATGGAGGAAGAACAACAATTAATAGTGAGCAAGGAAGGAGAGTGTCCCTGCCATGGAGCAAAGTAATAATAGTCGTACGCTGAACTTGTGTTCATTTACCTTTCCTATAAACCTTGAGTTTAACACAAAACTCATGGAAAGATTCCAGTGTCAATTATGTTTATCATTAAGAGTCAAATCATCAGGAAATTCCAAATGATGATTTCCTTTGTAAAAGATCATTCACACACATACTAGAAATCCATTTAACAATGATGCTTGCTCTTGATTTTAACATGAGTGTGAATGATGACGTTGAGTGAAGATTTGATGAAATTTTTGAGGATATCATCATGTTGTGTAGTGCATTTTTAACTATGTTGTTTATTTGTTTATTTGTTTTTTTCTTTTGCTCGACTACTGGTAAAATCTGAAGTTTGGGGGTGTGATAAGTTCTCAAAATAACTTATATTATATCTTATTATGCATTCATTTTAGCTATGTTCTTAAGCGTTGCATTGCAATTTAGTTAGTTTTAGTTTAGATTGTAAGTTATTGTGTTTTGTATTGAGTTTTTGTGTTGTAATTATTTTTGTTAGAATTTAGCTTTCAAATAAAAGCTTCAATCCTAATTGGTTTTTGGTTATGTATTTTGAAGGTTTAAGGCTTCAAAGAGTCAATTTTGAAGACCAAAAATACAAGGGATGCAATTCTAGCTCGTAGGACACTGTAACTATTTGGCATTGTTTGGCACTGTTCATGTCACTGTTGAAATAGTGGCGCCACAGCACCAAAGAACTAGCACCTAGGTGCCATTTGAATCTGTCTTCAGTGCTAGAAAGTCCAGCTCCAAGGCGTTAGTCTGATACTAGCACCCCTATTTTGGCCCGAATTCACTAAACTCTGATTTTTTTTAGAGGTATTTAAAGGATAGAAGTTAGGGTTTAGGATGTTTTTCTACAACTTGAGAGAATGTTGAGAGGCAAAGGAAGCAAAGGAGGCAAGAGGAGAAAGAGGAGCAAGAAACTTGAAGATTGGTGGCAACCTTCATGAGTTTTCTCCATTTCCTTCTTCTTTCTTTGTTTCTTGTGTTGTATTGATGATTTGTTTAGGTCCAACCATGCTTAATTTATATGGAATGAACTAATTCCTTTGGTCTAGGATTGCAATTGAACCACAAGTAACATGATTTCGTTTTTCCTATGAATTGATTATGAGTTGTGGTATTCATGTTATGTGTATCATTCCAAGTTTAATGCTTCTAATCGCTTGATCTCTAATTAGATTGTTGTGGCAATTTAGAAGAACCTTGACAAAGGAAATCTAAATTAGCCTTGAATGATATAATACATGTTTGGATTCATTCACATGGATGGTTGGATTTAATTTGCATATAGGATAGACATATACTTATATGCCATGCATAACCAAATGATATTCTCTCTTAATGAATCTTGTTTAATTCAATTCTCATAGGCACATAGTGAATTGGTTAAATAAGGTATGATTATAAGCAATTCAAAAGATACTTATAATTGAATTAGAATCCTTCGTTAATACCATGATACAATGAGCATAAGCAAGATAGGATAAATGCAAGTTAATTCAAGTGTAAGGGAAATTGTGATCCTTGGCTCATCTTAATATATATATATATTTTTTCATGTTCTTTTGTTTAGATAGTTTAATTATCATTTCAAAGTTCATTGTTTAGATAAAGATAGGATTGATACAATTTTATCACTTCACATTGTTACATAATTCCTTGTGGAACAATGCTCTACTCATCACTTTATTACTTGTTAACGATATGTACACTTACTTGATTTATCCGACAACAACCCTCTAAATCATTTGCTTACAAATCTAAGTACAAGCTAGGGCATGCTTGGAATTCCAAATTAAAGATTTTGAATAAATTATGTCGAATGAGTAATTCATTTGGGAATGGATCCTTCTAACTGACTGTCAAGAAATATACAGACCTTGTAGATTTTGTAACTCTCCCATTGAGGATGGAATGGTTCCAGTTAGTGGATTGAATGACAAGCTAAACAAAGTCAATTCAGTGAAGTTGCCAATATCTGTTGGAATGCTACCCTTCATGCCACTAAGTACTGTAGAGAAGTAGAGAGATTTCTGAGGGTATTCGGAAGGGAGGCATTCAGTGGATTGCTTGACTATGTAATTTAAATTTTTGCGGTTTGTAAATCTTTGAGAGTGCCAAGTTCTAAAGTGGAAGATTCAGTTATCAAATCATTTTTAGCAAGGTCTAGCGATTGGAGGTTTCTTAAATTCCCAAGAGTGCTGGGGATATAACCAGAAAATGAATTGACTAGTAAGTCCGGAATAGATAGCGTGGAAGCATTGGATATTGAACTTATGTTTGGTGGGAGATTACCCGTGAGTTTGTTTGAGGCCAATGCGAGTACTGATAGTGTGGACATATTAGAGATTGCAGGTGGGATGAGGCTTCTGAGGTTGACTCCTTGAAGAGCCAGAATCTGTAGATTGGGTACGTTGCCAATTTCTTATGGTATTACACCTGCCATAATGTAAATGCCAAAATCTTAGACTTTTTAGCTCAAGTTAGCAACATTAATTTTTTATTTTCAAAATTGATAATTTAAACAAGGCAGACAACAAACTTATATAGATATTAGCAGACATAATAACTGAGGTAACTGAGTTAGATTCTAGCCTTATTCAGGAAAATTTTATCCATACATAAGATGGTAGTTCATACCTTGAAAGTTGTTAGCAACGAAACTAAATTTATAAGCACGGTAAAGTTCTCAAATTCTGCAGGTATGCTTCCTGTGAAATTACTGAAAGACATGGATAGAGACTGAAGATGCTTGCAATTGAATAAGCTGAATGGGATTTCCCCAGAGATCTGATTCACAGATAATTAAAGGATTTCCAGCTCTGGAAGGTAATTAAACATGTCTTCTGGAAGGTCACCAAATAGGTTATTGTTGGTGAATATAATTATTTCAAGTGCTGAAATATTGGAGATTGAAGGAATAGAATCTGATAGTTGATTCTCACTAATATATATTTATTATAGAGAAGCAACATTGAATATGTCTGGTGGCAGTCCACCCAAAAGCTTGTTATCACTTAGATCAAGTGCTTGTTAAAAAAAAATCAAATGCGGTTTCTATGGATGGTGGGATAGTACCAGTGAAGTTGTAGAAATCAAATTCTCAAGTCTAGGCAAGAAGCCAATCCATTATGGGATCTCCCCTTCCATTTTATTAAATTAACTGAATTTTTTCAAGGTAGCCGAGTTGAGCCAACTCATTTGGCATGGAACTTTGGAAACTATTGTTTTGAAGATATAACTCAGAAAGCAAAAGGCAAGTTTCCTAGCTCAGGAGGGATGGTGCCAACAAGATCCGTGTAAGGCAGTTCCAAGACAGTGACCCGAAGGGGGCTATAACTGGAAGTGACGCCAAACCAGTAACAAACAGGGGCCCTCATCGACCAGTTGGTTGCCAGGATGTTACTAGGATCATGAGTGATGTGGTTTTTAAGAGCAAGCAGAGCCAATTAATCTGTTTCAATGTTGCCTGATACTGCTGAAATGGCTGATTTAGCCACAAAACAGTGTACCAGAAACACTAGAACAGGCAAAAAGAAGTGAGTTCCCTCTATAAGTGACATGGAGGAATTTGTGAGTTTGAGAAAAAGCTTCATGCTGATTAATTGATGACAAAGGACCTTAGTCCTAACATTTGGATTTTATAAGCCAAAATGAATAAATAAAATCATGGTTATAAGGATTTCTCCCACCTTGTTGAACTAATGTAACGATGAAAGCAAAGCTTTTTCGTTTGGTGCAAGCAAAAATCGTTGCTGGCCTATTTTCTGTTGCCCTTCTTACTTTGACTTGTATCTTAAACTATTTCCATTTGTTTGTTTCATAGTATACCAAGCAGAATATTCAATCGACCAATTTTGTTGGTTTTTTTTTTAGACCATTTGAGATAATGCTCATGGTCGACTTTCTAAGTAATTTATATAAGCTTTTTCTTTGTATTACTATGAATGCAGCATAATGTAGAAAACACTCGATTTAGTAGAAAGAAAAAATAAATAAATAGAAATAAATTCTATGACAGTAATGCTCAGTTTGATCAAGACAACTTCTAATTTATCTCTATGACTCTGGTATTTTTGTTTCCTACAGAAATGTTTTATGTTTAATACACTCCTTCACAAAAAGAGAATCTGGGATTTTTTTTACTTTATTTTTTATATATAAATAAATGAACTAATGGGCAAATGACAAAAAGAAATTGCAAAAGAATTGTTTTATTTTTTTAAACTTTCCAACTTTTGATTTCATTGTACCAAATGGCAATGCCATAAATTCAGCAAACAGATACCATACTAATCTAAAGACAACATCACCTGACTCTCAATAGGACACCATGTAGCGCATTGGAGTGAATTCAGCTTACTTATCTTTCTCCTACTTGAACTCAATCTACCACTAACATTCCCATGAACTTGGTTCTAATTTTGTTTAAGGAAACTAAAGCATCTTTCATGCTGTTCCTCTCTTCAGGCAAATCTGCACAACAAATAAGAGCTAATTCCATGATGGATGATGTAGAAAGTTCTTTTGCAGAAAAGTTTTGTTCCTTCCCATTCAACAAATTGGAATCCATTACTTGAATTGTTGAATGAGGCACAGAATCATTTACCCAACTCTTCAAGCTCAACTCCCCGCCAAACATGTCATCTATTGGCTTCATCAGTAAAGATCTCCATTAACATAATGCCAAAGCTATACACATCTGCTTTTGTAGATACAATTCCTTTTGCACCATACTCTGCATATCAAAATAATAGTCAAGATACATCTATGGTATAATTTAGAGTTCAAGTTGACCGAAGCAAAAGATATTTCCAAAAAATAAAGAAAATTAAAATTTTAAAAAGTGACAGATTAAAACATCCACCTGGTGCAATGTAGCCAAGAGTAGCCAAGGTATTAGTATGCGTCATAGATTGTCCCCTATCCAAAAGTTTAGCAATTCCGAAATCAGCGACATGAGCAACCATATCTTCATCTAACAAAATATTGCTAGGCTTTAAATCACAATGAACCACTGGAATAGGAAAGCCATGATGGAGATACTCCAATGCAGATGCGACATCTATCATTATATCCAATCTTTGCTGGAAATCCAAGCTACATTTATGAGAATATAAGCACTTCTCAAGGCTCCCGTTCGGCATGAACTTCATCACCAAAGCTTTGAATTCTACGTTAGAACAACTGCTGATTATTTTAATGAGATTGCGATGACGAAGCTTACGCATAGCATTACATTCTACATCAAAACTCCTAGGTCCTGCTTCAAGATTCAAATCAAATACTTTAACTGCAATGAGCATTCCATCTGAAAGCCTCCCTTTGTATACAGAACCAAAACTGCCAATACCAAGGAAATTGCTCTGATCAAATCTATTTGTCGCCTGTAGAAGTTCGTAATAAGAAACCCTTCTTGGCACTCCCAGTGTTGATATCTCATTTTCAGTTGTATGTCCAGCACTTTTCCTTCTATAACGTAAAAGCATCACACATGACCCTAAAAGAATGGCAAACACAATAACAGGCACTATGCATTCTAACAAAAGCAGCCTTGTCGTCCACCTTTTCTTGTCATCTTTCTTGCATGGTGTGACTTGCAGCTCGGGTCTACCACAAAGTGCATCATTCATCATGAAAGATTGAGCAGTGAAATTTACAAATGGTCCACCATCAGGAATCTCTCCTTGTAATTTATTGTCAGACACATTGAAATATTTCAAATAGATAAGTAACTCCAATGACGTTGGAATCAGCCCAGATAGAATATTGTGTGACATGTCCAAGAATTCTAAGCTTAGCATACCACTAATTGACTCAGGAATAGAACCTTGTAAATGATTATGTGCTAAAGAGAGCATCTCCAACCTCTGCAAGCCACCGATTGTGCTAGGAATAGTGCCTGAAATCCGATTCCATGACAGATCCAACTGTGTTACAACCTTCAAATTTTGTATCTCAGGAAGTAGATAACCATCAAAAGCATTCAAGGAAAAGTTTAGAACCAATATGTTCTCAAGAGCCAATAAAGTGGAAGGTATTTTAGAGGTGAAGTTGTTAGAATCTAAATAAAGCTTTCTCAGAAAAGTAAGCATCCCTAAGCATGATGGAACGGGTCCAGAAAGCTTATTATTGCTTAGAATTAACTCCGCCAGATTTTCCAATTGGCATATCTCGTCAGGAATGGGGCCATCCAATTTGTTTCCTCCAAGATATAGTCCTTGAATATGGAGCAGATCCTTAATCGTAGTAGGAATTTGTCCTTCAAAATCATTCCCCTTCAATCCTAATACAAGCAAGCCACTTAAGTTTCCTATTTCTTGAGGAATATTTCCCATCAATTTGCAAAACCCTGCATAGAAATATTGAAGAGAACTAGAAAGATTTCCAACGGAACTCGGAAGTTTTCCATACAAAGGATTTGATGAAAAATCCAGAATTCGTAATTTTTTGCAATTTGTCATAGAGTCAAGAAAGTTGATGTCGGTCAAATAATTTCCTCGTATCTGGAGCTCCTGAAGGTATCTTAAACTCCCAAGTGCATTTGGTATAACTCCAGTCAATGAATTGTAGGGCAGTTGCAGATAATTGAGGTTTGAAGCATTGCAAATACTGCTGGGAATTTTCCCACTTAAATTGATATTAGAAAGGTAAAGTCCTTCAAGGTTAGGAAGGGTACAGCCTATATCTGACGGGAGAAAGCCTGAGAGAGGATTTTCTGACAGGTACAAGGATTTCATGGTTGAGACATTAAAAAGGTTTGAAGGAATTGATCCAATTAGGTTGTTAAATGACAAGCCTAAATTCTCAAGGTTACTCAATTCTCCTAACTCCACTGGTATAGGTCCTGTTACATGAAAAAATAATTAATGAGAGAATTAATCCAATCATAAATTATTTTGTTAGAAATTACACTTAATTTTTTTAGATTAATTAAGGTGATTATGTTTCAAGGAATATGTTCTCAATAAAAGCAGTCCGGAATACAATTTAGTCGTCCTTGTTAGAAAATAAATTTTTATTCCACATAAATTTTTTTCCCATGAAATATTTTCGCCTTAATGGTTAGGAAGGGTATAACATATGTCCGAAGGTAAGAGAGCCCCCGAGAGGGTTTGCAGACAGATACAAGGTTTTCATGGTTGAGACATTGAAAAGGTTTGAGGTAATGGATCCAGTTAGGTTGTTATATAACAAGCTTAAGTTTTCAAGGTTATTCAATTCACCTATCACCTATAGTATAGGTCCTGTAACAAAAAAACAAAATAATATTTAGGACAAATTAACCCAACCATAGAGCTATATGGCATTAGAAATTACACCTGTTGTTTCTTATATTAATGATAATATGAAAACTCCACCTATGAATCATTGTGTATGTGTGTGAGCTTCAGGTAAGCCTAAAAATTTTTGATATCATAATTAAAGGCAATTGCTTAATTAGATGATGCAATTTTCAACTATAAAAGGTTAATAAAGAAAATTGTGAAAATTGTATTGTCCAAGTAATGACATAAATATAATGTAGATGAGAATATCATACCTTGCAGGTTGTTGTGACTGAGATGAAGTACCTGAAGTTTAGTCAAGTTCCCAATGCCTCCTGGTATGTATCCAGTGAAACTATTACGACCCAAAAACAACATTTTAAGCCCTTTGCATCCATGCCAACTTGATGGAATTTGACCAGTAAATCCATTTTCCGCAAGAGAAAAAGATTGAAGTTCGGTAAGATCACGACAAATATCCCAGGGTGCTGTTCCAGTTAAATTATTATAACCAAAATTGATCTCTTGCAACGTTGACATGTTAAAGATAACCGATGGTATGGTGCCTGAAATATGGTTGTGATCCAAGTATATGATCCTCAGGTAAGGAAGAGCACTAATCTCTTTTGGTAGGTGCCCTTATATTTAAAAGGAAAAGAGGTTAATTACACTCGTTTACATTGATCCAAATACATATGCATATCAAAATACTTAACATTCATTTATTACATACATTCCTTGAAAGTTGGATGCTTAAGGAAGTTTCAGACAAATTAAGACCACAAAAAATTTAGCTTATATATTTATTTATTTTGATTGTTTCATGCTATAAAAGTTGTATTACTTCCACTAAAGAAAATCTTTTCTATTAAAATCATTTAGTGGATGCGAAATGATACTATTGTGCTACAGAAGGATCTTTTTTTTGGTTTGAAGGGAGACTGATGATCGAGTACATGACCTAGGGGTGGGAGAATTTTAGGCTCTAGTGTCATGCCACTTGAGATAAGTTTGGGCTCATACTACACAAGCATCTTTGCATGCTAGCAAAGTCGGCTAGTGACATGTACATAAGTGAGTTTAGTTCCCTGCGTGTTTTTTAAGGAAATGGAGCGAAAACAAATCTCGTCATCTTTTTTTTTTTAGGCTAAGTATCACTTTATCCATACATAATTTAAATGATTTTCATTTTGGCAACAAGTGTTTTAGGAACTATCACTTTAGCCACGTGCAATTGATTTCATTATAGTAATCCATCTCTACCTATTTTCTATTCTTTTTTATTTTTTAATGAAAAAAAATAATTCATTATATTAGTTTACTCGGAATCATGGCATGGGCAGATGACATAGATGATGAATTGATTTCTTAACTATATCACTATATTTTTGTTCTTCTATAATGATTGATTGATGAATCATAAAATTTCAGGTGTTCCATTTTGAACTAAATTGAAAAAAAAATAGTTAATTTACATTTTATAAGCTTTTTATAATATCAATTGAAAGAAAAATGAATGGAAAAAAATAGATGGAGATGGGTTGATTAATAGTAATACATATCAACTGGGGGTGGCAACGAGTTGAGTTTTGATAAAGCTCAGCTCGGCTCTTGTTCGTTAAAAAGAGTTGAACCCAAGACCTACTAAAAAATTATTTAAGTACCTTCACTCAAAGCCAAATTACAACTTTTATAAGTTTTTGTACATAAATATAATAAAAAAATATTAAATAGTCGGCTCACAAACTTTACAAGCCGAACTTTGAAAATATTGAACTTGACTAGTTTTACTAAACGATTTCAAAATAAAGTTCAAGATCTACCCGTTTTCTAACTCAATCTGAACCTGAACCCTTAACAAGTAGTTCAGAACTAACTCGACTTATTGCCACCTCTAATATTAATCTAAGATGGGTCAAGTGATAGTTTGAAAATCACATGTTGACCAAGTAAAAACATCTAAACCACATGGGAATAGTACAACATTTACCCATATTCAAGTTTTACATTAAATTTTAGGTAGTGAGGTAGTTTAGTATTTGCTCTCGCATTCCTCTAAGTCTCTGAGCACTAATGATGCATGTATTATAGTACAAATTAACTCCCTACTGCCAGATGAAATTGCACTAATATAATAACTAACATATAATGGGATTATTATTAATTTGGGAGTTATTATTTTTAGATTTATCTCCATTTTTGTCACAATTTTTATACGTAGGGTAAATAAATTTTCTATTTGTTAAGAAATAGTTAGTAAAATTACTTTTAAAGTATATTATTTCTATTTTTGTTGTAAAATTTTTGAATCATGCTTAGTATTTCAGACACAATAGTGCATTACACAAGGAGTATACAGCTTCAAAATTTATAAACACAGAGATAAAGAGTATATTTTGAAAATAAATTGACACTCTATTGCCTAAAAAATAAAAAGTGTTAATGTGTAAACTCTACATTGTTGAGGCTATAATCCTTCACATTTCTTATAAGTAAATGAGCCTATTATCTTATCATCTATTGATTGGTTTTCAAAAATGAGACTCCAACATCCTATCAAAGTTAGGTCCAGGTTGGGTTGCCCTATTATGGCCATAGCTCACATTAATCAGCCCACGCCTTAGGCTCCAGATCTCCATGTTCTAGGAAATGTTTAACTATTTTGTGCTTTATGCCCTATATAAAAGAGGGTAGATTTTATTTTATTTTTTGACTTTACCCTCATTTAGGTTAATAATATTAAATCGTTCACAGTGATTATTTATATTTATTACTTTACGCTGCTAAATTTCTAATCTTCACCCATCTGAGTACGTAATTAGCCCCAAAAATACTTGATGGGCTACGTTGTCACATTTAAACGCTCGTATTCTAAAATCAATCCTTCTTTATTGATTTGTTTATCTTTTTTTAATATTATCTCAATAGTTAAACTATTTCTTTTTCTAATTTTTTCTCTATTTTAATAATAATAAGATTGCAATAAATTTTTAATTGTAATGATTTCTAGTAGTAATCAAATTCTTTTTATTTAATAAGTTTTAATTGTTTTCTTAATTAATTTTATAGATATACATGTTATACATATTTTACAATATGTTTCTTGCTTCCTCTTCGTTTTTAAGGTCTATTGATTTTTCTTCTATGTCTCCATAGCCTGCTATTCTGTTTTACAACATTTTTCTTGCTTCTTCTTCTGTTTTTTAAGCTCTATTGATATTTCTTCTGTCTCTATAGCCTGGTGTACTATGTAATGTCATTCACTCCAATCAATTACTATTAGAAAATTGTTCATCGCCTCAATTTAAGAGTTCAATTTTCATCAATTCAAAAAAAAAAAAAAAAAGTTAAAAACAATTATTCATGTAGACATAATCTATGTGATAAAATAACTCATTAAGGTATATGTAAGCATGTAAAATTGATAACAGAGAAAACCTCATATCGGAAAGGTATTGCAAATAATAGGTGACTAGAGTGAAAATTAGTCAAAGCACATGTATGTTGAAGATATATTGACCTAAATTTAAAACCATTATATATCTAAACACATTTTTTTTTTCATTTTTTTTTTTTTTCTATAGCAACTTATAAGCAAATAATTCAAAGAGACCCTAATGCATGGCGACCCATATAATTAACACACTAGTTAAACAAATAATAAATAAGCACGAAAGTTTATAATCAATAGATGTTATGCATCATATATATATTAGCTTTCGTCGCACATACATTACGCGTAAATCGTGTTTATAATATATATATATATTCATCAATAATTGATATACATATAAAAAAAAAATTAGTTAATAAACAATAGTACTCCATGTTATTGACATTAAACAAATAGTCAAATCTATTAAAATATTTAATTAATAATATAAAAATACAATTGTTTAAAAAAATAAATAAATAAAGATGGAAGAAGTAATAACACAACAATATTCTAATCATAAAACTATACTCTTAATGTTTCTTTTAGTTCATAATATTTTTTTCACATTTTAATTTATAATATTAGTAATTTCTAAATAAAATAAAAAAATTAAGAAATTCAGTCTTAATTACTATTGATATATAGTTATCAAAAATTATAAATTTATTAAAATTGAAAAGAATTAGGGGGAAAAAAAAAATCGAAAGTCATAAAACAATCACAATGTTATTGATTTTAAAAGGAAGAAGAATTATGAAAGAACTAAAAGCTAAAAATAAAATAAATAGTCTATTTAACAAAAAAAAAAAAAAAAATTCTGTACTAGTAAAAACTCTTCAGGGTATTTAAGAAAATAAGGGTTTTTTTTTTTGTTTTTTTTTTTCAGTAAACCACTTTATATTCATAATTAAATAGATAAATTTAACAAAAGAAAAATTAAATTCATAAATTCATAAATTTATAATTTTTTTTTGTTTAATTCTTAATATGAAAAGAAGAATTAAAAATTAAACCAACAACACTATAATTATAGAAACTATACTCTTAATATTTTTTAATTCATAATATTTTTAAAAAAAAAAATTAATATATAAATCTGAGAATAACTTAAAAACATTATAATTATTAAGAACTTATTAAAAGCAAAAAAAATTGAGAAATTCAATTTTAACTACTATTGACATATAATTATTAAAATACCATAAAAAAAATTATGAATCAAAATGTAAACAACACTACTATAAACATGAAAATTATACTCTTGAATTTTTATTCAATTCATAGTATTTTTTAAAGTTTTAATACATAAATTTGAGAAAGCTTAAAAAAATTATGATTAACAGGAACTTATTCAAAAAAATTTTTTGAGAAATTCAATCTTATTTATAATTGACAGATAATTATTTAAAAATTATAAAATTATTAATATTGAGAAGAATTAGTAAAAGAAATTAATAGTCCTAAAACAATTACAATCCTATTGACATTAAAATGGAGAAGAATTAGAAAGAAAAAAAAAAAGATTATAAAAAATAATAATCTATTTGAAGCAAAATAATAACTAAAGGTAACTATATAATAATAAAAATTCATAAGGGTATTGAAGAAAATCAAAAGATTCTACTTTTATATATAGTATAGATATATATATGTATGTAAATCTCAAAAGAAAGAAGGTTTAAAGCAATAGAAAATAAATAATGCCCAAGATTAGGATCAAGAAGATGAGAAACGTACCAGATAAGGAATTACCAGTGAAACTGATTAATTCTAGAGTAGAGATGTTTGAAATTATTGAAGGAATGTTTCCCAAAAGCCTATTATGTGCAATGCGTAAAATTTTCAACTTGAGAATTCTTCCAATCTGAAGAGGAATATATCCCTCAATCAAATTATTATTCCAATCCAAGGTTTCCAATTTTGACATGTTAGGTAACGAAAGAGGCATTAAACCACTGAAATTATTGTTTTTGAGAATCAAATGTTGAAGTTCATGCAAGTTCCCTATCCATGGTGGAATATCTCCACTTAACTGGTTGTAGCTAAAGTTGAGGAGTTTCAGCCTATGCAACGAGCCCAACTGTTTTGGTAGATTTCCATGGAAACTATTGTTGCTGAGGTCAAGTATAACTAGGAAAGAAAGGTTTCCTAGTTGTGGTGGTATGGTACCTCTAAGACCCATATTTGTAAGATTCAAGGCCTTGACCCTTCGATGGCGGACACCACAAGTGATACCAATCCAGTTACAGAGACAAGTAGTGGTAGACCAATTTATGGCTAATATGTTGTGAGGGTTTAAAGTGATGATAAAGGTTTTCAAGGAAAAAAGTGCAATCTTATCAGTGGTGAAATTGGTGTTGCTGAAAGCTAAGCAGAATGCCATCAAGCAGCAGCATTGCAGTGAAAAGGCAAAAATTGAAAAACGTGAGTAGTTTAGTTTCTGCATGTCTAGTTGATAACATGTATCGGAGAAATTATGCATTGGAAAATTAATAGGAGTACTATATAATTTGGAGACGATTGACTTGAAATAAATAGCTTACTTTGTCACTAAATGAGTTGGTTGGTGAATAATTTTTATGATTTACTCACATAATTTCTTTTAAGAACATTTAAATTCAAAAAGCGCAAGTACATCTTTTTACTAGTAAATTAATATTTTTCTTTTTAAAAAAATTAATTTACTTTCTTAAAATTTATACATATAATGAGAAATTCAAGTTTATTTATTTCATAACTAATTTAATATTACATGTTATGTCTAGATATTTAATTTTCTATTTTATTAAATAATATACTAAAAATAAATAAATTGAAATTAAAATATTATTTTACAATTAAAAAAAACTAAAAAAGAATAAATAAATAAAATATAAGTACTAAAAACATAAAAGGTTTTAAAAAGTCCAAAAATTATTTTCTCCATTATATATTTAAAATAAAATCATAATTTTTAAACATTATTATTATTATTATTTTGGTTAAAATTAAGAGTCTAAAAGAATCTTAATTCAAATTGTATCATGTAAATAATTAGAAAAAGAAGTTGAAAGAAGACAAAAGAAAAAAAAAAGGAAATAGTGAATGAATCGTCTTGACCAAGTGTTGCTGCTTGACTTTCATAATTAAACTAATAATTCTATTCACTGTGTTGTTGACTCTTTATTTTCATAATTAAACTAATAATTCTATTCGCTGTGTTGTCGACTCTTTATTTTCTTCCAGAAGTGCTTAAATGGTCATTGTCCGGGTGAAGGGTAGACTGGGTTACTAGTATTACAATTAAATAACCCAATAAAGTAACCCATGGAAAGGGGCAAGAATTTAAGACAAAAGAATAACAAACTAAAATAAATCACGAAAGTCTTTCTACTTTGTTTATAATTATATTTGAATTTTTGTTTATTACAATAAAATAAAAAAACAATTTAAATATATACCGACACTAATCACAAATTCTTCATAAATATCACATTTTTACAAACACCGTGTACTTATTTCCAAAAGTTGGAAACTGCACGCCCCTAAGCTTAGCACACTAATATTAAATGTAAGAAGGTTCAATCAGTAAATTCTCTTGATATTGTATCAATGATCTGTGATTGAACTCGTATTAGCACGATAAATAATCATCATAAGGCGACAGAGGTTAAATATTCAGATCAATTACATATTCAATTGGCATAATAAAATAATGACAAGTGGAGAACACTGCACTTTATTAAAATTGAAAACGATAGATCGAATTTGGTCGGTCGAAACTCATTAAACAATTGTGGTCATGCAGCTTGATATGATTGGTCGTTGTGGGAAATTAGGCAAAGAAGATAACTTAAACCGATTTTTAAGCATTTATGTTAGTGGGCAAAAATTGTGGTTTCCAAAGGTTAATCATCTAGGCCAAAGAGATATATATATATATATATATATATACACGCCAAATTAAGGCTTTGCATTAGAAAAACAAACATTTCCACGTAAAATACCAATGGCTACCTTTTCATTTCTTTAAATAAAAAAAAAAGAAAAGAAAACATGTACCTCTAGTATTTCAAGTATATTATATTCTTTTTACGTTAGTGGTAACATTTTATTGATATCCATGATGGTATTTTTATTGCAAATCAAAGAAAATATTTTCATTAATGTCTAAATTATTTGTACATAGTAGGACCAACAAGAAAAAAAGTATTTAAATATCCGAATAATTTACCTTTCCTCTGCCCTTTAGCCGAGACTTCTTTGTTCTTCCCTTTTCCTTTCTCTTCCAGTTCCACTTCCACAACCCCCTCAATGCATTGTCGCCACTTTAGACTCCCATTATTCAATACTACGGGACTTCAAAGTCCATTGGATTGGAAATTCGTCTTCTTCCCTCTTTTCTCTCTCTCTCTCTCTCTCTCTCTCTCTCTCTCTTATTTTTCTTTTTTTCTTTTTTTTTTTCCCTCTTTAGTCATTGTGTTTATTGACATAAGGACCCATTTGCGTCTGGTATGATTTGGCGTGGATTGCAAAAATCAAACACTGCTTTTCACTTGTTTCGTTACTTTATGTAAGTATCACTGTTCCATTCTTTTCAGTACCTTAATTTTTGTACATTGTGGAAATTGATTCTAGCTGCTAGTTAAAAGGTTCAGCTTGGTAAAGACTTTAATTATTAGATTTTATTTTATATTAGTTATTTTTATCAATTACATCAAATAATTTATTAGCGATTTTATTATTTATCGTTTGGATGAAATTGAATTATGACTTATAGGTGACTTGGTGTTTTCGGAATTTGTTACTTTGGTTGCGACTTTACTCGATTTATTATAAATTAATTAGGATAAGGTTTTGGTAGAAACTGACGATTTTCATAATTGTGTAATATATTCTAACTTCCAATTTGATATAAAATTTGAAAGTAACTTTAACTCATCATATTTTTCTTAAATAGGCTCCTTAAAAGCTCATTATTGACTTGATTAGTTGTAGTATTATCTTGGAATTGGGCTTATGGATTGTATTGTGAGTGGATAATGCATAGTATAGTGTTTTGTTTTCTCCACTCTCTTGCATCGCTATGTTACCATATAAAAATTAACTTTTTATTGTGCACATGGTTTCTTGCCCACTTGATTTAAGTTATTTTGAATATTTCCAAGTAAGTTTTACCAAATTAAATATATTTTTTTTAGAAAAATCACTTGACTAATAAATATATTCAAACAATTTTATTTTTCTCAAACCCAAACTTAATTCCAATTCAATAAATATTTTCAAACAATTAAATGACTTATAAAATTTCTCACCTATATATACTAAAATAACATTTGTTAATAAATACTCTATATAGTTGTACGTAAATTCTAGAGATAAACATTTTAACTTTTTTTTTTCTTATCAAATTGTTTCGATAGAATTGTGGTATATGGACGCATGGACTTGGTATAGTATAATATTACTGATGGCATAAATTTGACTACTATTGGAATTGACTTGTTGGGTTGTTGAAACTTATTGTTGGTTTATACTATTTGGTTTTGTTGATACTGTTGATGTTCGGAGCATGAATGTTGGAAATCGTTTTGATCATTGGAAAAGATTGAAGAAAATGACTATGGATGGTTATTTGTGCTTCAAATATTTTACGAACTATTTTTCTGCACATGATTATTTTTAACAAATTGTTTTAGGAAATAGCTTTTTCAGAACATTTTAACTAACGAGGTATAGTTTAGCTTATATGCATATAAATAAGGTTTTAGATATGATTACTAGTTAGGGGGAGATATCCTAATTTTGTGTGTGGGCCAACACATATGAAAACTATGTAAGATTGATAAATATGATATGCTAGTTAGCGGGGGTTTTAAACTGACTTGTTGTGACCTACAGGTATAATAGTTTGAATTGGAATTGACAGATTTGATATCAAAATTAGTCAGGACTTGATGCTAACTTGTTGTATCCTAAGGGCACAATGAATTGAAATTGACAGATTTGATACAATAGTGACGGTAACTCATTGTGGCCTACAAGTACATGGTTGTTAAGAATATGACATTGTAATATCTCCAACGTAATTTTTCATTAAACGAGTGCAACAAGTTATTTATATAAAATTTATTTTAAACTTCTACTAGATCATTGCATGTTTAAGTAAATTAGTTATTTTAAACTACTCATGTGCTAGCTTGCCCCTCCAGCTATATTTCATATTATCCACTCTAACCCCAACATTGTTAGTTTAAATGTTTTTCGTTAGGGGAGCTATCTCAATTATATGACCATCATTGTGAGGAATTGTTTGATCGTTTTGCTTTTGGTAGACTTAACTTTTTGATTAGCTTGAATTTTGAAAACTTGTTTTTATGGTTATTCTTGAATTCTTTTATGAGTTTTTGTACACTTCGACTTCACTAGTACTAGATGTTGGATCTGTTGTTGTGGTCATCGTTATCTTCACTAAAAATTTTATTGTTGTATGGTTAACCCATTTTGCCACTATTGCTTCTGTTGATATTGTTATTATTATTCTCTTATACTTATGTTTCCTGTATAGTATTGTATAGTATTATTAGTTTGTGAGAGTTAGGATAAGTTTTGGTCTACTTTAATTCTTATGTCAGTCACGGTCCTCGAGTTTAGGTCGTCACAATTTATATAAGTTTTTTTCATTTATATGTTGCTTTAACTGATAAAATCACTTGGTTTCATCTCAAGAACTCAGAATGAGGGTTTAAGGGAAGGGAAGAGCTACCTCCCATTGTAGTTCATTTGCTTAACATGCATCCTCCAACAAAATATAAAATAAAAATAAAATGAAGCAGCAAAATGCGGAAATACAGAGAAAAAGAGCATTGTATAATTGATGCAGACTTTAAGATTCATGGAGCATTAAGACAGAAGCAAGCAGAAGAAAAAAGCAAGCTGGCCTTGGCATCAAGACAAAATCAAAGCAAGCAGAAGAAAAAAGCAAGCTGGCCTTAGCATCAAGATAAAAGCAAGAAGAAAAAAATCAAGTCATAAGGTCTGAGGTTTTAATATTTCCTATTTTATTACGACTTACCATTTTATTATTCTAATATTTCTTATGAATTATGAATTACTATATTTTTACTAGATACTATTTTATTTTTTCCTACTAATTAAGAGTTACATTTTATTAGGATTATTTTCTTGTTGAGTAGCGTTAGTCTCGCAGGATTTCTCCTAACTTATTGTAAACTATAGACTTTGCTAACTTGTAATAATTATTTTCTATCAATAAAGTTTAAATCTAAGGGTGTTTGATTATTTTGCTGGTAGATTCTTTTTTTATTCCTAGAGATTTAGTTTTGTGCTAATCTTTTTTAAACTTAGTTTTATTATACCTTAAGTTCGTTTCATATTTCTGTTATGTCAGTGAGTATCAGAGTAAGTTTTCTGATTGAATAGCCAGTGAAAACAGGGACCGAACATTTGACAAGTAATCACCAAAACCCGAGATGCAAAAAAGGAAGCAATTGAGATTATTGACTGGGAAATGAATCAGATTTTGGAAGCTCTACAATGGTTGATGGTTGATTTTAACGGAGGAAGAGCAACAATAATAGTGAGCAAGGAAGGAGAGTGTCCCTGCCATGGATCAAACTATTAATAGTCGTATGTCTACAATGGTTGATTTTGGAAGCTCTACAATGGTTGTGTTCATTTACCTTTCCTATAAACCATGGGTTTAACAAAAAACTCATGGAAAGATTCCAATGTCAATTATGTCCATCATTAATTGATGACAATGGACCTTAGTCCTAACATTTGGATTTTGTAAGCCAAAATGAATAAATAGACTCATGGTTATAAGGAATTTCGCCCACCTTGTTGAACTAATGTGACGATGAAGGCAATGCTTATTCTTTTGAAGTTTGGTGCAAGCAAAAATCGTTGATGGCCTGCTTTATAACCCTCGTTCCTTTGACTTGTATCTTAGACTATTGTTTTAGTATATTATTCTACACTAAATACTGTGTCACCAGTTGCCTCAACTCCTGGATCCGTGCAACTGCAATACGACAGTTTTATCTCAATTTAATGTCGAATTGTGTCGACAAATTCCTCGATTTTCTCGCTATACAAGTTTACGCTCCGATTTTGTCTGAATGGTTAGACACGTATATTCTCTTTGAGCACGATGTAAGTAATTACGTTTGCAAATGGTGCTAAAAATTAGTTTCCAACAGCACACAATTTTTATAGAATTCTCTTTTCCTCTATTTCCAATTTTCCTACTTTAGTATAAATAAGTGAGGGCTGTGTCGTGCCTTCTAAAATGACATACAGTGTGTGTAATACCGAAGGCACGAAGAGACTGAGAGTTCTGAGAATTGATTCAGAGATATAAACATAGAGAGAGAGAGAGAGAGAGAGAGAGAGAAATGAGCAGCAAAAATCTTTTGTATTTGTCCTTTGGAGATTGCTTTGTCACTCTACACAAATATCCTTAGAAACATTGACTGTTTTAGAGTGAAATCTCCAAGAAACTTTTATATATTTCCAGTTGTTTGTTTCATAGTATTCCAAGCAGGATATTTAATCGGTCAATGTTGTTTGTTTTATGTTTAGAGCAATTGAGGTAATGCTCATGGTGGACTTTATAAGTGATGTACATAATTAAGCTTTTTCTTTGAATTAGTAGGAAATCAGCATATTGCAGAAAATACTCGAGAAATTAACATAAAATAAAAAAGTTGATAATCTTACAATCATTGAGTGTCATGAAATGAATTTTTTCATATTTTATATTTTATAATTATTTTCTCAAAAACCAAGTTCGTATCCTGTTAGATCTGTTCCTTCACAATAGCACAGTATGCCAAATGCAATTTTATGGAATTCTAGAAGATTGAGGTAAGTACATAAAAGAAAAAACATACAAAAAATATAACTAAGAACAGTAAGGCTCAGTTTGAGCAAGACAACTTTTCATTTATCTCTTATGTGTTACTTTTGTTTCCTACAGAAATGTTTTATGTTTAATACACTTCTTAACTGATGGAGAATATGTGATTTTTGTTATATAAATAAATGGACAAATGACAAATAGAAATAGCAAAAAGAAGTGGTTTATTTTTTCTTGCTTTCACTGTACACAATGGTAGTGCCGTAATTTCAGCAAATAGATGCCATACCAAACCAAAGAGAATATAAGAGTAAAATTTCCATGCTCCTGTTTGAACTCAATCTCCGAGTAACATTTCCATGAACTTGGTTTTGATTTTGTTTAAGGAAACTAATGCATCTTTCATGCTGATCCTCTCTTCGGGCAAATCTGCACAACAATTCAAAGCTAATTGCGTGATTGATGAGGTACAAAGTTCTTTTGTAGAAAAGTTTTCTTCCTCCCCCTTCAGCAAATTGGAATCCATTACTTGAATTGTTGAATGAGGCACACATTCATTTACCCAACTCTTCAAGCTCAGCTCCCCACCAAACATGTCATCTGTTGGCTTCATCCTAGTAAATATCTCCATTAACATAATGCCAAAGCTATATACATCTCCTTTTGTGGATACAATTCCTTTTGCACCATACTCTGCATATCAAAATAATAGTCAAGATATATCTATGGCATAATTTACAGTGCATGCTGAAAAAGAAAAGATATTTCCAAAAGTAAAGAAAATTCAAATTAAAAAAAGTGATAGATAAAAACACCCACCTGGTGCTATGTAGCCAAGAGTAGCCAAGGTATTAGTATGTGTCCGCGACTGTCCTTCATACAAAAGTTTCGTAATTCCAAAATCAGCAACATGAGCAACCATATCTTCATCTAACAAAATATTGCTAGGCTTCAAATCACAATGAACCACTGGAGTTGGAAAACCATGATGGAGATACTCCAATGCAGATGCAACATCTATCATTATATCCAATCTTTGCGTGAAATCCAAGCTACAGTTATGAGAATATAACCACTTCTCAAGGCTCCCGTTTGGCATGAATTCCATCACCAAAGCTTTGAAATCAACATTAGAACAACTACTTATTATTTTAATGAGATTGCGATGACGAAGTTTACGTATAGCATCACACTCTACATCAAAACTCCTAGGTCCTGCTTCAAGATCCAAATCAAATACTTTGACTGCAATGAGCATTCCATCTGAAAGCCTCCCTTTGAATTCAGAACCAAAACTGCCAATACCAAGGAAATTGCTCTGATCAAATCTGTTTGTTGCCTGTAGAAGTTCATAATAAGAAATCCTTCTTGGCACTCCCAATGTTGATATCTCATTTTCAGTTCTAGCTCCAGTACTTTTCCTTCTATAACGTAAAAGCATAACACATGACCCTAAAAGAATTATTGACACAATTACAGGCACTATGCATACTAACAAAAGCAGTTTTGTCATCCACCTTTTCTTAGCTCCTTTCTTGCATGGTGGGACTTGCAGGTTGGGTATACCACAAAGTGCATTATTCATCATGAAAGACTGAGCAGTGAAGTTTACAAACGGTCCACCATTAGGAATCTCTCCTTGTAACTTATTGTAAGACACATTGATATATTTCAGATTGTTAAGTAACTCAAGTGACATTGGAATCAACCCAGATAGAACATTATTTGACATGTCCAAGAATTCCAAGCTCAGCAAGTTGCCAATTGACTCAGGAATAGAACCTTGTAACTGATTATGTGCTAAAGAGAGAATCACCAAGCTCTGTAAGCCACCAATTGTGCTAGGAATAGTACCTGAAATTCGATTCCATGACAGATCCAACTGCATTACAACCTTCAAGTTCTGTATCTCTGGTGGTAGATAACCATCAAAAGCATTCAAGGAAAAGTTTAGAGCTAGTATATTCTCAAGAGTCCATAAAGTAGAAGGTATTTTTGAGGTTATATTGTTTGAGTCCAAATAAAGATATCGAAGAGAAGGAAGCATCCCCAAGCAAGATGGAACTTGTCCACAAAGCTTATTGTTGCTTACAATTAACTGCCCCAAATTTTCCATTTGGCACACCTCATCTGGAATGGAGCCATCCAATTTGTTTTCTCCAAGATTCAATTGTTGCATATGTAGTAGATCCTTAATCGTAGTAGGAATTTGTCCTTTAAAATCATTTCCATTCAATTCCAATCTAAGCAAGCCACTTAAATTTCCAATTTCTTCAGGAACATTTCCGTTAATTTTGCAAAACCCAGCATTGAAATATTGAAGTGAACTAGAAAGATTTCCAACGGAATTCGGAAATTTTCCATACAAAGGATTTGATGCAAAATCTAGATATTGCAAATTTCTGCAATTTGTCATAGAGGCAAGAAAGTTGATGTCGGTCAAATGATTTTCTGCTATGTGGAGCCCCTGGAGGTATCTTAAACTCCCAAGTGCATTAGGTATAGCTCCTGTCAATGAATTGTAGGATAGTTCCAGATAATTGAGGTATGAAGCATTGCAAATACTGCTGGGAATTTTTCCACTTAAATTGATTTTAGCAAGGTAAAGTCCTTTAAGGTTAGGAAGGGTATAGCCTATATCCGACGGGAGAAAGCCTGAGAGAGGATTTACTGACAAGTATAACGTTTTCATGGTTGAGACATTAAAAAGGTTTGAAGGAATGGATCCAGTTAGGTCGTTATATAACAAGCTTAAGTTCTCAAGGTTACTCAATATACCTAACTCCACTGGTATAGGTCCTGTGACATGAAAAAAGAATTAACGAGAAAATTAATCTGACATAATATTATATGTTCTTAGAAACTACACCTGATGTGTTTTAGATTAAAACATAATACCAAAAAATCCATATTGTTAACTATCTGTCTAAGAGTGTGTCAGCTTTTAGTATGCTTAAGCCTACATACTGACAGAGTGGCATGAAGGCACTGTTAATGAGATGCCATTTTCAACTATCACAGCCCCCAGATGAAACATCTTTTGTCTACAAATCAAGAGGAATCCCAACAAAAGATTCATAACAAAGATGAACAAGCACTAATTTTCATTTATTATGGTGTAGAAGAGAATGTGTTGAAGAAAGTTGCAAACAAACGTGAAGAAAGTATGAAGATCCTTCAAAAGTCTCACATTGGTTTTGTAGATGAACAAACACTAATTTTCATCCATTATGCTGTAGATGAGAATGTGTTAAAGTGGAAAATAAACATGAAGTAATCATGGAGACTCACTAAAACTCTCACATCTGAGAGAATTCTCCTTCAAGCAGGAAACATGAGTTAGAAGCCATATACACACACGAAAGAATTGGAATCAATTTCATACTATTTTATTATGCTAGGACATCTTCACCAAACAACTCAATATTTAGTTAAATGTAGAAGCGCCTATCTACCTACTACTTACATTTATACTTACATACAAACATATGTATGTGCATCTACTAAGTCTCCATGTAATTAATTGGATGTCTCATAAGACAAGCAAGTGATTTATGATTCGAAAAAATGTATTGTATAGTTGAACATCATACCTTCCAGGTTGTTATGCCCAAGATAAAGTAACTGAAGCTTAGTCAAGTTCCCAAAATCTCTTGGTATGTATCCAGTGAAACTATTACGTTGGAAAGACAATATTTTGAGCCCTCTGCATCCATGATGGGATCTGACCCGTAAATCCATTTCTTTCAATAGAAAATAATTCAAGCTCGGGAAGACCATGACACATATCCCAGGGGACTGTTCCGGTTAGATTATTATGACCAAAATCAATCTCTTGCAGCATTGACATGTTGAAGATAACCGATGGTATGGTGCCTGAAAGCTGGTTTTTCGCCAAGGATATGATCCTCAGGCGAGGAAGAGCACTTATCTCTTTTGGTATGTGTCCTAGCATTTAAAAGGAAAAGACTTGACTAGGATAATAAGTAATAGACAAGCTCTATAACACAAGACTACAAATTTATAAAATCAGAAAGAGATTATCTCTAAAAAGTGCATTCCCATCAGTCAAAGTTCAATATTTAGATATAATAACAATTAAGCATACAAGTCCTAACATATATTGTTTCCTAAATGTACTTATACTTCTCTAGCCAAAGCTAAATCAAACACAATTAACAATGGGGAGAAATCAATTCAGAGGCAAGACTACATAGGCCAGGTGGGCAACTGTTAACTAAAATGTGAAGAACGTATCTTGGGGTAGTTTGAGGTTGGAAACTAAAAATTCCGAGACAAGAGTACACAGTGTTATCTCCGTCGCCAGAAGAAGCCGCGTTCAGAGGAGACTTCGAACCCACCACCAAGAGTCGGAGCCGGACCAGAGAAGAGCTTTCCTACCATAACAATTCAGGCAGAGCAAAACTCTTCGTTATCAACAATCGCGTAATTTTTATCGGGGGTTCACTGCACCTTTTACTCTTCTATTTGAGGAAGAAGAGGAGGTCATCTAATTTCGTAGGACAACTTTCTCATATTTCGTTGTTCTAGTACACCATAAAATAATGGAGGTTATTTTTGCTTGAAATTTAATCAATTTTCTTTTTTTTTGCTAGGAGAAATTTAATCAATTTTCACTTTAATCACATGTTGTTTTCTAGATATCAAATTGTATGTATGATTTTTGTATTTATTTATCTTCACACTTTTGTTATTAATTTGTTCATTTTCATACCTAATAAAAAATAAATCACTTTAAATATTTTTATTCCGAATCGAATCTCAATCTTAGATAACGTAAACTTTTATTTTTATTAGTATCAATATCCAGTAATTTTATGAGTTGAACTGATTCTCCAATTTAAATAATGTAAATGAGCATTTCTATCCATGCAAAATATATGACCCAATCAAATTATATGAAAACTGAAATTGAGTTATTAAAAATAATTATTAGAGAAAAATATGGCCACTTTGTGAACTAAAATAGCTAGTATTAGCGTGACAAGTGTGTCAATTCACAGAATTTCTCTATAATTAAGATGAATAGATATAGCAACAAAAATTACATTTAAGTAATTTGATATTACAAAATTCAAGCAAAAATTGGTCATACAATTGTGAGTGAAGAGATGTTTGCCTTAAAAGATCTAATCCATAAGAGGTAATATATATTTTTTCTATGGCTACTTACGAACATATAATTCAAACAAATTAACCCTTACTTACAAGTCACATATATAATACACCAAAAAAAAAAAAAAAATGAATACGAGTATTATAATTTGCAAATGACATCATACTTAAAAAAAAATAAAATAAAATAAAAGAACAAAAGAGAGGCAGAAATAAATATTGTTCAAGATGACCGAGGAAAGAAGGGAAATATACCAGATAAGGAATTATCAGTAAAACTGATAGATTCCAGAGTAGAGATGTTTGAAATTATTAAAGGAATTGTGCCCAAAAGTCTATTACATGCCATGTGTAAAATCTTCAAATTGGAAATTCTACCAATCTCACCAGGAATATGGCCCTCAATCAAATTATCATTCCAATCTAAGGTTTCTAATTTTGACATGTTGGATAAGAAAAGAGGAATGAAGCCACTGAAATTATTGTTTTTGAGAATCAAATGTTGAAGTTCATGCAAGTCCCCAATCCATGTTGGGATATCTCCACTTAACTTGTTGTAGCCAAAATTAAGGAGCTTAAGCCTACGCAATGAGCCCAACTGTTGTGGTAGAATTCCATGGAAACTATTGTTGCTAAGGTCAAGTTCAACTAGGAAAGAGAGATTTCCTAATTGTGGGGATATGATACTGCTAAGACCTATATTACTAAGATTCAAGGTCTTGACCCTTTGATGGCGAACACTGCAAGTGATCCCAATCCAGTTGCAGAGAGAAGTGGTGGTAGACCAATTTGTGGCCAAGATGTTGTGAGGGTCCAAGGTAATGACAGAGGTTCTCAAGGCAAGAAGTGCAAACTGATCAGTGGTGAAGTTGGTCATAGAAATTGCCATGAAGCAGCAGCACTGCAGTGAAAAGGCAAAAATTGAAAAACGTGAGTAGCATAGTTTCTGCATCTCTAGTTCTTAAAATGTATTTGAGAATTAGGAATTAGAAAATTAATAGAAGTACTTCTTAAAACACAGGATGAGAGAGATTCTTACATCACTGACTATCTATAGTCGCACTAATTACTGAATGCGCTTGCACTTGATATCTCATTTTAGATACATCTGTCTCTGACTTGGTCTTTCTCTGTATTTTAATTCTCCTCAATTAGCCCGGTATTATTATTGATTTTTCAATTGTTTGTGACTTGGTCTTTCCCTGTATCTAAATCCTCCTTAATTAGCTCTGTATTATTGATTTTGCAAGTGTCTATTTCTTCCATTCAAAGTCAACCATGTCTATCACTTTCTCAAGGTCAGAACAAAAGTCATCCATATATCTGTATGTGTCGTGTGTGGGGCCTGAAGGTTACAAGTGTCTTCTTGTTGGTGAGATTCAATATAACTTTGAAATTGAGCTCCTTTCTTATATGTTAATCTCAAGTTGTGACGCACAGCAACGACTTGGATGGATAATCATGGCTAAAGTTATGATTTATTAAAAAAATTAGACTACAATATTTAAAATTGAGAAAATAAAATTGTCTAATGTTTGACTTAATATTCATTTAATTTGTTTTCTTTTATACATTAATATTTATCTATTTATATATATATTTTTACAATATGTTAGCTAATTTTCTTAGATTTTATCTTAATTTAATAATTTCAATTTGATTAAGAAGTCAATACAAAAATTAAATAAAAAAGGATAAAAAGATAAAAATAAATAAATAAAAGTTCTTAAGAAGATGATTAAAAAAATATAATTTTTTAATAACTAAAATAAAAAATAATATGATTTTCAAAATTAAATTAGTAAAAAGCCCTTCTATTTCCAATTTTGGATGATCATTCGATCTTCAATTACATGGAAACTTTTGTAACACGTAAGTACAAAAGATATAACATAACATTATCTCTAGAGGTGTCAAAGGTAAGAAGAGTTGAACTCAAGACAAAATTATCACTAAACTAAGTAACAATTTATGTTAGTTTGTTTGTATATTAATAGATTTATGATAAATGTATATATAAATAATAAAAAATTTATTAAATAAGCTAGTTTACGAGCCGAGCTTTGGAAAGATTGAACTCGGCTCGTTTTACTAAACGAGCTCAAAATAAAGCTCAAGATCGGCTCGTTTATCCGAGCTCTTAACGAGTAGCTCACGAACTATTCATTAACTAACTTGGCTCATTGTCACCCCTAATTGTCTTTGTATCTTACACAAAGCATTAGTCATATTATGTAGTCTGGTTCCTAGAATTTCTAAGAAAATTTTCGTCAATCTTAATCATTCATACTATTTTTAAAAAAAAAAATTCAATCAATCAAATAATTTATTTTTTAATTTTATTATTTTATTTAATTAATAAACTAAATATTATACTAAAAATATGTCCTATTTTTATTCTAAATCTTAACCCTAAGTTTAAGCATAATCTTAATCCTAACTCTAAGTCTAAGCCCAAACCTAATGATAAACTTAATTTTAACCCTAATTCTAATCCTAAGCCTCACTCTAATCCTAATTCTAACCCTAATCTAATCATTCTAATTATAATCATAATTTTATTAAAATTTATTTTAAAAGAATTGTTGTTAAATTTTAGAGAATCCAAATTCCATATTATACATTGGGCATAATTAAGTATGTAGTTGACTTTGTGAAAGGTTGAGTACTAGTATACAAGATTATGCGTATTTTGCTCTCCTTCAGGGGCCTAAACGGTTGAGAATCAAGAAAAAAAAAAAAACAATAAAACAATAAAACCAAAAAAAAAAAAAAACCAAAAAAAACAAAAAACACAAACTAACAAAGAAAATGAGCTAATTGTTCAATTAATATTTTGACACATAATTTAACATGTCGGCTAACATTTAAAACTTGATATCGTGAGAGCTAATATGTCATCATTTTAAACAAAAGGAAAATGAGTTAAAGAGAACTAAACCTTGTACATTTTTATTGAAATAACAAAAGAATTATCACTTTGGCAACTCCATTATTTATTAAGTGTACCCAAACAAAACCTAATCATATATTAAAATCTTAACGAATATATATATATATATATATATTAGTTATTTAAGTAAATAACAATTTGTCTTTCAACACAAATTTTATTTTATTTTTAATCATTCAAATGCACATTAAATAAAAAAAAGAAAGAAAAACAACCCTTATACATTTATATTTTGATCTTACACTCAATATTGTATGTCAAAATATATAAATAATTTTACTTTTTTTTTTCTGTAAAATAATAATTAAATAATGAAATTAAAAACAGTTAATAATACTATACTCTCACACACTTAAAAAAGATATATAAATTTTAAAAACTTTAAAATAAAAAATTATAACTTTTTTATTTATCTAAGTAACTAACTATTTATATTTGTACACATAATTTTTTTTTTATTTAAATGCATCATAAAAGTAAAAAATAAATAAAATAAAATTAACCATTATAAATTAAATTTATATTTATAATTTAATCTCTACTCACTATTTGAAATCAAAATAATTTGAAGTATACTTTTTTTTTTTTAGGAACATAATTCAATTAAAATAGAATATATAGGATTCATAAAAAAATATAAATAAAAAAAATAAAAATAAAATAATAATATTACCCAAAAAAAAAAAAAACATAAAATAAAAATAAGATTAGTAAACTCTTAGACTGTCATACCCCACAGTAAGGCATGACTGGCCGGAGGATTAGGTAACCAAATCTCTATAACTCTGATTTCAAAATGAAGAAATAAATATGAGTATTGACTAAACAAAAGAATAAAAGTAAAGTTAAGAGAATACAAGTTAACTATGAATGTTTATTTATTGAATATATCACAATTTACTGAAAATTTCGGTAAAAGTTCCCTCTAATGTGAAACATGCCCAAAAATACAAATATATAATCATAGTTATATACAACCAGTTTACACAACATTAACATACACATGGAGCTCCACACCAATTCTCACCATAATAATAATAACTAAATCATTACATAATACAAAACCAAACACTCATAATCCTAATGTGACTGCAAACTTTCATCATTAACTTCAAGTATGAGATTCCAAAGAAATGCCTTGTCGCATACTATCGACAAGTCACGAGATCGTTAATGATGTATACCAAAGTCACGAGATTATTAATGATGTATACCAAAATCTTGTTACTAAAAAACAAATATCAACAGAATAGTGGTAAGTCCCACAGACTCAGTGAGTAAAAAAATATACTTAAAAGATACTAGCATTACTCAACACATGGATATAATATATAAGTCAGCTAATATTAACATAAAATGAATTTTAAAACAACTGAGTGTTACAGGTACCCAATTATGAAAAATATAAAATCAAGCATGCACAATTCAAATAATATACTATACAATCAAAGCATACAAAGAGCCAATAGAATAACTCAGCCTGGCACACCATATATCCTCCATCAGGAAGTTTTTGTGCCTGCACACTAAATATATATTCTCTATACATAATCTATCCTACCAGGGTTGAGTATTCAAACATTTTAAAACACTTATCAAAATAAGAATATCTCAGAATATTATAAGTGCACCCGGATTCTATTTGGGAAGTAAAAAATCATTTTGGAAAGAAAACATTTTTATTGGCCCTTATCAAACATAAACAAAGTCACAAGTTAAGCACAATTCAAATAACTTAATTAAACAGTACATATGCTTATGCTTCCATATATACATATATATTCAACTATACATAACAAATTCACATATTAATCTAGCAACCAAAAGGTAGCATATATCCACCCACCATTTACCCATCTTGTTCATTACTCCTTCTTACGTTCACATGTGTTGTTGGCTCAGCCATAAGTTCCGAAGTTGCAATTGAATTTTCTAAGTATTACTTAGTTTGTCAATTTTATATGTTGTAACCTTTTGATTATGAAAATCAGTAGATACTAAGTTTCAAGTATTTATTTAAAATTTACTCCTTTTAGACCTTTTCACAATCACTTTGGAGATATATTTTTTTCAACTTACAAACTTAACCAAACTCAACAAAACCAAGTTCAAATATTATTTCTAGAATATTAGTGATCTTTTTTATTTAAAAAACTTCTCCTAAAATCAGCCTTGAACTAATTGAATTCCTCACATGAACATAAATAGAGCACTCGTACAATTTCTGGTTACTAACATCGAATTTCAGTGCTTATAGAATTCTTATACTTGAGAAATAATTATGAAATTTCTAGTATAGATTATCAAGTTATAAGGAAAAATTCATTGTCAGTACTCCCCTCCTAATTCATTCTTTAAGACCCTCCAAAAATAATCACACTAAAACAGGTTCAGTAAGGACCCAAAAATACAACCATGACTTCAAAACCTTTGAAATACACTTAACATAAAATTAAAACTTGTAAAGCTCCATATTTGTCCTTTAATATGTTAGGAAAAATTCTTATTTATAAGTTCTAAGCTAATTCAAACCATAACCCTTGACAGAGTCCTTCGGACTAACTGAAGCTCATCTAAAATCTTGCATGAACCTAGCTACAGTCCAATAGCTCTACAGATAAATATACTTTGAATCAAATTACAAAAAAATTCCATATATTATCTCAAGACCATAAGATACACTTTCTCTCTAGAACTCCTAAATTAATTCAGTTCATAAGATACCCGAAATACCCGGTTTCTCTAGCTTATTTATTCTAACCCTATTTTTTCCCCTTTTTAATAATCACTCAAATCCATATCAATTATTTCCATTACTACCAACTTATATTTTACCCCTTAACACCATCTCATTAATTCTATATTACCAATACTCTTAACATTACACTTTAAGTTAATAAAACCCATCAATAGTTTATGTTATCCTTCTTTTTTTTTTCAACATAGTACAACCAAATTCCCATGTTTCCTTTTTCAATTAATACTAACCATCATGTTCTCATTCTTTTATCATCCTGCAAGCTTCCTCATATATAAGTAACTAAATAACCTTTCAATACCTATTTACTCTAAACTTTCAATTATTATTCAACTAATCCCTAACCATAAAAGTTTGAACATACCAAGTCTTACTCATCCTATTATAACTAGTTTCATTTAGGCATTTTATCAAACATCTTAGGTGCAGTAGTTCCTTCCATTGTTGTGTGTGTACATATATATCTCTCCTAATAAAATTCACACTCCCATTAATCTTCACATTACTAAGTTTCTAAATTCCAATTTAGACTTTAATTTAACTAATAAAAGTAACCTAAAAGCTTTATTATACAAGTCTACAACATCAATTATCAACAAGCAAGAGAAAAGAAAGAATTCATTACATGGAAACAAGAGAAGCAACTTACTCATGTCTAGCTTATTTGCTAGTGACTATTGTTTGTGGCAATATTGCTGCAATCCTAAAAAGCTACAAACATTTGCCAAGAAAATAGCTCAGCTTGTTGCAAGCACAAGGCTCTAAGGCAAGGAAAGAATTGAAAACATAAAGGACGTAGCTGCATCCTAAAACAACCAACCAACCTCACAACTGCAAGTATTGACTAAAAATACTTGGCCAATAAAGCAAGAAAGACATGTGCAACTAAGTTGCCAAGAGAAATAAGTGCAAGGCAGCAAAGAGTTGATTCTTGTTAGATACACACACGGTTAAACAGGGGAAAGGAATTTGCAGCCTACCAAAGTCTATCACACCTAGCAGATTGCAAGGATTTCTCACATTCTAGGGAAGTAAAGTGAATAATGAAGGCTGCCACTCCTTAAGAGAAATAAACAAAGAGAGGATCTGTATGTTTGACCAACAAAGAGCTAAGAAGCTTCAAGAAAAGAAAAGAAAAATAGGAGGCTCGCCCAGCAATTAAAAGGACAGGAAAACTAACGTCTATCTAAGGGAAAAATGGAGAACTTTCTAAAACATGCTCGGCCAAAAGGGATCAAATTTTTTTTTTTTTGAAGAATAAGTCAGCTAGGGCAAGTAAAAAAAAACATGAAAGGGAAAGGAACAAAAGAAATAAAAAAAAAATTCAAGTCAAAGTCATTAGTTTAAAACATATGGTAGTAAATGAATTCTAGAGACGTGTATATATATTCATATATTCGATTTGTTTTCTTTTCATTTGCACATGTTACACACCTCAATAAAATTTACACCACATCAAGTCAAGTTCTAAATCAACCAAGTTTTAATTTAATTGTACGTAGTTATATTATTTATTTACTTTAAATACTTACTTTTATTTTAAAGACCATGAGTAATGCGAAATTGTTCAAATTTTTATTTTAATATCGGGTTATAACATGTTCAATTACACTGGTACTTATTTAATTTGTTGATTTTTATAACTAGAATTTACACATTATGTCTAAAACTCAATTTTAAGATATCGGGTTATGAAAATCTTCCCTCCTTTCAAAGAAATTCGTCCTGAATTTCAACAACAAAGTATACAAATAAATTGTTTACCTAAATTGAATGTAGATATTGTTGTTTCCCTACAACTTCGGTTTTCCATGTAGTTTCTTATTTATTATGATATTGTCATATAATTTTCACCAAAGGAATGATTTTTAATTGAAGTTTATAAACTTGTTTATTTATAATCGCCATTGGTTATTCTTCACACATTAGATTCTTATTCATTTTTACTTCATGGATTCGTAACAAGTGAAACTTTTCCAATACCGGATGTACACTTACATAAATTAAATAAGCCTTATACTTCTCCTAATAAACCATCTAGCTTAAATAGCCAAAATTAAATTACAAGAAATTTTAATCCAATTCCATTGAAAACAAAGTCAACCTCTTAGAAACACTAAACTTAATACTTTTATCATGACTCTCCACCACTCTTCCACTGCACCACTATGATAATTAAACACCTAAACCCCAACCCAAGCTTAGCATCATATTACATTCCAACTTAATTCAACATTTAGAAAGGTTCTATGAATCTCGAATTAACTTTTTATTTTGCTGTCTCACATGATGTGCAACACGATTACTATGTCTCATTGTGTCTAAAACAAACACAAATGAATCATTTGCACATTTATTGTATAAAGAAGAGAATAATATGTTAGAGAATCACAACTTGAAGTTTCAGGATGAATTAGAATGTGTCACTAAGTCTATATATGCCCTAGTTAATGTATGCCAACAAAGCAACAATGTCCTGTTTTTGCAGTCATAGATCTCTATACCCAAGCTCTGATACTAACTTGTCATACCCCACACAGAGGCATGACTGGCTGAAGGATTGGTTACCTAATCCTTCGTAAACCTGACTTCAAAGCAAAGAAATAAATATGACTCTTGACTAAACAAAAGAATAAGAGTAAAGTTTAGAGAATACAAGTTAACTACAAATGCTTATTTACTAAAATACATCACAATTTAATAAAAATTTGGCAAAGGCCCCCTACAATGTGGAACATGCCCAAAAATATGAACATATAATTCGGTTATATACAACAGTTTATAAAACATCAACATACACATAAAGCTCCGCTCCAATTCTCACCACAACAATAATAACTAAATCATTATACAATACATAACAAGACACCCATAGTCCTAATGTAACTGCAAACTTTCATTCTTAACTTCAAGTATGAGATTTAGAAGAAATACCTTGTCACACACTATCGACAAGTCATGAACTCGTTAATGATGTATACTAAAATCCTGCTATTAATATATATATATATATATCAACAAAACCAAGTTCAACTATTATTTCTAGGATGTTAGCTAGATTTCTTATTTAGAAATTTCTCCCAAAATCATCCTTGAACTCACTTAATTCCTTACATAAACACAAACAGAGTACTCGTATAATTTCTGGTTACTAACATCGGATTCTAGTGCTTATAGAATTCTCATGCTTAGGAATTAAATTACGAAACTTTCCATTATAGATTATCAAGATATTAGGAACAATTCATCTTCAGAACCCACTCCTAATTCATCCTTTAAGACTCTTTAAAACTAGTCACACCACAACAGGTTCAGTTAGGGCTTGAAAATCACAACCATGAATTTCAACACCTCCAAAATACACATAAAATGAAATTAAAACTTGTAAAGCTCCATATTTGTTCTTTAATATGTTAGGAACAATTCTTATTTTGAAGTCCTAAGATAATTCAAACCATAGCCCCCGATAAAGTTCTCCGGATTGACTAAAACTCACCTAAAATCCTGCACGAACCTAATTGTTATCCAACAGCTCAGCCGATAAATATACTTTGAATCAAATTATGAAACTTTTCAGATATTATTTCGAGACCATAAGCTACACTTATCTTTAGAACTTCTAAATTAATTAAGTCCATAAGAAACCTGAAATACTCGATTTCTCTAGCTTATAAAATCTGACCATGTTTTTCCCCCTTTTCAATAACCACTCAAATCCATGTCAATTATTTCCATCATTGCCAACTTATATTTTATCTTTAACACATCATATTAATTCTATATTACCAATACTCTTAACAATACACTTTAAGTTAATAAAATCCATCAACAGTTTAAGTTGTCCATTTTTTTTTCAACATGGTACAACCAAATTCCCATGTTCCTTTTATCAATTAATACTAACCATCAGGTTCTTATTCTTTTATAATCCTGCAAGCTTCCATGTATTTAAGTAACTAAGTAACCTTTCAATACCTATTTACTCTAAACTTTCAATTATTATTCAAATAATCCCTAACCGTAAAAGTTTGAACATACCAAGTCTTACTCATTCTATTATAACTAGTTTCAATTAGGCATTTTATCAAACATCTTAGGTGCATTAGTTCCTTCTATTGTTTTGTGTGTGTGTGTATATATATATATATATATATATATATTGCTCCCAATAATATTCACACTTCCATCAATCTTCACATTACTAAGTTTCCAAATTCCAATTTAGACTTTAATTTAACTAATCAAAGTAACCTAAAAGCTTTATTTGTACAAGTTTCCAACATCAAATATCAACAAGCAAGAGAAAAGAAAGAATTCATTACACGGAAGCAAGAGAAGCAACTTAATCACGGCTAGCTTATTTGCTAGTGACTATTGTTGGTGGCAATATTGCTGCCATCCTAAAAAGCTTCAAACGTTTGCTAAGAAAAGAATTCAGCTTATTGCAAGCATAAGGCTCACAGGCAAGGAAAGAATTAAAAACATAAGGGAGGCAGCTGCAATTGTTTAAGACATGAAGAAGGCTGCTGCAACCCAAAACAGCCAAACAACCCCAGGCTACAAGTATTGACTGAAAATACTTGGCCATAAAGCATGAAAGACACATACAACTAGGTTGCCAAGAGAAATAAGTGCAAGGCGGCAAAGAGTTGATCCCGTTGGATGCACAGACACGGTTGAACAAGGGAAAGGAATTTTCAGCCCACCAAAGTCTGCCACACAGCAAATGTAAGGATTTCTCACAGTCTAGGGAGGTAAAATGAAGATCGAAGGCTGCCACTTCTCAAGAGGAACAATCAACGAAAGGATTTGTACGTTCGGCCAACAAAGAGCTAAGAAGCTTCAAGAAAAGAAAAGAAAAATAGGAGGCTCAGCCATCAATTAAGAGGATAGGAAAACTATCAGCAATCCAAGGGAAAAAAAGGAGAACTCTCAAGAGCATGCTCAGCTAAAAGAGAGCATAAATTTTTTGAGGAATAAGTCGGCTAAGGCAAGTAAAAAAAAAAAAAAAAAGAAGAAAGGAATAAAAGAAATGAATAATAATTAAAAAAAGAGTCAAAGTCATAAGTTTAAAACATATGGTGGTAAATGAATTCTAGAGACTTGTATCTATATTCATATATTATATATTTTTTTCTTGCTTGTTTTCTTTTCATTTGCACATGTTACACACCTTAATAAAATTTACACCATATCAAGTCAAGTCAAGTTCCAAATCAATCAAGTTTTAATTTAATTGAACATGCTTATATAATTTATTTACTTCAAATATTTACATTTATTCTTACTATTATGAGTTATACCAAATTGTTAAATTCATATTTTAATATCAGGTTATAACATGTTCAATTACACTGTTACTTATTTAATTTGTTTATTATTATAACTAGAATTTACACATTATGTCTAAAATTCGATTTTATATTATCGAGCTATGACATAGACAAACTATGTAATTTTTAAATTAAGCCAACAAAAATATGTTTAATATATATTAAATATTTATTGAAATTTAAATCTTTAATATATTTAATTATTTAAATAATTAAAATTTCTTAAAATTATTTAAACAAATTTCATAGCCATTATTGCTTTTTGGCATATTTCCATGGAAATTGTTGATGCTGACGTCTTGTTCAGGAATAGAAACTTGTAAATGATTATGTGCTAATGAGAGAATCTCCAACCTTTGCAAGCCACCGATTGTGCTAGGAATAGTGCCTGAAATTTGATTCCATGACAGATCCAACTGCCCTACAACCTTCAAAATCTTTATCTTAGATGGTAGATAACCATCAAAAGCATTCAAGGAAAAGTTTAGAGGCAGTATATTCTAAGAGCCTATAAAGTGGAAGGTATTTTAGAGGTGAAATTGTTAGACTCTAAATAAAGACTTTGCAAAGAAGTAAGCATCCTTATGCATGATGGAACCGGTCTAGAAAGCTTATTATTGCTTAGAATTAAATATGCCAGATTTTCCAATTGGCATATCTCCCCAAGAATGGGGCCATCCAATTTGTTTTCTCCAAGATTTAGTTCTTGAATATGGAGCAGATCCTTAATCGGCGCAGGACTTTGTCCTTTAAAATCATTCCCACTCAATTCCAATCTAAGCTAGCCACTTAAGTTTCCTATTTCTTGAGGAATATTTCCCTTGACTTTGTAAAACCCTACATAGAAATTTTGAGAACTAGAAAGATTTCCAACGGTACTCGGAAGTTTTCCATACAAATAATTTGTATTTCTTGAGGAATATTTCCCTTGACTTTGTAAAACCCTACATAGAAATTTTGAGAACTAGAAAGATTTCCAACGGTACTCGGAAGTTTTCCATACAAATAATTTGATGAAAAAGCCAGATATTGGAAATTATTGCAATTATTCATAGAAGCAAGAATGATGATGTCTATCAACCCATTAGACGATGAAAGGGAAATTCCAGTTTGGTGGTTGCAGAAATTAACATGAAGAACGCAGAAATGCTTTTGTCAAATCAAAACATACTAGTATGAATTCCTAGTGAAGCGAAGAAGTTGGTGATGATAAAATAAAGAAAAGTTGATGAAATGAGTGAAATGCAAGCGAAAGATAAAACCTCAACAATATTGTAGAAAGTAGATACAAACCTTGCACAACAAGAATCACATCTGGAACATCAACTTCCCACCAAACAGTTCAGGCATTATTTGGGCCTTCTAGGTTTCCAGACTTACAGAAAATCGTTGCGCGGGTACTTTTCATTAAAGAATTATTTATGTTTATTTTTAAAGGAAAATCTAATTTATGATAAAAGGAAACGAAACTTATTATTAATTTTGAGTTAAAAAATCTAAATTAGTTAGCTCGATTATTATTATATAATACATTTAAGTATTAAAATCTACTTAATATCACACGATTAATTAATAAAATTATAATATATTAGTTAATTTGATTAAAAATATCAAGGAGTACATTAAATATTAATTTATAAAACAATAGTGCTAACGTTAAATATTAATAATTGATTAGGATTTTTTTCTCCCAAAAAAAAAAAAAGTTAAAACCTCAAGGATTTCGTTTGTTTCCTCTTAAGATTAGGATTAAATTTGTCCAATAAAATTTAGGAGACTTACAGTCCTATTATAATTTTATAAAACTAATAAATCTTACAGTGAGTTATACGGTACCCAACTTTGTTTGTTAGTACTAAATACCCAACTGATGTATACATTTGCGACACCGTTGAATGTATTAAATTGGATTACAACCATTGAATCTTGTTAACCTATTACTGGAACTATTCAATAATACAATAATTATGTTTTCTCCTAAAATATGCATTGATTTTTCATCTACAAACCAATTACAGAAAATTGAAAAATTAAATCCCAACACAAATATATTTGATTTAGAACCGAAATGTAGTCTCTAAGAACAAGATCTAATTAATCCCAACTTGTACATATTCTTTCTTACTAAGCTCCCAAGAGACAACAACACTGCCCCTCCAATCCCAACAGCTTCATCTTCTATACACACCCAGTTCTGAATGTCATCGTTTTGTTATGTTTCTATAACTTCCATTTCCTGTATTTCAATCGAACGGAAGCGTTTGTGCTGTAGTAGAGTTTAGGTGTCGTTTTAGTGATTAGGGGAACCTGTGTCAGCAAGGATAACTAGCAAGGTTGTTTTCCTGGCCCGCTGTTCCAGATTCTAGGAGAAATCAGTGATTATTGTAGATATATTACGGCCGCTGTGTATTGCTGGGTTTTATCCAAGAATTTGAAATGAATTAGTATTCCTTTAGCTTGTTTTACTCTCTAGTTTAGGTAGCCTTAGTGTTTGTTTTTCAACAAAACTCTATTTTCTTGGAAAGGGGTCTATCATTTAGTATCAAATCTTTGCTCCAATCAGATGGGAGATTCAGGAAATCAGCGCGCTCATACTGGATTTCAACAGTTAGATGCTAGATTTGAAGGAATCCATGAAGAGATAAGAGCTCATAATCAAAAAATAGATGAAATAATGAATCAAATGATGGATGATTTAAAGAAAATGAGGGAGAATCATAAGCTGGTTTTGGGAAGACTACCTGATGCAGTAAACATATGGATGCTGGGGGATTTTGGCTAAGGAGCTGCCATGCTAGTGAATTTGGAAAATCCGTACGAAACAGTAAGGCCTCCTACATCCTATTATTCATCTTCCTTAATTTTACCACCTATGACTCTGGTTTTTATGTTTATCATATTGATTATGGAGGTAGCGATGGTTAACAAGCCTGTCATAATTTATATAACTCAACTTCTACTTCAAATTTCTTGTATCAAACTTGTTATTACTCAAGTCTAGTTTCCAATCCTAGCTACCAGTCACACCAAAATCTGCCTTACATATCTATATGTACAAGTCCCTCTGTTTTCAATGCTCTCAAATTCAATGTTCTTCTTGGGATTGCCCACGTTCATAATCTGTATTGCCCCAAAACCAAACCCGAACCCCAATCTGTCAATTGTTGACATCATCAGGTGATAAGGAAATTTTTTAATTAAAGAACAATGATGATGGACTGACTAGCCATTTGAGCAAGACTGGAGTTTCTAACTATATCAATAATGAAGGAATGGCATGAGATTTTCCTGGTGACCCTCTAAGAGTTGATTCAGTTTATGATACAAGGAACAAAACTTCGTGTCGATTCGCTCAAAACGGGAGAATCGATTCAGTTTCCACACACATGGAAATGAATCATATACACAGAAACGAAGGTTTGTAGTGTTGGTGGAAACAGAGCCAATTCCACCGTTTCCAATCGAAACGGATCGACAAAAAAGTAGCAAAATTCCAAAATTGCAAGTTTGTAGGTACGGAAAGGGGAAGAAAAAGAAAAAGCAAAAGCAAAAGTGGACAAATTTTTTTTTTTTTAAAAAAGGGCAGTAGATAATTGAAGGAAGAGACACTTATCTGTTTTTGAAGAAGATTATGGGAGAGATTGGACTTCGCAGGAATGAGAAAGACAATTCTCTTGTAGGAGCTGGAGTCGATCGGGTGTGAAGTTTGGACGGTTGGAGACGAAGTTGAAGAAGAAAGAGTTGCAAAGTTGCAGACTTCCAGTTGCAGAGACGTCACTGGAGAGAAGAAGCAGAGACCAGAGAGAGAAGAGACAGAGACCAAGAAAGGTGAAACGCTGTGTTTGTATAAGTATAATTTTTTTTTTCTTTTTTGTAATTAGTATATTGGGCTTGGGCTTAAAATTTGTTAATCAATTTGTTTTTTACTTTTCTTTTTCTTTTCCTTGTTTTGACAATAAATTCATATATATATATTGGGCTTTTTATTTTAAAGTTAATTTAATTGTTGAAATAGTGAAAAAAAAATTAATAAATATTTGTTTATATATGTTTATTAACTTAGAATATTAGTAAATATGAATAAGTTAGAAAATAATTTTTGTGTCATTAACATGTAACATTAGTAAATATGAATTAATTAGATTTTTAAAAAAAAAAATTCAATTATTATATAATTTTTTATTATATAATTTATTTAAACTTTCAATTATTACTATTTATTTATAGATAGCATAAACAATGAGGTTTTTATTTTAAAGTTAGTTTAATTTTTAAAATAGTGAAAAAAAAAATATAAATGATTTATATAAGGTCAATAACTTAGAACATTAGTAGACATGAATTATTTATAAACTAATTTTTAAATTCATTATCCTATAACATCAGTAAATATGACTTAATTAGAAAATACATTTTTTTAATTATTTTTTATATCAATTTAATTTATTTAAATTTGCAACTATTGTAATTTATATAATTTCAAATATATATTTTTTATTTAATTTCAATTATTATCTAATTTTTTATTATATAATTTATTTAAATTTCAATTATTACTATTTATTTATAGATAGCATAAACAATGAGGTTTTTATTTTAAAGTTAGTTTAATTTTTAAAATAGTGAAAAAAACAATAAATATAAATTATTTATATATGGTCATTAACTTAGAACATTAGTAGACATGAATTATTTATAAACTAATTTTTAAATTCATTATCCTATAATATCAGTGAATATGACTTAATTAGAAAATATATATTTTGTAATTATTTTTTTTATCAATTTAATTTATTTAAATTTGCAACTATTGTAATTTATATAATTTTAATTATTTTTTTTGATTTAATTTCAATTATTATCTATTTTTTTATTATATAATTTATTTAAAATAGTGAAAAAATAATAAATATAAATTATTTATATATGGTTATTAACTTAGAACATTAGTAGACATAAATTATTTATAAAATAATTTTTAAATTCATTATCCTATAACATAAGTAAATATGACTTAATTAGAAAATACATTTTTTTTAATTATTTTTTTCTATCAATTTAATTTATTTAAATTTGCAACTATTGTAATTTACATAATTTCAAATTTTTTTTTATTTAATTTCAATTATTATCTTTTTTCCTATCAATTTAATTTATTTAAATTTTTAGTATAATTTAATTAGATTACATGTTTATATTTTTACAGTTAAAAATAAAAGATGGCTTCTTCTTCCTCAAAAAGTAAACAACCGGCTATTGAAGAGCCACCATCCAAAAAGAAAAAGACTGATGATATTGGATGGTTGTATTTTGAAAGAATAGGTGATAATCGTCAGCAAGTAATTTACAATTTTTGTGAAAAGCAAATTAAGGGAGGAGGTATAGCTCGAGGCAAACAACATTTAGCTAGAGGTTATCCAAATGTGGCAAAGTGTGAGAAGTGTCACGTGAAAATTTCTAAATAAGTGAGATTGCACTTGAGAGAGAAAAAACAAGAGAATGAAAAAAATGAAAGAAATAAGAGGTGAGATGAGAGAAAATTTAATGAGCGGGACAAGGAGAAGAGCAAGGATTAGAGAAGAAGATATTGATGACACAGATGATGAGATGAGCACATAGGAAAGACAATATCTTCAATATGCAACGAATTTATCAATACATGATAGATATATGGCAGAATAATGATATAAGCAAGTTCCACATCCAAGGATGGAGCCTACACGAACTCGAAATTTAAGTCGTACTCAGAGTGTGAAAGAAGGTTTTGGAAAATTTACTAGGAGAGAAAAAGGAACAAGCAGAGAAGAGATAGATCCAAGCATATATAGGCAACAAGATGTTTACCAACAAAAGTTGAAAAACATGTGGAATCCAAAAAAGTGGGCAAAGTCAGCAAAGCATGCTATTGGAAAATTCTTTATTTATCAAAATATTGCTCCTAACAAAGCACAGGGGCCATATTATCAGTGTATGATTGATGAAATTACACGTGCAAGGGTTAGAGTTGAAGGGCCTACTCCTTATGAAATCGGTGGTTCTATTTTGGAGGATGAGATAAAGGAATTGAAGGAATATATTGATGAATTTAAAAAGAAATGGGAGGTTTATGGAGTGACTCTAATGTGTGATGGATGGACATTTATAACCCATTTGTCAATAACAAACTTTTTGATTTATTGTGATGGAAAGACAGTTTTTCACAAATCAGTAAATACAACGGGAATTGACAAGGATGCTAATTATCTTTCCAGTTGATGGATGAGATTGTTCAAAAGATTGGTGAAAAATATGTAGTTCAAATTATCACAGATAATCAATCTTCATACAAAAGGGCTACAAAGTTATTGATGGATAGAAGACCACATTTATATTGGACATCGTGTGCTGCACATTCTCTTGATTTGGTATTACACGACTTTGCTAAATTCAAAAGTGTTTCATCTATTCTAGAGGAAGCAAAGAAATGCACAAATTTCATTTACAATCATGGAAAAGTTCTTCATTTGATGAGGCAACATTGCACAGGTGAATTGATACGGCCAGCTCAAACAAGATTTGCCACAAATTATATTGCTCTTGAAAGTCTTCTACAACATAAGAATGGCTTACAAAGAATGATGACTTCAGATGAATGGACAATGAGTGCATCTAGTAAGGATCCAATTGGGAAGAAAGTTCGCCAAACTCTTATGGATTCTAAATTCTGGGAAAGAGTTAAAAAAATTGTTAGCATACATGCTCTAATTGCAAAAGTACTGAGAATGGTTGACGGGGAGAAATTAGCAACTAGCCATATGTATATGCAGCAATGATAAAAGCAAAAGAACAAATACAAGAAATTACTTCAAATTCTTGTAAAAAGTATATTGATGTCATTGATGAACGTTGTCGGAAGTAGATAATATCTCATATTCATATAGCATGTAAGTAATGAATATATATTCTAGTTATATATGATTTTGCTTATGACTTGATATTCTAAACATACCTCTAACTTGTGTTATATTTTCATTTTTTTTAAAACAAAATAACATATTACTTGAATCCCACATACCAATATAGTGAAAAAATTGGGGATCAACCAGAGTTGATAAATGCACTTAAAGATGTGGTTAATAGAATCGAACCAAGCAGTACAGTAGCTTCTCATGCACTAGCAGAGGTAATAAGAAATGTTCAATAGTATTGAATTTTATATATACTTGTTGCTATTGAGAATTAACAATTTATTTGGTAATATATTAAAAATTTTCAAGAGGCTATGCATGGATTTTCAAGTTGACTAGTTGTTAAAGGAAGAGAAAAAAACGGATCCAGGTAACTTGATCTTATTTAATAACTTTATTTCATTAATACATTTTTTATTTAATGGTATAATAGTAATATATTTTTGACAGTTGATTGGTGGTTTTTGTATGGAACAGATGCTCCAAATTTGAGAAAGATTGCATTAAAAGTATTGTTACAGACAATTTCATCTAGTGGGTATGAAAGAAATTGGAGTGCATTTGCTCTTATTCACACAAAAGTACGTAACCGGCTTAACTATGAAAAACTAGAGAAGCTTGTTTATGCACAATACAACATGAGGTTGAAATTGAAGCATATTATGAAAGAGAAAAATAGGAAAAATGTTGATTTCAAAGCAATAGATTTAACCACTGTGTTTGAAGATGATGAAGATCTTTCTGAATGGTTAGATGATCCTGGAGATATATTATTGGATGAATTTGATGGTCATGGCCAACCGACTAAGCCAAATGCTTATTTAGCCACTTTTGCTAATCGTTGGTCAGACACACAAGATCAATTACAAGCACATGGTATGGGAACGCAAATAAGAAGAACCCAAATAGCTGATGATGAAGAGTTTGAAAATTTAATAAGAGGATCTCAACATTGTTCCAGGTATATATCTGTTGATATTGAAGAAGAAGAAGAAGAAGATGATGATGATGATAAAAGTGGTAGTGATAATAGTGGTGATAATGGAGATGGAGGTAATAATGAAAGAGATGGAGAACAATACAACAGAGGTAGAGGTTCAGGTGCAGCATTCTTTACTAAAGAGCAATGATTTAATTATTATACTTAAGATATTGATCATGGGTATCGACCATTACATGAAAATGAAAAGCATTATGGTTGAAGGAAAAAAAGAAATAATGAAAGTTAAATGCAAAATGATGGAGATATAGTGATGGTAGATGCTGAAAGTTTGACTTCAGACTTTTCCTCATTTCATTTGGGTGGAACTAACATGCATAGAGATGATTCTTCAACTTATAGTTCTAGCTATGGATATGGGTCTCAACCATCTAGATATAATGCTTCTAATTTCAATTATGGTTCATTATCCTCTAATTCTGGCTATGATGCATCTTCTGGATATGATACACAATCATCATATTCTCACTTTGGTCATTTCGCTACACAAACTCAGAATTTTGGATACAGTATTGAAGATTTTCAGAAATATGTAAGGGAATATGAGACACCTTTATGTCATCACATGAGTTATGATCAGTATTGTAGCTATATTGAACAATACTATCAATTTCCTCTTAGACAATTTCAATATTCTGGATATGCACCTGCTAGACACTCCACAGCTGGTTGGATGTGATTGTAATTTAATAGTTTTCTTGATTACTATGTTTGTGTTATGATTTTTAATTTGATATGTATTTATTAGTACTCTATGTGCTAAATTATTCATGTTAGGTACTTACAATTACTATAATATGTGTTTTATTATATGTTTTCATATGTTTCCTAAAAAATTAGCGTTTCCATGCCATTTCCATACTATTTCCCAAATCATTTCAGTTTCTGGGCTTGTCGAAACGGTCCCTCGAAACGAAACTTTGTTCCTTGTTATGATAAAGGGGCAAAATATGGTTCTAACTCAGATTTGCAATCACATGATTAAATGTTATGGAAGGAGAGAAAAAATGAATAGGAGTTTAAAACAAGTAAATGAAAAGATGATGGCTGCACACCAAGTGCTTAATGTAAGTCAAAGCTGCAAATATGGTCACTAGACAAAAAGTGAAGGTAAATTGAGAGGTAGGAGATGAAGGATTTTGGAAACATGCTCAGAAAATTGGAGATGGATTGTAGGGAGATTGTGAATCCATAATCTTAAATTTCAATTTAGAGCATAATGGATTCAATGTTGTTGGTAAAGTCAGTTTCATTAAGGAAATTGAATGTCAGCTACTAAAATGGGTAGATTACACCATCTGTGATCATGTTGGTGCAAAAGGAATGATGGCAAGAGTCTATGCTCTGTGCAGGGAAGCCATTTGGAGGAATCTAAGCAATAGTAGCATCACCTTCATCCTTGAGGACAAGGATGATCTTCTAATGGAAGTGGTATTGATACACATCCATTTCTGAACGTCATCGTTTTGTTATTTTTCTGTAGTCTCCATTTCCTCTATTTCAATCAAACGACATAGTAGAGTTTAGATGTTATTTTAGTAATTCAGAGAAGCTGTGTCAGCAAGGTTGTTATGCCAGTTGTTCCGGAATAATAGGAGAAATCAGTGACTGTTG